>CM073473.1:6546666-7170000 GCA_037074535.1 Gleditsia sinensis
GGGAAATTTTTTATCTCTTTAAGGTCAGCTTGAGGTTTTGGGTTATTTATCTTGTATTATAAGAAATGAAGCCTCTCCAGACCCTACCAGGTGGGAGCCTCGTGCACTGGGCCACCCTTTTTTTTTTATATAAGAAATGAAATTGACCTAACCTATACCTTGTACTGAGTTTGAATTTCTGAATGGATGTGTAGATAAGTACTGCTGTGTCACAATCTGCCAATCCCGTAATTTCAAAAGGATACCAGTGTTATCTTGTCTCAAACAGGTTAATTTCAAACTTAATATTTGCAAGAAAAATCTTTAAGTTCTCTTTCATCATAAAAGCAGAATTTGTCCTTTTAAAACTTCTGAAAAACTCATTAAAACTTGTGACTTACTCAGTGTAGGTGATATATTTCCTACCGTCAGTTTAAATTTTGCTGGTGGAGCATCCATGGTTTTAAAACCAGAACAGTACCTTATGCATTATGGTTTCCTAGTGAGTATTGATACTTCTCTGTTTGGTCAAATTGTTGCATTTTTTTTCCGTTCTTAAGGGAGAGCTAATCTTTTGCATTTTTTGCCACTGACTATACTCTGATGTGCAACTTTGCTGCAAAAGGATGGCGCTGCAATGTGGTGTATCGGTTTCCAGAAAGTGCAGGAGGGAGTCACAATTTTAGGAGGTAAGATCCTTTAGAGGATTATTTGAACATGATGAGTACCTTTTTCTCATTTAATTATTAATTTGGCATTTTAGTAAACAATAAAAATAGTGCTGAATATGCCTTTTGTATCTCTGGTGAATTGCTAATGTGACTGCAATCATTTCATTGAGAATTTCTGGTTCCTTGCAAGCTTCTCATAACTCATTATTTCATGTTGGTCAAACTGAACACGGAAAAACCCTTGGTAGGGTGTTAGAATGAATCTTCTTCAACATAAAAGTTAATTTCCAGTAATCTTCAATAGAGTTTACAATATAATCCAGAAAGGGTTAGATTCTCTGATTGTCGTGATTCAAATTGATTTCTGATAAAGATTAAACTATGTTGTTTGTTACAACCCAAACAGATGCCAATCCTACTGGTCTGATTTTGTTTTGAGTTGAAAATGTCGTGAACAAGAATGCTAATGAAAGATTTTCCTTTCCGTGTATTAGATCAGCTAGTGAGGCATTTTGAAGTACTGAGTTTATTAACTTTGTTGTTACCTCATTTTGCAGATCTTGTCCTAAAGGATAAGATTTTTGTCTACGACTTAGCTCATCAACGAATTGGATGGGCTAACTATGATTGTAAGTTCACCACAGTAACTATTCATTTTAAATGCCAGGAATATGGATGATTCATGACCCTATCTTAATTACAAAATGCTGCCCAGGTTCCTTATCTGTAAATGTGTCCGTGACTAGGAGCAAGGATGAATACATCAATGCAGGACAGCACAGTGAGAGTAGCTCAAAGATCGACATTCTCAAAAAGTTGCTGCCTGTTAGCATTGCGACTCTCTTTATGTACATAATAGTTTTCATGGAATCCTTATCTTTGTGATTTTGATCCCACCTTCAAAAGCTCATTCTTTTTTTTACCCTACTTCAAAACGTAATTGGGTTGACCGATCTTTTATTTATTATCGGTAACCCCTTCTGGTCGGCGTGGTATATGTATTTATTCCATTCTGCTTGGGCTCGGCAGACGGCGTGCTTGCTAACAGGGCATCTTTCCATTCATCTAACGAAAATTCGGTTCTCGGTATAAAGGGGCTCTGTTGAGAACTTCCAAAATTGCATAGTATGTCTGTACTTTATCGTAGAGAAATTTGTACTATTATAGTGTGATTTACTGTCCTCAAGGTTAGGGTGGAAATTTTAGACTTCTGGCAATGACTAATTTTAAAATTATATAAAGAATTATTGAGTTTTTGAACTTAAAATTTTTATACGTTCACAAAATTAAATTTTCAGCTCGGTTGATGATTAAACCATCTTTTTTATATATTTATAAATAACAGTTTAAAGCATATAAATTCACGGACGTTAAAAATTTAAACAACACAGAAGGGCACAAAATTTAATGTGACAGATTGTTGATGCTTATGTTAGTAATCTTGTCATTCCTACTTTCGTCTCTCTCTAATAGTTGCAATCCGTGGTTTTTTTTAATATAATTATAATTCTATAATTTTATATGGCACAACTATAATAAAGTCTGTGAATTTCGTATACTAATTTTTTTTTTATTAACATTGTAATGAAACTAGTGATTGCTAAATTCATACATCAGCATTGGCATTAGAGCATAAAAATAGATTCGCACAACTCAAAAATTATTAGGTCTCACTAAATTCATACCAGGACGGATGAGTTTAAGACACAATTTTGTCTTTTTTAAATTCTCAAATTTTCACTCTCATTTATTCAAAAGAATTTCTAATTTGACAACATTTTTTTTTTATATTGATGAGTCAAATTTATTCTTACAATATGGGAACAAAAAATAAAACATGTCAAATAAAAATTATTACAATTCAAAATAACATATTCACATAGTTCTAATTATTAGAGTCTATTTTTAACAATATTATTATTAAATAATTATTTAAAATCATAAAAAATTTTAAAATCCTTATGCAAATGTATTTTTGAATCGATGTTTTCATCTGTAATTTTCTTAGTAATATATTTACGTTCAACTTTTAGATCCACTTTAATTTTTTTTTGTAACTCATTTATTAAACTTTATATTCAGTCTTGAATAAATAAAATTTACAAATAGCTACACGGTATGAGTTCAATGACCATCCCTGGCTTATTTTTTTTTTAATGGAAGGCCATGCCTTGCAATTTTCTTTGCTTGCTTCGTGTTTGAAAGGTTTCTAGACGTAATTTTTTTTTTTGGAGAATGACGTCAACTGATTACTAGGCTCCATAAACCGGCCCAAGTGGCCCGTTTAATTATATAGAACTTGGGCTCACAGGCTTGGTAACTAATAATTATTTAATTAAAAATTGAAAAATTAATTTTTTTTAATGGCTAGAATATTTCTGATTAAGTTGAAGAGTTACTTGTCTAAAAAAAAAAAAGAAGGATAAAGTTGGGAGAGTTGAATGCATATACGAATATGGGACTGGGAGGCTAGCGGGAGAGAAGGAGAGGGAGTGGGAGTGGGCGTCGATTCAGGTTTAAAGTTTTGGCTACGAGGGCGAGGGACGCCGATAATCCCTGTGCGTCAATTTCAGTTGTACGAAGCGTTTCCATTTAAGTTTCATGTTTGAAGCAGTCCCCAGCCTGATGGCCCCATTAGATTACCCGTTTCTCCCTCTCTCTTTACACGTGCTCTTCTCCCCACGCGCTCCTCCTAGCCTTTTTTTTTTTTTTTTTCCTTCCCCAGCGTTACCCATAATCCAAATAAGTTGATCACCCACCTCAAAATTTTAAAATATAAAAAAAATTATTCAAAAATTAAAAAAAAAATCCATCAATTTTAATGAAATATTTATATGATTTTAATGAAATGAAATATTATTAAAATTTTCACGTAATCAAGTCCTATACAAAGTTGCATACGATTCTCTGAGGACTTTTTCTTTTTGCAAAACAATTCAATTACAATATATTGGTTTGTTGTTTTGTAAAAATTTCACTTGTACAATTAACTTAACTTTTTAACCTTACACTATTTTTTTTTCCGTAATTTTTTTATTATAGTTTCTTAAAGAATTTAAAATTTAAAATTAAAAAAAGATAAAAAGAAAAATTATAATTGTCATTACCACAAAAGAATGAGATTAAAATAAAAGGAATTAAAACTTACCTAATTTATTTGCAATTTCCAACAGTATAATATGTTTCCAATTTTGTTAACCAAAGAAAGTAATACTTTTCCTTTCTTTGGTTGATTATATTTTATTTTATTACCTTATTAAGAATAGATTAAACAAGATCGAGTATCATTAATGGCATTTAAAATTTTATGACGATTATAGTAATAAGACAATTTAGCAATACGGTAATGCTAATATTTCATACAAAATATGCGGCATCAAATCATATCAAATATCCCAGTAGGAGTTATTGGAATCGCGGTCAAGTCATTGACAAATTTGTGGACCTGACACCAATTTTTGTAATATTAAATTACAAATATTTCCAAAGTCAAAGCCAAAATGGTAACCAATCGGTGGTCGGAACGCTCTCACTACGCGCGTGAGCATGGCTCCGTGCTCGTGCATCCTTTATACCGAACGGCCCTGACTCCAGCGTCCATGCAAACAAAATTCTCACACCACCCTCCTCTTCCTCTCTCTCCCTCTCTCTCTATTTCGTTCATATCACACTGTCCTTCCTCTCCTCTCACTTATCCGATCAAACTTTCCTTCTCTCTCTTTATCGCCGTTTCTCTCCCGATTAACCCACTTTCGTTATTTCTCTATCTGGCAAAATTCCTTTCTCTAGAATCTGACACTGCCAACCCCCTATTTCTCTCTACCTGCTATCAAGTTTTGGGAAGAAACGCAACCGGATTGTTTTGCCACACTTCTTTCTTTCTTTAATCTAGAAAGTATTGACGACGCGAGCATTACGCGTTTCAAATTCATTAATGGCGGTTTCTCCGACCGTCTCCGCCACACCGGCGTCGCTTTACGTCGGCGATCTCCACCCTGACGTCACCGATGGTCAGCTGTTCGATGCATTCTCTGAGTTCAAGAGCCTCGCGTCTGTTAGGATCTGTAGGGACTCCTCTACGGCCAGGTCACTCTGTTACGGCTATGTCAACTTCATTTCTCCCCAAGATGGTATATAATTTCTGATTCTGCATTACAAGTTTTCTTTTTGTTTATGGGTATCCACTCAATGATTCTTTTGTCTGTTTGGGTTACTGGAACATGAGGGGAAGCCTTGGAAAGAAGGACCTCGCGTGGTGGCAAATGCAGCATTTAGAAAGATGCGCGCGCGTGTGTATTGTGTATATATAGAATTTAATAATTAACGAAGAAACTTTACACGGATTGTTTAACATTTTTTAGTAAGATCTTGGTATCGAGGGCGATGTTGTTTCTTGCATAGTATATCATGTGTTGTCTTCTCCAGTACATAAAATATAGGAAAATAATTCAATGTAAAAGATCTAGGAATTACTAGTTTTTCATTGTTTTGTCTGTAATCTAATTGAGCATTTGGCTTATTTGGTTCATGCTTTTTGGTTTTTTCAAGAAAACCTTTCTTTGTAGAAACAGAATTTCGATAGGTCTCTTGTGACCTGCTTTCATAGGAGGAACAAGGAACTGATGTTATATATGGTATGTGTCACATTTTCGGTGGTCGGATAATTTGTCTAAAACTTCAAATGTATAGGCTCTTGGGGTTGATTTAGCTTATGATTCCTACGTACACTTTTATTTTTTTGGCTTGTTAGAGACCTGTCTACAATGAACATAAGGTCTCTGTTCCCCAGTAGCATCTGTCTGTGTCGTTGCCTAGTCTTTTTGTTTTATTTTCTATTGTTTGCTCTCTGGTTTTAGGTAGATGGTGGAAAAGGAATTAATGTAAATGTGAATTTTATTGAACGAAGTAACTAAAAATCTTTAGTAGATTAGATTTTGTCAGGTTTAGTATAGTTTTGTTTTATTTTTATTTTTCTTTCTTTTTTTGAAAAAAATTATAAGACACGCCGGGAGCAGAAGGCCGAGAGTTTTAACCATGTTAGTTGACTTAATTCCTTTAACTGTTGCTCTCAAATCTCAATAAAATGTTTTCTATGTATTTTCGCTGAAAACTTATGATAAACTTACATTATGGTTCACGATATGTATGTAGCTTGTAAATCGTAATATTTTGATAAATTGCAAAAGGAAAAAATAAATAGACTATCAGAGAAATATTGATTAAGAGATGTGAGTATTTGAGTACGTTTATTACTTTATCCTGTCAATCTTGTCTGGTTCCAGTTACCTTAATTTGTTCTCTTTGGATTTGAGTAGCAATTCGTGCTATTGAGGTGAAGAATCATTCTACCCTGCATGGAAAAGTGATAAGGGTCATGTGGTCACATCGTGATCCAGAGGCAAGGAAAAGTGGCATAGGGAACGTGTTTGTTAAGGTATACCTCGACCGTTTATATGAAATAGTTTAATTATTGTCTGGTTCATTATTTCTGAAGTGGATTCTTATCGAAACTGTTTCTGGCATCATGGCAGAATTTAGCTGAACCAATAGATAATGTGGGATTACAAGATTTGTTTCAAAAATTTGGGAATATTTTGTCCTGCAAAGTTGTCATGTCTGAGGATGGGAAGAGCAAAGGGTATGGCTTTGTTCAATTTGAGTCAGAGGAATCTGCAAATGCTGCCATAGAAAAGCTGAATGGCTCCACTGTTAGAGATAAACAGATGTATGTGAAACTCTGGATAGTTTTATGTTAAAGTTTGCCATCATCCATATGATTAAGCTTATGACTTTTATTATTTTTATCCTATCTGTTAAGTGCTATATCAAATCTGTATACCTCTTTTCCAGAAGCTAAGTTTATTGTGATTCTAATTCTCGTCACAGATTTGTTGCGAAGTTTGTCAAAAGAAGTGACCGCATTTTGCCTGGTCCTGATGCCAAATATACAAATTTATTCGTGAAGAATTTGGACCCAGAGACCACAGAAGAGCTTCTGCGGGAAAAGTTCTGCCCTTTTGGCAAAATTGTTAGCTTGGCTATTGCTAAGGATGACAATGGACTATCAAAGGGTTTTGGCTTTGTGAACTTTGATAATCCAGATGATGCTAGACGGGCATTGGAAGCAATGAATGGGTCACAACTTGGTAGGTTTTCTGTTGGCAAAATTTGCAATTTCTTGATGTTGATTCCTTGTATAATCTGGTTTTGTTTTGTCACAAGCAGGTTCAAAGATTCTATATGTAGCCAGGGCACAAAAGAAGGCTGAGCGTGAGCAGATCTTGCATCATCAGTTTGAGGAGAAACGTAGAGAACAAATTTTGAAATACAAGGTAATCTGTGCCCTCCTTTCTCCTAGATTTAACTTACCATTTCCTTCTTGATTATCTAATATGCCTTCGTGTATTTCAGGGATCAAACATTTATGTGAAGAACATTGATGATGATGTCAGTGACGATGAACTGCGAGATTACTTTAGTGCATGTGGCACAATAGTATCTGCAAAAATTATGCGGAATGACAGAGGGATAAGCAAGGGGTTTGGTTTTGTCTGCTTCTCCACCCCTGAGGAGGGCAATAAAGCTGTGAATGCTTTTCATGGTATGTTAGTGAAGATGCAAATCTAAGATGAATATTATTTAATGTAATAACATCAGTTTTAATTCTTAGCTAGGCTTTGCAGCAGTAATACAAAATAAAAATACCCATGCTTATCACAAATTTTAATAAATTGAATGTAAGAAGCGTATTATCTGTTTTTCGGGTCACAATTTGAGATATCATCAATTACTCGTATATTTTACATGCTACTGTTCATATTATGTTATGTCTTATAATGTATGAGGTACTCTTTATGTGTTAAACTTTTGTTACTTTAGTTATATATTATGGTGCTAAAAAGGCTGAAGGTCAATCTTGATATGAATCAGACTTGATAACACTTTTTCTTTTCAATTTTTGTATAAAACCAGAACCTTATGGTGTTTCTATTGGGGGTGCTTTCAACCTAAACTACTTATGTTGAAACTTCTTATTTGAAGGGATATGATCTACAAGATTATTGGATCACTACTAACAAACGATTGGTAGAGGCCTGGCTGCTTTCAGGGTTCTCTTCACTCTTTGCAGATGCACTTTTTGACACTGCCCTGTCTCCAGAAGTTTTCATTTACACTCTTCCTATGTCCTTATGCTCTAGAGTTTAGCCTTTGTTGATTTTCGTGAAAGTCTAATTGTCTTTTTCTAAGATAGGAAAGGAAGTAAGAAAGAGAATGTGACTACTAACTCTTAGTGCTTTTTCCCTCTTTTTCAAAAAGGAAATCTTCTTACCAAATTATGTAAAGGTATATCCTATGTTGCAATATCTTTTAATGTGGAGAACTTACAAACATTGTACTCTGCATGCCAAATACAGCGGGGGTTTTTAACAAAAAGTTCAATCATCATAAGCGGTGATTTTGATGGTGTGTCTGTGTAACGTTGTTAATCTATATTTTATTGCTACTTGAAGATATCCATAAAGCTGGAAATATATCGCATCATAGTCATCTCTTTAAAAGGTTGAACTAGAATTAAATTTCCGATCTTGAAAATTTGTATTCCTGTCTCTTTTTTTTTTTTTTAAATGAAGATATTGAAATATTAAGATTATTTATTCTGTTCGGATTCTACTATTGGGATTCTCATTTCCATTTAGGCTCATTGTGTCTGCGATTCCTTTATCGGGTTGATTTATGTTTAATCTAAGTTGGTTTAACATGTCACAGGATGTATGTTTCATCGTAAACCGCTGTATGTTGCTATTGCTCAGAGGAAGGAGGATAGGCAAGCACAACTGCAGGTCCAGTATGCACAGCGACTAACAGGACTAGCTGGACCTTCAACTGCTGTTATACCTGGTGGATATCCTCCTTACTACTATGCAGCTACTGGTGTTGTTTCACAGGTGCCTTCTCGACCTGGACTAGTGTATCAACCTCTGGGATTGAGGCCAGGATGGAGGGCCAATGGCTTTGCACCTCCTACTAGACCATTTCAACAGTCACCACCAGTTCCTGTTGTGAGTTACAACTTTGCTTGATAACTTAAATACGCGTATTTTATTTACCTCTTTCATTGTATACAGTCCACACAGTGGTAATGTAATGGTTTTTTTAGGATAAATTAATCCTGTTTTGATGGCAGGTTTTAATGAGTTATAAAATATATGCTTTTTTATTTCTTCCATACCCAGGCTGCTACTTCTACGAGGCAGCATAGACAAAACAGGGGCAGGATGAATGGGCATGCAATTTCACAGGGAAATGTTCACTCGGGTACATATATGGCCCAAGCACAACAATCTTCTCAGTCAGCGGCCTCTTCAAAAGAATCAACGACTCAGCAGGTTTGCTTTTGTTTCCTTATATATTATGTACATAATTGCTAAGATGTTCATAGTGATTGATGCATATGCATTGCCCGTTATCTATCCTGGTATTTTAAATTTCATTGTATAAAGAACTTGGGCTGAAATGATGAAAGACTAGGGGCAGGGAATAGATGATAATATGCAAGAACATGTAACAAGACTTACAAGAACTGCTGTTGAAAAAAGTGTCAGAAAATAAATTTGATGCCAGGGATTATCAATCCTTTTTTTCAGTTCAGTCTTCAAATTACTTCAGGGATCATAAAACTATGAAGCCAATTTTTTCTTTAAAGTTTCAAGTTCCAACAGCAGCATCCTAGTTTTCACAGCAATCTCGTCAATAACCTGTTCATGCTTCGATCCTGATACATGGAAGAAATATAGATGGTTGACACCAAGATTTTATTTTAAAATTTTCAGTCCCCTGTGATCATGTGCTGCTTGTGCTTCCTAGTTCTAATTTCTTATGTTATGTTCATTGAAGCGGACTGGGCAGACTAAGTATGTGCCCAGTGGGCGCCAACGTGAGATGGACAAAGGATCTGGAGTCTCCTCGGGTGTTTCTAATTCTCCTGTAGGGTCCCAAGGATCAGAGATGCTGCATAGCATGCTTGCTGCTGCTACTCCTGAGCAGCAGAAACAAATACTTGGCGAGCATCTTTACCCACTTGTCCAGAAACTCAAGGTAATACCGTTGCACTATTCTTTTCAGTCTCTTTGGTATTTGAGGTTAAGTTTTTTTTTTTTTTGATATAATTTTTAACTATAATAATGTGTTTATAATGTTATTTTGAATAGCCTGCTCTAGCTGCGAAGATTACAGGGATGCTTTTGGAGATGGACAATGGAGAATTGCTGCTTCTCCTGGAATCTCCTGAGTCTCTTTCTGCGAAGGTGGAAGAAGCTGTGCAAGTGCTTAAGAACTCTAAGACCAAAGTGTCAGGGCAGGATGCACTTCATCCAAATTACCTTTCAGCTGAGGTTGCAGTGAACTGAAGACTTCAACCCGGAGATAATGATGTGACTGAAGCTTCTGAAGACCCAGAAATTCAATACATAATTTTTGACATATTTGATGTTTGCAGTATTTTCTTCTATAGTATAATTTCCTTAGAAAAAGAAATTTTCTGTTTTCTTGCCCTTAGGGTTGACTTTTATCTTTTTAGTATTGGTAGAGATGTTAAGATTCTGGAATAAATTTGTTTTTGAATTTGATTACATGGGTTAACCAAAGGATGAAATTGGTCTTAAAGTAGCTACTTGTCTTAATATTTTTTTTTTAATATATCCGGTACATGCCATTTTTCTTGGATTATATAATATACATATTTACTAGGGACCGGATGCCAAACCAACTAAAATTTATAGACTGCACTATCAGCACGTCAAACTATGATTTGTTTGCTGGGACCTCAGAAGCTACTATACATTTTTGGGGGGAAAAGATGTCTGCCTTATATGTATAGGCACGGCAGCTATAGTATCCCACAAGAGAGGAAGAAATTACCATGATCAGCCTTTATGCTTTAAGCATTTGTACTAGAACTGCTTTCAGTTTCAGGCATCATTGCATGAAAAATAAGCATGATCTAGGATAGGAGAATTTTCAGTATTTTGAATCATGAGAATATCAAATACGGAAGGGTAGTTAAATTAAATTAGTAGCTTATCATACCCTAATATCTATTTAATATATTTTACTTATAAAAAAGACTTACAAGAAGCATTGGTAAAATGGGTTAAAATCTGAAGACTAACTCACTTAATCTGCACATAATGCAGTTTTGAGTTTTAAAATATTGAACTATTTAAATGCCGGTTTTTTAATGTGAAATGTTTAACTAGCGCTCCAGGCGAGGCTGGGAATTATATATTTTTATGTATATATATATATATATATACCTCCTTAAATTATTATTTAAGTGTTGAGTGACATTTTTTAAATAAAAAGAAAGTAAAATATAAAAAACGTCAATCTTTGGGTATATAAGTTTATACAATTTTAGATGAGAACAAATTACAAAAATAATTAAATAATTCTTTTATTATATTTTATAATATAATCTATTGATAATTTTTATTTTTTATTTTTTAATATTTTATATTAAAAAATAAATATTACAAGCTGGTTGATTCAGACTTGAACAAAATAAGATATATAATTCGTTTAAAGAATGTATCAGACCGATTAAGGCTCTGTTTGGATTGGCGATAGAGCACCCAAAATCACGTGATTTTGGGTGCTCCTGCCGCCAATCCAAACGGACTCTAAAATTAGTTTGTGTCGGACTTATCTGGGCTAACTTGTGTTTTTCAAGTACTAGTCAACATATTTCATATTTTTATTTGAACTAACCATACACTAATTTTCAATAATTACTCATGATTCATTAACTATAACTATATTTTTTATTTTATTTTAAAAATAATAATCTTAAAATTCTCACAAGACTACTCATACATTTTAAAGTTCGACTTAAAAAATACAACTTGAAGAAACAGAGATTAAATTCTCACAAATCATTTATATTAGTTGAAAAAAAAATATTAGTATGAATTAGTATCAGCATACCTATGAATTACAAATATTTTTTTATTGCTAAAATTTTATGAATAAAACTTGAATGGTTATATAATGTGTTTATTGAAGAATCTTTTAGAATTAAATGAAAATTTTAAAATTAAGTTTGATTTTTAAAATTATAACTTTTTTTTTTTTTTAACTGTGGTTAAAAATAAATAAATAAATAAATAAAAAACAGGAAATGTAATCAGCCCCTTGGGGACTCCATAATCTTAGAAGAAGCTGTGCGTCTAATATTGCAGAAAGATAGTCAGTCTCTCATCCTCCGTTCACCGACATAACTTCCTCACCTTATAACCTTCTATAGACTGGCGGCGTTTTCTTCAACGCTGGTTAGCTTTGTCTTTTTCCCTGTAAATTACATCAAAAAGCTAAAATGGTTTGTTCAAAAGAGGTTTTTTCTTTTCAGTTATTGACCGAAGACAATGTTTAGCTACTCTAGGGTTTTCCATTCTTTATGCTTCAAGTTCAAGCAATCAGCGTTTCGTGTACAATCTGAGCAATAGAAAGGAGTACGCAGAAGAGAATGAGCAGCAAGAGTAGGAAAGAACATTCTCGGCGGCGAAGACCAAGAGCAGGTGATTCTGAATCAGAATCACCTTCGCTATCCGATGAATCTGATAGCCGTGAATTGACACCCGAAAGGGGTTCTGACAAACGCAGGAGAAGTAGTCTTCATAGTCACAGCAGTAGTCGTCGATCACGGCGGCGGAGCTCCCCGAGCAAGCAGGACTCCGATAATTCCTATGATAGCGATGACAGTGATGATCGGGGTCACAAGAAGAAAAGGTCCTCGAGGACCATTACTGAAGAAGAAATAGCAGAGTACTTGGCTAAAAAGGCTCAGAGAAAGGTTTAGATTTGGTTCTCATTGGGTATAGTTTTATGATTTGAGGGGTTTTTGTTAATGCTGTGCTGACACTGTATTTTGATTTTATGATTAGGCAGCGAAAGTCGCAAAAAAATTGAAGACTCATACCGTTTCAGGTTATTCAAATGATTCAAATCCATTTGGTGATTCTAATCTCAATGAGAAGTAAGCTCCTCCATTCTTCCTAATTTTTTGTTTGTCTTGTTGATATTGTTTTGTTTTTTTATATAGGATAATTTAACTTAAGTTAGATCCTCGACGGTAAGAGATAAGCTCTTCGGGTTAATCATTATTATTAGTCACCCTCACCCATATGCAGACATATGTAGTTTGAAATTTGAAGTGATTTTATTTTTGTGGAAAGAGGAGTTATAGGCCAGTACAGGGGCAAATATGGATGGTTACAGAAGAACATAGTACAGAATTGTGCTTTCAGATGCATGCTTGACTAGTTTACTAATACTAAACTTCTCTGGCAGATGGAGGATGGGGTGAAGGTTGCTTGACTAATTTCTAATGAAAGAGCTACCTCTTGCTGAACCTTTTTTCTTTTTACTTGTTTTACTTGGGGTCTTTGGAGCTACTTGCTACGTTTAAGTCCCTATATTGTAAATTAGGCAGTTATCTGTTTTGAACTAAAACCATCAACTTATTGATAGATGCTTGTACTTGTTTTTCCTTAAAAATTGTTCTAGAAATTATTCTGCTAATTGTCAGCAACGTAGTCTTTAAGGGCTATCAAATGAGGACAACAATAAATGAATCTTGAAAGTTCTTAGCCTATTGTTCTTACCTTTTGTTATGTTTTGGAAAACAGCTTAAGCTTGGGGTTATATCCCCCAGTTATTGTTTGCTGAGTTATCTTTGATATTTTTTTGCTTCTTTACTTTTTTTTTCCGTTGGTTTCTTTACTGGGTTCCTCCATGTCTAAGAATTTAGGACATTGTTATGTAGAATCTGTCATTAATTTTTTTTTACTAGAAATTAATGTAGCAATAGATGACTGATGCCCACCTATGTCATATTCATGAAATTTTCTTTGTAGATTTGTTTGGCGAAAGAAAATAGAGCGTGATGTTTCTCAAGGTGTGCCACTTGATAATTTTTCAGTTAAAGCTGAGAAAAAGAGACAGAGAGAAAGAATGGTATGTGGAAATTTTCCTTCTCTTTATACATTCCTCAGTACTATATTTGCTTTTGTGTTAATTGAGATTTACTACTTGATTTATAACTTTTTGTTTAATATGTGCACAAGTATATCATATACTGATATTTAAGATTTCATATGTATTGGTGTGATTGATTGAGAGAGTAATTTAGAGGACAACAAAAGTGACTTTCATTCAAAAAATCTTTTTTGTGCTGCATTAAATTTTTTTAATCCTAAAAATTTAATATTGAGATTCAAATGAGCTTTAAATTAGGAAATTTTTATTTCAAGACCAATTTATGGCATATTGATGTTTTCTGACCATAGGAGCATTATTGAAGTAGGGAAGTCTTCTGTTTAGCTGCACTAATTTTAAAAGAAATTTAAATTTCTTATATTCTACAAATGTCGCATAGTACAAATGTGAGGCCTCAAAGTACAATATTCTATTATTAGAAGTTCTATCAAGTTGGAATGTGCTTCGTTTTTGAGGTTCCTTTTGGATATAATGTCAAAGGCTATGAGCCCATGATGAATGCTCAAAATTTTTTATATTAGTATTTAATTGGTTTTCTGTGCAGCCTCAATTTTTATAAAACATGAAAATGCAGGCGGAAATTGAAAAGGTGAAAAAGAGAAGGGAGGAAAGGGCACTTGAGAAAGCACAACATGAGGAAGAAATGGTTAGTCCATTCTTTAATTTGTTAAGAGTTATCATTTTAATTTGTTCAAGGCAAAAGTTATGTCTTACCAAAAACAAGTGTTTCCAGGAAGGCCCTGTCTGTAGTGGCTCTATTCTAATATATGATTAAACGATTATGTGCAAGCCTTGCCTTCAAACAAAAATGACAACCTACATATAAGGCCTTTCCTCTAAAAATGGTCCTAAAAGTGGCAAAAAGTTTTTAACTCCACTCAGGAATTTGAGGCCCAAATATGATGAAGATATCTAAAAAGTCAATTCCAGGCCTGACATATATGTTAGGCCGATGGTGGCTGTAACAATGTTATCTTTTGGGATTTACACTAACTATCTCTCTCTCACAGGCAATTTTAGCCAGAGAACGTGCTCGAGCTGAGTTCCAAGACTGGGAAAAAAAAGAAGAGGAGGTGTGTGGTGCCGTGCCTTTGTTATTTTTTTTTCTTGTTTAATCTAGTATTAGCAGTCTGATGATTAACACAATTTGGTCTGCAGTTTCATTTTGATCAAAGCAAAGTCAGGTCAGAGATTAGATTGCGTGAAGGGCGTGCCAGGCCAATTGATGTCCTAACCAAACACCTCAGTGGATCAGATGACTTGGATATTGAAATAAATGAACCATACATGGTCTTCAAGGTTAATATTTCTTAGCATTGTATTTTATCTCCCTTTCCTTTTAACTTGTGTAATGCTATACAGCTCTAATAAAATTGTCATACCCTGTCACTTTTGTACGATGTGAGATATCCGGTTTTGAATGTCAATATCATTGGGGAAGCTTTATCATGATTTGACATTTGTGGTGCAGGGTTTGACAGTTAAAGAAATGGAAGAGCTTCGTGATGACATCAAAATGCATCTGGACCTTGATAGGGAGACGCCGACCCATGTAGAATATTGGCAGGTATCATTTTTGTTCCCCTTGTTTGTTTAGTTGCCTTATATCGTTCACAAAATACTTAATAAAAAACTTCTATATAATTTATTAATGGCATAATCATCTTATTTTGTTGGAATAAAGTTCCATATATCTCACTATATTTACCCTTTTCTTCCTTCCCTCCTTTGCTCGTGTATTCTTGTCTACAGACGCATGCAAGTATTTATGTGTCAATAATCAAGGGTCTTTTATGTGACTGCGTAATACATATATCTTATGTATACATAGAATCATCATAAAGCCTATAAACCGGAGCCTATATGGATATTTTTTTTCTTCTTTTAGACATCATATGGCCGTTGATGGTAATGTCCTTAACTTGTAAAACCCCGACGCATGCAGGTGTGTCTCGGTAATTAAGGGGTTTTTATGTGACTGCATAATACATATATCTTATATTATGTATACATAGAAGCATCATAAGGACTATAAACTGGAGCCTGTATGGATATTTTGTTTTTCTTTTTTTTAGACAACTCATATGGTCATTGATGGTAGTGTCCTTAACTTGTAAAACCCTGAAACATGCAGGTATTTATGTGTCTTGGTCTTTAAGGGTCTTTTATGTGAATACATAATACATATGTATTATACTATGTATACATTGAAGCATCTTAAGGCCTATAAACTGGAACCTATATGGATATTTTTTTTTTCTTTCTTAGACGAGTCATATGGTCATCGCTGGCAGTGTCCTTGTAAAACCTATGGATTTTGGCAGTAAATTAGTCTTTTCACAATTCCTGTATACAGCTGAAGACTTGTTCATCAATCTTTTCATACAGGCACTCCTTGTGGTTTGTGATTGGGAGCTTGCTGAAGCTCGAAAGAAGGATGCACTTGATCGAGCTAGGGTTCGCGGAGAAGAACCTCCTGCTGAGCTGCTTGCAGAAGAAAGAGGCTTGCATTCCAGTGTTGAGGCAGAGGTGAAGAACCTTTTGCAGGGGAAGAGTTGTGCTGAATTGGAGGCTTTGCGGATACATATTGAGTCACAAATGCGTAGTGGTACAGCAAAGGTGGTTGAGTACTGGGAGGCTGTTTTAAAACGCCTCCACATATACAAGGCCAAGGTACTTCTCAGTATACATTATTCTATATTCTGTTACATGCTATCAACAATGGATTGGTTCACTACATTGTTATGTTGCTGTGAATCCAGGCTTCATTAAAGGAAATTCATGCTAAAATGTTACGCAAGCATTTGCAACGTCTTGAGCAACCATTGGAGGGTGAAGATAAATTGGAGAATGCTTATGTTATAAAATCTGAAGCAGAAGATACTGAGGATGATGTTAAAGGTATAAGCTTTCTGCTATTGTTATTGTTCATGAGGCATTGACTTATTTTCAGGATACCCCCAAAGTATTTCATACTATAATTACAGTTATATGTTTTATAGTTCGATCTGCAGATGAAACATTTTCACCAGAACCCATGAAAGTAGAGGATCTAGAAGTTGAAGACGAGGCTGGATCCTTTTCACCCGAACTTTTGCATGGTGATGAAAATGAGGAAGCTATTGATCCTGAAGAGGACAGAGCTATACTGGTATACTTTTGAATTTTTTTTTTTAATAGTGATAATGTATTTGAGTAATAAGTATATAGAATATAACTCGACCATTTGTTCATATCACAGGAGCGGAAACGAATGGCTGTATTAGAAGAGCAGCAAAGACGAATGCAGGAAGCATTGGCATCAAAGCCATCTCCATCCGAAGATAACTTTGAGATGAAGGCGATGAAAGTTATGGGAGCTATGGAAGAAGGAGATGCAGTTTTTGGTTCTGGTGCTGAAGTGAACCTAGATTCACAGGTATCCTAATTTCCCACTCTTTGTGAAGCTATAATTGGCATCAAATGCAAGTAGATATGCATGATTCAGATTTGAATCATCTCATGTGACATGACTGCCATGTGAAGAGAGAGATAGACATAGAACATTTAATTATAAAAAGAGAAAATAAATTCTTGTTTTTATCTCTCTCTCTTTACACGACGGTCATGTTACATGGGAGTTGGGTTTTAAATAAATTGAGCTATTCGTGAACAGTTTGAGCTCGGTTTGTATAAGAGTTCGCTCAGCTTGGCTCTGTTCATTTATTAAATGAACAAGTTTGAGTATAAGATTAAACTATGTTTAATTAAAAGAGCCAACTTTTGGAAATTTGATGCTCAGCTCATTTAACTTGTAAACAACTTGTTTAAGAAATAAAATAATATAAACTAATCATAGTATGGCTCATTTAATCTTTTTTAGCTTATTTATTGAGTTTAAATAAGCACATTTAGCTCATTAAAAATATTTGTATAATCTTAAACGAATTGAGCCTGAACTTTCATTTAAATAAACAAGCCGAGTTTGAATTTATTTTTTAGCTTGTTTAATTTAATGAGTCAAGCTTGAGAGCATTAGAACCGAGCTTGGCTTGTTTACACCCTTATGAGAAGATCCTGATTCACATGATTCATAGAATCTTGAATTTTCACAGAAGATAAGTGTGCTAAAGTTCTCAATTTTAACACGAGACCAAATTGCTAATAACTTGCTTCAACTTCCTACATTTGGTAAATAACATTTCCTATCTAAAATGCCATGAATTTAGAAACACTAATTGAGAATATAATTGCCCCTAAACACAATTTTGAGAAGTTCATTTTTTGAATAAGTTTAACACCCCCCACTAAAAAAAAAAAACTCATCTGACCCTCTCTGTGTTTTCTTTCTTTCTTTTTTATTTATTTTTTTTGTGAATGGAAGGGACTATTTGCCATATTTTAAAGCTGGAATAGGCTAACTGTCAAAATTTAAGGCACAGAAAATTATTTGCCTATTGGTTAAAGTTGAAGTGGGTTATTTGGTGGTGGATGGTAATCGGAGAAGAGAGCTTTTTTGGAGAGCTCACTTAGCTTTCCAAATACTGTCTTATCAGTTATCTAATCCTTTGGTTACTCTACTCCATATATAAAGTTGACAATAGAGTTGTACCCAAAAAGAAAAAAAAAATTGACACTAGAGGAAGTAAAATACAATTTCTATGGTGTCTTAGAAGAATTATAAAATGTTTGCTAGCTATTTTCTCTTTGTTTCTTGGAAGTTGCTGACATGTGGTTGATAAATTTGGGAGCAGGTTTATTGGTGGCATGACAAATACCGGCCCAGAAAGCCGAAGTACTTCAACCGTGTTCACACTGGATATGAGTGGAACAAATATAATCAGACTCACTATGATCATGACAACCCACCTCCAAAGATTGTGCAGGGGTATAAATTTAATATTTTCTATCCGGATCTTGTTGACAAGATAAAAGCTCCCACCTACACTATTGAGAAGGATGGCAGCAATGGTGAGACCTGCATTATAAGATTCCATGCAGGGCCACCCTACGAGGATATAGTAAGTCTAGTATTCTTGATGTTCGGAAGGATTTCAATTTCAATCAAATTACTTATATAATGTCCTTAATTTTCTGAATGATTTTAATTTTGATTCAAATTACTTATTCGTTGTCTTCCATTTCCATTCCAGGCTTTCCGCATTGTAAATAAAGAATGGGAATATTCTCATAAGAAAGGTTTTAAGTGCACATTTGAACGTGGAATTCTACATGTGTACTTCAATTTCAAACGCTACCGCTACCGCAGATAATTTCAGGTGTTTACAGTGGAGATATATATCATGGAAATTGACCTCTCAGTGTGGGATCAAGGTCTCTCCCTAGAGGGGTGAGGTTGTGATTAAGCAAATTTTGCAGTTGTGTATTAGCTATAGACATTAATCTCATCTCAAATTTCTGTCAACCCAGTGTGGAGTATCCTGTTTTAAATTGGACAATTGGAGGAAACTAGCAATGTCCAACTGTTTATGTAGCAACAATGGAACGTTGTACTTCTGATGGTGTAAAATTGCAAATTATACTGAAATTTCCCATGTCTAAAGTGCTTAGCTTTAGGGCTACTTCAGCAGTTTTATGGCTACGGTATAGTTAAACTCAAATAAACTAGATGTAATATCTTCATTTAATCAAGCAAGTATTTCATAAACAAACCTTTAATTTTCTTTTTCTTCATAACTCAAATATGTCCTCTTTAGAAAAGACATGTTTTTGTTTTTAAATATGAAATAGATGACAGCCAATTGAATTATGGAAATACTATGAGCCAAATTCAAATTAGTGATTAATAATGTTAAATAGTTCAGTAGAGTTTTAAAATCTAAATTATTGTTCAAAATAAAGGGCGTCACAACGATAATTAAAATATAGTGTTGTGTCATTCATTATATTTATCAATATGCACAACTCTCTCAAGAATATTAATAATATATTATTCTTATTTTGAGTATATGGTGGAACAAAATTTAAACCTATAACATCTGACTTACTAAACATTCAAATATCTACAACAGAAAAAAAGTCTTCAATTGGCATAATATGTTCAAGCATTAATTGAAGATAGATTATCGGTGCATATTATGGTTCAATATCTATAAACAATCAACAGAAAAACAAGGTGATCTTTACAAGGTGTGATCGATGTTTTGCTATCGTAAATGCATGCGTACATGCATATGTGCATCGTAACTCCTATTATAACTAGACATCAGTTTATGGTCATGCTTAAGTAATAATTCAACTTAATCTTTTTCCCTTTCCTCTGTAAGAGAGAGACAAGGAGGGGGTTAGAAGAATAGCGCAGAGGTTTTATAGGCTTTTTGGTAATGGCCACAATTGCCTATCCCCACTGTGATCAGGAACCAGTGGAAAAGTTCTACAGAGAATTATGGTTTTATAGGCTTTTTGACTTATCCCACTCTTTTTAAAGCGATTCTTTTTCTTTAGTTTTGTCATTCTATCGCTTGTCAAAATTATACCCTCAGGAAACATATCGTACCAAAACTGGTCCCTCATGTGTTGCAATGCCTTTGTGCATCAGAATTAAGAATAGATTAGTGTGCCAAATACATAAAGAGTTATATGGAATAATGATTATGATCATTAATCGTATACTTTAAATAAAGGAATTGATGAATATACGCATAAAATGTGAGACATTAAATGGTTGATTGGTGAATATAGTAAAAGATCGCTTCTGAACTTCATGGATTGAGCTAATCATAACCTTTTAGCGATGCTTTCCTAGTGTAACAAAGTCGAGTTTCCATTTCATTCTTTTCAGTGCAACGATCCATTTTAAATCCCAACAGATCCCAATAACTAGTGCATATCTCAAATTCACGTACTTTATAGTAGTTCAGGAGGCATCTAATTCCAATCTTTCCTTATTTTTCCCCACCCAAGCAAATCCACTATTTGGAATCACTTTATCTACTTTCTCAGTGGACCTTGGCACCATTGCCACTACCTTCCATAAAACCCTTAAAGCTTTAACTTTGCAGTAAATGAATATTCAACGATAATATAAGTCTTCCACATAATGACCTACCTCTAAACAGTAAAATATAGCTAGTGCTAGGCTATAGGTTTTACACAGCACACTTTCTTAAACAGATGCCTCATCATCATTCTACAATCCTAATTATGTATAGAAGCTGTTGAGCAATGTCCTTCATACTAGGTCTTTCATTTTTCTTCTCCCTCAGACAGTTGAGTGCAAGGTCTGAGAATAGTTCTATGCTTGTCATCACTTTATCACCAGATTGCTCCACAGAAAGGAGCCTCCGATCTACCACTTCCATGATTGTACCATTCCTGGCATGTTGACTCACATAAACTGCGAGGTTGACATCATCTTGCTCGCGAGAGAAATCTATGGCCTTCTGGGAACTCAGAAGCTCTAGCAAAACTACCCCATAACTATAAACATCACTTTTATCAGTTAACTGGTAGTTGCGGTAATATTCGGGATCCAAGTAGCCTAACGTTCCCTGAGCACAGGTTGAAACATGACTAAGTCCCGGGTTTGCCAATCTGGAGAGCCCAAAATCTGAAACTTTGGCGTTAAATTCATCATCCAGTAGTATGTTTGTGGACTTAATATCTCTATGGTAAATGGGAGTGTGCGCAGAAGAATGAAGATAAGCTAATGCTTCAGCCGTTTGAAAAGCAATCTTCAGCCTCGTTTTCCAGTCTAGGAAGTTGGGATACCGGCCATGAAGATGGTCGTGGAGGGTCCCGTTTGAGATGTACTCATAGATCATCAAAGGCAGCTCAGATTCCACACAACAGCCCAAGAGTCTGACTAGGTTCTTGTGATTGACTTGAGAAAGAATTGCAACCTCGTTAAGTATTTGTTGGGTGCTTTTGAGGTTACCCACTCTAGCTTTCTTGACAGCCACCATTGCACCATCTTGAAGTTCACCTCTGTAAACTTCCCCAAAGCCACCGTTCCCCAAAATCCTGTCTATAGAAAAACCATTTGTTGCTTTCATCACTTCTTTCAATTGAAACATCTTACCAGGCTTCTCGCCAGTGCTTGATCTTAACGCATCTTCTATTGCCTTGGCCTCCTTTGACCGGTAAGAGGGTTTCCGGGACCTCCTTTTGATGATGGCCAGAGATAGAGCTAGAAATAAACAAGTAAAAACTACTGCTGAGACCATCAAGCTGATTTGCGATTTAGATTTTTTCTTATTCTTCAAGCAAGTCGCAACAATAGGGTCCCAATGGTGTCCACCATTGCAAAGGCAGCGAGAAAAGCCATTTCTACTAGCAGGGGAACATTTAGAGGGTCCAGAGCAATCTTCTTGCCTCCTGCAGATTGGTTCGGGAGGAGGAGCCCATTGAATTTCAAGGCCTTCGTCCCACTGATTAGCAGGCTTCTCTACATCCAAATGAAGGATACTTCTAAAAGCCTTACAACCAGAACTGTGAAGCCTTATCTTGTATGCTGAAGGCGTGCCACCTGCAGTAAAGGTGCAACAAGGGTCAAGGCCACTAGCACACTCAAGTGCTCGTTTTCTGTCAACATGTTCTGAGCTCTCCAAGTAACGGTGACAGAGACTAGAAGAAGTGCAATTGAGAGGAGAAACTAAGAGACGAGGGGAGCAGTTAAAGAGGAAGACTGTGTTGGATGAAGTTATGTTGAAAGGGAGTGACTGGTTTAACCAAAGGCCCTCGCTTAGACGCATATCTTGAGTAACGCATGACCCAGGAAGCCAGGGCGATGGCTGCACCACCAGGCGCTGGATTGAAGACATGATTCTGAGAATGGGATAAGAACTTCCATTGAGGGCAACAAAGTAAAGTTTTTTAGATTGGGAATCACAGTGAAGACTATAGTCTGGATCGCCACAGCTGTGGTCTGTGCTTAAAGGGTATGGAACTTGTATAGAGCCACAGTTTGGGCAAGTCTTTTGAGAGGTAGTGTGATGAACAAGCAGTAAAAGAAGAAAGAAATAGCTAAAATGGAAGTGTAGTCTTTTGTTTGGTTCAATAGTCATTCTGCATGAACAAGGAGATGACAAATCATACGATAAAAAATAGGAAGGACGATAGATAAATAAGGAGGCTATTGGAATAAAGTGGCTGCTGCAAGAATCTGTATGGAATACCATGAAAACTTTGGTGATTTCCGGGACCAGTGGATACCTCTTGTATGGTCATTGGAACAGAATTTCTAGCTGTATTCTCTTTATAAGGAAAGGTGCAAAGAGAAAAAGGCTTCTGTCCTTGCTACTTCAGTTTGCAGGCTTCTTTATTTCCTTCATCTAATCGAGTAGCTTATGGTCAAAGTGGAGACATTTCCCATTAAATTATAAGAAAATGGGACAAGACAACATTATGGACCTCCCACTACTAATTAAGTCAAGAGTTAATGTTTAATCGTCTATTATAAAGAAACGAGGATCACGCCATAAACACAAGCACATTGCACAATCTATTATCCGTAGTGAAGTTTAAAGTTTGCATAACATTTATGGAAGAAGGATTTTTTCTTTCATTCCTATCACTAAATTTCTCTTCGTTACTCAGAAAGAACTAAATGCTGTCTACTTTTTCTAGATAGAGAACAAACTCGACCCCCTCTCCCTCCCTATCTGTAGCCAACACCTAAACGCAATGGACCCCAATTTCCCGATATTCTCTGGCAGCATTTCTTTCCCCAGTGGATTTCACCTTCATCCACCAAATCATGATATCTGAAAAAATTCTTAGCTTTACTTCTTGTATAGTCAGTCAGGTGATGCTAGGTGTCAATGAAAACTCACCAAAATAAGTGTATTAATAAACCCCACCATTTATTTTAGTGAATTTTTATTGGATCTGTGCACAGTTAATATATCTCTTCTAAGAATTTCTCATGATATTGACAAATAATCACAAAATATAGAAAGAAAATTTCATTTAGGAGACAGGTCAAGTTAATATCTAACTGGACGAAGACCTACCCGATATTCACAAATCCTCGTTTGAAAACGAGGATTAAGTTTCCTATTAAACCATTCAAGTAAAAGTGATAATAACAGTAAGGACAAATATTCATTACCCAGCTCCTATAGTTCGATACTATCTACTTTGACTAAACAGTTTGTATTAGGCTGTCAAGTGTTTGCAATCGCGTAATAATCTTTATGGGGACTAACTTCTGCGCATTTGGACTCATGTTTGTGTTGGTGGGTAGTGCTACCCACACATCCATTCGCAATCCTGCACAACTGTACAAGTGGTGGTTCCATATGAACTTAAATTGTCCCACAAATCCTATAGATTTTGACCATTTAACAGATATATAATGCCGTTCAGAAGAGCAATTTTAACTCTGGCTCTTTACAAGAATAAAAAATAGGATAAAATATATTTTATCACCTTAATTTATAGGTGCAATTGTAATTTTTTTTTTTTTAATTTAGACAATGTCACTCTTTATCTTTTTTTTTTTTGACATGTTATCTCTCAATTTAATATCTACTGTTGGATCTATTTTTTATAATTTATCAATAACTAAAATATCCTTGATAAATAAATGCTCCCATCTGCGTGAAGCTCCTTTCCACCTGCGTGAACCCATCTGAACCCAAACACTCACGCCCAACAACAACCCACTCACTAGCCTCCCTCCACTATCTTATGATTCCAATGACCTCCCTCCACTCACTAGGCTCCAAAAGCAATCGTGTGGACAATTGGGTTTTGATGACCATTTTGGGGAATCCCACAAGCACCCATTTTGATATTCTTGGTAATCTGGGCATGCACCCCTCGTCCACAAATCCTGGATTTTTAGATGCATATCGAAGTGGATTCATGGAAACCCAGAAAAATCTGTACCGTGGATATGGAAATGGGGACATGGGAGAGGTGGATAATGGCAATGCTTGTGGGGTTGCAGTCACCGGAGAGATGATGCTCCCCTATGATCAAGAAACCAGTAATGCCGCGACTCAAGCAGTGACGGTCACTACCATCAAGCAAGAAATGTGTAATGGCAAAGAACGAAGTGAAAATAGGGTGTTGTGCGGTTTCCCATGGCAGCTCAATGGAGAAGAAACAGAAGGCATTGATTTCCTCTCACAACTGAAATATCAGTTTCAAATTTTCAACCTCTTTTTTTTTTTTTTTTTTTTCTGTTTGCTGTTTTTTTTTTCACTTAAAAAATGTCAAATTTTTTGTATTATCTTTTTGTTGGTGAATAGACTAATGAAATTTCTGATTTGTTTGCTAACCAAGTCGAGGAAGTTGGAGAGGAGTAATGAAATGCGAAAGCATAATTTGTTTGTATTATCTTCCCGTGAAGCTTGGGGTGGGGGATGATGGGTTATTCACGCAGGTGAGGCGCAGAAGGAAGAGCATTTATTTGTCAAAGATATTTTAGTCATTGACAAATTATAAGAGATAGATCCAATAATAGATATTAAATTGAAGGGTAACATGCAAAGAAAAAAAAGATAAGGAGCAACGTTGTCCAAATTAAAAGAATAGAAAAAAAAATGCAATTACATCCGTAAATCAGATAACAAAATGTATTTTATCCTAAAAAATAATGAAGCCTAAAATTAAACTATGAATGTATAGTTCTTTCTGAATATTTGTGGTTATATGTAATGAACTTTTCATGCCCTGCAAACACCAGTCCTTAAACGAATATGAAAAATAAAATTACCCAAGCACAGTTTTCACACTTTTGGCCTATTCCCCTCTTGATATAATCTGTCAAATGATATTCCTTTCGCATTTAAATTGACAAGCCAACATATCCGTAATGATAATAAATCACAGATTAACCTTCAACAATCTTGACCGCAGTCCTGCACAAACACATAACCCCTGATATTAACTACTGACGTATTGTAACAGCAATTAACGGATTTGTATTTTGAGCACCATTACTTACCCAAATGGGCTTTGTTTGATGGAAAGCAGTTCAACATCTAACTGCAGTCCACACAAAGTAGCAACCAGTGAAAATGGAAATTGAAGGAAATCCATTAATATAAAAAAGTACACCAGATGAAAAGAAAAGATTGTAGCAATAGACTAAGAGTTGGTTGCCGATAAATGTAGAGAGACTCCAAAAGATACATTATGAACAAATAAAAAACGTCTTCATTTTTTTTTAATGGAATCGTATGGAGAAAAAGATTAAACACTCTGATATAAGCATGAGTGGCTTTGGAGTTTGGACCATGAAACAGACGAATAGACCTTTCCACAGTGACAGGGTTCTCTATGAACTACAGTGGGCAGCGAAAGAAGTTCTTAACAGGCTTACTGGTTATGAAAACTTGTTTTACTGTGCAGGACCAGCCAATCAACCTAGTTTATGAGATGGTTCCGTTCAATGTAGAGAATGGTAAGCAATCATAAATGTGAATGATATCAGTTCTGATAGGCGAACAAAAAGGAATGAGTAGGGAAAAAAGGAAACCAGCCCCAGATTTTTACTTCTTCAAACTAAACCTTGAATATTATTCAATTTGGAAGGCTGCATCCGAGTGATATGCAATGCAGCTAAATTTTGCATTATAGTATCAACCTTGTAAAAGAAATCATAGCAAAAAGATTAAACAAGTTACCTCTATCGTCGCATTTGGAGGGATCTCCTGGACTCCTTTGCTTCCATAGGCCAATTGAGGAGGAACAATTAACAACCGCTGCACAAACTTTAACTAATTAACTGCTTGATGAAGCCTCTCATCTGAACCCTTCCCTTTTATACAAATATATTAATGCGGTTGCTGACAGTGAGCTGACCAAATTTAAATGAGAATCTGAAACTCTCACCTACTTCATCAAAAAGATTGTCTAAAATGGTTTGGGGGCTAGAAATTTGGAGAAACATAAAAAATATACTGTTTATATACAAAAAATGCTTGAATTTGATCATTGAAAAAAGTATCTAGGAAGCCAAAATAAATTTAACTGGAGGGTAGTATAAATTTTGATTCTAATAGTTTCTCAGTACAACTTCTAAGCAGTGGCTCGGTCAAGCTTCCCACGATCATACGTATAGTTTTACTGATTGTCTAGCATTTCAAGGATAGATTTGTATAGCACAACAACTAACAAGGAAATCTGGTATTAGGATCTGTTGTTACCTGGCCGCCTATTCGCATGCCTTGCACCCCTAAATCTAACCCTTTAAGGACGGTTCCGTTTTCAGATTGGCCTACATCAAATCCATATGGCTGCAAAAATGATCCCATTAATCAACAAGAAAAGTTTTCATATAAAAGATATAATAAATATGCACATTATGACTATCCAGAAATTTCTGAAGTATTATTGCTTTTGTAACAGAGAAAACACATCGAATCAGAATTCTGAGTGGTGTTGGGAAGCCAACTGCACACGTTTCATGTAGTAACCTCAAAGAATGTAGATATATAAGATTGAGTGCATATGCACAAATGATATATATCCACAACGAGAATACAGAACAGCAGGTCTAATATTGACCAGACAAGGAGGAAGGAGTAGTGCGATTGGAGGGTGCATGGGGACAGACTACTACAACCTAAAAGCTGATGCCAACAACTGCTAGTAATTAGTAATACAGGTAAATCAAACTTTTCTCCATTCTTTTGCAAAAGCTCTAATAGGGTTTAGTCACAAAACAGTGACATACCCTGGGCAAGATGAGACACTAACATTAGCTGATCTAATTCCTATTATAAATTTTCTCATAGAGATTCATTTAGAAATCAAGCGTTTAACACTACCAAAAGCTCAAACTATTAGTAAAAGTGCAACTTTATTTTTTTATAGTTTCTCAAAGTCGCATTAGGTATAAGGAGCTGCACTTGTCATAAATGGCACAAGTAAGAATGTTAAACCAAGAATCTAAAAGAGACACTGCCCTCCAACAATTCAAGATTGAACTTTCATATCAGATCCAAACAAATATCTTCAAATTCATGAAATTGTTACAGTCAATATCCTCTGCGTATATATGAGTAATTCAAGATTGAACTTTTATATCAAATCCAAACAAATATCTTCAAATTCATGAAATTGTCAGAGTCAATATCCTCTGCATGTGTGTGTGGAGAACATAAAGTTTGTCATGAGAGGAGCACAAGAGGAACTGTCTTGTTTTTACAAGGAAGAAACTGTTTTCTTACAAAACTATCTCTCAGAAGATAAATATTTGTTATGGGATTTAGTGAACATGTTAGAAAGAAATCACGGAAATGACAGGGTTCACTTCCTCAAGCCATGGTATCTACACTTGATGGTTCCAATTTACTAGACTAACTGACCTTGATCAAGATAATATATAAAGAGGTTTGAAATTTGGATGAGTTACTTTGGTCATACCGTTCCTCCTCCGACACCCATTCCTTGTCTGCTAGTCATAAAGGTGATACCCTTCCATTTAGCAACGTAGTGAACCTACAAAGTTATAACCTGAATATATTTGTGTAACGGATAATTAACTAATAAAGAGAAACCTAAATGATGTAGAACAAGATCCAGAACCAAGGAATAATATTGAAAAACACTCAAATTTAAATTCGTCACTAGATATCAAGGTAGACGGTAATCCAACATATTTTGTTAAAGAGTAGAAGAAGCCCTTATGAGTCATGAGTCAACTTTGTATATATAACATGCAAAAGCACAAATTAGTGAAACACATCTAACAGGGTCACAACCGTACAGCAACACGGGATCCCTTCACGGCCTCAGCTCCACTCCCAACCTTCAAATCGTAATACCTGATGACGACACCAGAGTTCCATCACAAGTAGACCAGCATATCTATGTCGAGGGGTTAAGACACTGAAAAAACTTCTTTACTATGAAACTAAAGCAGAAGGCTGAAAGATCTAGATTATTCCAGAGCCAGAGATTTAAGAGGTAATAATCGTGTACTGACTTAAGACCATTAGGCAGGGATTTGAATTCACTTTCTGGAATTTTTGCTCCTCGTAGCTGCAAAAAACAAAAGGTGCACAATTTCAACTAGAACTCGGAACAATCATTTTAGAATAACTCAGATGATAAGAGGGAATAATGGGTATCATACGGCTCTTCTACTTGTGCTTACTGCTCCAGCCACATTACATGCATAAACTCCAGTAGCTGACATAAGATAAAACACTTATGGATATGATCAAACGCACAGAGGTCTCATTTGATTTTTTATTTTTTTTTTCATTTTCTGATAGAACCCATTTCATAAAATTCTGTGCAGACATAAAATTAGTAGACGAGGAAGAAGAGTAATGGAAAAATTTGAAAGAAAATCTGGGGAGATAGTAATCTAACCAGTTGTGAGGAGAGTAGTGAGTAATGCCCTCCTTCCCTCAATCTGTAAAGATAGAGTGGCTGATTCTGCAGCAGTTTTATCCGGGGAAGAATATGAGCAGCGGCAGGGTAAACTATATGAACTTTTTTTATAAAATGTCTCGTGTTTCGTCCCTGTAGATTTAACCAATCGCCTTAACTTAGTTTGGATAATAACCCAGCGCATAAAAGGAGAAGCAGAGAGAATTTACTTGCAGAGAGAATGGAGCTTAGAGGGCAATGGAGGATCGTGTGATGGTGCTGATGACGGAATAGTGAGAGTTCCATGGAGTTGGTTGACAGTTAAGACCAAAATCTAATTTTACTTTGGTTTGGGAGCAAACAGGAGAAAGAAATAGAGAGGATAACGTGGTTCGTGCCATCCACATCTTTGAAGCATTTAGAAAGCACAGAACTTGTCTAATTGTATTATTGATATTTCATGAACAAAGCATGCTAAAAATATCAAGTTCGGGTCTTTGTTTTTTATATATAAAAAAAAAAAAATTAATGGGTACTAGCCTTCGGGAGAATTGATTTAGGAGCTCTTCACAAAAAAAAAAATTTTAATTTAAAAATATAAATTAAAAAAGTATTTAATAATACAAACAAATAATGTTTTTTAATATTTTAAATTAATTTTTTAAATTATTTAGTACATTAGTAATAGATAATTTTTTATTTATCATCAATATTTAAATTATAATATGTGATAAAAATAATTTAAAAAATTATTATTTTTATCACGAATTACGATTTAAATATTGTTGAACAATTGGTAGACTAAATATATTTTTTTTAATTTTTTTAATAAATAAAAACTCTTTCATTTAAAAAATAAATAAATAATCATATATTAAAAAAATTCTGCGAGCTTTTCTTATTTATAAATGTTAATTAAATTATTTGACATGAGTGAAAAATTTATAGGGAAGATATGCTAGTTATTCTAACATACTAACCAAATATCCAAAAAAATAAAAAGAGAAAAATAGATCAACAAGGTAGCTGAGTCTAATTTTTACACACTCTTTGCTTCTTTCCGGTTTCCAGAGATATGAAACGAAATGAATGTGTGTCCTCAAAGATTTTCGGTAATGCTGGAAAGTTATTTCTTTATTGAACAAACTATTTCCAGAAATGATTCGAGCTCTTATAATCAAGACAAAGCTTATTATAAGACAATGATATAGCTGTTTCTGGTTGGTATCAATCCATCCATGATTGATGTTATGAAGAAACTACAAGTATGCGGACTGCAGTAGGTGGAATTCTCCAATTTCAGCAGCAAATTAATAACAATGGGATTTATGCCTAGAACGAGACTCTAGTGTCTTCTTGCCCACAATACAGTAATTTAAACTGGGAGCCAGGGGATTCTGTGACGAAGATAGTATTATATATTGTAACAAGTGCAATGCCACAAGTTTATATCAACTTCAAAGTTTCTTTCCAGGCAAACAGCTATGTCGTTACTTTAGTCTTTTTGCGGGGGACTACCTCAGGCACTAGAGCAAGACCTTCTTGCAGGAACCAGAGTTTCCTCGGTTCCATATAAAGCAGAACGCCTAACAGGGCACTTGATTTCATGCCTGTCTTTCTCCTCTGGTTTCACTCTTGCCTTCTCACTGCCTTCCACCCATCTCTTTAGCCTTTTAAGCAACTTTTTCCTTTTCGAAGAAGCACGATCACCATATGCAGAAACACCAAAGCAAGGCATGCTGTCATGCTCCAGGAGGGAATGATCCAATTCATGCTCTGAGTCATAATGGATAATTCCACCGCTTTCTTCCACTTCCAGTTCCATGTGGCCTCTTTCCTCATTCTTTTGTTGCTCATGCTGCCGCATCAGCTCGTGCCTTAAGCATGCATTGGTCCACCGCAAGTAAGTCAGCTCTCTTACTTCATCCGCTTGCTCCTTCTTCAGTTGCTCCATTTCATTCAAAAGCCGCTTATAATCTTCCTTACTTACATCTCCTGCTTCAATCTGCAAAGCGGGAAACCTTGCAATTATTACTAATTTACTATTATTTCTATCCGATAGTTCACTGGTTTTTTTTTTTTTTATGTATCTGTTGCTTACCTTAGACGCATATGATTTTTCTGCTGCGTCAAGGTTCTTCAGAAGTTCATTCTTCTCGTCCTGCAATTGTTCCAGCACCCTATGCAGCTCTGTGATTTCATCCCCTAATTGATTGATAACATCAATCCTTGTTTGCAAGGCATCATGGTTTTCCAAAATTTCAGCTTCTTCGGCTTTGATCTTCAAAGCTTGCTCATTTATTAGGCGAGATTGGGCCTTCGACTTTCTCTGTATCTTTTTTAGCTTCCTCTGGAGCAACCTGTTTTCAGACTTACAATCCTCGAGCTGTCCAATAATTCTCAGATATTGGACTAAAAAATCCTCCAACTTCCTATTCTCTGCCTCCATGGATGAAATCTCCTTGTCCAAGAATTCAACGCGAGCTGTCTCCAGCGACAATATGTTTTTTATTTCCGTAAGCAGAGATTCTTGCTCTTTCATATCACAATAATGGTCAAACTGCAAACGCAAGGCCCATTCTCTCATTTGCAGACCTTCAATCCAGGTTCGTAGGCCAGTAATCTCGTCTTCTAAAATTGGATTGTCATGGATCACCGAGCTCCCAGCTGTAACACTGGTATTTATGGGCGTAGGTTCTTCATCTTTCGTGGGACTGAGGCTATGAAAGCTTTCTTCGCGTTTAATGCCTTGCTGAGAATTGTTTGGAGGGGAATTTACATCAGTTTCTGATAAAGAAGAGGCTTTGGATGGGCTTTTCTTTGCCATAATCCAGGCATAGATGAAACCGGCCACAGATAGAGCCAAGGGAACACCAGCTTTGAGGATCACTGGCTTTAGAACATCTGCCTTGGATGCTGTGTTTTCCATCCAGAAGATTGAATGCTGGAGATATTTTGGTTAGAATTGTGTTGTGATCAAAACTCGGTTGGAACTTCTGCATTCTATATTATCAAAGGTTTAAAAAATAAATTGTAAAATTTGCTCGTGCCTCCTTGCTTTTGCTTTGTTTAGAGGAACAGTGATACGTGGCTTTTTGACTACTCCAATAGGCCTTCCACGCCACCATCATCACCCCCTTGAAGGTCTTTGGAATCTAATTCCTTTCCGGAGTAACCCATTGCTTTTCGCAAATTGATATTCCCATATTGAGACTCTTTTCTTCCACGGGGGACATGTCATAATCAAGTGTTATGCTATATTCGCCGTGTGTTCTCACACAGACAATCAAGTATTAAAATCACAAATGAAGTAAAGGTAAACGTTGACTCCAACCAACCTGGTTTGGTGGTTTGGTACATGATCGAGTGCTGTGAATAACGTGGTACAACATGGTTGGGCTTGCCTTCTGGCTCGTATTTTGGGCCTCGTATGTTCACAACTGTTATGGGTCTTGTTTCTGATTCTGATGTACTTCTGACCCAAAAAAGGTTATGTGCCAAAGAAATAAAGAAAAAATAAGGCCTCAATTATTATATTATTAGTATTTTAGGATAGAAAAAAATTGCAAACGTTCGAACAAGGTTGGGAATGATGTTATTATTAATGTTACTGGTGCCTATTTCATTCGAAAGATTATTAGTGGCCAGCTAGAGTAAATTCCATGACAAATTATTACTTCCAATTGGTTTAATACATTAGTATTTTTTTATTTTAATTTTTATTATATTTTGTCTCATAAAATAATATATACAAATATTTGTAATTAGCATAATAATTAAAAAAATTTAAAAATGTTATAATTAGTAGTCTATAAAAACTATTAAAATTAAAATTTCATAAATATTAAATCTCTACAATTTTCCAGTAATATAAAATACTATAAAAAAATAACATTATTTTATATCTCATAATATTTCAAATATTAATATACTAAACACAAACCCCTTGTTTTCCTCCTCAACAAGGACCACGGGTTACAAGCCCTTTGTTTTCCTCCTCAACAAGGGACCACGGGTTACATTCAAGAGCATGAGACAAAATAAATAAATAAATAATTACGTAATTGATAACCTCTCAAGTCATTTGAGGATTTATTTTGTGTGAGATAAGCAAGTCAATTGAGTAATTTACTACCTTTATTCACTCTCCAATGGGCACAACAAGTCCATGGGCGTTAAGTAGGTTAAGCGATAATGGCTATATTTGATAAAATTAATTTAAAATTTAAAAATTAATTAATAACTTATAAATTATATATTATTTTAAATAATATATAATATATACTTTTTTAATTAATTTAAATTATTTAAATAAATTTATTTATTAAATAAATTATAAATTAATTTATTTAATTTAATAAATACATTCAATAAAAATAATAATAATAATAATAAGAGGGTAGGCCGAGTGATCAAACACTAATAATTTTCAATTTGATTCGCGAGCTTTGCACTTTCTTGGTGGCTTCTTCGGTTCTTCCCTAACATTTCATTATTCAATGCATCCTTTTATTATTGTCGAGACCGCGTTGTCCTGTGTCAGTAAAACAGAAAAACGAGTGCTTTCTGCAGGACTTTTCTGGCACATTAGCCACATAGTTCTGAAGCAAACACGCAGGACCCAACCCTTATTTACTTTTATATTCTTTTGTCCGTGTTTAATGGGCGTCGCCCATTCTTCAATAATTCAATTTTTGGTATTTGTAAGCATCCGGCTAGCGTAACGACGATTTCATATCGTAAAATATAAACGTGTCTTAATAAAAGTTGATCAACTTATGGACTTAAATTTAAACAATTTCAGTGTGTGAAGGACCCCACCTTGGCAGAATAGTCCAAACAATTGCCAACCCTTTTCCTGTCTTTATAAGAACATGGCATAGGACCCACAAAGAAAGGACTAAAAAAACAAAATAAAAATATATTTTTTATATTTGATAAGCATTTTTTTTTTTTACAATAATGTGTTGAGCATAGTTTTTTTTTTTTTTTTGGAGAATATACCTATCTCCAATAAAGAGTTGAACATTCATTTTGAGTCATGTGATCATACTATGAAAAGACAGTGTGGTACATACAACGTGCGTCGTACCATTTTGAAGCCAAATTAAGAGGACATCGCTTAATAAAACCCTAGGCCATCCAACCTTAAGAAGCTCCTCACCCGCTTCTTGGCGCCGAGCAAGTTTATATCATTTACCTCTCGCTGCCACGCTTTTTGCAGGAGCAGCCACCCCCTGGAAACTGCTGCCTTCTAGGCTCAAATTTCCTTCTCCTCCCTCTCTTCCCTCTCTCTCACAACCATGGAGGCATTGTCATTCTCCCCCACCCAGTCACCTCTCCTGCGTCACGACCCTTTGCAGAAATTGGCGTGCAAATCTGTTCGTGGCAACCCCAGAAGCGATCATTATACCAGACAACGCTCTATCAAGCCCTTCATCACCGCCACGCAGTCCAAACCGGCGGCCGCGATATCCTCCATACCCTCTTCGTCTTCCACCGTTACCTCCCGAGAAGATCCATTGGCTATGCCTTCTTTACCCCCTCGTCCCAGGGTCTCCCCTGATTCCCTACAATATCCGCCCGGTTACCTCGGGGCAGTGCCGGACCGCACGGATTCTGATGGCAATGATAGCATAATCAATGCCATGGGTTACTTGACGAATATACTTTCTTCCAAGGTTTATGACGTGGCTATTGAATCGCCGCTGCAGCTGGCGCCAAAGTTGTCGGAAAGATTGGGGATCAAGGTTTGGCTCAAAAGGGAGGATTTGCAGCCCGTAAGTTACAATGTGTAGTGATTTTGAATATATCTCAGTTTCATTTTGTTTTCTTTGGGCAAATTGAGTCATTATGTGCGCTCTGTAGTCCTACTGTATCACTGGGCCAAATTTTGATCTGATATGGAATGATTGGGACTCAATCATGGAGAAATTGTTGCCAGTTGTTAGTATATTCTATTCTTTTCATGAAAAAAACTATAATATTCGTTTTATGAATATATCCATCCCTAGTTTTAAATATTGGAAGCTATTTTTATTTTATTTTAAATCAATTTAGATATTCGTTCAATTTGAGTCGCCATCATTTAGTTCACCAGAAATTTAAGTCCCTATCTGTCTGTCGCTCTTGGGTTATATGGACAAGGCTTGTAGGTTTCTAAAGTTCCTTTTGACTTCAATGAGATAATAATATGAAAGAATTCAATAAGTTTAAGCTGTACATTCGAGTTAGGGGTGTTAAGCTTATGTTGAATAAAATTATCTTTTACTACTGCTCAAATCTTTCTATCTCTCTGTCTCTGCGGCCTGTGGAGAAGGAGAAAGGGGGTGGGGGTGAGGATGAGGTTTCATTTTGAGCTTTCTTTGGCCATAAACAAGTAGCGTGCAGACGCTTACCACTCTAATTTTAGTTTGTTGCTTCTTAGTTTAATATCTAATATTATTTGAAGTTAATAGTCCGACTATCTTTCATGTTCTATCTTGATCACTGATATTGGGAAAGAAAATGGGGTATCTTGAAACTGAAAGGGATGGACTCTGCAAGTAACCATAATGTGGTTTGAGATTTCAAGAATCTGTATATAGAAATAATTATGTTCTATCATTTAGGATTTGTTCTGGTTTATCTAGATGATTTTTTCTTCCGTATCATCCTTTTTTTTTTCTTTATGGTTTAACTATGACAGTTATTAACATGCTTTCCTGGATTTGGTCAAATTGGACCGAAGGGACTCTGAAGTTTAATGGACCCTTTGTGGGTTAGCTGAACATAAATAAATAGCAGACCAAATGTAATGATAAGGTTTCAGTAAGCAGAATTCATTACAAACTGAATGTAACTTGTTCTTTTATGGTGGTTGATTTGTCTATATTTCCATGGAAGGTGGACACAATTTTTGTCTATCTAAATTGTTTCCAATCCTAGGTTTTCTCATTTAAATTGCGTGGAGCTTATAATATGATGGCGAAACTTCCAAAGGAACAGCTGGAAAAAGGGATAATCTGCTCATCAGCCGGTAACCATGCCCAAGGAGTTGCATTATCTGCCAAGAGATTGAATTGTAGTGCTGTGATTGTGATGCCTGTTACTACTCCAGAAATCAAGGTAGATTTTATTGTTGTTTCGTTTTTCATGGTTATATTGCCAGAATAAGTCTAAATGATCAAGTTAGGTATTTTCATTTGATCCCCCATTTTAACTTCAGTGGCGATCTGTTGAGAGGCTGGGTGCTACAGTGGTTCTGGTTGGGGATTCATATGATGAGGCACAAGCATATGCTAAGAAACGTGCAAAAGAGGAGAGTCGTACATTTGTACCTCCTTTTGATCATCCAGATGTCATAATGGGCCAGGGAACAGTTGGGATGGAAATTGTGCGCCAAATGCAGGGTCCATTGCATGCAATCTTTGTGCCTGTGGGAGGAGGTGGTCTGATAGCTGGTATTGCTGCCTTTGTCAAGCGCGTTTCTCCACAGGTTCACTTGATGTTATGCTGACATTTTCTTTATTTTATGTTATGCTTTAGTATGAGGATGAACTGTTGGCATTTATTATACAGGTCAAGATCATTGGTGTGGAGCCTGCTGATGCAAATGCAATGGCACTGTCACTACATCATGGCCAAAGAGTGATTTTGGACAAGGTAGGAGGATTTGCAGATGGTGTAGCTGTTAAAGAAGTTGGTGAAGAAACTTTTCGCTTATGCAAGGAATTGGTAGATGGAGTAGTTCTTGTGAGCCGTGATTCAATATGTGCCTCAATAAAGGTCAGAGGCTTTTTGTTTGTGAAAATTTGCATTTTGATGCTTTATAATACTGACAGTGATAAGTTTGAGACAATTTCCTAATGGTTTTAACTTTATATAAGATTTCTAACCTCAATCATGCACATTTTATATAGACGAGAGAAATCCATTTTTATTGAAAAAAATGAAATACAGTTCTATATTCCTGAATTGTATGGATGTTCTGCTCTAGCTAATTGTTCTCATACAAACTGATTGATAATTGATATATTCTTGATTACTTATGAATGGGGTTATGGAATAAGTCTGTTTCTAAAGGACCTTAAGTTGAGTTGGCTGATATTGTCAAATTTCTAATTGGAAGTTGCAGAGTTATCTTGCATTGTGTATGATAGACAGGACAACATTTGCCAAATTATTTGTAGCTTTTGAGTGATCAAAGGACTATCTAATCCTTTTTCGTGTTTACCGAGTCACTGATTTTTTTTTTAATCCACGGGGCCTACAATTCCTCTATGATTTTTTGTATGTCTTGTACATTGCATTTGGAACCCATGGAAAGCACTGCAGAATCTGCGTAACTTGAATTTTGTAAGATCTTACATTAGTAAAACTGGTTGCAGGACATGTTTGAGGAGAAAAGGAACATATTAGAACCAGCCGGTGCTCTGGCCCTTGCTGGAGCTGAGGCATACTGCAAGTACTATGGTCTCAAGGGGGAAAATGTTGTAGCAATAACCAGTGGGGCAAACATGAATTTTGATAAACTGAGGGTGGTGACTGAGCTTGCTAATGTTGGTCGTAAGCAAGAGGCAGTGCTGGCAACTGTTATGCCAGAGGAGCCTGGCAGTTTTAAACAGTTTTGTCAATTGGTTTGTCCATACTTCTCTAGCTGACGTTCTTTTATAGAACAGGGTTCTTTATAGTTAATCTGATAGTCAATCATCTGGGCTGGCAGGTGGGGCAGATGAATATCACAGAATTCAAGTACAGATATAATTCTGATAAGAAAGCTGTTGTCCTTTACAGGTAAGTTAAGTAACAAAAAATGCCAGATATTCTTTTAATTTGCTTTTTTTTACTTTGTGGCAAATTATCTGTTGACAAGTATTATTCCAGACCGATAATATTTTTATCATCCTTTGAAATTGTGTGCAGTGTTGGGGTTCACACAGTTTCAGAACTAAAAGCAATGCAGGAGAGAATGGAATCTTCTCAGCTTAAAACTCACAATCTCACAGAAAGTGACCTGGTGAAAGATCACTTGAGATACCTGGTAATGATATTGGCCAAATGAATTACCTTCATAATGTATAAATTATTTTATCTTTTTTATCCTTTTATCAACACCGTCCACTAATAACAAACTCTGAATGTACGACCTCAGCTGCTTGTTTCTGTTCAACCTTTTTTAACAGTTGAAAAAAATAGGTTAGACCACGTGACGGAGCTGCTTTATGCGAATTGTTTGTCTTGTCATTCTTGCATTATTCTCACTAAGGTTGTGTTGAGTGTATGATATTTTCATGTTTAAGACAGTGGTCTAACAACTAATCCATAATTTTATGTTACAGACTACACTATTTGAGCTTATCACTCCAACGGGCAGTGGAATATTTTATCTATAATCTGATGTGTGTTTGCACTGTTTTGACGTGTTGACTTTGTTTTGAATACGTTTCAGATGGGAGGCCGATCGAATGTTTTGAACGAGGTTCTTTGCCGATTCGTCTTTCCAGAAAGACCTGGTGCTTTGGTGAAATTCTTGGATTCTTTCAGTCCACGTTGGAATATTAGTTTATTCCATTATCGAGGACAGGTGGGAGTTTAAAGTTTGTTATTCCTTCAGTCTGAAACAAACTAAAAGGTGTTTTATGCCTTTTTCTTTTTCCTTTGATCAGTGCATCTGATTGCATCCTTGTACTTGTTTACCAACAGGGTGAAACTGGAGCAAATGTATTGGTTGGAATACAGATACCAAGAAGCGAGATGGTAGAATTCCATGATCGTGCTGACAGACTTGGATATGATTATGCAGTGGTAAACAATGAGGATGACTTCCAGCTTCTAATGCACTGATGATTGTAGCCTTCATTGTGATTTTGTTCTTCACAAGAGTGGGATGAGGGGAAAGCAGATGGCGTCTAGTAGTTTCTTCCCACTTTCCCAAATGATTCCATTTATGTAATATTTAAGTTTTTATTTGGATGTGGGAAAAATATGAAATCCTCTAATTTTAGATAGTATTTTTTATCTCTGTAAAATATGCACCAAGATTCAGTTTTCTGAATTTCGGCTGCCTCAATATTTTGGAAAATGTAAAAGTATCTGCGAATAATTAATTTTCTTTTTGTGAAAATTTCTTTAAGAACAATGTCTGAAGTACCTAAATATTCTGCTGAGAAAGAAAATTCATAATGTCAGTTGCATACCATTTTCTTGTTTTGATTTTGAAAATGAGATGTAATTGTTTGCTTGATGATCATAGGTTGTATGCTCTAAAATTCACAATATTAAGTAGAATAATGTTATAAAATTTTATCACATTAAGTAATATAATGCTATTTATTCGATCGCTCATTCACATTTTTATCTTCCAAGCACAAAACGATTTGTAAACATAAACTTTCTCTGCGGAGCATTGACGGGTACCAAGTAGAGTTTATTGTATATTTCAATTCTTATGTCCAATATCAATAAATTACTTTCTATTTTGTCACTAACCATACAATGACGATTAAGAAAGATTTTATATTTCTACGGAATAATAGAGTTTATTCATATTGTAACTAGTTGATTTTTTTTTTTTCACATATTGCTGCGCTACTTTATTCCTTTTCAAGATTTGAGAAGCCCACGTACAATATTATTCCACAGAGAGAGAGAGAGAGAGAGAGAGAGAGAGAGAGAGTTGGGGGATGGCGATTCCTATCTCTGATATTGCCGGTAATTAAGAGCGCATGATAGACTAGAGCTAACAGTCTTCGACAGCAGAGAAGAGTATGGTTGGAACTTTTGGAATTGGATAAATGGCCACCGTCTTACAATTCAATTCCTCCCCGCTTGGTTCTCCCTCTTCTTACTATCGTTTCCTTCTCTCCCCTTCGCTTCCTCAGAGCTTCTTCCATCGTCCCTTGAAACTGCCAGTGCCGCCAAAACCACCACTCCCTTCTCCTGTATTAAAAAATTCAAAATTTCACCATGCCCTTCACTCCTCGGCCTTGCCCACCCACTTCCTTCCTTCCCCAGAAACTTCTGTTTCTGATTCAAAACCCCTTTTCCTCTCACAGTCTTTCAGTTACAGGGATTTTCCAGATGTGGCGGACTCTCTCGTTGATAGGCTCTTCAACTTGCTTCGCTTATCGGCTCGGTACAACGATGCTGAGCTCGCCAGGGCCGTACATACCTCCATTGTCAAGCTCGAAGAAGAAACCCATCTGGAAAATGCTCTCATCGTGGCTTACTTGAAACTGGGCCTCTTTTCTGACGCTTACAACGTATTTCTGGGACTTGCTTGCCCAGATGTGGTGTCTTACACTGCGTTGATTTCAGGGTTTTCGAAGTCGAATCGAGAACACACAGCATTGGAGCTTTTCTTCCGGATGAGAAATTCTGGTATAGAGCCTAACGAATACAGCTTTGTTGCGATTTTAACTACTTGTATTCGAATTATGCATTTAAATTTGGGTCTACAGATACATAATATGGCAATCAAAACGGGATTTTTGGATTCTGCTTTCGTTGCAAACACACTTATGGGTTTGTATGGCAAGTGTGGTTGTTACGAAGTTGTCCTTAAACTGTTTTCTGAAATCCGTGAGAGAGATATTGCATCCTGGAACACTGTTATATCAGTTGCAGTCAAGGAGTTAATGTACCACACAGCATTCCAGTTATTCCGCGACATGCAGACAACTGATGCTTTAAGAGTAGATTATTTTACGCTATCAACTCTTTTGACTGCTTGTGTTGGCAGTGTTGCGGTGATGGAAGGCAAACAAGTCCATGCGCATGCTATGAAGGTTGGATTGGACACAAATTTGAGTGTTAGCAACGCTCTTATCGGATTCTATACGAAGTGTGGAACTATTGACAATGTGGTATCGGTGTTCATGGGGATGACTGTGAGAGACGTCATTACTTGGACGGAGATGGTAACAGCATACATGGAGTCTGGGTTAGTAAATTTAGCTTTGAAGATATTTGATGAGATGCCACACAAAAATTCTGTCTCTTATAATACACTTTTGTCGGGATTTTGTCAAAATGGTGAAGGTTTAAAGGCTCTGGATTTATTTCTCAAAATGGTAGAGAAGGGTATAGAGTTAACAGATTTCTCTTTGACTAGTGCTATTAGTGCCTGCAGCTTGCTCGCGGATTACAGGGTCAGCAAGCAAATTCATGGGTTTGTTCTCAAGTTTGGTTTTGGATCAAATGTTTGTATTGAAGCAGCATTGCTTGACATGTATACAAGATGTGGGAGGATGGAAGATGCCGAAAAGATGTTCTGCAGGTGGCGGTTAGAGGAAGGCAGCTCTGTAGCTTGGACATGCATGATATGTGGCTATGCTCGAAATGGGCAACCAGACGAGGCAATTTCTCTTGTTCACCTTAGTCAATTAGGAGGGAAGATGCAGATGGATGAAATTGCATCATCTTCAGTGCTTAGTCTTTGTGGAACTATCGGCTGTCATGAATTGGGGAAACAAATTCATTGCCATGTTCTTAAACTTGGCTTTCAATCTGATGTGGGAGTAGGAAATGCAGTTGTTAGCATGTATTTTAAGTGTTGGAATGTGGATGATGCAATTAAGATGTTTAATAATATGCCCATAACCGATATAGTTTCGTGGAATGCTTTGATTGCTGGCCATCTTCTACACAGAATGGGCGACAGAGCATTGGAAATATGGTCAAACATGCGGAAGGAGGGCATAAAGCCAGACAAAGTTACATTTGTTTTGATCATTTCAGCGTACAGGCAAACTAACTTGAATTTAGTTGATGAGTGTTGTGCTTTATTTCATTCAATGAGAACCATTTTTGGTGTTGAGCCCACTTCCGAGCATTATGCCTCCTTCGTTAGTGTTTTGGGTTACTGGGGTCTTCTGGAAGAAGCAGAGGAAACTGTCAATAAGATGCCTTTTGAGCCTGCTGCTTCTGTTTGGCGCGCTTTGCTTGATAGTTGTAGACTACATAAGAATACAATCATTGGAAAACGGGTTGCGAAGCATATTCTTTCCCTGGAACCAAGAGATCCATCTACCTATATACTTATTTCAAACCTTTATTCTGCTTCTGGGAGGTGGCACTGCTCTGAAGAGGTCAGGGAGAATATGAGAGAGAAGGGATTTCGCAAAATCCCTGCTCAAAGTTGGATTGTTTGTCAGAAGAAGATTCATTCATTCTATGCAAGAGATAGGTCCCATCCCCAAGTTAAAGACATCTACAGTGGATTGGAGATTCTAATCTTGGAGTGCCTAAAAGTTGGATACGTACCTGACTCGAGCTTTGTTCTCCACGAAGTCGAGGAGCATCAGAAGAAAGATTTTTTATTCTATCACAGTGCAAAACTAGCGGCAACTTATGGACTTCTGATGACCAAGCCTGGAAAGCCTATTCGAATTGTAAAGAACATTCTTCTTTGTGGGGACTGCCATACATTCTTGAAATATGTATCTATTGTCACTAAGAGGGATATTTTTCTGAGAGATTCTTCAGGATTTCATTGTTTCTCAAATGGCCTGTGCTCATGTAAAGACTGCTGGTAAAATGCTGGTGGATCTAGCTGGTCAGCCCCATTACTTCTGTGTGCTGAAAAGCCTTGTAAGTTATAACTACATACGTTTATATTCTTTATTTGTTAAAAGAAGCTCATTTATAAGTTGCCACATGGCGACTACGGTATGTTTATGTTTTCATAGATGCTGCTTACAAAGAGGAAATTCAATGTAACCGCCTGTTTGAAAACTCAACTCAGGGCTGAAAATAATTTATTGGTTGCGTTTAATAGTTAATACCTTCCAAAATTAGGACTTTAAAAGTAAAAAAAAAAGCTGAAAACATTCGGCATGTGGAAGGTCACTGACTCACTGTATGCATTCTGCCCCAGAAAATGACAGAAAAAGGGAAATAGGAGAAAGAAAGAACTTGGCTACTCAGTCCTTAAACGAATAAACTGTATTGCTGCATCTGTATAATAGAATGGTATAGATTTCTCACTTTTATTGAACTTTGTGTTATTGTTTTGCCTGCCTCGCCCTGCATCCCCGTTCGGACTCGAGAAGATTGTGATGTGAATTCCACATGTTGAACCATCCAAATCTCTTACATTTGTCTGGAATCCATTAAATCTTGGATCCAAGGTTAATAACATGACATATATATATTTCAGAACGTCCACGCAACGCAGGACAGTGTTTTTGAGCCCTAGATATCTGCTAGTTGGCTGGCTAGTACGGCTCTGCTTGCTACGAGGCAATCAGCTCGTGTTTGGTTAATTAACTCTCTTAAAATTAGTGTCAGCTAGGTGGCAATCCCCATAGAAACTTTCCTCTGAATTGTTTTCTCAGCTTAGAATTCAGGAATGGTGAGCAAAGTGATCGTATAGGAAATAGGACCTTATATATAGTTATAGGGAAGCAGAGAGAAGCATTTACCAGGTTGCAAGATGGAAATTTGGCATGTAAGCACATGTAATGGAAGGGTATTAATTAGCTCAAGTTGTTGCAAGCATCCCATGTGAGCTAGCTGTGTGCGATGGCGACATCGTTTCCTTCATGGAAGTGGGAAACAAGTTCTCAAACAAGAGGGAGAGGTTGAAGATTGAAAGGGAACTACTACAATTCATAAGGTGATTTTGATTTGAACTTTGGAGCGAAGGGTAGATGAATGTAGAATTGTACAATATATGTTGATGGACAAGCACCAATTCTTTTATCCGTTAATTGTAGACATAATTACCAATTAGCTGCTCCCTGGGCTTTTAGCCTACTCTTTTATAGTATTGCTACTTATCGTGTTATCCCAAGCTATTTTGTTGATTTTCTTATTGATATTGGGCTACAATACAAATCTCGTGCTTCAATTTTTTTTGTTTGAAAAATAATTTTATCAAAAATTAATTAAAATAGCTTTTAATGTCTCGCAATTGGCTTATTTTAAATAAATAAAAAGTGATTAATTGAGTTGGGAGTTTGACTAGTTCCTTGAAATGTCTGAGATGCCTTGACATTGGTATTCGGTTGTTGAGATAAATGTGGCATGCATGAGAGACACTAGCAGCTTTAAGGCATTAACACAAAGTCCAAAGATAATTATCCATGAAATTACCAATAATCCCCCGTTTAGATTACAGATTGATCACTTAAATCATTTCGCAAAAGGAACCCAGAGATGGACTGAAAGGCAGTTGATTGAACAGAGAATTGGCCATTGGAGAAAGTTGGAGGAGAGAAACAATTTTCGAATTCTTTCGAATACACGTTCTCACCACTAGTATTTTACAATATAATTAAAAAGACACGTCTAAGAGTATCCTTAACAGTAATACACTTAAATTGTTTTAAGTAAATTTTATATTTGTCGCATTAATATTTTTTTTATAAATAATTTTATAATATTTTAAATAATTTTATATTTTAACGGTGCAACTCTAAAAAATCTATTAAATAAATTTTATAAATTACCTCACATTTTTATATTTTATTTATATTTTAATTTAAAATATAATTAATTTATATTTTAATTTTAAAATAATAAATATATAAATAAAAATTTTAAAATAATATAAATTTATTTTTAATAATATAAATTAAAAATAATAAAAATATATAATAAAAAATTATTATTTTAATTTAAATACTGTTATTTATAAAAATAATTAAAATTTGATTTTTTTTGTACTATCATAAACATAATCTGTAGTGTGTTAGACTTAAAAAATGCTAAGGGAGGTTAAGTAATTTTCATTGGAAATGACCTTTAAAGAAGAAGTAAAAAGACGCGTGGGAGACCAAAATATGTCGAAGACAGTGGGGGCCATTTAAATAAGACGGTGGTCCGACTTCGAAGTGCAGAAAAGGATAAAAGTGGAAATACAGAAAGTTGCATGAAAAAAGCCACCTCCGTGTTTCGGATTCCCTCGTCTGTCGTTGTGTACGAAGAAAAAGGGACATAACTTAACAGAGACCTAAACTTCTGCTACGATGGAACTGTAGATATAGACCGGGGAGAAGTGGAAGCTAGCTTGTTATATAAAGGTTCGAATTCTGAAAGATTGGGCTTGCAGATAAGAAACACTAACCGGTACTGGTAAAAAAAAATTGTTGTTCATGGTGGGGTTCAAATTCATCTCCATCAATGAAGCTTTTGCTGCTTATGGTGCCTCGCATGCTGGTTGCAGGGCTCATTACTGCGGAGCTCTGTTATTCCCTCTTCTTCTTCTTCTTCTTCTTCCCTAACTGGTGGTGCTGTAACTACTAGAGAAAAACAGAGTGAAGGGGTTTTGGATTTAAGGTCAAGAGTGGTGGTGGCCGTGGATGCTCATCACAGTAAGGAAGAGAAAGTTATCTCCGACGACACTGCTGCCTTCAATCATTAATTCCTCTACTCCACCACTTTTCATTCAGATATACAAACACTTCAACAATCTGCGAGATATATTTGCTTATGCATTTTATAAATTTTTCTGTTAGTTTTGAATTTAGATGCTTTTTAGTCTTCTACACCTCTCTGAATTGTTGTTTTTATAGAAGCTTCGGTCATGAATATCTTTAGTTTTAGGTAGTACATACATTCAAAAAGGAATAGATGTAATTGAAAGCCATTTGATACTAAGTTTCAGTTTTCCACTTATTTTTTCTATGAACAATTCTTCGAGAAGACTAACGTCTCAGGCAGATAAATTTTTTAATATTGTTTATTTTGGGAACAAGAATATATATTGTTTACTTAAATCTCCTGCTTCAATCTGCAAAGTGGGAAACCTTGCAATATCACTATTATTTCTATCCAATAGTTCAATGGTTAGAGGAACAAGAATATATATCGGTTGGAACTTCTGCATTCTATATTATCAAAGGTTTAAAAAATAAAATGTAAAATTTGCTCGTGTCTCCATGCTTTTGCTTTGTTTAGAGGAACAGTGATACGTGGCTTTTTGACTATTCCAATAGGCCTTCCACGCCACCATCATCACCCCCTTGAAGGTCTTTGGAATCTAATTCCTTTCCGGAGTAACCCATTGCTTTTCGCAAATTGATATTCCCATGTTGACACTCTTTTCTTCCACGGGGGACATGTCATAATCAAGTACCAAAATCACAAATGAAGTAAAGATGGAAAGACAGTGATACATAAAACGTGTGTCTTATCATTTTAAAACCAAACTAAGAGGACGTCGTAGGAAAACCCTAGGCCATCCAACCTTAAGCTCATCACCTGCTTCTTGGCTCCAACCAACTTTATATCATTTACCTCTCGCTGCCACGCGTTTTGCAGGAACAGCCACCCCTGCAAATCGCTGCTTCCTGAGCTCAATTTTCCTTCTCCTTCCTCTCTTCCCTCTCTCTCAACCATGGAGGCATTGTCATTCTCCCTCACCCAGTCATCTCTCCTTTGTCACAACCCTTTGCAGAAATTTGTTGGTTTTTGTTGGCTACCAAAGTCCCACATCGTTGGGATTTTGGTTTTGGATAGGAAAGGGAGGCTATAAATAAAACCCTCCCCCTTAGTAAACTTCACACCAAACTTTGTAGCCTTTTGACTCTTCTAAAGGCTTAGTTGATTTTTCTCTCATTTGTATTTTGTTTGAGGAATATATTTGTAGTGGTGTCCGGGGACGTAGGCACAATTGGCCGAACCTCGTCAAATCCTGGTATTCTCTTTATTTGCTTTTCTGCTCTTTATTTATCATTGTTAGCCATTGTTAGATTTGCTATTGGTGGAAAAATAGCTCAATTTCCACAACAATTGGTATCAGAGCTTTTGGTTGCGATTTCTCTTGAAAATTTTAGTATGCTCTGTGGTTGCGGTTTTAACTGATCTTCCACATCAGAAAAAATTTCTTGAGATTTTTTTTGTAAAGTTGGTGTTAAAATTGCTAGTAAAATATTGTCTAATTAAGTGCATGTCTAGGAAAGTTCTGTCTAAGGAAACTGGTTTTTAAGTGGGACCGTGTGACCCCTCCAGTTTTTCCTGGAAATTTTCCTGGTGCATTTTTTTTCAGGCTAAATTATTACTAGTAATTTTTTCACTTTTGAGCAAAAATGGCTGATGATAAAGAGCAGACTCAGAAAGCCACAGTTTCCACTACATCAACTTCGGCAGCTTCTTCGTCGTCAATTTTGACGAGATTTGCTGCGCCAAATGCAAGATTTGCGGTGGAGATTTTTGACGGTACGGGTCATTTCGGAATGTGGCAAGGTGAAGTTCTAGACGCGCTTTTCCAGCAAGGTCTAGATATTGCTATTGAAGAGGAGAAACCAGATGAAATTGAAGAAAAAGAATGGAAGACCATCAATCGGTTGGCGTGTGGTACTATTCGATCATGCCTTTCCAGAGAGCAGAAATATTCCTTCTCAAAGGAAACTTCTGCAAGTAAGCTGTGGAAGGCATTGGAGGAGAAATTCCTGAAGAAGAGCGGTCACAATAAGCTCTTTATGAAGAAGAAATTGTTCCGGTTTAGTTATCAACCGGGTACCACCATGAACGATCATATTACTGCTTTTAACAAGGCAGTAGCTGATTTGAGGAACCTTGATGAAACCTTCAAAGATGAAGATCTGGCATTGATGTTGCTGTTTTCACTTCCTGAAGAGTATGAATTTATAGAAGCTATGTTACTTCATGGGAAAGAGAAAGTTTCCCTCGGTGAAGTATGTAGTACTCTATATAGTCATGAATTGAGGAAAAAAGACAGGGAGGAAAGCAAGCATGCGGAGGTGGTTGCAGAAGCACTGGTAGCTAGAGGCAGACCACAAAGCCAGAAGAAAGGAAGAAGAGGAAAATCTCAGTCGAGAGGCAGACCGAGTAAAGATGAATGTGCCTTTTGTAGAGAGAAGGGGCACTGGAAGAAAGATTGCCCTAAATTGAAAAATAAGGGCAAAGTTGACAAAGGCAAAGCTATTGCAGAAGCATGTGCTGCTGAGTACAGTGATGAAGATACAGATCTTTCACTGGTTGCTACAACCTCCACAAGGCGATCTGACAAGTGGTTGTTTGACTCAGCATGCAACCAACATATTTGTTATATCCGGGAATGGTTCTTTGAGTTCAAAGAAATAGACGGTGGAGTTGTCTACATGGGCAACGACACATTTTGTGAAACAACTGGAATCGGTTCAGTCTACTTAAAGAATCATGATGGATCAACTAGAGTTTTGACAGAGGTCAGGTATGTACCTGACATGAAGAAAAATCTCATCTCTTTGGGAGTCCTAGAATCCAAAGGATTGACGGTGACAATGCGAGATGGAGTTTTGAAGATAGTGTCTGGAGCTCTGGTGATGTTGAAAGGCACCCGGAAGAATAATTTGTATTACTATGATGGTAATACAATTGTTGGAACAGCTGCAGTTGCAACTCTTGATGATGAAGGGTCAGATGTAACTAAGTTGTGGCACATGCGATTAGGGCATGCAGGTGAAAAATCCTTGCAAATTCTGGCGAAACAAGGATTATTGAAAGATGTGAAAACCTGTAAGCTGGACTTCTGCGAGCATTGCGTGATGGGAAAGCAGAAGAGGGTGAAATTTGGCACTGCAATCCATGATACTAAAGGTATTCTGGATTATGTTCACTCTGATGTGTGGGGTCCTTCCAAGACAGCTTCTTTGGGAGGAAAACATTATTATGTTACATTTGTTGATGACTTCTCTCGAAGAGTGTGGGTGTACACTATGAAGTCAAAGGATGAAGTGTTAGATTGTTTCCTTAAGTGGAAAAAGATGATTGAAACTCAGACTGGCAAAAAGATCAAACGGCTTAGAACAGACAATGGAGGTGAATATCGAAGTGATCCGTTTGATAAAATTTGTCAAGATGAAGGTATTGTGAGACATTTCACAGTTAGATATACACCACAACAGAACGGGGTGGCTGAACGCATGAACCGGACATTGCTGGAGAAAGTTCGGTGTATGCTGTCCAATGCTGGGTTGGGCAGACAATTTTGGGCTGAGGCTGTGAGATATGCAAGCCATCTTGTTAATCGTTTACCATCAACTGCAATTGGTGGTAAAACTCCTTTGGAGGTTTGGTCTGGAAAATCTGTTACTGATTATGATTCTTTACATGTATTTGGTTCCGCTGCATATTATCATGTGAAGGAATCGAAGTTGGATCCGAGAGCCAAGAAGGCGCTCTTTATGGGGATCACTACTGGTGTTAAAGGATACCGCCTCTGGTGTCTTGAGACCAAGAAGATAATCGTTAGCAGAGATGTCACCTTTGATGAATCTGCCATGTTGAAGAAGGTTGATATTCAACAGATCAATAGTACTCCGCAGCAGGTGGAGTTTGAAAGGAGAATAGACCCAGTTATGTACAAAGAAGAAGAAACTCCTTTGGCAGAAGAGGAGTCAAATGAAGAAGAGGTTCAAACCCAAGAATCTCACCAGCAAGAAGAACCAATTGCATTAAGGAAGCCACAACGGGTAAGACACAAACCTGCTCGATTTAGTGATATGGTGGCTCATGCATCTATAATAGTGAATGATGAAATTCCTACCACTTATCAAGAAGCAATTCAAAGTTCCGAAGATGGAGAGTGGAGGAATGCTATGAATGAAGAAATGCAGTCTCTTCATAAGAATCAGACATGGAAGCTAGCAAGTCTGCCGAAGGGAAAGAAGGCTATTAGATGCAAGTGGATATATGCAAAGAAAGAAGGATTTCCTGACAAGAAAAGTATTCGCTACAAGGCGAGATTGGTAGCTAAAGGCTATGCTCAGATGGAGGGAATTGATTACAACGAAGTTTTTTCTCCAGTGGTGAAACATTCCTCCATCAGAATCTTATTGGCCTTGGTAGCTCAACTGGATTTGGAACTAGTTCAACTGGATGTAAAAACTGCATTTTTACATGGAGACTTGGAGGAGGAAATCTATATGACTCAGCCGGAAGGGTTCAAGGTTGCTGGAAAAGAAAATATGGTATGCAAACTTGAAAAATCTTTGTACGGATTGAAGCAATCTCCAAGACAATGGTACAAAAGATTTGACAAGTTTATGTTGGGGCAGAAGTACACAAGGAGCAAATACGATCACTGTGTGTATTTGCGCAAGCTACAAGATGGATCTTTTATCTATCTTCTTCTTTATGTTGATGATATGTTGATAGCTGCAAGGAATTCTGGAGAAATTGACAAGTTGAAAATTCAACTAAAGCAAGAATTTGAGATGAAAGATTTAGGGGAAGCTAAGAAGATTCTCGGCATGGAGATAAATAGAGACAGACGATTGGGGCAACTTCGTCTAACTCAGAAAGAATATCTGAGAAAGGTGCTGCAACGTTTTGGCATGGATGACAAGTCAAAACCTGTGAGTACTCCGCTTGCTCCTCATATGAAACTTAGTGCTGATTTATCTCCGAAGAATGATGCTGAACGAGAATATATGGCGAAAGTTCCTTATGCAAATGCTGTTGGTAGCTTGATGTATGCAATGGTGTGTACGAGACCTGACATTTCACAAGCAGTTGGGGTTGTGAGCAGGTATATGCATGATCCTGGAAAAGGACATTGGCAAGCAGTAAAATGGATTTTACGGTACATTCGGAACACCGTGGATGTTGGGTTGTTATTTGAGCAGGATAAGAAGATTGGTCAATATGTAGTTGGTTATTGTGATTCCGACTATGCTGGTGATTTGGACAAACGAAGATCAACTACCGGTTATGTGTTTACACTTGCAAAGGCACCGGTTAGTTGGAAGTCAACTTTGCAGTCAACAGTTGCTTTGTCTACTACAGAGGCAGAGTATATGGCTGTTACAGAGGCTGTTAAGGAGGCTATTTGGCTTCAAGGATTGCTGAAGGACTTGGGAGTTGGTCAGAAGCACGTCAAAGTGCATTGTGACAGTCAGAGTGCTATTTGTTTAGCAAAGAACCAAGTCTATCATGCACGCACGAAGCATATAGATGTTCGATATCATTTCGTAAGGGAGATTCTGGAAGAAGGTGAAATACTACTTCAGAAGATCCAGACAGCTGAAAATCCTGCTGATATGATGACCAAGATAGTGACATCGATCAAGTTTCAACACTGTATGAACTTGATCAATATTGTGAAGATTGCAGATAGATAGCACCGTAGGTGCATTTGAAGACACTACTAGAAATAGTATTACTGTGAGAGAAAATTTTGTAACTTTTGGGACTTTAGTCGCCAAGGTGGAGATTTGTTGGTTTTTGTTGGCTACCAAAGTCCCACATCGTTGGGATTTTGGTTTTGGATAGGAAAGGGAGGCTATAAATAAAACCCTCCCCCTTAGTAAACTTCACACCAAACTTTGTAGCCTTTTGACTCTTCTAAAGGCTTAGTTGATTTTTCTCTCATTTGTATTTTGTTTGAGGAATATATTTGTAGTGGTGTCCGGGGACGTAGGCACAATTGGCCGAACCTCGTCAAATCCTGGTATTCTCTTTATTTGCTTTTCTGCTCTTTATTTATCATTGTTAGCCATTGTTAGATTTGCTATTGGTGGAAAAATAGCTCAATTTCCACAACAAAATTGGCGTCTGAATCCGTTCAGGGATATCCCAGAAGCGATCATTATACCAGACAACGCTCTATCAAGCCCGTCATCCCTGCCACGCTGTCCAAACCGGCGGGGAGGATATCCCCCATATTGGCTATGTGTTCTTTACCTCCTCGTCCCAGGGTCTCCCCTGATTCCCTACAATACCCGCCCGGTTACCTCGGGGCAGTGCCGGACCGCACGAATTCTGATGGCAGTGATAGCATAATCAATGCCACGGGTTACTTGAAGAATATGCTTTCTTCCAAGGTTTATGACTTGGCTATTGAATCGCCGCTGCAGCTGGCGTCAAAGCTATCGGAAAGATTGGAGATCAAGGTTTGGCTCAAAAGGGAGGATTTGCAGCCCGTAAGTTACAATGTGTTATGATTTTGAATATGTCTCAATTTCGGACCAGGATCCTTTGCAGGTGTAAAACACACAGCTGGTTGAAACGTACCGTATTAGATCAAGAAATCGTAGGCCCAACTCAACTCATCGTGTCAGGCGATTGATAAAATCTACCAATCGTCCGTTGCCATTCGCCAATCGATTAGTAATTGAAAACTAAAATCCATAAGCTAGCAAGGGCTGGACCATTTGACTGGTCAAGCGCCTCCTAATTTTTAAAGTTGAGATTAGTCGATTGGTACAATTGTCAGTTGATCGGTGAGCTACTGAGATGGATTCCAGAGACTAACAGAGGCATTGGAAGTCGACTGGTATGCTTTTGCTACAATTTTGGATATGGGAACAGTCGACTGGTACAATAACCAGTGGACTAGTCTTTGGAATTGATTAGAAAGGCTTGACATTCGATTGGTTAATTAACCAATCGAATGATACCTTCTTATCAGACGACTATTTAACTTGATAGTCGCCTGATAAGTAATTTTTTTCCTTATTAGTCGACTGCTTTTATCGATAGTCAACTAGTATGGCTCTTTAAATTTAAAATCGCTCGCATTTTTACTATTTTTCTCGGTAGCTTCCAATCTCCTCTCTCGAATCCCCGGAACCCACATCTCTATTTTGAAAATTTTTGCTAAAACTCTCTAGACACCCTCTAATAAAAAATCTCCACTTACAATCCACCGTAACCAACCTACATTTTCTTCAAATCCCCCAAATTTCCTCAAAACATAGTTATGGTTCCTCGGCCCCATTCTACAAATTCAACCCTCATTTGCAAATGTCTTCGAAAACATCTTTCAAGAGACCACGAGTTTGAGCTCCCAATTCATCTCAACCTCGAAAGTCCACATAATCTCAAGCTCCTGCCTCCCTATTGACCTCAGCAAAACAAGAACGACGATACTAGAAGCATTTCATGGACAGGACCGTGGTCCAGGGTATGTATTTCAATCTTGATTTTTTGGTTAGAAAAATATTGGAATTGAATATTCTAGTGAGAACTCAGTCAATGCAGTAGTACCTTGGCTACGGGATACTATACTCACCTCATGTAATTAAAGCCTTTTTTACAAACCTAACATATAACGAAGAAAAATTGAAATTTAGTTCAGAAATTAGAGGAGTGAAAATTTTATTTAATAAAGATTTGTTTGTTAGGGTTGTTGGCTTGCTTGTTCCTGATAATGATACATGTAAGTTGAATGAGACTATGTCTGATATTCCTTGGTACAACAGAGAAATTATTTCTAAAATCTTAAGACAAACATGGGTATATAGTACTAAGTTATATACAAAGGATTTGAGTGTTAATACCAATATAATTTTTTACATGATTTGTCATATGTTGCTTTCAAAGGTTGAAAATTATTTTTACATGAGTGATTTAGAGCAAGTATTGATATATTACTGGTTACAGGAGAGAATGATAGATTATCCTTATTTTATGCTCAAATTTATAATCACAGCTTACAAGCAGGCTAAAAAGAGTCTATCATATGCATCAGTCATTACTAGACTCCTCCAACATTTTGATATTGATACAAAAGATGGCAAAGTCATTGTTCCCAAAGTATTCAATGAAATAACATGAATAGGATGAGGTTTATAAAAAAAGATACTATGTGGATATGAAAAAGAGAAAATGAAGATAAGCTAGTGCAGAGAGAATCTACTAAGAGTAATGAACCATCAACGGAGTAAGATCAAGCACTGACATGTTAAAACATATATGTAGTATGCTGGAGACTACAAATTTCAAATTAACCAAAATAGATAACACATTGACAAATTTGAGCACTAAAGTGATAGGAATTGAACAGAATATGGTTGACTTCTATGAGAGACTACATAGATTTGAACAAATACAGTATGGACAAGAAGTAATGGATCAAGAGACAAAGCAAAGTCATTAATAAGCATAAAATGGAGACATAGAGCATGAGGAGCCATATCAAGAAGTTAGGGATGAAGAACTAGGGGAAGGCCATCCAACTTAAATTTTTTTTATTTTGATTGTTTCAATTCTATGCAATACATGATATTTTGTATTAGTCTCTTTTGTACTGAACTAATATATTACATTTTATGAATATGAAACATGAATATTAAACTTTAAATTGCATTGTATTTTTATTTGAATTGATATTGGTCTTTTTTGAATTGTATTGGAGTATCACTAATACTAGTGATTGGTTCTGACTTAATTGATATGAGATGGTTCTGATTTTGACATAAATAATGTCTTTTTTGGTTTACAAAACAAAAATAAAGTCATATCTGATTTAGCACAGAATGTGGATGCTTGGATTGATCTTGATCAAAAAATTATGTTTGATGTCTTATGAATGGCTTTTGCTTTGAATTTGTATAGCCTATTGCTTTTTGCTCTAAATTTATATATAAAGTCTTATGAGTGGCTGCCTCTCTCTGATTGGCGAAGGGCCATCTAAGATAGAGCCAAACGCATAAGTGGCTGCCTCTCTCTGTCTCCAATCTAGTTTTGTAATGTTCTTCTCAATGAAGGATATTACAAGTGGCACAATATCATCTCCTATTGTACTTGCAACTAAATCCAGGCATGTGCCACCTGCCATTGCATTCCAGGCACCTTCTCCTCCTATTTGAATAGTGTTTCCAATAGCAAAGGGATAAGTGCAGGAAGTGCTTACTTTATAAAATACAAGCAAGGCATATCAGTATCCCCATTTAAATCACCCCTATATCAATGTCCCCATTTGAATCACCCCCAAAAACAAGGAATGAAAGGAAACTTCACTTCATTGCAAATAATCCTTATTAAGGTTAGTTATGCATTTCATAACTCGGTTGCTAAATGATCTTTCCTCTTGGGTTTAGGATGAGACTTTCTTAGAAATAGGAATATGCAGGAACAATATAATGAGTATACACCTCATTATAATCTATACTTCTGACTATCAAACAATTCCACTTGAGTTGAACAACAAAATATTTCAAGACACCGAGGCATTGATTTTAAATCTCAAGTAGTAAATCGATTAAATAACTGAAGGGTTATTTTGGCATAGACAAAGCCATGTTGAAAGGACATTTTACAGATTGTATAACAAAAAGATATTTTTTTAAGTTTCATACTTTACAGATTGTTCTTATCTATATTCTTTTCTCTCAAAAGAATTAGAGGAGAATCATGGATATTTAGTTTCACATACATTAAAAATAATTTCGCCACTCACATACTATGCATTTTTTTCTCTCATTTTCTTAAAATCCTTTAACATTTTGCCACTGACATACTATGCATTTTCGCTTGAACATAGATATTCAATCTCAACCCTTAAATCTGTTAGCATTCGAGATATCTCCAGAGAACTTTATGGTGTCCAGCGATTGCATGGGCTGATTAAGCGATGCCTGTGGCCGTTAAAAACAATAGTTATGAACAATAAGGTAAAAGAAGAGTAAGACAAAGAATAAACTAATTTATTTCTGTTTAGCCATTAAAAATAATTATTCATACCGTCAACATATTCATATAATTGAAATCACACTCGTACTGTGTTTGGATGCATACAATAGATGTTTTGGATGTAGAAGAAGATATTTTCGTTTGAATCACACCAGGTGTCAAACATGTTTGCAAAGACAAAGTATGATAAATTATTTATAAAGTAATATAAAGTAAGAAACACCTAATATAATCACAATTTTACTTACTTGCGAATTATTTGTTCTCGTAACTCTTCTTTTTTAGTGGGATTGAACCTTAACCCAACTTTTCAACCATTTCTTACTCTTTATTCCAGTTTTCTTTTTCAATCCCTTCGCTTACACAACATATTCATTATCTGGTTCTATGCTTGCATTAGAGTTATAGTTTGGACTTTTTTGCCGTATACGAAGTTGTATGACTTGGTTGGTCAATTCATCCATAGCCTTGTTTACCATGAAATACACTTCTAGGCAGTCACAAACCTCTGTTACTAATCTTATTAGCCTTGGACATAGTTGTTTAAATTGTTGTGTAATTTTGAGCCTAGAATCTTGTTCTATTTCATTCCCTCTCGTGTTATGAAAAAATCCACTTTGTGCTTCTTTTGTCCACTGCTTCAAAATGTACCGATTAGTAAGTTTTTTAATATCCATCACATCAAGCACCTTTAATGCATGACAGCACAATATACCAGAAGTTTCAAATTTCATGCAACCACAAAAAATGGTTGTATTGACAGGATAAAAAAAACTCTATATGATCCCTCTTGATTGACCATGCTAACAAAATATTCAAAAATTGTACTTGTTTTATTTCTATATTTTATACACACAGTCGCATATAAATCAAACTCCTTTTGAAATAAGTCAAATACAGTGATAGTATAAACTTTGAAAAATTGTTGTAGCATAAATGAATTTTTTATTTTCAATCTAGGTATTTTTTGTCGTGACTCAAATTCATACTTCAATTCGTTGTACCGCTTCTTTTCTACAACTCTCTCAAAGTGTTTGAAGAATTAAGTAACATCTAAACTCAGGTTCATACAACTCTTAAAGTCTGAATTTAAATTTTCACTTAGTTGGGTGTTTCTCATACCAAGGGTGAAAATTTGCTTCATATGTCAAGCAGCCCATTTTTTCTTTATCTTATGAAGAGAATTGAGTCAAGAATTTTCATGAACACCATATTTTGACAACATGCTACTCCATGCCATTTCAAATTGGGCTTTCTATTCGTATCCATACATACACTTTTTGAAGTCAGTCAAAAAGTGAGAAGTCATCTTTCATCAAAATTTTCAAATGTTTAATGCCATTTTGCATCAAGTGCCATGTGCATAATCTATGAGAAATTTCTGGCATCACCGCATGTAATACTTTTGTCATTGCTTGGTCTTGATCGGTAAAAATAGTAAACGGTTTTTTTTGCTTGTGTGCCTCCAATAAGGTTTCAAATAGCCATTTAAAAGACTCAGAAGTTTTATCGTATAATAAGGTTGCCCTAAAAATCACAACTCCTCTTAAATAGTTCATTCCACAAAATAAAGCAAGTGGTCGGTGTGCATTATTAGTACTATTTGTTGTGTCAAGAGATACTACATCACCGAAATAGCTATAATCAATCAATATTATTGCATCAGCTTAAAATACATTGGTTATTTATTCTTCTATATCCATTTGATAGGCATGAAAAAATGATGAATTTTTTAATATTTGACGTTGAAAATATTGCAATAGATAACCAACTTTACCATATACCATACTTTTTTGCTTCTTAGTTCGGATATAATTTTTTGCATCTAACTTGATAAAACCAAGATTAGCCCTTCCTCTAAGTTCCCTACTCATTAAATCAAAAGTCAATTTTTGTCGGAGTCTAACATATTCAGCCAACTCAATCTCATAAACTTGAATATCAGATAATTTATGTTGAGATGCTAACATATGAATTGTTTCTTGAAGATGCAAGGGGTGATTATGCTTTTCCACAAAATCATTTATCTTATACTTTTCATTCTTCAAAGTGACTCTCATTTTTACTCTACAATTAGTTCTAATCTCTAATTGAGGATTTGTAGTATTTATATCTCTTTTATCACTCTTCTTACTTCCTTCTTTGCAACAAATAAATTTATAAGTTATAATTTCATCTTTTGGTCTATGGTTGAAATAATATTTTTTAACTCCAAATCATATATTTCCACTATAAGCTATCAAAAAATTCTATGCTTCATCTAAACTATCAAACTCCATACCTATCTCAGACTTCAAAATAGTTTCAATAGTAGATAGACGTATTTTTGGTTGCTGTGATAATACAACTTCCGGCAACTCCATTTCTCTGCGCTCTGCTTCGTCTATCAACTCTATGACTACTACTATGCCTCTATTTTTGCTTCCTTCACCGGCTGTTCTTCTCTCTGCTCTATGACAAGCTTGCTTACCAACTTCATGTTTTCCACTCTGTCGTCTGTTGCTTTATGGTTTTTACGCAATTTAAATATAAAACGCTGCGTTTTATTTTATAAAAATAGTGAGAAAAAGAAAAAATGTGTACTATGTAAAATGACATTGTGTTAAATTAGGGATTGATTAATAAATATAAATTTGAAATTTTAGTTCATATGACGATTAGGAGAAAGATTTTGGCAATAACCATGAAGTGATTAAGGATTTCAGTGCCAAATAAGGAAGAAAAAATGTAGAAATGGAGCAATCAGTCGACTAGTTTAATTAATAGTCGACTGTTATGGGTTTCAAAGGCTTACCAGTCGACTGGTAATAGACTTGGTGCTTCTGAAATTCAAAAACTCTCGCACATCAGTCGACTGTTTATTTTATCAGTCGATTGACTATTGGCTCACTAGTCGATTAGCTATTGTACCAGTCGACTATCGAGTGTCTGGTCCCATATTCAGTAGCAGGGGCATACCAGTCGACTTCCAATGCCCCTTCTAGCATCTAGAATCATCCTAAGGGCTCACCAGTCGACTAGCAATTATACTAGTCGACTGGTCCCAACTCCAGAGGTTAGCAGGCACTTAGCCAATCGACTAGTCCAGCCCCTGCTAGCCTCTAGATTGTGGTTTCCAATTATCAGTTGACTGGTAAACTTACCAGTCGACTGGCGAATGGCAACGGATGACTGATAGATTTTACAAGTCGCCTGACTCGATGGGTTAAGTTGGGCCTGTGATTTTCTAATTCAATGCGGTGCGTTTCAACCACAACACGCGGTGCTATGTTTTTTACCACTGTAGAGGATCTTGATCCCTTAGTTGCATTTTGTTTTCTTTAGACAAATTGGGTCATTATATGTGCACTATAGTCCTACTGTATTACTGGGTCAAATTTTGATCTGACATGGAATGATTAAGACTCAATTCTGAAATTGTTTGATTCAGTCAAAGGGAGAGGAGTTGAGAGATTTTTAATGAAGGGAATGAACGATACAGAAAATAAAATTTATTTATTTAGTTTAATTTAAAAAAAATAAGGTTTTTTTTATTTTGTATATAAAAATTAGTAAAATAAAATAATTATTATATTCGTTTAATTTTTTATATTAAAATTAAAAAAATTATGTAAAAATATTTTAATCTTTTCATCTACTTATATTTTCTTCCCTTTTAAATCTTTTTAATTTTAGAGAAAAAGGAAACCATGGAAGGGGATCTTCCATTTTTCCTCTCTTCCAACAATGTAATTTTAAAAAGTCCTTCCATTTTTTTTCTTTCCTTCTAAAGTATTGAATCAAACAGTATAATTTTAAAAAAATCTCTCTCCTCCCCTCCCATCCACTTTACTCCAACCAAACACAACCTCTTTGTCTGTCGCTCTTGGGTTATATGCACAAGGTTTGTGGATTTCTAAAGTTCCTTTTGACTTAAATGAGACAATACTATCGAAGAATTCAAGAAGTTTAAGCTGTACATTAGAATTAGGGGCCTTAAGCTTATGTTGAATAAAATTATCTTTTACTAATGCTCAAATCTTTCTATCTCTCTGTCTCTACGGCCTGTGGAGAAGGAGAAAGTGTTGGGCACATCGGATATACCAGCAAGAAATAAATGCGGAATAATCAACAAAAATAACACTAAAAAATTAACGTGATTCACCTTTGAACTTTAGACTACGTCCACGGGACTAAATCCGAATAAATTTTCCACTATAAAAATAGCAGGTACAAGGAGAGTCTTCCCCAGAATAAATTTGAAGGCTACAACTGAAATTTAACCAAAATAGTGGCACACAAAGTGTTTTCCACAATACCCCAAAAGTATTTTCTCACTATTTTGTCACTCACTATTTAAGAACTACTTGTTGGTGTGTTTGCTCCATTCCTCTCCTCCCTATTTATAAGTGAGGAGGTGCCTAAAAAATTTGACAAAAATTGTTGCCAGCCGCAATTTTTGAAGATTTCCTGTTCGGTGCCTACCTTTCTTGTGCGGCTCCTTCACTTCTCAGATTTGATTTCTCTTCTTTGTTAATGTTGTAAGTCAATGGTGGTGGATCCCCTATGTAGGAGGGACCCACTACCAACAAATCTCCCCCTTCTGACTATATAGAGGGTTCCACCATTCCTGTAGCTAATCAACAGAACTCAAACTTCTCCCTTGGTAGACTCTTTGTCAACATGTCTGATCCATTTTCATCAATATAGATCTTCTCAAACTGTAGTAACTTTTTCTCTAATACATCCCTGATCCAATAATATCTCACATCAATATGCTTAGATCTTGAATGAAAGGAGGAATTCTTCCCAAGGTGAATAGCACTCTGACTATCACAAAACAGTTGATATCTGTCTTGCTGAAAATCAAGTTCATTTAAGAACTTCTTCATCCACAGCAGCTCCTTGCACGCTTCTATTGTTACAATAAACTCTGCTTCGGTAGTCGACAGAGCAACACACTTTTGCAACTTCTATTGCCATGACACAGCTCCCCTTGCAAATGTAATCAAATAACCCAGTTTTCTTGAATCTACATCACCAGCCATATCTACATCTGTGTAGGCGACTAACACAGGCTTGGTATCTCTAAAACATAAACATATTTTGGAAGTACCACAAAGATACCTGAAAATCCATTTCACTGCAACCCAGTGTTCGTTACTAGGATTGGAAAGAAATTGGCTCACTACTCCAACCGAGTGAGCAATATCTAGCCGTGTACATACCATGGCATACATCAGACTTACAACTGCTGAAGCGTATGGAACCTTGTCCATTTCTTCCTTCTCCTCATCTGTAGAGGGACTCTGTTTAGAACTTAGTCTAAAGTGATTAGCAAGAGGATAACTAACCGCTTTAACTTTATCTATACTAAATCTCTGAAATACTTTCTCAATGTACTTCTCTTGTGACAACCACACTTTCTTGGCACATCTATCTCTAGTAATCTTCATGCCAAGAATCTGCTTTGCTGCCCCAAGTCCTTCATGGCAAAACACTTGCTCAACTGTGTTTTCAAACAATTGATTCTGAAAACATTCTGGCCAACTATCAGCATATCATCCACATAAAGCAAAATGATAATAAAATCATCATCAAAGAAATTTCGCACAAAGACACAATGGTCTGACGTAATCTTCCTGTAATCTTGCTCCCCCATAACAGACTCAAACTTCTTATACCATTGTCTTGGTGCTTGTTTCAAGCCATAAAAACTTTTCTTCAGTCTGCTAACATAATCCTCTTTTCCTTTCTGCTTGAAACCCTCTGGCTCCATGTATATCTCTTCCTCCAAATCACCATGAAGGAAGACAGTTTTCACATACATTTGTTTAACCTCCAAGTCAAAGTTCGCTGCTAAGTCCAGCACTGTACGGATAGATGTCATTTTCACAACTGGTGAAAACATCTCGTCAAAATCAACGCCTTTTCTTTGGTTGAATCCTTTAACAACAAGTCTAACTTTGAATCTCGGATGGAGACTGTGTTCATCATGTTTGATCCTGAACACCCATTTATTTTTCAAAGCTCTCTTGCCTTTCGGAAACTTCACCAGCTCAAACGTTTTGTTCTCATACAAGGACTTCATTTCATCTTGCATGGCTTCTCTCCACTTCTGTTTGTGCTCATCTTCCATAGCTTCTTCAAAGCTATCAGGTTCTCCCCCGTCAGTGAGTGTTACATACTCATCATCAGGATATCTAGTAGAACGTTGTATTATTCTACTACTTCTCCTCAATCAATCTGGGAAAGGCACGTGTGTAGGTAGTTGATGGTGAGCATTATTATCATCTTCTGATTCAGCCTCTATGGGAGCATCATCAGGCTGATCATCATCTCCAATTTTTCTCGGCACCACTATTGAAGGAACTAATATCAAGTTTGTTGAGTCGCCATTGGAATCAGAAACATCCTTCTCCATTTTGTCTACATCTTCAATGGTCTGATCTTCAACAAACACAGCATCACGGCTTCTAATGAGCTTTTTCTGGACCAGGTCATAGAATCTATAGCCAAATTGATCTTAACCATAGCCAATAAATACACACTGTCGTGTCTTGGCATCGAGCTTGGCTCTCTCATCCTTAGGGATATACAAGAAGGCTTTGCAGCCGAACACCTGCAGATAATTATAGGAAACATCCTTTCCTGACCACATTTTCTCTGGTGTATCATACTGTAGAGGAACATACGGTGATAAATTCAACACGTGTACAGCTGTAAGCAAGGCTTTACCCCAAAAATATTTGGGTAACTTTGTATGTGAAAGTAAACATCTGACTCTCTCCATCAAAGTTCTATTCATCCTTTCAGCTAAGCCATTTAACTGCGGTGTTTTTGGAGGCGTCATCTGATGCCGAATACCATGCTCTTTACAATAAGAATCAAATAGTCCAGTATACTCTCCACCATTGTCTGTCCAGATGCATTTTAACTTCTTCCCAGTCTGTCTCTTAACTGAGGTATGAAACTGTTTGATGACATTTAACACCTGATCTTTTGTCTTCAAAGTGTAAGCCCATGTCTTCCTAGAATGATTATAAATGAAAGTCACAAAGTATTGAGCACTACCAAGTGACTTTGACATTAGTCCACACAGATCTGAATGTACCAGATCTAATACATTCTTCATTCTGGAAGGAGGGGAACTCTTGAAAGCAACTCTGTTCTGCTTTCCCATCAAACAATCAGCACATTTCTCCAAATGTACTTGATCTATTTTAGAGAGCATTTTCTTCTTGGCCAAACGTGTCATATTTTTCTCACTCATGTGGCCAAGTCTCCTATGCCACAATTCAACTGCATTTTCTTTCTCCACAGCATTCACAGCATCGTTGGAGAGCTTTGTATGCATAACATACAACGTTGAGTCTTTTCTACCTCTGGCCACCACCAAAGCACCTTTAGTGAGTTTTCATTGGCCATTCAGGAACATGTTGCAGAAGCCTGCATCATCAAGTTTGCCGGTAGAAATCAGATTCAAGCAAATATCTAAAATATGCCTGACTTTTTTCAGCACTAATCTGTGTAAGATGAGAAGAATTCTCTACGAGGTGTGGTATGAATGGTAGCTCCACTGTCAATCACCCAACTGGTCTCATGGGTTGTAAGATTGACAATATCATTATCATAAACGACATTAAATTCGTCTATGGCATTTGTCTGCTCATCATCACTACTATAATCTTTTTTCACTTCCTTGCCTTTGTTCTTCTCTTGTTTGAACTTTCGGCAAAATCTTCTGATATGCCATTTTCTTCTTGCAGTAATGGCATTCAATGTTGGCATATTTGTTTGACTTTCCTCTTCTTTTATCTCTAGGCTTTGTATGCCTAGACTGGCTCCTCCCTCTGGATTCTGTAATTAGAACATCTAATTGTGATGAATAGGTTGAATATTGTGATCTTCTTCTCATCTCTTCATTCAGAATACCGCTTTTAACAAATTTCATACTCACGACACCGTTAGGCGCTGAGTTGGTAATTGAGATCTTCAAAGTTTCTCATGACTCTGGTAGGGAGGCGAGCACCATGAAAGCAAGTACTTCGTCGTCAAACTTTATGCCCATCCCCGACAACTGGTCAACGATCCCTTGCATCTCGTTCAAGTGATCTACTAAAGGAGTACCTTCTCGATATTTCACGTGCATCAATTTTGTTAAGTAAAACAATTTGTTGTTACTGGTCTTTGAAGCATACAGCTTTTTCAGCTTCTGCCACAGGGTTTGTGTATGAGTCTCATTGCAAATGTGATTGTACACATTGTCTTCGACAAACTGTCGGATGAATCCACACACCTGCTCATACTCAAATTTCCAGTCTTCATCAGATTTGACTTCGGGTTTAGTTGTAGTAAACACCAGTAGATGGAATTTCATCACAAACAGGAGATCTTTCATCTTGTTTCTCCAGATGTGATAGTTTGTGCCATTAGGTTGATCATCTTGTTGGTTTTTGCCTCTATTTTGAGCAGTATGAATAGTACCGTATGTATAAACAGTACCCCCGTATGTATGAATAGTCCCAGTATGTATAAACAGTGCTTGTACAATTTTCTCCAACCAACAGTAATTCCAATAAAATTTTTTCTGATGTGGAAGATCAGTCAATACTGCAATCACAGAGCATACTAAAAATTTTAAAGGAATAACCACCACGGCTCTGATACCACTTGTTGGGCACAATAGGTATACCAGCAAGAAATAAATGCGGAATAATCAACAAAAATAACACCAGAAAATTAACGTGGTTCACCTTTGAATTTTAGGCTACGTCCACGGGACCAAATCCGAATAAATCTTCCACTATAAAAATAGCAGATACAAGGAGAGTCTTCCTCATAATAAATCTGAAGGCTACAACTGAGATCTAACCAAAATAATGGCACACAAAGTATTTTCCACAATACCCCAAAAGTATTTCCTCACTATTTTATCACTCACTATTTAAGAACTATCTCCTAAATATTACACCAAACTCTCCCCTGTTTTTCTCTTTTTAGAGAACATCTCTAATTTCTCTTCAGGCTGCTCTTGCTGCCTGGCTCTACTTGTTGGTGTGTTTGCTCCATTCCTCTTTTCCCTATTTATAGGTGAGGAGGTGCCTACAAAATTTGACAAAAATTGTTGCCGGCCGCAATTTTTGAAGATTTTATGTTCGGTGCCTACCTTTCTTGTGCGGCTCCTTCACTTCTCAAATTTGATTTCTCTTCTTTGTTAATGTTGTAAGTCAATGGTGGTGGGTCCCCTATGTAGGAGGGACCCACTACCAACAGAAAGGGGGTGGGGGTGGGATGAGGATGAGGTTTCATTTTGAGCTTTCTTCGGCCATAACCAAGTAGCATGCAGACGTTCACCACTCTAATTTTAGTTTGTTACTTCTTAGTTTAATACTAATTATATATTGCTTAGTATTATTTGAAGTTAATAGTCTGACTATCTTTCATGTTCTATCTTGATCACTGATCTTGGGAAAGAATATGGGTTATCTTGAAACTGAAAGGGATGGACTCTGCAAGTGACCATAATGTGGTTAGAGATTTCAAGAATATGTAGATAGAAATAACTATGTTCTATCATTTAGGATTTGTTCTGGTTTATCTCGATTATTTTTTCTACACTACAGTATCCTCCTTTCTTTTCTTTCTTTATGATTTAACTATGACAGATATTAATATGCTTTCCTGGATTTGGTCAAATTGGACCAAAGGGACTCTGGAGTTTAATGGACCCTTTGTGGGTTAGCAGAACATAAATAAATAGCAGACCAAATGTATTGATAAGGTTTCAGTAATCAGAATTCCTTACAAACGGAATGTAACTAGTTCTTTTATGATGGTTGATTTGTCTATATTTCAATGGAAGGTGGACACAATTTTTGTCTATCTAAATTGTTTCCAATCCTAGGTTTTCTCATTTTTACTACGTGGAGCTTGTAATATGATGGCCAAACTTCCAAAGGAACAGTTGGAAAAAGGGGTAATCTGCTCATCAACTGGTAACCATGCCCAAGGAGTTGCATTATCTGCCAAGAGATTGAATTGTAGTGCTGTGATTGTGATGCCTGTTACTACTCCAGAAATCAAGGTAGATTTTATTGTTGTTTCGTTTTTCATGGTTATATTGCCAGAATAAGTCTAAATGATCAAGTTAGGTATTTTCATTTGATCCCCCATTTTAACTTCAGTGGCGATCTGTTGAGACGCTGGGTGCTACAGTTGTTCTGGTTGGGGATTCATATGATGAGGCACAAGCACATGCTAAGAAACTTGCAAAAGACGAGGGTCGTACATTCGTACCTCCTTTTGATCATCAAGATGTCATAATGGGCCAGGGAACAGTTGGGATGGAAATTATGCGCCAAATGCAGGGTCCATTGCATGCAATCTTTGTGCCTGTGGGAGGAGGTGGTCTGATAGCCGGTATTGCTGCTTATGTGAAGCGGGTTTCTCCACAGGTTCACTTGATGTTATGCTAACATTTTCTTTATTTTGTGTTATGCTTTAGTATGAGGATGAACTATTAACATTTATTATACAGGTGAAGATCATCGGGGTGCAGCCCGCTGATGCAAATGCAATGGCACTGTCACTACATCATGGCCAAAGAGTGATTTTGGACTGGGTGGGAGGATTTGCCGATGGTGTAGCTGTTAAAGAGGTCGGTGAAGAAACTTTTCCCATATGCAAGGAATTCGTAGATGGAGTAGTTCTTGTGAGCCGTGATTCAATATGTGCCTCAATAATGGTCAGAGGATTTTTGTTTGTGAAAGTTTGCATTTTGATGCTTTATAATACTGACAGTGTTAAGTTTGAGACAATTTCCTAATGACTTTAACTTTATATAAGATTTCTAACCTCAATCATGCACATTTTATATAGACGAGAGAAATCCATTTTTATTGAAAAAAATGAAATACAGTTTTATATTCCTGAATTGTATGGATGTTTTGCTCTAGCTAATTGTTCTCATACAAACTGATTGATAGTTTATATATACTTGATAAATTATGGATGGGGTTATGGAATAAGTGTTTTCTCTGTTTCTAAAGGACCTTAGGTTGAGTTGGCAGATATTGTCAAATTTCTAATTGGAAGTTGTAGACTATCTTGCATTGCATATTATAGACAGAACGACATTTGCCAAATTATTTGTAGCTTTTGAGTGATCAAAGGACTATATAATCCTTTTCATGTTTACAGAGTCACTGATTTTTTTTCCATTCATGGGGCCTACAATTCCTCTATGATTTTTTGTATGTCTTCTACATTGCATTTGGAACCCATGGCAAGCACTGCAGAATCTGCGTAACTTGAATTTTGTAAGGTTTTACAATAGTAAAACTGGTTGCAGGACATGTTTGAGGAGAAAGGGAACATATTAGAACCAGCAGGTGCTCTGGCCCTTGCTGGAGCTGAGGCATACTGCAAGTACTATAGTCTCAAGGGGGAAAATGTTGTAGCAATAACCAGTGGGGCAAACATGAATTTTGATAAACTGAGGGTGGTGAGTGAACTTGCTAATGTTGGTCGTAAGCAAGAGGCAGTGCTGGCAACTGTTATGCCAGAGGAGCCTGGCAGTTTTAAACAGTTTTGTCAATTGGTTTGTCCATACTTCTCTAGCTGACATTCTTTTATAGAACAGGGTTCTTTATAGTTAATCTGATAGTCAGTCATCTGGGCTGGCAGGTGGGGGAGATGAATATCACAGAATTCAAGTACAGATATAATTCTGATAAGGAAGCTGTCGTCCTTTACAGGTGAGTTAAGTAACAAGAAATGCCAGATATTCTTTTAATTTGTTTTTTTTTTACTTTGTGGCAAATTATCTGTTGACAAGTATTATTCCAGACCGATAATATTTTTATCATCTTTTGAAATTGTGTGCAGTGTTGGGGTTCGCACAGTTTCAGAACTAAAAGCAATGCAGGAGAGAATGGAATCTTCTCAGCTTAAAACTTACAATCTCACAGAGAGTGACCTGGTAAAAGATCACTTGAGATACCTGGTAATGATATTTGCCAAATGAATTACCTTCATAATGCTTAAATTATTTTATATTTTATATCGTTTTATCAACAGCTTCCACTAATAACAAACTCTGAATGTACGACCTCAGCTGCTTGGTTGTTTCTGTGCAACCTTTTAACAGTTGAGATACCTGCTCTTTGCGATTTGGTTGTCTTGTCATTCTTGCATTATTCTCACTAAGGTTGTGCTGAGTGTACGATATTTTCATGTTTAAGACAGTGGTCTAACTAACAACTAATCCATAATTTTATGTCACTGACTACACTATTTGAGCATGTCCCTCCAACGGACAGTGGAATATTTTATCAATTATCTGATGTTGTGTGTTTGCACTGTTTTGTCGTGTTGACTTTGTTTTGAATACGTTTCAGATGGGAGGCCGATCGAATGTGCAGAATGAGGTTCTTTGCCGATTCGTCTTTCCAGAAAGACCTGGCGCTTTGATGAAATTCTTGGACTTTTTCGGTCCACGTTGGAATATTAGTTTATTCCATTATCGAGGACAGGTGGGAGTTTAAAGTTTGTTATTCCTTCAGTCTGAAACAAATTAAAAGGTGTTTTATGCCTTTTTCTTTTTCCTTTGATCAGTGCATCTGATTGCATCCTTGTACTTGTTTACCAACAGGGTGAAACTGGAGCAATTGTATTGGTTGGAATACAGATACCAAGAAGCGAGATGGTAGAATTCCATGATCGTGCTGACAGACTTGGATATGATTATGAAGTGGTAAACAATGAGGATGTCTTCCAGCTTCTAATGCACTGATGATTGTAGCCTTCATTGTGCTTTTGTTCTCCACAAGAGTGGGATGACGGGAAAGCAGATGAGATGGGCTCTAGTAGTTTCTTCCCACTGCTCCAAATGATTTCATTTATGTAATATTTAAGTTTTTATTGGGATGTGGGAAAAATATGAAATACTCTAATAATGTTAGATGGTATTTTTGTGTCTGTAAAATATGCACCAAGGTTCAGTTTTCTGAATTTCAGCTGCCTCAATATTTTGGAAAATAGAAAAATATCTGCGAATAATTAATTTTCTTTTTGTGAAAATTGCTTTAAGAACAATATGTCTGAAATACCTAAATATTCTTGCATACCATTTTCTTGTTTTGATTTTGAAAATGAGTTGTTATTAACTGTTTGCATGATCATCATAGGCTGTATTCTCTAAAAATCACAATATTAAGTAGAATAATATTATAATGCGCTACTTATTCGAGCTTCTCATTCAATTTTTTATCTTCCAAGCACAAAATGATTTGTAAAAAGAAACCTTCTTTGCGGAGCATGGACGGGTACCACGTAAAGTTTATTGTATGTTTTAATTCTTAAGTCAAATGTCAATAAATTACTTTCTATTTTGTCACTAACAATAATATGACCATTTCTACGGAATAATAGAGTTTGTTGTAACTCGTTGAAGGAACTAGCTAGCGGGTAATTAAGAACACATAAAGACTGCAGCAACAAGTCTTCGACGGCAGAGAAGATTATGGTTGGCGCTTTGGAATTGGATAAATGGCCACCGTCTTACAAGTCAATCCCTCCCCGCCTGGTTCTCACTCTTCTTAGTATCGTTTCCTTCTCTCCCCTTCGCTTCCTCAGAACTCCTTCTTCCATCATTCCTTGAAACTGCCGGTGCCGCCACAACCACCACTCCCTTCTCCTCTATTAAATAACATTTTTTTTATTTGTTTGTTTTTAAAATAATTCATTTTTAAAATAATAATAGAAAAGTTATAAAATAAATTTTTTTATTCTAAAAATAATTTAAAACAAAAAATAATTTTTAAAATTAAGAAATTAACAAACATATGCTATATTTTTTTTCCTTTTCGAATATCCCTATGGAAAGTTTTCATTGCATAAATAATTCTTTTTTCCCCTCTTCTTCACTTGGCATTGTGATCAGTGCGTCATCTTGACAAAAATCCAATGGATATTTCGGATTTATAAATTAACTTAGCTTACCATGCTTCCACATAATTGTAATTTTCTCGTGCATTGATGCTTGAGGTCAATCCTCTCTCTCTCTCTGGATTTATAGGTATTTTTTCTATTAAATAATGCAATTTGTTTCTGTAGGTTTGTGTAGTAATATTGGATATTTGATTTTTATTTTTTTTGAGAGAGAGATAGCACAAGTTACATTTAACTTCTTATATTGTTCTTGTATTTTATTTAGTATAAGATAAATTGGGTTTTCTGACTGCTTTCCCAGGTAATTTGGTGAGAGCAAAGAATGATGGAAATAAATCCACTTTCATTATAATCTTTAGTGGGGTAAACTACAATTGATTACACTGACTGCTTGAAGCCATTAACAGATCAACAAAACAGGCATATTAAGTACAGCTTCCTAGATAGAACCGAAGTTGGTCTACTACAAGCTCGAGCTGCAATTAAACAAGCCAGAAACGGGAATCAAACACAAGATTATACTATGTCCCATTAGGTCCAATGTATCGGAAGGCCAATGCATTTCACAGGCACCCCGTATATTATTATCTTCCTCTTTGTGTGAAACTGTCAAATTCTTATTCTAATTCTTCTTTCTTTATCCCTTTCAAAATTGCTATGAGAGGAGCTACTTGGAAATGGAGAAACAGTTCAAAGTTTTTGTGTATGAAAAATGGGAGCCCCAGTTTTCCGTAATGGACCCTGCAAAAGCATATATGCCGTGGAGGGGAATTACATTAATGCGGTTGAGATGAATGACAAATTCCGAACAAGAGATCCTGAGAAAGCACACGTTTTTTTTCCTTTCATTTAGTGTAGCAATAATTATCCAGTTTGTCTATGTACGGGACTCTCGTGAATTTGGCCCCATCAGAAAGACCGTCACAGAGATATCCCTATTGGAACAGAAGCCTTGGAGCTTATCATTTCATGCTTGCTTTCCATGCCTGGGTAATTACTAATCAGCTGGAGCTCACTATTTTTTATTCATAGGAGGGACAAGTACTGATAGATATTGTGTTTCAGGGGTCAGCTACTTCATTTTCCATTCCTAATCTGTACAAAAACTCAATTTGTGTGCTTTGCAATGCAAACACCTTCGAGGGATTCAACCCAGTTAAGGATGTATCTTTTCCAGAAATTAACCTCCAAATTGGTACAATCAACGGTTTCATTAGAGGGCCATTTGCATCTACACGTCCAGGTTTGGCATTCTTTTCAGGAGAGGTTGATGGCCCTGTTAGGCCTGTTCTTCCTTGAGCATTGGGAAAACAAGCACGAAGAAATTCAGGTTCACAGGTACCTTCCAGAGGGTCTGTCTTACTACGAGATGCTGAGGAAGAGCAAATACTGCCTTTGTCCAAGTGGGTATGAGGTAGCGAGCCCGAGAGTGGTGGAGGCAATCTACACAGGGTGCGTCCCAGTGCTTATTTCAGACCATTATGTGCCAGCATTTAGCGATGTTCTGAATTGGAAGATCTTCTCAGTTGAGGTTTCAGTGAAGGAGATACCCAACTTGAAGAAAATACTAGTGAGCATTTCTCCGAGACAACATATACGGATGCAGAGAAGAGTCATATAAATTAGAAGGCACTTCGACATAAATTTTTCCCTTCTAGCGATTCGATGTGTTCCATATGATCCTTCATTCTGTATGGCTTAGAAGATTGAACTTCAGAGTCCATGATGATCAATAACTCGCAATTTATGACCCTCTTCAGAAGTTACTTGGATCGGTTTTAGATTGGCAATGTAAGATGGTGTCTTGCATAAAATTGTCTGTGGAAAAAACAAATCACTTCCTCCATTTTCAATATTGGATCACCTTTTAAAGGAAAAGAAAAACCTTAGTAATTCTCTCTTTTAATTCTAGTCGAACTAGATGCATTTGTGGTCTCGAAATATATGTGGAAAAAACAAATCACTTCCTCCATGTTTCTACATAAAGTACGACTTAGCAAATCATCTTTAACAGTTCGACTGAAACGAAACACATGAAAACTAACGTAGCAACTCGATGCAACAATTATATTAGGATACAACTATAAAGCTCGAAAGCTCAAGGCCTAAATAAATTGAGGTGAAAGGGAGTTTATTAAGAAATTTTTTAACAAGTAATCTTAATCAAGTGTAATTTTAATAATATATCATATTATTTAATAGAAACAAATTAAACGACTAATTGGAGTTGGATATAAATCTTAAAAAAAAAAATATTTTATCTCCAATAGCGAACACCCAAAGTGCATCAAATAAGGATAACGTGTCACACCTCGAAAGAATGCATGGCTGCCATGTGTTCATCCACCGATCCCTTGCACCACGTGGCACTTAAACAGTAATCCCCTTCCCACGTGTCAGTCGCCTCTAGCACGTTCACCTTGACATTCCACGGTTTATATATGAAGCTTGCTGGGTTCAGATCAGGATCATTAGCGTCAGAAGGTGAAATCAATCACACAGAGAAATGGCATCGAGGCAATTCAAGGAAGATAGAGCTGAGGCAGCGGCAAAGCTTGCTGCAAAAGATATCGGAGAAATTAATAGAGAAAGAGAGCATCATCAAGGGTTCAAGTTGAGTACGGAGAGTGAATTCAAGGAGGCACGAGCTGAGGTTGCCGCCAAGCTTGCTGCCAAAGATCTTGAAGACGCTAATAGAGCAAGAGAGCGCGAGGAACAGCACTCATTGGGTACGAACTCTCAGAGGCCTGGAGTTATCGGGTCCATGTTTAAGGCAGTGCATGACACTTACGAGCACGCCAAGGAAGCTGTGGTTGGCAGGAACCATGATGCCCCCGAGGACAAAGCGGGCTCCAAGATGGGGGAGTACACAGACTATGCGGCTCAGAAGGCCAAGGAAACCAAGGATGCTACGAAGCAGAAGGCTGGAGAATATACAGACTATGCAGCTCAGAAAGCAAAGGAAACCAAGGACGCCACCGTGGACAAGGCTGCAGAGTATACGGACTATGCTGCAGAGACGGCCAAGGAAGCGAAGGACACCACGATGCAAAAAGCAGGGGAGTACAAGGACTATGCAGCCGAGAAGGCCAAGGAAGGAAAGGACGCTACCATGGAGAAGATGGGTGAGTACAAAGATTATACCGCTGAGAAAGCAAAAGAAGGCAAGGACACTACAATGGGGAAGCTGGGGGAGCTCAAGGATAAGGCCATGGATTTCTTAACCAGAAAGAAAGAGGAAACCAAGCACAACACTGCAGAGACGGCCGAAGCAACCAAGCAGAAGGCCGCCGAGACAAAGGGGAAGACCAAGGTCTTTACAAAAGTTCGATTCAATTGTTCTATTTGTTTGTTTTTCTATTCGTTAGTTGACAATGTCGATCAGTAGTGTTTGAGAAAATTAGGAGTAATATATAAACCGTGGGCAAGCAGGAAAAGCTGAGCGGAGCAGAGGAAGATGCAAGGCGGAAAATGGAAGAGCTGAAGCTGCAAGGTAAAGAGTATAGAGACGAAGCAAGTCGAAAGGCTAATGAATCCGTAGACGAAAGTGACCGGTACGTCTTTTTTTTTGTTGATGCATTGTATTAAGATTAAAAATTGAATCCAAAGTCTAATGTATCCTCCAAAAAAAAAAAAAAGATGATTGTTGAACGATTTGTTGCTTATGGGTTGTATATAATTGAGTGGGATATATATATATATATATACTTATATAGGGGAAGCGCAGCGACGAGTAATATACTGGGTTCACTTGGGAGTGTGGGTGGAGCCATAAAGTCGAAGCTGACACAGCCTTCAGAAGTGGTGGAGCAGACACGGGCAGCGCGGGAGCATGGTGGGGCGGGGCGTCGTGGAGAGAAGGTGGTGATCGAAGTGGAAGAGACACGGCCAGGAGCGGTGGCGGATACGCTAAAAGCAGCATATGAGATGACGGGTCAAACGTTCAACGATGTGGGACGCCTGGAAGATGAAGGCATCATCCGTGTGGAGCACCACAAGAAAATGTGATGCCGTTGCCTCTCACTCAGATCATATGCCCAGTTTGTTATCTCATACGTTGGGTTTGGGGATATCATATTTATGTAATAAGTTGTTTGGTCTGATGGGAGCCAGTTTACAAGGCCGTTTGCCGATTAATACAATCCTTAATTATCTGTTTATAAAGTATCTTCGCTTGGAGCACTGGGCTCATTATGGGCCTAATTTGATTCGCGGATAAGAATAGCCGATAAGCATATAATGAGAATTGCATTGGGGCGTGCTCTTACTTAGCAAAATGTCAAATATATGTATTGATTTTGCCATCAATCTCCAAATTTAAGCAGTTCCAATAGAGAAGGAGCATGGATTGGTGACTTGATATCAAAAAAATTCATCTTGCACTTCGACTTCGGAGTAGACAAATTCAAATCTCATTCCTCTTTCTCTTCTTTTGTCACTACTATAAGTAGTAACGTATAGAATTCAAATTCCACTTTCCCTGGGAAGTTAAAAAGGGCCAAACAACGTGTATATATAATGTGACCCCTTCATTTCTCGATAACTTTCCAAATAGGATCCCCAATTCCCATAATCGAACCTAATCGAGGGGACTTTGAGTCTACGATGGCCGAAGGTAGAATCTATATACTCGGTAGGGTCCACCGCTCCTTTTGTTTCGATTTTTTTTTACTTTTGATCATCCGTCGTTCGGGGGGGGGGGGGGGGGGATAGAGTCATCCTAAGTAAGCACTAACTACGATTCTATTATTTTCTTAAAAATATTAGTTATTATTTTTTATAATTATTTCAATTAATGTACCTAAAATCATACCTAATTTGTATCCCAAAAACCTATTGAAATGAAACTAAATTTTAGCTTTAAGAAAGAATTATGGAAGAGAATTCTTATAATTAGCATTTGCGCGCAGTACCCCCGACATTTTATATTTGTCGCTGAAGATAATCATTTTTTGTGTGTGTAATCGAAAAAAATAATGAGGTAAAATTGATCTTCAGTTATTCGGATGGTATCAGAAATATATACTAGAGTTATCTGAAGCACTAATATTTTTATTTAAAACGGATAGCCTTTTTGATAAGGAATTAATTTATTTACAAAACAGAAAAGGAAGTTGTTTCAAATTCATGTTTTGACAGATAAAAGTTTGTTGATCATTTTTTGACCGAGGGGCAAAATATATACGGAAACCTTCTAAATCATCCACTTGCACATTCATTGTCGGGATCCTGAGAATATGAAAAGAAAGGAATTTCGGAGTATATTCTTGAGGACAGACGAAAATTTTAAGAGAAAATTAATAATAATAATAATAATAATTAATTAATTACAAAATAGAGGGAGTATTTAAAAGTAATTGTACTGGTACATATCAATATCAACGAACAATGACTTTTCATTAAAAAAAAATATTAAGGATAACTCCATATACATATTAAAAGTAAAATTTATTAAATATAATATAAAATGAATATTATTTATTACTTTTTTAGAAATTTTAATAAATTCAATTAATTAGGAAAAAAAATTTATCTAGCTCAGAAGGATTGATAGTCTGGTGCAGTGAGCAGTGAGGCGGTGGCGCAGGTTGGGTGTACATCTTCCGTCGGTAAATATTTGGTTAACTTGAAGTCGTCGGTGAGCTGGCAGTCATGCATTAGCCTCCTTCCACCTTATAAGGCAGCTATCCCTGTACATTGTATATATCTTCTCTTTATTTGTCGAGCAGCAGCACATAACGTGACTGCCTCTGCTTGTTAATTTTTCCTCTAACCCGATTGCTTTAGCTCCCCATGTCCACCGCAGGATTCCTCCTCTATCTTGTATCCGGTTTCTTTGTTGCTCTTCTCTCTGTGCTATTCCTTTCCCGCTCCAATGACTCTACACCTTCCCAATCGTCTCTATCGGCTTCTCGTACCCGTTACGGATCCGAAACCGTTCAAGCTTGGCCCGTATGTCCTCTAATTCCATTAGCATATGTTATCGTAGTAGACATGCATGGAGAAAACATTAATGCTTTGTTTCTGGGTATGTTGGGTCCAGGAGTTGGAGCTTTCTTGGAGGCTTGCCTTGGCTTCAGTAATTGGATTTCTGGGATCGGCTTGCGGAACTGTGGGCGGGGTAGGCGGCGGAGGAATTTTCGTTCCCATGCTTACTTTGATTGTTGGATTTGATACTAAGTCTGCTGCTGCTCTTTCCAAATGTAATCCGATCCCTCTCTCTCTCTCTCTCTCATATATGTTCCATGGCTTATATATGCTCAATAAGAAAGACGGGTTTTTTTGTCAAAGGTAGATGGATGGAAATAGTGATTTTGGCCGGTACCATATGCTTGCTAACTAAAAATATGCGAACTTGGTCCTTTGTCTTTTGGTTGAGTTGCAGGTATGATAATGGGGGCATCGGCATCATCAGTTTGGTACAATCTGAGAGTGCCACATCCAACCAAGCAAGTGCCCATATTAGACTATGATTTGGCGCTTCTGTTTCAGCCCATGCTCATGCTTGGAATCACTGTTGGCGTTGCCCTCAGCGTTGTCTTCCCCTATTGGCTCATCACTGTCCTCATCATTATTCTCTTCATAGGTCCTCCCTAAAAAAAATTACGAGCAGTCGCTCATACTGAATAAATTAGTTTTCAAGCAACATGATGTCTTTTTTTCTCTGCTGACAGAATAGTATTTCTTTTTTGGGGCAGGGACCTCCTCGAGATCTTTCTATAAAGGAATCGAGATGTGGAGGGAAGAGAGTCTTCTCAAGGTCAAAAGTTCATGATTTGAAACCATGAATATTCTTATAACCTTTGGTTACAGTAACTCTCTAGCCTTTTTTTATGTTAATGTTTTTTGGTTTGTTTACTGCACAAAGAAATGGACAAGCAAGAAGCGACGGTGGTTAATTCCCGTGGCCAACGTAAGACTAGTGTAAAGATTTCCTGTTATAAGTACATGCAGATGGGACTCAACTCATCTTTAACCAAAACCCAGTAAAAAGTATCTATTAAAACAAGAGTAATGATTTGGTATACCGTCCATAGATAGAAATTTGTCCATCAACGACTTTCAAATCATGCCATGTGTTGAAGACAATATTAAAAAATATTATCTTCAACACATGACAAAATTTAAAGATCGTTGGTGGACAAAAATCTGTCTACTGACGGTATACTCCATATTTTCTCTTGAAATAATCAATGAGCAAACAGTAGAAAGTCGAGCGAAAATAAAGGCATTGGATATTTGGATTGACAGTAACCGCGCGTATTTTTTTTTTACTGAAATATGCAGTTCTAATCGACACAGAATATGAACCGTTGATTCCTAAAGAAAAGAAGTCCGCCATGGTATGTAAATTTCTCTTCTTAGACTCCTGCATAATTTCCATTTGTTTTAAGGTGCGAGGAAAGTGATTATTTTTTACCTTTCTGTTGTCTTAAATCGCACAGCAAATTCTTTGTCTCAACCTTAGGTGGAAGAGGATCTTGACGCTAATGATAGTATGGGTTTCTTTCCTACTGCTCCAAGTCATCAAGGCTAGTCTCTCTCTCTTCCCCTCAAACTTACCGTTCAAAGTGTCTTTAATAAAAAAAATTTAATATATTTGGTGTGGGTGTGCAGAATGGAGTAGAGATTTGCAGCGCATGGTATTGGTTGCTTTTCTGCTTGCAGGTTGGATGAGGAAGTGCAATTATACAAGCAAAACTTGGTACATAACATTATGTAGCGGGGTCAGACTCGGACTAATCATGGATACCTTTTGCTTTTGCTTTTTCAGTTTCCTGTGGCACTAGTGGTGTATGGGTATGAGGCAGTGAAGTTGTACAAGGAGCACAAAAAGAGGATGAGCACAGGCAACTTAGAATGCATCTGCGAAGCTTCAATAGAATGGACTGTTTTGAACCTTGCATTTTGTGCATTCTGTGGCATCTTAGGGGGCACTGTCGGAGGCCTACTGGGTTCTGGTGGTGGGTTCATTCTGGGTCCTCTTCTCCTGGAGATTGGCGTCATCCCCCAGGTAGAGTTTTTTCAACTGCGCCACACAGCTTACTTAATATCAAGTTAAACAATTTTAAATTAATTTCCAAGGATTTTTCTTTTTTGAATCGCAGGTTGCTAGTGCTACAGCAACATTTGTAATGATGTTTTCGTCGTCTTTATCCGTTGTTGAATTCTACCTCCTCAAGAGATTTCCCATTCCCTATGGTAGTTTTCATAAACTCTGATCTTAGGTGGTTCTCAAATTTCATGTCAAGCTTATTGGTTGTCATTGGAATTGTCGTGCAGCGTTATACTTGACAACAGTGTCTGTTTTGGCTGGCTTCTGGGGGCAGTTCTTCGTAAGAAAATTGTTAGCAATTCTTAGGAGAGCGTCAATCATTGTGTTCATCCTCTCAGGTGTCATTTTTGCCAGCGCTCTCACCATGGGTAAACCAAACCACCTAAAAGATATTATATTAATACATATTTAGCTCACTCATTGCAAATGAATCTTTTCTTTGCAGGTGTCGTTGGCATTGAGAAGAACATTCAAATGATCCACAATCAGGAGTTTATGGGATTTTTAGGGTTTTGTAGCAGTCAATGATTTGTAAGGAGTGAAGTGGGAAGCAAATAATTCAGGAATGTTGGTCAACACCTAGTTGACCAGCAGGAACATCCAGTTGTCTCCAAGTAATAAGGGGCTAGTTTGCCTTCCCCTTGTGTGAAAACCGCTTTGTGGGGAGTGTTAGCTACTTGCTAACACTCGCATAAACTAAGCAACCTTCGTTTCTCTTCGCATCGTGTTGTAGCGTATGTTTTTTTTTTTTTTCCTTTTCTGGTGGGTATTCACTCAGTCGCATAAATATTAAGAAAATATTTCGGTCCCCAAACATTCTCTTGCTATTTCAACGCTTAACTAAATACGATTATGACAGTCAATTTCTCAATTCGAACATGCCACACAAAATGGGTGAATAGTAAGACGCATATTTATGGCGGTATGCTTAAAATCATAAAGAAAAGAGAGCAAAGGCGCGCGATTAGAGAAATTTTTTTCAGTCCCTTGTCTCCCATTAATTCTCCCTGTATGGCTTGAATATGCGTACAATTGTTGGATCTGACTTAAAGAAGACTCCAAAATTTTGGTACCCTTCTGCCAAAAGAAAAGAACAAATATATATATAATACTAATCAACGTTTTGTTTTGTCATTCAGAGCAGTTTGGCTTCTACTGATAAATTGAATGAACTGGAATTTTGGCAGCGACTTGTCCTGTATTTGTATGTGGAGGAGGATAATATATTTTATTATTTCAAGAATATGCCGTTGGAACTTTATGTAAAGCTTCAACGAAGAGATCATGTGGCAAACAGATCAGTATGCTTTCTTTTGGAACAAAAATTATGCGTTTATGTAAAATAAATAAATAAAGTACGTGGACGATGACAAACCTAGTTCATTTTTCTTCCTTTGTCATCATAAATATTCACATGGGGATGGGGAGTTATGTTTTCGAAGGCTAAAAGCATTTTTTCACATGGCTAACCCAATAATTTCATCAATTTGTCAGCGCCCCCCCCCCCCCCACACACACACACACACACACACATATATAGAGCTCTTGATAATGCCACCTTTTTGCCAAAAAGAGGGAAAATCAACGTATTTCTTCTGATTTTCAGCATTCGTCCTCTTCATTTAAATAAAAACGAAAAAAAAAACGCATTCTATGGTATGATGCCTTTGCCTAATTAATTTTGTGTTGATTAATCAAGGTATTAGAAGAGAATTAGATTAGTCATTTACATAGAAAATTCAAAATTGATGTTCTTAGTTAGCCCGATTCGATGGAACTTATACTCAAATCAATTTATTTGAATAGATCTTAACTATCATTCTCATATAATTAAGACCGATAACTATGCATTCTTTTTCTCTTTCCTTTCATTCAGTCAAATTATGTGAAAACTCATACAAATATATTTTATCATAACATGCAATTATATTTTATGTGTAATATAAAAAAATTAAATATAAGAGACATACACTTATATTTCTTATATAATATATAATTTTATCGAGCCATTATCGAAAGAGATCTTTATCTGACATCTGTATAGAATTTTATAAACATCTATAAAATTAGTAAGAAGTCAAATATCAAGAATAAGTTCTTTTTATTTTTTTATAAAATCATTTCTGACTTTTTCACACAACAGAGATAGATAAAAAAAGAAAAAGAAAGAGTGGCCAAAAACGAAAAAGTCATTGATGTTAACAAAATTGCCTACCTGTGTTTTGGGAACTTTCATGGAAAAAAAAAACTCTGCTTTATAAACAGTAAGAAATTCTAAAATTTAATATGATGAAAATAATGAAACCAATAGACGAAAAATCAAGAATGATTTGAAATATCTGGAGAATGTCTTGATATCAAGAATATCATCCAGTGCGAGAGGGAGAGGGAATGAACACTGTTCACAAACACAGGCCCATCTTTGAGCTACCATAACACAAGTTCTTATGGTGAGAATATTAAGAATAATAAACAACTTGTTCAGACCATTGAAGCTATGTCGAAAGAATAGCTGGAGCCTGGCGTCAACAAATGCTACTCCATCCCGTCCCCATCCGCAACTGTTCAGTGTTCTGTAAACCAACCCAAGCTCAAGGTTAAACCAATATTCCTCTCAACAAATATCACCACCCATCAAAAACAGCCACAAGGGCATGAGTTCTGGCTAGACAAACTACTTATGACAGCCTTGGAAGCCTTTCACGGATAACTCTGCGTGTGGTTTAGAATCTGAATTGATAGCGATATTTCCCATCCCGGCCTCCATGGCCTCCCTCTCATCCTTCTCCTTTTTCTTCTGGTCAGAAATGGCACTTTCCATAGCTGGGTTGTGGTTAGAAGGAGGCACAGATGGCTCCAAGAGGCATGGGCCTGCATTGATCCATGGATGAAGAAGGCACTGCCCAGCAGTTGGCCGTTTCTCAGGAACAAAGTCAAGTATGGGAACCAGAAAATTATTCATGTCATTTGCATCTCGCTCACTGAAATCATATTTCTCCATGAGGACTTTGCTCAATGGCCAAAAACGCAACCGGCGAATGTGCCTCAGATCACCATATCTATTAAAGAAATCACGCGAATAACGGCCCCCAAGTGCAATCTGACAATTATGGTTCACACATTGAAGTTAGTCATTATTGTAATGAAAAGAAGTGCTTGGAAATGGAAAGAATCATATTTTTACCTTACGTGGCATCATTCCCAGAAGCTCCATCATTAATGCTAAGTGATCCTGAAATAGATTATATATAGAGAAAATTTACATCAGACACCAAAGTACAAATACAAGTACAAACAGATCCAGTGTCAGTACTGAAGACAGCAACTTAAATAACAGAATGAATATGGCCAACCCAGAAAACAAGCCAAAACGATGACTCTAAAATGCTAGCATATCCAATAAGTTGCATCTAACAACAAAAGGGAAACCAAACCATTTCTCCGACAGCAGAAAATCTGGCTAGAGCATCTATATGTGTGTGTGTACATGACCTTCCGTAAGCCAACAGAAGATTTGTTAGGAAGGCTAAAACTTAATAGGAGCAGTAAGAGCAACAAATCTTTTTAAGTCAACTAAACGGGAATAATTCAAGATGGCAAGAAGACCACTTGGTAAATGCTAGCAAGTATCCATGTCAACAGCATAACAAATGTAGTATTACATATTTCCAATAAAACAAATTCAGATCATATATAAAATCCTACGGCATCCTGCAAATGGTATGAGATAAGTCTTCAAGTCCACACATCTCTATTACATAGAACAGATCCTCTATGCACAGCTATTGTAGTTGACTGCAACCACTCCTTGCCTTCACTCGCTAGGAACCACTCCCTTCAAAACCCCTTTACCTCCTTATTGATCGTCCAAATTCCAATGGTTTTGGAGTATTCTCATCAGCCGTTAATTAAGCTTGATCACTCCTCTCAGAAACAGTGACTTCTAGTACAGCATCAGGCTCCAGCTCCAAAAACTCAAGTGCATTGGTTCGAGCTTGTAAGATAATAGATAAGACTTGCAGTACTAAGTTATTGAATTTTCACTAGTTAATCAGAGAAAATACCTTTCCTTCATTTATAAATTCAAATTTTTAGCTTAGTTGAATCAGCATAATATGCAATATGCTGAACACAATATATTCTATTTTACAATTCAATCAAAATCTTTTAAACTCAGGCTGAAGTTTCTACAACTATACTGAAACATGGTTATTGCAGTGACAAGTATTCAACAAATGATGGTTATGATTTTAAAATGACAAAGGCTGGCTGAAGTTACATATGCTAACTTGATAGTGTTACTCAGTCAGTAATATATCAAAGCCCTGTTCCTGCTAACACAGGTTCATCATCAGATGATAATTCTCACTATACTAGCAATCAAATTCACTACAAATATTAGTGAATGAGACCATTAACTTAATTAGACCTCCAATTTTGAAAATGCTAAGAAGCTCTACCCTTGGCATTTTATTTGCATTTCATACTCCATGATTCCACATAAAAGTAATCCATTTAGACAGCATTTTAGCAGAGATTTGGGTATTGTTCAGTGTATTTAAGATTATTCTAGAGCCTCCACTCTTTCAGGATAGAGTTTTACATTTGACTTCACTTAAATGTTCAGCCCATGGCCATTTTAGATTTGTTTCTGTCACTCATATTCAGAGAGATTGAGGAACTTTGATGTATCACGTGTTCTTTATTTTTCCTCTTCAAAAATTGTTTAACCTGTCTTATGCAGCTCTTCTCTCTTCTTACTAAATTCTTTCTTTAGAAAAGATAATAAAATAATTGGAGCAGGCAACTTTTTTACCATATCAACAGCAAGAGACCTCCCCAAGATTGTTTCACATGCAGGCTTCTACATTTGGCGTGGGCAGATTACACTCCAATAAAAAATTTCTAGAGTCAGTGATGCCACAAGTTGCTATGTTTTCTTTTTCAGCCACCATTTTGTTCTTAAGGATTCAAATATGACAGCAGAATTATGTGATCAGGGCTGGTGCAAATCACCTCTTCAGTCACCAATATGAAAAATAAAGAAGCTAAGAGTGTCAGGAAGTAATTGGGCGTACCACATAATCAGGAGTAACAGGAGTAGTTTCTTCCAATCGCTTATACAAGTTTTCAAATTCCATGAGAAATAATAAAGAAAATTTCCAGTACTTCAAGCAGTTTGCATATTACAGGCTCTTTGAGCTCCATATATTGTTTAAGTTATTCAATTCAGGGCCTGATTGTAGCACTTCATGGGCTGCTTAGTTATTTCAAGTTTGATGAAATAGTTCAAATTATGTTCTCAGTTAATGGTATTTGGCAATCTCTTGATTTTCTGCAAAGTGCAGTTGACTACATGGTCCTTTCTGGGGTTTTAGTTATGCTATTTGATCTTTTAATACATGATGTATTAATTTCAGAATTCTGATTCAGATTAATATCTTTGAGTTCCAAGACCTTCAAGAATTTGGACTTGAAATAATATAAATGGATGTATTTTTTTTTTTTTAAATCAATGGAGTGAGCAATTGAAAAAAGTCTGACACAAATCCTCTGGGGATTTCAAACCTAAGAAACTCCAGGTTATCTCTTCTCTATCTAAGCTAATTAAATTCTAATATGACAATCAATTCTGCAATTTTCCAGATCTAATTCAGCCTCCTTCAACATGTATATTACCATACTAGCAAACCTTTTACTTAAGAGTCCCAAAATTTTCTAGCCTCCAATGTTTGTTCTTAGGTATTTTCCAACTCCACAGCATCAAGCAGCAACCTCATCCTAGAATTCTTAATCCTAATCTATTTGCTCTCTGCACATCTTTATAATTTTTCTTAAATCTCATTTTTCTCTCGGTAAATCTTTACACACCATCACACAGTCTTAGCATTATCCCTGCCTAAGAGTGGAACATATATGCAAATTAGAGCTTCTGCTAGCAAACCATGATCAAAAATCCATTATTATTGATGATCCAACAGATCTTCATATGCAAGATAAAGGAGGCATTGACATGAAAAAAAGAATAGGTTAATTCCCAAAACTGCTATGAGTTGCAGTTTCAATTATATTGCTAACTAGACGATTTTTCATTATATAATATTCATTAGATTACCACCTTCCTTTTCACATTCAACGACTAACAAAACACATGAATTTTCACTACAGCAGGTCAAAATGAGCAAACAGAACAAGCACGAGCATATATATATATATATATATATATGCAAACAGTATATACATACCTCATCCCTATCAAAGTTGTCACCACTATGAGGATCAAATAGTACATCTCCAGTTGCCAGCTCAAAACAAATGCAAGCAAAGGACCAAAGATCTGCTGAAGTAGAATACTTGGATCCAAGGATCACCTCTGGACACCGGTATTGTCTTGTCTGAATATCATTTGTAAACTGTTTATACGTCCAGCAAGCATTGCCAAAGTCAACTAATTTGCACTTGAGGTCAACTGATGCCAGCAGCTTCTGCCTTGTTGAGCGGCTTCCTCTTTTGTTACCCTGGGTTTTTGACCAGGTTACTTTTGTTCCATCAGCATCTGATAACCTATTGGTCCCTGCAGAACTAGAAGCTTGTTCTCTTACAGAACCTGAATTCAATATTGCATTTGAAGAGGATTCTACAGCGCCAGAGGTTTCAGGATCCCCCTCTACTTCCTCAGAAGCTTCCTTCTCCACGCATCCCTGAGCTGCTTGCTTAGCTTTTCTTTTAATCTTTTTCTTATGATTCCTAATCAAATCCCCATTAGAAGTTTTCATGTCTTTCCCAATTCCTGTCTCCAGTACTGTTTTATCTTTAGCACTTGGAAGAATTAAGGGAGCACCAGACTTCTGAGGATCCTTAGATGGATCTATCATTGACAACAAGAGGATGTTCTCGGGTTTCAAGTCAGTGTGTATGATAGAGAGCTGCTTATGTAAGTAATCCAGTCCAACCAAAACGTGAAAGCAAATCTCTTTAACCATGTTGATAGGCAATCCACGGTAATCAGAATACTTAATAAGCGTTAAAAGATTATCCCCAAGGTATTCAAATACCATACAGACATGTTGTCCATTTGGACCCGAGTGCTTAAAATGATCCAAAAGCTTCACCACACATTTTTTATCATCGGGGTCTCCCTCTGCAATCTGTTGCAAAATGGTTATCTCATCCATGGCTGCCTCAGTGTAATGCTGGGCGCTCTTTTGAACTTTCAGGGCCACGTATCTCTGCAAGTCTCCAGACAGAAGAAGTATATTCATGCTAATGTAAAAAACGAGTAAATTTAGTCTTTACACGGGAAAAATACTAGATAAAAATTCGCAAAATGCCAACCCCTCGTAATCTATCCAACAAAATTAGATTCGAATATAAACTGAACTCCAAAAAACTGTAGGTGACATAAGTCATAATTTTTCTCCTAGAGTTGCCACGCCCTATCGGATGGAACAGTTAATGTATATTATTTCCATTCTCATATCCCTTGCCCACGAAAAAGGCAGCACCGCCGCAGGCTTCCAACAACAATTTGGGGCAAAATATTGAATATCAACAAATTTCTAGAAAAGCATGGTGCAAGAAAAGTTTACTCTTTTTTTTTTTTAACGACTACGGAGAATCACAAAAACACATGCATTCATTGCGATTAAGTATGATTTTGAGAAGAAATAGAGTTGTACATGAATTTGGGTGTCCCAAGCGAGCCAGACTGTGGAGAAATGCCCCCAACCGAGCTTGCTCTGAACAACATAGCGAGCATTATTGAAGGTGTCACCGATTCGCACAGCGTGGTAGCCTCCCCGTCGGTAGTCCTCGGTGCCTTCGTCCTCTGACGTGAAATCGCTGCTCTCAGTCCGATCCTCTTCGTGCTTGTCTCCCATTGGACAAAACCTAATCGGTTCTACTCGATCCCCCAACGATCAGAAGAAGAGCATAGATAAAATTATAATATTAAATTACATAAAGGGTTCAGCTTTTCGATTATAGAATGGGGAGGACGAGAGAGATTAAGATCTTGGACAGTGGGCAGAGATAAATGAAACAACTTTCAATGTTCCGAGACTTAATAATTCTTAATTCGTGTCTGGGCTGCAAATGGTGTTGATATCAGTGTTCGAGGCTTCTAAGAAAGAGAGAACGCGGAAGAAGGTGTGGTCGAATGCTTTTTAGACGTGGCTTCCCCGTTAATATAATTCAGGGAGGCGTCCTCTTCCTTCTTACAGTTACGCTCATTCACAACTTTTGATCTGATTCGAATATCATTTCTCCTCCCACTTTGGAAATTGTTTCCTTTTTAAAAATTAAAAAAAAAAAATAGCACCATTTGATTGACATTAAATTCAATTAAACTAATCCTTTATATATATATATATATATATATATATATATATATATATATATATATATATATATATATATGCATGACCATATCCAAGAGTATGATATACACAAAACTAATTATAATGTAAATTTTGTTAATCGATTATTCGTTAAAAAAAAAACACCTTTCGCTATTTTCTTTTTAAATTATTAGATAGTTGATTGTTTTTCAAATTAATGTTCAGCAAAATTAGTCGTTAATTTGTTTCCAAAAAAAAGTTTGTTGCTAAATTTTGTGTAAAAATATTATTGTATGAATACCAATACAGTAACAATAAATTATTCTCGTTATCTTTAATAAAAATAATTAATTAAAATTTCAAAAATTATATATTATTTAAAATAATATATAATTTTTAAAATTTTAATTAACTTAAATAAATTATAAATTATTTAAATAAATTTATATATCAAACATCTTTAATTTAATTAATTAAATAAATTATAAGTTAATTTATTTAATTTATTAATTTTTTAAAAAAATTTTTATAAAAAAAATACATGAACATTCAATATAAATTAATATTACACAAATAGGTATAAAATATAGTATTACAACATCCAATTTATAATTATTATGTAAATTCTTACAATAAATTATGTTTTTTATAGCTATTGAGTGACAGTCACATAGTTTATGAAGATTTCCATGATGGTTAGAGCCCATAATGATTATATCGTATTTTAATTTTTAAGTCATGATATTGACGAGACAACGGTGATGTCAGTTAAGGTCTAACTGAGATGAAACAAATTAAGGGCACAGTTACCCAGATTTTAGTATATTTTTACTTCAAACTTAATATAAATATTAATTGACATAAGAAAATATATAATAACCATAAATAATCGACAAATAACGTCTTATTACTTACATCTGGGATGTCATAAACAACTTATTAAGGAAACGTGGACGTAGTCAACTTAACATTTCTTGCGCGTGCATATGTCTTCGTACCTGATTGGTCCCTCCCTCATATGTAAATTATGGCCACCTCTAAGATTTGTATCCTTTGAAAAGTGTGCCATAAAATTTGACTACGGGAGAGATATTTAAAAAAAAAAAAAAAAAAAAAAAAAAACTTGTTCTCTTTTTGGGGGGGACAACTCATGACCTTGTTCTGAAAGCCCATATTAAAGATTCTTTTGGACTAGGCCTGTAAGGAGGGCAGGGAAAGTTTTATTGGGCCCTGGCTTAACCCGATGCCAATTTCAAAGTTTTTTAATGATTGATGGTAGGGATATACATATAACATGTCGGTTCTCTGCATTTCATATTCTCTAGGGTTTCCGCAAGAGGGATCGAGCAGCTACAGGAGCAGCGGCCGCGATGGTTCTCAAGTGCGTATTTCTCCATCCTTCTCCCTCGCACCTCCTCATTTCATCTTTGAACCCTCGTATACCATGCATAATCAACGAGCTCCTCCTAAATGGGGATCTCAAAGCATACATTTAATTCGAAAATTTCATCTTCAGTTCCATATTTTGTGATGAATATAAATTGTGTTTGTACCTAATGTTGTTTGTAAAGTATGTCTCAAGAACCCATTTAGACCCATTCCAACACTTTGCAATTTAGCTACATATATCTAAGCCGTTTACCAATGGCGGGATGATGGGGTTTATTTGTGAATGCTCATACACTCATTTTTTGGAAATCTGTCTCTAAATTTACACCCATATTGTTTGGTTGCATAAGTATGAAGTGACATTTGGTGTCATGATCTTATGACAAGTATCGATATGTTTGAGGGAATGTGAAAATGTGGCATCTTTTTCCAATCATCTTGTCGGTTTTGTGGGTTTGTAGATGGTTATTTTATCGCCATTATACAATGATGAATTTGGTTGTCTTGGATTATTAGCTTTTTCTGCATCCAAAGTATCGATTTCTGCATACTTGACCCGAAAGAAGTTTTATGTATTCAGCTGTATAGAACCTGAAATTGCTCATAAATTGACATGAGGATGTAGAAATTTGACTTTACTGGATTGAATTGCCAAATATTATTTGATGGTAGTAAATCGCGTTTCCGAAGTGATTGTACATTAACCAACTCATCATCCTCCACCGTCCAGGCAATCATACTTGTCATATATTTTTTGTTACGATTGAAAAGTATTAACCTTGATTTATATGTTTTTTATTTGTTGCCAAATGTAAAGGCTTGATTCTGATTGTGTGATATTTCTATTAAGGTAAAACTTGATATTACTCTCAAAAGTAATTGTAAATCAAGCAGTCTCAAAAGTATTATTATTATATATCGACTTAACAAATTTGGTAACTGGTATTTGTCATTGGCAATTGGCATATCAGGACTGAACTTTGCCGTTTTAGTGGGGCCAAGATCTATCCTGGGAAAGGCATCAGATTTATTCGTGCTGATTCTCAGGTGACTTAAATGTTATTAATCTTTAAATTCGAGGGCTGTTATATTGCATTATCGGGCTCTGAATGGATTTTGTGTTCATTGATCAGGTCTTCTTATTTGCCAACTCAAAATGCAAAAGGTACTTCCACAACAGATTGAAGCCATCAAAGCTCACATGGACTGCCATGTATAGGAAGCAACACAAGAAGGTGAATAAATTTATGTGTGCTAATATCAAAATTACTGTGTAACTGAGCTTAATGTTTTATTTGGCAAAAATAATTTATAAGTTAACTTAAAACTTAAAAATTAGTTGAAAGTTTATAAGTTATATCCTATTTAAAGTAGCATATATTATTTAAACTTTCAAGTTTAAATTATTCAAATAAGTTTGTGTATTAAATATCTTTAATTTGGTTTTAAAAAAAATTATAAATTAGTCAAATAAATTATAAGTTAGTCTATTTGATTTGCTAAACACACTCTAGATAATATAAAGTATAATAAAGCCCCCATCAGAATTGGTTAGAATGAAAATGTCATGATTTCTTGGTTGTGTTGACTGTGGGCTGCACTGAGGACAAACACATATTAACATTAACATGTTACTGTGTCTCTTTGTAATTACTGTACAGCGTAGTACGCCTGTTGTTTGATCACACACTTTCTGATTATTATTATTTTTTTGGCCAAGCATTCTGATTGATTGTTTGTGCACGTGTGGGGTCCAGGACATTGCCCAAGAAGCTGTGAAGAAGAGGCGCCGCGCTACCAAAAAGCCTTACTCTAGGTCTATTGTTGGTGCAACTTTGGAAGTTATCCAGAAGAAAAGAACTGAGAAACCAGAGGTTCGAGACGCTGCTAGGGAAGCTGCTCTTCGGTGTGTATTATTATATTCTATATTCCTTGGTTTCTTCGTTGAGTCTCTTATATTCTCATTTATTGTGTAATGGCATACGAACAAGGTTACCATGTCTCTTCATCTGAATTAATGGTGCAGTGAAATTAAAGAGAGAATAAAAAAAACAAAGGATGAGAAGAAGGCAAAGAAGGCAGAAGTAATGGCCAAGTCACAAAAAGGACTAGGCAAAGGCAACGTTTCCAAGGGGGCAGGATCTAAAGGTCCTAAACTTGGTGGTGGCGGCGGGAAGCGCTGAGTTTCTAGTTTTGTTCATTTTTGGCTATTATTAAAATAGAGTTGTTTTGGGACTTTTGTACTGATGTGTTATTCGCTTGATTAGTCCTCAATTTTACTGTTATATCGTACTTGTGTTTGGAGTTTATATCACTTGGATATTGAATGCATTTTGCCAGCACAGCTAGTTGGGCCTGTTCCATTTTCTTTTACTTTTGGGCCTGGCTATGGTGCCTTGTGGGTTGATATTGGCCAGGATTAATTAACGGGAGACGACCTCTTTTGTTGCTGATTAACTCCATTTGCACAAAGATGAATTTCTTTAAAAACCACAATAACGCGGACAAAAAAATAAATCATTCAGTAAGAAAAGGAAGCGATTGAAGTCACACTTCATGAAATTAATAAATCTTTATTGAATGTCATAATAGATTTTTATACGTAAATCTGCGCTGCTGGGGATGCTCAAGGTGGACGGACTTAATCTCGGTAAATATTTAAATCTCAGGTCTGTTTGGTTGTTGAAGAAGATATGTGAATTTAGAATATAATGGAATATTATATAATATTATTATTAAAATTAAGTTTAATATAATAAAAAAATTTGGTATAGTTTAAAAAAATAAAAAATTGGAAAAAAGATAAAAATATGTTTAAAAAATAAACTTAATAAAATATTATTTTAAAAAATAATTAATTAATTAGTAATATAAAAATTAAATTAAATTTCATTAAAAATATTAGTATTAACAAATAATTTAAACATTACTTATTAAATAAAATAATTTAATCTTTTTTATTTTTCTTTTTTTTCTATTATTTTTTAAAAGTAGACCATTTTTTATAAAAAAGAAAATACACATTTTATGAAATATTTTTTTTAAATTAAATATAATTAATTAATAAAATAAAATTTAAATTTTTATTCTATCAACTTAACTCAGCATTCTAAACGGAACCTTAAGAGATTATTTGATTTGAGAGGAGAAGAAGGAAAGAAAAAAAAATTTTTAAAACTTCCTTGTTTGGATGACGCTCTTGGAGGGGAGGGGAAGAATTTTTGGGCTCCCAAAATTTCTCCCCTCTCCAAGATCCCTCCCCTCCAAAAGTGGAAGAATCTGGAGGGGAGAGAGGCGCACGAGCAGCGCACCAACATTGCTAAAGGCTTAATTTCAAAATTAACTTTTCTTTTCTTTTTTTTTAAATAAAAAATCAATAAAATTAAGTTTCTCAACCAAAAATTTTAATAAAAAAATTAATATAAAATTTTTTAATAAAAATAAAATGATAAAAAGTATAATAATCATATTATTTTATTTTATCTCTCATCTCCTTACAAATTAAATAAAAAAAAATTATTATCTTTTTCCTTCCCTTCTTTTAAATTAAACCAAACAAAAAAAATTTATTTTTTCTTTCCTTCTCTCTCCTCCCTTCCCCTCCATTAAAATTTTTTCTCTCCCCTCCTCTTCATTGAACCAAAGGCACCCTAAAGATTAGATGCATGTGATCCAATTTAGTCTGAAACGAATTCTTGACTTATAAATTTTACTCCAATCATTTCTAATAAATTTTAAATCCTAATTTTTATGGGAATATATTAAGCGCTCAACAGTGAATTTCGTTTGATAACTATAAACCTTAACTTATGGTTTTATAATTTTCCATCGACTTTATTAACGTAAAAAACACTCAGAATAATTTGATTACACGAATTATTGTGATTTCATCTCAAAGTGGTGGAAACTGTAAATAATATTGATATATATATATATATAAATTCAGCATTTTTTTTTGTCAACATTCCTATACTTGGAAGTACGAAAATAACAAGTGTGGCATTTTGAAGTTTCAAACTACAATCGATCAGTTGGAGGAAAAAAAAAGAACCTAAGAAATTGATGTACTGACTTTAAAATTGCTAGAAAATTCAAATTTGAATTCATATTTGTACTTTTAAAAGGAAGAAAATGATACACTAGTTTATGAATTAAGAGTTAATAGCATTGAAAAAAACAAATATATATAGTCTGAGTAACTCATGTAATGTAATGTATAGATAAAAATTAGAAAGGAAATGAAAGGACTGAGTCTCTGTCACTCACACACCCAGACGTGGGTGCGATGCCATGCGATGATGGTGGAGGAGTCTTTTTTGTATATCACACTAAAAGTATTACTAATCAACAAAGAACATGTATAAACAGTAATAATTAAAAGAGTAAAAAGTTAAAGAAAGCAACTTAATGAGAGAGTATGCTTACGAATGCTCTGAATAGCTGTCATATAGTTCATCATTATAACAGGTCTCGGTTGATACTAATTATATGTCAGTGGGATCATCTAGCTAGGACACTAAATTAAGTTTCATTCAATAGATTAGATCAGGGATAATAAGGGACAACAGCATAGTAGGGCAGTGAAAGTGTGTTATAATCGTCCACTGTGAAACAACAGTTGCCCTCTGCAACCTGGTGATGGCTTGTTCCCCGTGGCTGCTTACGCAGGGCTTCTGACCTGCTTTCTACTGTTTCTTCCCCTGATATTTCTGTATATCCTCCACATGCCTCCGTCCTCGAACCTTGCTCTCTCAGCATACCCTTCAACTTCACTACCTGCACAGTAGCTAGCTAGGCAACTTAGGTAACAAGTACATTTTCTGGGTTGGGGTTCGGGGAATGTCTAGTTCCAACTTCAGCTAGCGTAGCACCTCTCGGGAAGTAAAGCTAAAGTAATAAGAATAATTTTGGTATGTCTACTGTTCCTTTTTTACATTCAGAGTACCAAAACAAGAAAAGAAAAAAAAAAAAGAGGACCCTTTTATGTTGAAATAAGTACGCAGTCTATGGATTTTTTAAAGGCAAAACAAAGTTCAAAAGAGAGCTAGCTACACAGTCATTCCTGACCCGAAAACTGCATGAGCTGCATGGACAGAGAGATATGGAATTATATATATATATATGCTAATCAATTAACCTACCTCTTCTTGAAGCTTCTGTTTTTCCTTAGAGATAGCATCAAATTCCTGTTTAAGCGAATCATACAAGTGCTCAAGCTGCTTAGCCTTCCACCTAGCACGCCTATTTTGGAACCAAACAGCAATTTGGCGAGGCTGCAGCCCTAGATCCCTCGAAAGCTTCATCTTTCTATCCGGGTCTAACTTTATCTCCTCCTGAAAACTCTTCTCCAGCGACTCGAGCTGATCGCTTGTTAACCGTTTCTTCTTCTCCTGGTTTCCGTATTTCATTTTCTCCATTGCCATTGCCGACAGCAAACCTTGTGGCGTCTCAGCCAATGCTGGATGTTTCACTTCCATTCCTGAATACACATCAGAAAGTGATTACTGTTTTATACAGCTCTTAAATTGACTGCTGTCCCAGCTGAAATACCAAATGTGTCTTTCATACCCGCTTTGACAAGAATGTCATTTTTGTGTGACTTATTCAAGAAAAGAATTAAAATGGGACAATTTCTTGGGGTCCACGTTACTATGCAATTGCAAAAATGGATCTACCAATGTATAGTGGTTAAGTGTGACTGAAAAGGAAAAGCAACTTGACGATGGAGGATAAAGGCCAATGCTTTAAAAGACCAGTTAGTGTTTTTCTTCTTGTTTACCTGGATATGGGTAGTTGTAGTTGTAGCAGAAGCTTAAGGAAGACTCTGCTCGAGGAACAAAGGGTCTACTGCTCCCGTTCCAATCCATATCTGACTTCACGTTGCTGTCTCTTGCTTCGAATCCAACCCCAAATTTATGTGTGTGTTATATGGGCCACCCCCACGCTGGGTTTGGATGGACCACCTTCTGTAGCGAGGGTAATTAAGGCAGTGAGGCGTGGCGCTAGAGTGATGAGAGATGAAAGGTTCTATTCCTCTCTTTTAGGGTGCAAGGAGTGTGATATAAGAGAGAGGAGAGGGGTGATATGTTGTGAGCTTCTTGCTACTTCACTTTTGGGGCACAACAAAGTTTTATGTTTAATGCACAGGCCGTACTATATAGAAGAGTAGTCAGGACTGAGGACAAAGCGTGAGAAAGGGAAGGCATATGTCAGTTGGTACTAGAAGCAGCCATCACAGGGGACCATTTTTTTTTTTTTATCAATGTTCATTGTTCAACACCTTTGAATCCACTCTTTCCCCTCTCCCATTTACCTTGCAATCTCCCAACCGATATGTCTCTCCCTTCCTTCTGTCTTTACAAAATGCTATGCTCAAAATTTGTCATGTGGGTACACTCAGTGTTTGCTATAAATTTGTAAGAAAAGTTTACTATATTAAAATTGTAATAATTTATTATTGGCCTTACTGATTTATGAGTGGAGCACAAGAATATGAATAATATGAGAAAGTAAAATTAGTCCCAGAAATGCAAAACCAACATTGGAGATGAGAGTGAAGAGCTTTGGCTTCTAAAGAGGGTGAACAGTACACAAAACCTGCCACCACTGCTGCACTAGTAAAAGATAAATAAAGGAAGAGAAAGAAACAGAAGTTGGGGCTCGTCTCTGTTGTTTCAACCCCTCTCCCTTTCACCTTAATTATAACGTGGCAGTGTAGCAGAGAAGAAAGCTGATATTATCTCACTTTCACCTCTCCTTCTGTCTCTCTATCTGTGCATGAAATTGGGATCTGGGTTTAGTTTAATTTTGTTGAAAATTGAAATGCAATGAATTGAATGTGTAGTGGCACTGGCAGGGCCATCCCGAGAGATTGGATTGCGTGTTTTGGGGGTACCTTACTAGAATTAAAAACAGAGAAGCAACGACAATGGGAGGACTTGAGCCCCAAATGTTGAAAGAGATAGATGAGATAAAGGTCATTATAGAATCAAAGTTCTACTTGTGCATCAATTAAAGTTGTCATAGTTAATTGCGAGAGCTTCTTCAAGGCATGGCTCATGGTCAAATTCTTTCTACCTCTTGTTGTTTCTCTTGTTTTATCTGCTTATAGAAAAAAAAAGACACATTTATTGGTCCTTCAAAATTAACCTACTCATGTTAACGTTGCAGAAGTCAATACTCGTAGATGAATTGGTCAGAAAAAAAAAAATTAAGAGCTTGTTTTATTAATTAGGGGTGCCTAAAATAGGATTAACGAGTTTCAACTTTCAGTGGAATGAAAGTTCTTTTTTCTTTAGAATATGATCTGATGGGACTTCCTCAAGAGGTAAAGAGCTGGGGTTGAACCCCGACTATAAGCATTCCACAAGATTTGGACGAGGGATTTTCCAGGTTAATTTCTCAGACCCACTTTTGACCAAAAGGCCTAAAAGCTATTCTTCTGTTATGGACCATCTAGGAGTAGTAGTACCATTGAAATGGTGTCCTCCACCTAACTGTTGCCTAAACCGAACTGGACAGGTCTAGTTGAGCTAGCTAGTACTCCCCCCATTTTTCTTCATGACACAGTGAATAATTGATCTGCTTCAAAGAGATTTCGAATAAAGAAGAAAAATTGAGGATATATCTGGTTAGAGCATATTCAGAACTAAGTTGAAACTCCACTTGGGCTATTTGTTAAGATTTCCCATTTACATGTTAAACTCACTCGGCAAAGAATTGCGGGTGACTAATTAATTAGTAGTAGTATTTCAGAGGAGCGAGAAAAGAGAAAGCTTAAGCTTAGATATTGAAATAGTAAAACCTTTAGTCGTGGTCCTAAATAAGTTGGGAAAGAGCCATAAATTTGAAGATATGGCAATGTGACAAAGGTAGTGCCAGCAAAAAGTGAAACTTACGTCATGGATTGGCAATGAGGTGTGGGTGGTCCTGAAGGGGTGGGTGAATGTCGTAAATAAGAACGATACAAAAGAGTAAAATGTTTCACTAGAGAGTGGAACTTGTAAATTGTAACACAACCCTACCCTACTAAGAAATAGTTCAGAAAAAACAGAAGTCGAGGCTGCCGAAGAAAGAACTATAAGTGACTGTACGCGAACGGCGCCGAACAGGGACCATTTCCTGGTACTTGCTATTTGGCATCACTGGGATTTGCAGTTGTAATATGCAAATCCTTACCATTTCTTCATTCCAACCATTAATACATGAAGCTAAAGGTAGAGTGGATCATTAATTGACTTAAACCACCCGATCTGAACATTACCCAAAGAAATCAAAATAGTTAAAAATGCATAGATTCTGTCACTCTGAGGCAATCCACAGATGGTAAGAACTAAGAAAAGATCGCCCCCAACTTCACTCTTTTTCCCAGGACACTCAGTTGTTCTAGCTCAAATAAAAATCAAAGGCCAAAGTTGTTCTTCAATTTACTTGATAAAAATGCTGTCCGCTTTCTCTTCCATCATCAACTCTCTGCAAAGGGGGAGAAAAGAAAACACAATGCCTTTAATAAACACAGCATGCTGCCGAGTGCTGACGTTACATTTACTGCACGTTGTGCGTTATTGCCTCATTGGTACATACACAAGAGAAAGATCCTGAGTGCAAGTTCCATCACCAGACATTAACAACCCAATATCAAATCCGCACGTTTTATCACAAACTTGGTTTTCAGAGTTAGACGGGTAGCACCCACAATTTTGAGGTTGATTGCCACCAAAACAAAAAAAAATATGTATATTATTATCACACACAAAAATTGAATATTCAATATGTTATTGATTTAAGTTTCAAGAGATTCATTTAATTGGTTAAAGAGGTATTTTTTATTTTAATTATTCGAATTAAATCTTAAAATCAAGACTTGAAGAAAATTTATTCTATTAAATATGCTAAATCAATGTCAAAAGTGTGTTTTTAAAATAGTTTGAAATAAATTTAATTTCACTTTGTGAGCAAGTGACTCGGAGTACAATAAAAATTATTATTAATTTAAACTAGATATATGATTTTGTTGTAAACATGATAACTTTACATTTACATTTTGGTCAGCCACAAGCAGCATTTTGTGTATTTTAAGTCGTTTCTATAACACATTTAAATCAGAATCCTTTTAGATATTTTTCTCTATTTAGCTATGTCATATAAATCACTACTAATAAACCATAAATAAATCAACTCAATGCACTTAAAAAAATTAAAAAAAAAATTAATAGAGACGCGAGTATTTTGATAGCTAAACGTCTACTTTCCTTCAACCAAAAAATTCGTGTACACATCAATATAATAACTTCAATCTGGAACGACAGTACAATCAAATTGTCCTAGCATCGTCAATTTTCCAAAAAATTGACTGTAAATTAATAATCAAAGGCCGGCGAGGAAGATCTACTCACGCATCACAACCAAAAAGGATAGTGAGCAGCTAAGGCGAGAAAGGTAAATAATAAGGCATTCTTTTTTCTTCTGCAATCTCATCTGCAAAGGTTTAAAACATCGAAAACAACTAAAATACACAGAAATGATGATTACATAACTACAGAGGACACCTACTGCTTAAAAACTACCAGTGAAAGATGACATCCTCCAAATTTTCACTTTTCTTCATTAGTATAAACTTATATGATGGATCCCAACATATAGTATTCTGAGATATCTGACATTACCAAAAGGAACCTCTATATTCTGCGTGTGGCTTCTTGAAAATGCCTTTTCTCTTACGATCTTTCAAATTACTAGGTATAATAAATACAGAATCTACACAAAGCCCACCTTTGGAATGTGTACAATCGATCTGTTTCATGGAGAATCTGACTTCAGTTGTAGGTTCTGATCCACTGACAACAAATTCACCCACCTTGTAATTTACCCAGTATCCACGCTTATGATTGCCATATGCATCATCGTGCTCATTTTCATCCAAACAGCACTCACACAAGGCTTGCTGACCATCAGTAGTTGACAACTCAAATCTCACTGGTTTTATATCCCAACCATGGGTGTGTTCATAATTGCATACTCGCCGTCCAAGCCTTCTGGAAAATCTTCCAAGGTGAAGCCTGAAGCAGAGAGTATAATTATCAGCGGGAAAGGGAAACTTTACCTCCCCATCCACTTCGAACCACCATATTTGCTGCAAATAAGCCACAGTTTGGAACCTGAAAATAATAAGTACTTGAGTTGTAACACAATACCTGAGAACATTACAATTTGCAGTAGAAGACATAGAAACAAGAAATCAACAGAATACAGACAGATTAAGAGAACAAAAGGAAAACAAAGCAGATTCAAGGTCAAGATCTGAAAGAGAGCTATAATTTGCAAAAAGAAGCGCAAATAGCATATAAACAGTAAGTTAATATAATGACACCATGGTATGACATTGAGAATTATGGGTACCCATAAACTGATTTAGAATACGCAAACCAAACATGGTACATTTGTTGGATTCATAGAATAGATTCTTGGTTCAATCAAGTTGAGTAATTGATGTATCAGTTTTGGGGTCAAGGTTTATAAAATAAAAAAAATAAAAAAAGGTGAACCAATGTGCATATATACTTAAAGGTTTACAGCATCACTCTAAGTCACAAACTAAAACAGCAAATACCTGTACCCATCCAGATCAAGAATGTACATATTAGCAGAGAAACATGGCTTCTTCAGAGCCATGTTGTGCCTTGGAGGACATAGGAGGGGTGATCTAGTGGGAGGAGGTGAGGAAGAAGAAAGTGAAATCTTAGATCTTCTATGGAGTATTCTCCATGGGTGAGTGATATGCTGAGTCTAAGACATGATTCATTATTTCAAATGTAAAGACGTCCATATCAACTGAAGTTGTAGGAAATCACTTTCTTTCTGTTTTTCTACCCCGAGCAAAGTTAAATTACCGCTCCTCCGCAGCCTCCATCTCATCTCTTCACATAGTTGACCTACAACCCACTGAAAAATACAAAGCTATAGAACACCCTCGACCATCTAACTCAGCCCATTCTTTGCTTCCAAAAGTATTGTTGGAAAACCAAAATAACAATCTTACACCTTTGCTTTTCTAGGATGGTAAGACCCATTTATAATCTAGCATATTGATCATGTAAGTGTGTCTAAGGACACATGCAGTACTCACCATCTCTGATTTTTCTACAGCTTATCTAGTTTCCAAAAAGCCTTTCTTTACATCATGACAGACCAGATAGTTCCCAATTATTTTCATCAGCATCTAGTCCACCATTCGCGCCCAAATTACAACATCCCTCCCTTCCTTGTATATCATGCTTAAGGCCTAATACAATTAACAAATATATCAGAACTCGGGAATAAATCTCTTTCAAGAATTAGAACCACTGTACTAGGACATATGTCAAACAACTTCCAAAAGTTACAATGTCCTTCTAATCCTCAATGAAGCTGAAGCTGAAGGTGCTAAACACTAAATCAACTTTATGATTCTTAAAAGCTTGCAATCAATTAGACATTACAATGAGCTCAATGGAAGTACGTAGGGTGTGAGTATAACAATTCAAATTCAGATATCAGCAACAAAAGTATCATTTCTGTAAAGTTTCGGGGTTCTAAGTTCTTGCATCATATTAAGAAATAAAAGATATATGTCGAAAAGCGGTCTCTGTATCCGTGGTTGAAGGTAATAAAGTTAAGATTTCTGATTCTAACCTAGATTCTTCGGTAGGAATCCAATTCCAGTATCTCCGGTCAACAATTCCAGTAATTGCCATCGCTTTTGCCGATATGGACATGCATACCCTTCCCGTGACCTTGTCCAGCCAAACTTCCTGTAAAACTCTTAAACATCAATTTGAAAGAACGCGGCATACCAAAAATTAAATTATTCCAACTACTCAAATGGATCTCTAAACTCAAAAAGAAAACTATCCCAGAACCCACAAACACATTCAATTCTAGAATAACAAAAACCCTTGATACCATAAGAAACAAAGAGCGCAACTATAATGATAAAAACTGACCTGAAGAGCACGCACCTTGTTGGGGTTGTCAAGTGGAATTGGTCGAGAAAGTAGCGCGAATATGTCCTTCTTGGATAAATTCTGGTAACTTTCGGGAGGTACTAAGTGGAGCAGATTTTGGTAGTTAGGGGGCAACTTTGCTTCCCACACGGAATCAGCGGAGGCCGCACCACGGAAGGCTCGATTGAGGCGTGCCAAATTGCAAATCTCCGGCGGAGTCAAATACAGAAAAACGCAAGCCACACAGTTCTCCGGGATGTCCCCAAGTCCCGGACCAAGGGTTGCACCGCTGGTTCCCAAGGTGGATAGCGAGGCTCCCATGTTGTCCAAGGTCTTCTGATTTAGAGAGTAAATTGACCAATGCTTCAGGTCATGGCGTCAGCAAAGCGACGAGGGAATCAAAATGAGAAATTACGAAAAGGGGAGGAAGAAGGACGAAGGCAAGACAGAAAGATGTGTAGATTGAGTTCAGAGAATTTGGTTTATTGAAAGAATAAGACGAGAGATTTTGCGTAGGAGAAGTGGACCATCAATGATCCAGTGAGAGAAGGTACAGGAGAACCACATTGTGCGAGCCAGAGCCAACCCAAAATTTGAAATGGGGGAATTACACGTAATTTATAAAGCATGCAATTAAGGAACGATTTATTGTGTAATAAAAATATGATTTTAGGAGTTGGGTTTGTAATTATAGAAATGATTGTGTGCAATTAAAAGTATAAAGGGGGGAAGGCAAGTGTTTATGGGCAATTGTGAAAGTTGAAGACGCATGTTTTTGGTCGGCCGCTGTAGCTACACTCTTATGTTGACTGGGCAATACTACACAGCCACTTCACATACAGATATTATCTGCATTTTTCATACATAATCACACTTCCACGCTCTTCTTAGACTTTTTAGCAAGGGTGTTTGTGGTACCATTCAATTCAATTTTAAAGACACAATTAAATTGAATTGTTTATATAAAATTTAATTAAAAATAAATTTATTTGATTTGATTAAAGCTTAATAAATTAAAGCAAATTGAATTAATAAAAAATAATTTGGTTTAGTTTCATTTTTTTATTTTTGTAAATTAGATTATGGGTTGAAGGATGCTGGGCCACAAAAGGTGTTGGATCAAAAAGGGTTCTGAGCTAGAAAGGGTATTGGGCGGAACGACGATTGATTCGATCTAGTTTGATTGAAATTTTTTTTCAATCGAATAACTCAATTTATTTAAAAAGAAAATCAAACTAAACTATTTAAATTCAATTTTATTTTTTTTAGTTTTTGAATGGTTCAATTTTGTTTAATTTTATATACTCATACGTTTTAGTGTAATTGGATGAATTCACTCACTTACCGCATTTAAAAAGACAAATTGAGTGATAAAATTAATAATAATAATAATAAACTTTTTATATATTTTTAAATTTAAATCATAAATTTGTATTGTTGCTAGTCACCTAATATAGTGCCTAAAAACAATCACAGTTTTGGAATTTTTCAAAATTCATATTTCAATACTTCGGGACTAAAGTCCTCGAACTCTTTTCAATTGTTTTCTTTTTTTTTTTGGGTTACTGGTATTAGAGTGATAATAAAAATTATATTTTATTCTTAAATTAATCAAACATTTCGAGAAGCTTCTTCATTTAATTTCCATTCCTCCGAAAGTGAAACTTCATAAGAATAAGCGACATGCTCGACCCAAAAAAAAAACTAGTTCGTTTATTGAGTGATAAAAAATGGGCGTTTATTTTTTTGGCCACCTATGCTTTTTAAGAGAATGTTTGATATAGGATAAAATTTTTTATTTTTAAAAATAATTTTTTTTGAGAAACATATATTTTAAAAATAATGATTACTAAAAATATATAAAATATGTTTGGTTGACTTTAAATATTTATCTAAATTTTTTTATTATTATATTTAGTTATAATAAAAAAATTTAAAAAAATTGTAATACTTTTTTAAAAATATTATTATTATATGTTAAGGTGAGAGGAAGAAAGTGAATGCAGAGATTATAAAAAATAAAATTAAAAAAAAAAGATTATAAAAAAAATAAGAAAAAGAAAGACGAGAAAGATGGATGAAAAAGAGAGACAATGAAAGAGATGATTAAAAAAAGATAAAAAAAAAAGTAACAAAATAAAAGATATTATTATCTTTTTATATTTTAAAAAAATTTTGATGACACGAAAAACTTAAATTCTCACCCCTTACATAAAATTTTTTTAATAGGAATCATATTAAAAATTTATTCTTAAAAATTTATATTTTTTAAAAAATTTATTTTATAATTTAAAAATTAAACATGAAAAATTATTTTATCTAAATTTAATTTTTTAAAAATTTAAAAACTCCTCCTATCAAACATTCTCCTATAACAGTTGGACAGCTCATAAAATTGCTTATTTTTAAAGTTCATATTTAAATAAAAAATTATTTGATCTAATCCTTAAAAAAATTTAAAAATTAGGCTGAACCAATCTAATTGTAATTAAATTTTCGTGATACAAAATGTCATTTAAAAAATTTTAAAAAAATTCACATTTATATATATATATATATATATATATATATATATATATATATATATATATATTTCTAGGTAGTCGCAGTACGAGGAAAGAAAAATATTTATTTTGCAGAATTGATGGTGGCTGTAACCCTTTTTCGGAGGTTCACTGGGCATGATGCTTCAACCGTTGGCGTTTAGTATCTTGTTTACAAGTTAAGTTTCTCGAATCCAACATTAATTAATTCCATTCCTGCTGAAATAAAAGAATAATTTAAAGTCGTATTTTGAATTAGTTGTTATTTACATCTGAAATTGTTCTGATTGTAAATTAAGGACAAAAAAGAACCGAGTAAAGAAATAATTTTTCTTTTTCGGTATTAAAAAAATAAAAAATAGTCACTCAAAATCCAATTATATGACCGTTTTATATATATATATAAAGGTTAATTATTATGCAAACACATATTTATTTATACTTTTTTTATATCACTTATCCAAACTTGACTTGTTGAAAAAAATGTAATTCCAAAGAGTATGAAACATTAGAACTTTTAATATTTATATGTCAAAAGAGTCATTGGACTTAAAACTCTTAAACATATTTACTATTAGATTTCTAAATAAAAATATAACACATAAATATTTTTTTATAATTAAGTGTTCCATAATTAATTTAAAAAAATATATTTAAATATTATTTTTTTATTGTAAACATAAAAAAAATTTACGTAAATTTTTTCCTTATATATCTCTCAAGTTGACTGCACTAGAATTTTAGAAGTCTCCCTGTGAAATTTCCTATGGGTGGTGCTTACAAAGCATAGACATAAGCAAAAACCACGGGCAGTTTTGTGTCAGCACCGGACAGTACTGCCAACGCAAACCAGTTGCGTCACTCAATCGCTCTTCCTCGTCCTTCCAACCCTCTCTAACATCATCTCCATGTAATGCTTTCTCTTTCTGTTTTTGACTTACTCCTACCGTTGGCATTTAAACCCTTTCGAGATATTATGTACGCAAACACAATCTCAGTGGACCTTACTGAAACGGATGCCAAGCGAGCCGGTGATGTTGCTCCTCCATGTTAAATTACTACACGTTTCACAAGTTGGGTTACTCATCCTTTTTGTAGTGTTGTTTATTTCGATAAACGGACACGTTCTCGCTTGTTTTTTCCTCAAATTTTAACAATATTTAGTAGCAGTTTGCCCCATAAATATTTGCAAACCAGTTTGTCGGTGTTTGAATCTGATGAAACCCAATGGGATAGGTGGTGGGATGTTTTCTAGCATCAGTTTTGGAATGCTGGGAGGGGAAACTGTTGCAGCGGAATACAAGTTCTGATATTATTATTCTGATATATATGAAACATATAGCTTCACTCTTATATAGAGGAGCTTGACTCAATCTTTACTAACAACTTTCTAAATATCTAGCTAACGAACTGATAAACTATACTTATCAAATAACCCACAAACTTATCTATTACTGCAGTAACTAATACGATGCACCCTTATCCCACGTGAACAGTAACCATGCACGTAAACTGTAATCAGGCATATCGGGGATTTGGCTTTCTAACCCGTTTCTCTCGACTCGTAACATTCCATCCCCCTTCAATAGCAACCTTGTCTTCAGCAGAAAACGCAGGAAAACTAAGTTGAAGCTGATCTATATCTTCCCAAGTTGCCTCCTCCTGGGTTAATCCTTCCCACCAAATAAGAGCTTGCTGCTTGTTCCTATCCATGGATCGGACCCAGCGGTGTTGTAGGACTGCCTTGGGCTCTATTTGTACCGAGCCATCTTCAGCGATCATGGTCATTTCTTCTGTTGGCACTATCTCAGGTCCAAGGCGTGGTTTAAGCTGTGATACGTGAAACACGGGGTGTATTTTGGCATTGGCGGGCAACTCCAGTTTATAAGCTACATTACCTATCTTCTGCAAAATCTTGTAGGGACCATAGAAACGGTTGGCCAACTTATGACAAGCTTTTTTGAACATCGATGTTTGACGATATGGCTGGAGCTTAAGGTAGACATGCTGCCCTTCTTCGAACGAAACATCCCGTCTCTTCTTATCAACTTGTTGTTTCATACGATTTTGTGCCAACTGCAATTGGTGTCGTAGTTGTGACAGCACCATGTCCCTGTTCAGGAGATCCTGCTCTACTTCACCCACTTGCGTAGTACCTTCTTCATACTTTACTAGCTTGGGTGGTGGGCGGCCATAAACGATCTCGAAAGGTGTTCGTTTAGAAGCTTCATGAAAATTAGTGTTATACCAATATTCTGCCCATGGTAGATACCTAGCCCACTGGTTTGGCTGTCGATGGGTAAAACATCTAAGATACTGCTCCACACATCTATTGACGACTTCCGTTTGACCATCCGATTGAGGGTGGTATGCTGTACTTGTCTGCAATGTGGTACCTTGCTGCTTAAAGAACTCTTGCCAGAAATGTGACATGAAAACACGGTCCCGATCACTAACAATTGATATGGGAACTCCATGTAGCTTAGCGACTCCCTCAACAAATACCTCTGCTACTCTTTTAGCTCCGTAGGGATGAGTGAGAGTTAGAAAATGAGCATACTTGCTTAGCCGATCTACTACTACCATAATGGTGTCCTTTCCTTGTGATCGAGGAAGCCCTTCTATGAAGTCCATGCTAATCTCCTCCCACACTTGCTGTGGTATGGGTAGAGGCTGCAGCAACCCAGCTGGGCTCCGATTGTCGTACTTGCTTCGTTGGCAAATATCACAATCTTTGACAAGCTGTTGCACATCTTTTCGCAGGCTTTTCCACCAAAAATTTTGCGCCAGTCGTTTGTAAGTCTTAAGCTCACCTGCATGTCCCCCAAAAGTGGTAGCATGAAACTCATGCAACAATTTTGATTGTAAGGGTCTTGGTACTACTATCCTTCCTTCGTATAACAGTAGCCCATCTCGTTGCTGATATTTATATGTCTTTTCTAGCTCTTTGGGCAACTGTTCTTGGATGGCTAGCAGTTCTGGGTCTACCCGATTGGCCTCACGTATCTCATCCAAGATTGTAAACTGGCTGGAAGAAATAGCCAAGACAGTTGGCGGTTATGGGTGGCGTGAGAGTGCATCTGCTGCATTATTGCACTTGCCAGGCTTATATAGAACCTCATACTCAAAACCCAATAATTTAGCAACCCATTTCTGTTGCTCATCAGTAATGAGGCGTTGTTCAAGCATGTTCTTGAGGCTCCGGTGGTCAGTGAGGATTCGAAACTTACGACACATCAAATACGGGCGCCAAATGCGAACAGCTTCGAGAATAGCGATCATCTCTTTGACATATGTAGATTTAGCCTGTGTCTTTGGCCCCAATGCTTTGCTCATGAAAGCTAGTGGTCGTCCTTCTTGGGTTAAAACTGCTCCAATGCCATGGTCACTTGCATCGGTTTCAATGGTGAAGTCGACGGCAAAATTTGGCATAGCCAATACTGGTGTGGAGGTCAGGGCCTCTTTCAACTGTTTAAATGCTTCCACTGCCTTGCTTCCCCATTGATATTGGCCTTTCTTAAGTAAAGCGGTCAAGGGGGCAGCAATGGTTCCATAATCACGGACAAACCTCCGATAGTACCCCGTTAAGCCTAAGAATCCCCTTAATTCGGACACCTTTGCAGGTTCAGGCCACTGTTGGATAGCCTCGATTTTTCTCGGGTCCACTTTGACCCCATTCTTGGTGATGAAGTGTCCCAGATAATCCACCTCAGTTTGGCCAAGGCGACACTTAGAAAGTTTGACATAGAACTGGTTGTCGAGTAATACCTGCAATGTTTGTTGCAAGTGCTCTAGATGAATTTTCCACGTAGGACTGTATATTAAGATGTCATCAAAGAAAACCATTACAAACTTCCTTAAATATGCAGCGAATATGGAATTCATAGCATGTTGAAAAGTAGAGGGAGCGTTACATAAACCGAAAGGCATCACTAGGTACTCGAAGTGTCCATTATGGGTTCGAAAGGCTGTTTTATGCACGTCTTCTGGACAAACTCGGATTTGATGGTACCCTGAGCGGAGATCTAGCTTAGAAAAATATTCTGCTCCATGGAGTTCGTCAAACATATCATCCATGGTTGGGATAGGAAAACGGTCCTTGATTGTGACTTCATTGAGACCCCTATAATCAGTACAAAACCGCCAACTCCCATCCTTTTTCTTGACAAGCAATACCGGTGACGAATAGGGGCTGTTAGATGCTTGAATGATGCCATTCTTGAGCATTTCCGCCACTTGTCTCTCAATCTCATTCTTTTGGTGGAACGAGTATCTATAGGGTCGAATATTGACTGCTTGAGCTCCTTCCTTGATTGGAATATGATGGTCAAAGTCCCGTCGAGGAGGTAAGCCTGTAGGCACTTCAAACACCTCTTGAAACCTTTGCAAGATATTATGGATAGCAGGTGCTATTGATGGTTCGATGTTGAGTTGCTGGTCGGGGTTAGCTTGGATGGAAAATATCTCTGCTATCATTTTCTTTTCTTTGATCAGTCCCTGAATTGATTGCACCGTTGCCACCTCTGACTTATGTCCATAGAGCTGATAATTACGGTTAGCTTGCGTAAAGTCCATGGTCATTTGTTTCCAATCGCAAATTACTGGCCCCAACTGCTCTAACCACTGAACTCCAAGCACGACATCCATTCCCTCAATTGTAAGTACATAAAGAGTTGTGGTAAAATCGAACCCCTGTAGATGTATTTGTACGTTTTCACACTTTCCTCCACACCTTATTACTGAACCGTTGGCTACAGATACGGGAAATGGTATCGGGGTGGTAATAGGTATACTCAGTTGAGTTGCTTTTTGGACACTGATGAAGTTGTGAGTGGATCCACTGTCAATGAGTATAGATAATGGTTGGCCAGCGACGTAGCCCACCATCTTCATAGTTTGTGGTGCTTGCCACCCAGATAGTGCATGTAGGGAGATTTCAATATCTTCCGGTTGGATTTGCTGTGCCTCTAGCTCATTAAGTCCCTGTTCCATCTCTATAAATAGCAAATGTGGGCGCTTACACTTATGCCCAGGGGTGTAGCGTTCCTCACAATGAAAACATATCCCTCGTTCCTTCTTCTTCCGTATCTCTTCCCATGTGAGTTTCTTGACTGGTTGGTCACCCGATTGTGGTGCTATGGCAGTGCGCTGGTTCATGGAACCTGACGCATTTGAACTAGCTTTTGAGATCTTCTTTTTACGTGTCTCACACTCATCCACCATGCGAGCCAGCTCAATTGTTTCTTTTAGTGACTTAGGCCTGGCCATTTTAACCCCTAGCTTAATCTCTTCTCGCAGGCCACCCATGAAGGCTCCCATCAATGCATTCTGTGGCCATGCTTTAACATGGTTAGCAATGCGTTCAAACTCCTTCTGGTATTCTCGCAATGATCCCGTCTGTCGCAATAGCTTCAATGCTTCATCATAATCTTCAAATTCGGTATCCCCAAACCTGGCCAATAGTTCTTCCTCAAAAGCTTCCCATGTGACCATCATCCCTGCTCCTTCGTAAGTTGCTTGGAGCCATTGAAGCCACTGGTTTGCTTCCCCTTCTAAGTGGAATGAAGCTAACGGAACTCGTTGGTCATTGGGTGTTCCTTGGTAGTGAAAGAATTGTCGAACCCGATGCAACCATTCTGTGGGTTCAGTTCCAGCGTAACGAGGAAAGTCCATCTTTATATACTTAGGAATCACAAGGTTGCCACCCCCTAGTTTTCCCCCGTCCCTTGCCTTCTCCTTTGAGTTTTCATGTGGCTGAAGCGACACCTTTGCGGTGAGGTCCTTCAACGCTGTGGTGATAGCTTTCATGTTGTCATCGGATTTTGCCTCGAGTCTACGAAGCTGCTCCTGCACCTCATGCATGTCAGCTTCCAGTTGATCAAGTCGTTCCTTTTGAGATGCCATTTGGCTCTGATACCAAATGTTGCAGCGGAATACAAGTTCTGATATTATTATTCTGATATATATGAAACATATAGCTTCACTCTTATATAGAGGAGCTTGACTCAATCTTTACTAACAACTTTCTAAATATCTAGCTAACGAACTGATAAACTATACTTATCAAATAACCCACAAACTTATCTATTACTGCAGTAACTAATACGATGCACCCTTATCCCACGTGAACAGTAACCATGCACGTAAACTGTAATCAGGCATATCGGGGATTTGGCTTTCTAACCCGTTTCTCTCGACTCGTAACAGAAACCCTTTCACAGCTTGACCCTGCTGATAATGTGTACCTTTTTTGACCACTGCCAAGCAACAATCGACCCTCAGTGATGAAGAGGAGCCTGACAGTTCTGGCAGGAAAATGTTCCCGTGGCAGAGAATGACGTGGACGGATACCATGCTTAGGTTCTTAATAACGGCTGTTTATTACATTGGGGACGAAGCTGGTCCGGAAGAGACTGATCCCACGGACAAGAAAGGGAAATGGAAATCGGTGTCGAGGGTTATGATGGAGAAGGGGTTTTATGTGGGAAATGGATCCTCTGCGGCGCGTACGGACACAGCACCCTGTGCTGTGTCCGTTTTTCAGTCACATCAGTCGACTGATGTGACTGCGCGAAGGCCACAGCACCGCGTGCTGTGGCCTTCGCGCCGCAGAGGATCCTGATCCTTTTATGTGTGCCCTCAACAATGTGAGGATAAGTTCAGATATTTGAACAAGAGGTACAGGAGAGTGAATGATATTCTGGGCAAGGGAACAGCTTGCCGGGTCGTCGAAAATCCAAACTTGCTGGATACTATGGATTTGTCCCCAAAGATGAAAGAAGTCGTCCGAACATTCCTTAGTGTTGGGATTTTGGAAGATCCAAACACATAATTAATGGGGTAAAATAATAGACAAAAGAATTAACGTAGTTTGACTTATAGTTTACATCTACGAATAAAACGACCAACAATCTTCATTAACAAATTAAATGGAGAATACAAAAATATTTTTACTATACTCACAAATTAGCCCACATTCCAAATATAACCAAATATATTTTAATGATGTATTTTTCATCGGTGTATCACTCTACACAAATTAATACTCAAAATACACTAAATAATACTAATGGTGTATTACTATTAAATGACACCACAAAAAATTACCAAAACTTAAGAGCCAAATGTCTTAAAGTTCTTACTTCTTACCTCTTCTTAACTTGCTTCTCCATCTTGAGTGATTTATTTTGATCTCTTTCCATTGTCTATTTATAGACAAACATGTACATGGATAGGTGAAAAGAGTCAATAATAGAGTTTGAATTTATTTCTCTTTCCTCCTTCATATGCCTTACAAAATCAATAAATGTAGCTATCATTTTCAATAAATATGACTAATCATTTTTAACAAATATAGTTAATTATTTTTAACAAATGTGACTAATCATTTTGAATAAAAGTGATTACATTAAATTCAAGCCATAATTTCAACACTTAGTTCCAAGCACCTGTTGTTCAGGGAAATGTGTGCCAACCACAAAAGCTCTAGTTCATCCCAAGCTCAAACGCCACAACAGCGGCCCCCAACTCCGCAACCATGTATTCACTCAACGGTGGCGAGTTTGGGTAGGGCGGGGCCAGAAGGACTGATGCACATGGAAGAACAGCAAGTGAGGTATTATATACAAGCATTTGAGCTGGAAAAGCAGAGGTTGAAATGGGCAACATTCAGCAGCAACAAGCAGAGGGAAATGGAGAGAGCTAAGCTAGAATACGAAAGGAGGAGGCTGGAAATCGAGAGAATGGTTTTGCTCATTCGCCAAAAGGAGCCTCAACTGACGGATCCTTACCATCACCGCCAATCTTTTAACTAGATCCATCCCTATTGGAGCATTAAGAAATATGAGCTTCCAGCTTAAAATCGTATGAATGTGAATTTTTCAGCTCCCGCAACTCTGGATTTTCAATTTTGGTCCTTCCGTAACAGATTATTTGGCACTTTTTCAGTATTCACTCATGTCATGAGTTCTGACACACTTCACCTTTGATTATCTCCTAGTTTTGCTAAGATGGAAGTGATTTTAGTTTCAAAATTTATGTATTAAATGAGTCAGTATTTAGTATTTTCAATAGATAATATTTTATCTATCAATAATATTTAAATTATAATATATTATAAAATTAATTAAAAAATATTATTTTTGTTATATATTATAATTTAAATATTATTAATAAATAAAATATTATTTACTATAAATTAAATTATTTTTTTAAAAAATAAATTTAAGTATCCACTCATATCATTTCAACCTTAGAATTTGCCATGTTTACACCGATCTGCACTTGTTTGGAGATCAGATCCCTCGGCAGAATAGGAGTATTTCTAATTGCCTTTTTAAACCGCATCAAAATATTCATCCCATAGTACGATCAGACTAAGATTGGTTGTCTGTGTTCCTATCTCATTAGAACTTGACCTTTCATTTTTTTATTTGTCTTTTCTAAGATTATAATTTTTCTTATTATAACTAAATAATTTTTTTGTCTTAATCTCTATTTGAAGTAACGTTCGTAGACCCAACTGGTATAATATGAATGATATTCAGTTTTCTATAAATTTGTAAAACAAACATAAAAAAATTTAAAGCACGGAAAGCGGTGAGGTGACGGTCCGTTAGCTAGCAGCGTGCAATCACATCGATGTTGCAGTTGAATTAGCTTCACCTTTGTTCATTCTATTTTGTTTCAGTACAATGTCAAGAATAAATTGGCACTCCGCGAAATAGTCGATTCTTCCAATGAATGATAAAGAACATGAGTACCATTTCTTAGATTAAGGTTTTAATTTCACCTCTATAGTGCAATGTCAAATCACTTGCCATCTTGTAAAGTGCAAATTACGATGGCGTGGTTCTGTCATCTGTGGCGGGGACCATACTTTCGCTTCCACGCCACGGTTTTCAACGTCGATGGCAGAGCACCCGCTACTTCACTAGGCAGCTTAAAACCGTGCCACTGAACCCTACTGCCCAAAATCTTTTAATTTTTTTTTTAAAATTAATAAATAATATAAAATTTATTATTTTAAATATGGATCTCATAAATAATTTTTTTTTCTATCCATGTAAAGTCCAGTGGACCTCAATCCCTGCCTCCTACATCTCAATGAACCATGGCAGTTCCAGCACTTCTAATTCAAAAGCCCATCACTTTTCATCCCAACAACACTCCAGTGCATCGATATAATTGAGGATGAACACCCCACCACCCAATCAAAAGTAAAAAAAAAAAAAAAAAAAAAACAAAAGCCCATGTACAATTGGAGTGAGAGAACCCGACTTATTAGTGCATCATTAGTTTGACAATCATATCCAATAATCATATTTCCCAAATGAGTTCTACAACGATTTAACTGGACAGATTGGCATCAAGTGCATATTCCTTTCTGATTTTATAGTTGTCAGCCACTAAATAATTGCAATAGGGTTCATTTCAAATACACACAATTAGACTAACCACCAAACCCAGTGGAGATAACCTCAATTGCGAAAGCAAGACACTACTTTCACATAAATAGGGAAGACAAAAAGAAGCCAAAACCTATTGGGAAGAATGCATTTTAATCTTCAAGCTCAATGATCTTAACAACAGATGTATCACCAACTTTCTGGCAAACAACAACTCGGTCATGTGACTTTATAACTCCTGATGCTTTTCCGTGGTCAAGGGCAATCTTGAGAATAGACTCATTTGTTGCACTTGTTGACTCCGCCTGCAGGCAGAGTATGAGATCAAGTTGTAATCAGTCTGGGATAAATGTAATGGGAATGATTGCAAAGCAGTATGTATACAATGATTGCTCATTTATGCAGAGTGCAGACAACAATTGCACAAAACATCAGTTATATAAATTACACTGATGATGCCAAAACCAAGTCATGCAGAATGAAGGTTATGTTCCAAAACGTAGCCACAGTATGCATTACAAGAAGATTTTATCAGTGACGGTAATCTTAAACAAAATTAATTAGATCCAAAACAATTAAGAGTACAGTTCACATGAGAATAATAACTTACAGGATGTCGAGGATCAGCAAGCATGGGAAAGAGACCTCTTACGATAAGTGATTGCCTCGCCTGTGTTACAAAAATAGAACTTCTTTATGAGACTGGATAAGATGATCCAATGTAAACAAAGTATACATCCTGGTAAATACAAGTTTCTAATCATTTAATGGAAGAATGAGTGTTCACAGCCAGGCCAGCAAGGCATCATCTTCCAGAGCTCAATACAAATCAGGACGGTATTTGTTTTATACAATATATAGGATAACACAAGGCCAAGAATATGTAACAGTAAAATTAAGTTGTAATGCTCTATTTTAATAGATATTTATATGCAATATTTAGTAGAGTAGTAGTATATTAATTACAGTAGATGTAAATAAGCTTTCCCACAAATGAGTTGGCAGTTGATCCTGGACAAGGAAAAAAATAAAAAAAACAGTATAAATAGTTCTTCTTATTCAACAATATAGAGCACCAAAATGAGATTTTGTTTTTTCAAAAAAAAAAATTAATAGCATTTCTCAGCTACTATATATATTTATGCTCATATAATCGTCCTTCATAGGAAGAGCTGTTATAAATTCCTCCTAATGCTAACATTAATTCGCCATTCAAATGACGATAGAAAACAATAACCATCAGAATTTTGCTCATCACATCTAACTCTTAACATCAATATATTCCAATCCATTAAAAAACAAAAAAGGAAAATTTTGGGGGGGGGGTGGTTTATGGTTTGAGCCATATCCATAGATAGCTCACAAAAAACAATGAGTCAAAAGTCAAGATCGTCTAACCTCAAAGGCTCCACTAAAGCTCCACTTTAGCTGATCAGTCTTAAGTCGAGGGATCACAACAGAGAGAACTGGCATCGTAGGCCTATACTTCGCTATTAATCTGATAAGAGCATGTAACACGTTAATGCCTTTGGGATTAAGTGAAAATGCAGGGAAAAAAAAACCTTACTCTAACTATTTCAATTCAATTTTCCACAACATGAAATATGTAAACTTTTATATTATTCATATATATACCTTGCAGCCCTTCCAGATGAAGTGAAGCAAATTATAACAGAAGCCTTCACCTTAATAGCTGCCCGTACCTAAACAAGTAGTAAATATCTAAATATAAGAATCCTTCTTCTTTCAATAGTAAAATAATACCAAACACCATGACAGACAAAAAAAAAAGCAATATAGATAAAAACTATATATATATATATAGAGAGAGAGAGAGAGAGAGATGTGTGTGTGCCAGAAGCTGCTATCACAAAACAAAAAAGAGCAACATTAAAGTGTAAATACCGCAGAGGATGCAATAGATTCCAAGTGGGTCATTGGTTCTCCAACATATTTGACAGTCCTCTTAAAATACAGATCTTGGTTGAAAACTTTCTCAGCCTACAAGAACAGAAACAGGAAAGTGAAAATGGAAGGCAGAGATATTAGCCAACATTTAGACAGACATGAATTAAAGGAATTCCTAACTCATTATTCGCAGAACTAATGCCACACTGAGAGCCAAAGCAACAAATAAAAGATGGGGAATTAAAAAAAAAAGAGAATAAAAATTTTCCTCCTTTCTATCTTGTGAGATCTGAAAAAAATGCATCATATAATTCATATTACAACTAGAAGTGAACAAATTTTGATGGTATACGCAACAAATATGCTCATCAAACAACTTGTGTGACCTCCATTAAATATCATTCTGCTTTTTATTATGGCAAATGAATGGATTTGTTAAAAAAGAAAAAAAAATGGAAATGAACCATTTGATTAATGAACTCAGGTCATTCAGAATTCTAGTTCTTCTAGAGCTGGCTTATTACTAAATAGCGATTCCTAGAAGACTCATCTAGGAATTTTTTACAAGAGCTATAGCCTATACATACCAAATTTTAAGCTCTGACCAGCATCTTTTATGCCCATTTACGACTATTTGTCCTTTAAGTCTGTTCATTTAAATCTCAAAAAGGGTAAACAAAAGTAAAGTCAAACCAAGCTTGAATGCAGCAATTTTTAGCTTGGCTCAGCTTGTTTACAGCCCTCTTCAAATTATAGTGCACAAAGGAAAAAAGTGCCGCTATATGGGAAAATGAGAATTAAAAAAATAAAAGCATTGTCAGTCATAAAATGTGCTTCATATTATATTGGAAATAGTGAGTATAAATGCAACAATTCTTAGGACCCAATGAGTATTTTATATTTATGTCTTAATTTCCCAAACCAATATATCAAGTAAAGGCTCCCAATTCATATACTGACATAATCTTATTTTTGCTTCATGGTGGTGGTTCTCTACAAGTCACAACATAATGGCTTAATAATTACAGAGTAGCACATACACATAACCATATGAATTTAAATCTTCCATCACTTGTCAGTAAATAACATATAAGTTAAACAACAGAAAAATATTCAGTGTGACTGGCCACACTACAGCTATTATGAGTAAATCCATCAAGAACAAACTAGATCGTGCAGATAAACCCAGAATTCCCTCAATATAACAATGGTTAGAGTACAAGTTGTACTACAGTGGAGGGTTATCAACCACAAAACAGTATGGGACCATAATCATAAGGAACCATAGTCATAGTCCAACATACAAAGAAAATTTTTATAAGGAATGTTCAATGAGATCTAAGTCAACTAAATCAGAATCGGAAGTATCATATAAAACTAATGAGCCAGGAATTGGACTTACCTCAGCACAAATTTTGCCAACAGTAGAAATAGTCTCAACAGGGTATAATCCACGCAGGGTCTCAGCACCCAGAAGTATTGCATCACTACCTGCAACATCAACAACAGATCAAAAAACATATCCATTTTAAGTGGTTCTAACTTATTCACAGTGGATAGGCACTAACAAAGAAAAACAAAACCATTGAAAATGACCTGAAAAATATTAGAATGAGAAGAGAAATATTTCCTAACAGCCTTAAGCACACTAGGTAGGCACGGATGAAAGAAACAAAATAATTGTAAATGACCTAAATCAATAAGAGAAGATAATTATTTCCTCCCTGTATTAGATAATCACATATAAAAGGTCACTGGAATACAAGAAAAATAATATCAACAGAACAGCATAATAGCCACCTACCTAACAAGTGGCACTATAAAACCAGACACTAACCATCTAAAACAGCATTGGCAACATCAGTGGCTTCAGCACGAGTTGGCCTTACATTGTCAGTCATGCTATCCACAACACGTGTAAGCACAGCAGGTTTCCCAGCCATATTACACTTGTAAAGGGCAGATTTTTGAAACAAAAATACCTGACACATGAAAAATAATCACTTTCAAAATTTCAACAGTATGTCAAAATGCATCATATATTTGGTTTTATGGCACTAACACAAACATCTGGAAAGTTTTGAAAATCTAAAAACTCTTACTCCAAAAACAAAAACCTTTTACTCATCAGTACAAGGGTATAACATATGTCTAGCATCAAAGAAAAGGTTAAACATGAACCAAATGATCTATGATTCTGGTCAAAACGATTTCTCCCTAGCATAGGATATTGAAGTATTGAACTCATTTCATAAACAAAACAAGAATAAATCATAAAAATTAAGTGTTTCGTCCAATATTTGATTATTTGTTAAACATATGGAAGCATCTATTTATTTCAATTTATTCAATGAATATTAATTTTTATCATATATAACAAAGTGCAAAATGCATTGTAATGATATAGAAGTAAAATTTAGGAAATCTAGATAGACTCAGTGAAATACATACAAATTCAAGAACTTCAAACCGTAAAAATGAATTTCAACTAGGAAACTGACCTTCTCAGATGGAAGATCAATGCCCAAATTCCCACGAGAAAGGATAATTCCATCAGCTTCTTGTAGGATTTCATCAAAATGGGCCAATCCCTAGAAAACAACACAGATGTAAAAACACAATTTGGGTCAGCACTGCCAATAAGAACCTCAGAGAGAAATGAAATTTGTCCAGTACATTATGAAAATATGCAACTCGCCTCAACGTTTTCAATCTTTGCCAAAATTTGAGTCTGGCTGAGATCACCTAACTTACAAAGGAATTCACGAGCCTGCATTACAAATATATAGAGGTTCATTAATTTATAAAAAAAATGAAACCGCAATAGAAGCTAAAATTTAGATTGACAAATAACAATTATAAATTTTGAGATCAGCCCAAGAAAAAGCTGTGGAATAAAAAATTACCTGACGAACATCTTCTGCATGTCGAGTATATGACAATGATAGAAAATCGATTTTGTTTTTAACTCCCCAAGTGCTTATAACCTACAAAAACAGAGAATTTTAAGGAAACCTTATTTTCTAGACATGGACACACAAACACTGCACACACAAATACTGACAAGTTTGTGGGATGATAGGGAAATCATTTAAACATGCAAGTTAAAAGCAAAGATTACCTCCTTATCTTTCTCAGTGAGGGTAGGCAAATCAATATGAATTTGAGAGGCATGCAAAGTGAACAATGACCCAGCCAATGTGGCAGAATTCTTTATAACACAAACCACGTCCTGCCCTTGGATTTCAGCTACCTGCACAACTTTGGGTAAAATTCATCATGCATGCAGGACATTAGCTGTCCCTATTTATTTAAGCCAAGACCTTTGGGAATGAAAATTTACTTCTTAAGGTCAATAATGAACAACCCTAAACAACAATTTGCTTCAGATTTTCAGAATTTCAATTCAACAATTTGTTATTTTAGTAACGCAATATCACAGTATAGGCTCAGAACAAATGGCTGATGCATTTACCAAAATTACCAACTCATAACCCAAGATAAAAAGACCAAAGCAGATTATTGAAGGAAAGATAGTACGAAAGCTAGAATAATAGACTTAAATGGTATATTTTTTGCATTCTGGACTCAACACAAGTTACCTCTAGCCATACAGAAGTAGTCTCACTTCCGGTGAACAAGTATTGACCAATAAAAATGGTATCTCCCTCCTTCACTGACTGCAAAAAATAAGAATAAACGTAAACATAGAGTTCAAAATAACTTAAACACTGTGCAGAAAATAATACTAACGAGCTTAAGCATAACAATCTACATAATAGACTCCAGGCGTGCACTCCATATCATATCATGACAAGAGGACGGAAGATACAGAATGTCAACAAACCTTTGCTAGTCCATCAAAATTGATGGGCAATATCTCAGAAGAAGCTTCTTGTCCCTGGTCTGGAGTTAGAACAACAAGGCCATCTGCCTTAAGGGAAATAGATTTCTCACTTTTGTTAACAACCTGCATCTCTGCACCCACCGTGTCCAGCATAACCTGACAAAGGCAACAGAGAAACAAACACTCAACTTTTTATCCTACACTTATAAATAAAAATCCATCAGAAGTGAAAAAGCGCGACAGCAGAAATTGGAGAACCATGATTCGAGATGGCTCAGGTAGTCAGCAAGAACTTAATAATGGACAGTCATGACAATAAAAGAAGTGACTTTCTATTTTCATTTTAACGAAAGCATCAGGAAAACAGCAGGAAACTCACAGCACAAAGCTTCTTTGTACTCTTGACAGCAGTCTTCAAATTCTCCAAGGTCTCCTGGTGATATTCCGGGTCACCCCAAGAAAAGTCGAAACGAGCCACTACAAGAAGTAATAGACAATCCATATAAACCTTCCATCTTGATCTTAAAGCCAAAACAATACAATGCTAGTCGTCTACCAAGAGGGAGGCTTGAAATTTACAAAGAACTGGCTCTCATGGTTCACAAGTTGAAAAGGAATTGTAGAGTACAAGAGAGGATGAGAAAGAGGCAGGATAGTCTCATACCAGACATGCCAGCCTTGAGACAGCCAGCTATAACCTCTGTTGATCGAGATTTAGGACCTAGAGTGCCGACGATTTTTGTCATTGCAGGAAAGAAAGTCTGCAAAAGTTGATAAAGGAGGAGAATTTAGTAAGAAAATACATCAGAGCTCAAATCCAATAAGAAAGACTTCCCAATAACCCGGCATGAATCCATCTTAACTGAGATTCGAAGCATCTTCTATCACAGGAAATAAAATAAAATAAAATAAAATAAAAACAGAAAGAAGCTCACAGCCTTGGATGGCTCTAGCATAGAGGCCATCCTAATAGGTTCTTCAAGAAGCAAGTGAGAGGAATGCATGTCTGGTTATGGATGGGTTCGAAAGCCGAGCAAGTATCGCACGCAGCACGCAGAGTTAGAGAGAGAGAGAGAGAAGGAGGAAGAAGTTCGATCAGAGGTGGCTTGCGTGAAAAGACCGATCGCGGCTAAAGAAAAAAGGTTTGAAGCGGAGAATATGCTAATGCTCTTTAAAATGCCTCCCCCTGCTTCTTTAATCACCCAATTTAAAGAGGACACGTTGTTTTGAGAAAACGAAACCTGGTTCTTCGCCCAAACTACTCCGCTTAAAGTCACTCTTATTTCTTTTCTTTTCTTCTCTGCAGTTATTTTCACTTTTGTCACGATTTATTACCCCAGCTTTTTCAAGATTATATTCTCGACAATCACACGTGGCAGAGTCCGTTTGACACCACTAACACCACTGGGAGTGGGTGTGCGGAGAAATTCTTAGTCGCGAAAGATTAATGTTACAATCTATTGATATATTTAGGGTGTATTTTGCGAAAATATTTTTGATTTTTGATTTTTGATTTTGATTTTGATTTTTTTTAAAAAAAATTATTTTTTATTTTTTATATTTTTAAAAATAATTTTAATTTATATTTATATTTATATTTATATTTATATTATTTTTTAATTATATAATTATATTTTTATATTATTTTTATTTTTACTATTTTATAATTATATAAACAATAAAATATTGTATATATAATTTAAAATAACTATAAAATACTATTTTTACAAACACGTTTTTAATAAAAATAAAAAATAAAAATAGATATAAAAAATATTTATTTTTTATTTTTATTTTTATTTTAAAAAAATATTTTTAAAATTTTTAATATTGCAATGTATTATAACAATAATATTTTTATAGTTATTTTTAATAATATATATAATATTTTATTATTTATATAATTATAAAATGATAAAAATAAAATAAAAATAATCATATAATTAAAAAATAATAAAATTAAATATATTTTTAAAAATAAAAAAATAAAAAATATTTTTAAAAGGTAAAAACAAAAATAGTTTTCCCATTCAAACGTTCTTAATTTTTTGAATTTTATTGAGTTGTTACTTGTTATATAATTATGTGATTCAGCATATATTTTCGGGTTTGCACAAAATCAAAAGTCGTTTTGTCTGGTGTCCTGAAACGGCGTAATGGACCCTCTTTTGAAGAGATGGATGGGTCCCTCTCCCTCCCTGGTCAGGCACGTTGACTTTGGGCGCCGCCTAAGACGAGGTCAATTTCTCAGCGCCGTCGTTTAGCACGGCTGCTGGGCTGAATTCTGCCAGGCTAAAAGATCAGGACTGGGACGTTTTTATTACATTTTTAAACCAAGAAGTAATTGAGAATAGTAAGTATTAGACTGTCAGGTATGAAATTTTATACATACAAATTCGTTGAATTTAAATTTAAAGTTTTTAGAAATGAACTGAAAATAAAGCTCACAAATCCATTCGCGGTCGAGTCTAATCTGAATGAATCGAACTTGGAGTAATTAAGAAGGACGCTGATCATGCTTCGTTGGTTTTCAGTCAATTCTCGCACCATGGTGCATAATTTGTTGTTCAGCGACGCATTTGACTTGTTGTAAAAAATAATGCTTTTTTCTCCTTCTTTTCTTCTTCCAACACATGCTGAGATTTTTTTTTTCTCGTGTGCGGCAAAAATTTTGACCCTCAAATGGGCAACAACAGAAAGCAAGGTGGGGTTCAATTCAAATATAGAAATATATTGGAATGGTCCTAAAAACAATCGGGGATCGGCAATTTTTTTTTCCATATTGCCATTGAGGTTTTTAAATAAGTTCACATCACAACTCATAAATTGCCAATTTGATTAAGTAAATATGAATCCAGTTGATGGTAAGAACAGATGAATAAAAAATTAAATTAGGTAAATATTTAAATTTAAAAAATAGAAATGAGAGATTGAAGCACAGAGATTAGTGTTTTGGTTCTCGTTGGGTGACTAGACGTTTTTTAAGTTTCATTTATAGTTATGGTTTTTTCATCAATTGGAGCGTGGGAATGTCTTAAAAGCATTGGGTAAAGAACAAGTAGGTAAACTGATTGATATAATTATTATTAGGCAAACCGGGGGAGCAAATAATGTCGAATAGGATACGCGGTACTTACAACCACATATCCTCCTGTAAAAGAAAATATCACAACTTAACAGGTTCAGAGTGTCTGGCGGAGTATGTGGAAATTAGTATTTTTGGAGGCAGCCCAAAACCTGAAACCTTCCATGATCCCCTGTTTCTGTGTTTATAGTTAAACCCATTTTCCCTTGATTTTAGTTTTTTTCTTTTTTGGGGACAATGGCAAAAGCCTGACACAGCACGGCCCAAGGCCACAAACCAAGAGATCAGTGTAGGTTACAACAAAGCAAATGGACTCGGCCCATGCTCAAGGAAACACAAAACGACAGAGGGCTGAAAAGACCGAGCAGCTGAGTCTAACCCCGGATCTTCTGCAGCCTTGCTTGTCCAACTCGTTGATTTATTTTAGTATAAAATAAGACATTTGTAGTTGAAATGAGGGCTTGGAGAAGTATGTGAAGGACTGCGTGGATCTCAAATATTGGGCAGCAACAAAACGAAGTTCGACTACCGTATGGAACCTTATGTCCAAAAATTTAGAGGTACTCCGTACTCGTATGCTTTTAGATAGTGTTTGATATCTAAAAATTTATATATAAAACAATCAATATTTGTTAATGATCATATTGAATATAATTTTGGAGGACTTCCGGAAAATTATGATGCTTTCATAACATCTGTGGTTACTCGAAAAGATGAATATACAGTAAGTGAAATCGAGTCTTTATTACTTGCACAAGAAGCACATATTGATAAGCATGTAAGCACAAAATTAGCAAACACTGCATCTGTAAATGTGAATCAAAGAAACATGAATCTAGGCAGAGGTAATAATATTTTCAGTAATCAGAATTATAGTGCTGGCCAGTATAACAACAGAGGGTTCAATCCAAGCTTTAGAGGAAATTTCAGATCATTTAAAGGAGGTCTTAGAGGTGTAAGAAGTGGCAGAAATCGTGGCAGAGGTTACATTGTATGCCAAGTGTGTAATAAACCAGGACATTCGGCATTGAATTGCTATTTTAGATATTATCAGAACTATTAAGAAATGCAACATGTATCCAATTCTAACAATCAACAGTATGGTGGAAGGCCTTCGTATAAAGCTCAGAGCAATTTTACTGCTATTCAAATAGAAACTCCCAATGACTCTTCTTAATATGTTGACTCCGGAGCAACTCATCACATCACTCCAGATAGTCAGAATTTAACTCAGAAAACCAGATATTATGGGCAGGATCAAGTTCACATAGGCGATGGTTCAGGTTTGTACATCTCTGGTATTGGCTCATCCAGAATCAAGTCCTCTGTTACTGGCTCTGTTTTACATCTCTAATGATTTGTTGCATGTTCCATCAATAAACAAGAATCTTCTTAGTGTATCAAAATTTGCCAAGGATAATAATGTCTACTTTGAGTTTCATCCTACGATTTGCTTTGTGAAAGCTCAGGATTCTCACCAGATTCTTTTGAGAGGGCAGCTTAGAGGAGGTCTTTACCAGTTTGATAACTTTCATTCACAACAAAGCAAGTCACTCAAGAGAAGTACTCATCTTCAACAGCAGACAGGCAATCATTCGTCACAGAGGGAAATAAACATAGCAATAGCAGAAAGCAGCAGTTTAGAGACTAATAGAAGAGATAAAGCACTATCTGTAAATGTGTGGCATAAAAGACTAGGCCATTGTTCATTTTAAGTACTTACAAAAGTCTTGCAATCCTGTAATATTGCACTTGATAATAAAATCCTCCCAGAGTTTTGTAATGCATGTTGTCGTGGCAAGGTGCATAAGCTACCATTCTCTGATTTTACCTCTATCTATTCTCAGTCCCTTGAATTAATTCATAGTGACTTGTGAGGGCCAGCATTAGTGACATCCTTAAATGGATACAAATATTATATCTCCTTTGTAGATACATATTCGAGACACACATGGCTCTATTTTCTTAAAACTAAGTCAGAAGCATTTCCAGCCTTTAAAAGCTTCAAGGCACTAGTTGAAAAACAGTTTAATACACACATCAAGAGCCTTCAAACAGATTGGGGAGGAGAATATAGGGCATTCACTCAGTTTTTATTGGATGAAAGAATTACTCATCGATTGTCTTGCCCCTACACTCATGAGCAAAATGGTCTAGCAGAGAGGAAGCATAGGCATATAGTTGAAACTGGACTCACTATGCTAGCAACAACTTCTCTTCCCATGAGGTTCTGGCAAGATGCATTTGCAATAGCTGTCTACATTATCAACATGCTTCCCACATCAGTTCTGCAAAATATAAGTCCATATGAAAAGTTGTTCTCAACTTCGCCCACTTATTCTCATATGAGAACGTTTGGATGTTCCTGCTTTCCATACTTGAGGCCTTACAAGTCACACAAAATGGATTACAGGTTAGAAGAATGCACTTTCATTGGTTACAGTCTACACCACAAAGGGTATAAGTGTATTAGTCAAAGTGGAAGAGTTTGTATCTCAAGAGATGTCATTTTTAATTAAGAGAATTTCCCATTTGCTAAAAATAATTCAGAATTCCATGAGCTAATCCCTACTACACAGGAATATGTTGCTGCAGCACTACCTATTTTAGCTTCATCTGGTCGGACAAATTCATCAACTTCAGGAATAAATGATCAGCACTCCGAGCCTTCTCTTACTCGAAGTAGGTCACTTACTCACTCAGAAGCAGATATGTCCTTAGCAAACCATCAAGAGCAGTTCATTCAGTCACAAGCTACTTCACAAACACTAGTATCTCAATCTGTTGCTAACTGTCATCCAATGGTCACTCGGGAAAAAGATGGAATCTTCAAACCCCGAGTCTTCTTCTCAAAAGTAGAACCAGCAACAGTTGAAGATGCTCTGTCTCATCCTAAATGGAAATCTGCTATAAAGGATGAATATGCTGCTTTACTTAAAAACAATACCTGGTCTTTAGTCACACTGCCACCTGGGAGAAAAGCAGTCGATTGCAGATGGGTGTTTAAGGTGAAGCAGAATTCAGATGGAAGCTTGAATAAATTCAAAGCCAGGGTGGTTGCCAAGGGATTTCAACAGCAAGCTGGTTTTGATTATAATGAGGTGTTTAGTCCTGTTATTAAGCCTACCACGATTAGAATAATACTCACTTTGGCTCTGGCTAACAATTGGAAAATACACCAAGTTGACATCAACATTGCTTTTCTTAATGGCATTTTGCAAGAAGAGGTATACATGCAGCAACCTCCAGGTTTTGAAGCAGCAGATACGTCTCTGGTTTGCAGACTGCACAAGTCAATCTATGGATTAAAGCAGGCACCTCGTGCATGGTTTGAAAAGCTCAACTCTACCTTGGTACATCTCGGTTTTATGTCAAGCAAGTGTGATCAGTCTCTGTTTATCAAATCAACAGCCAAAGAAGTAACCTATATGCTTGTATACGTAGATGATATTCTCATTGTTAGCAGCTTAGATGAAGCAGTCTCTTCACTTATATCTCAGCTTAACAGTATATTTCCTCTCAAATACCTTGGTTTGCTAGGTTATTTTTTGGGAATTGAAGTAGTAAAATCAGCAGATTGTCTCTTCTTGTCACAAGCAAAATACATACGTGATTTGCTTGAGAGAACCAAGTTACTATATGCAAAGCCCATTTCTACCCCTATGCAAACTGGAAGCAAAAGTCAAGAAATGGCTGATGAGTTGTTCCAGGATCCTACTTTGTATAGAGCAACAGCTGGAGCTCTACAATATTTGACAGTAACTCGACCTGAGCTAGCTATTAGTGTTAGCAAAATATGTCAGCACATGCATAATCCTTCAAATGCTCATTGAAAGGCTGTGAAAAGAGTGATGCGCTATTTGAAGGGTACAATAGATTATGGACTGATGTTATAGAAATCTCAGAGTTTGGTTTTAACTGGCTTTTGTGATGCAGACTGGGCTACAGATCCAGTAGACCGTAGATCAATCACAGGCAATTACATCTTTCTCGGAGAAAACCTAATCTCTTGGACTTCTAAAAAACAAGAAGTAGTGTCTCGTTCTAGTACTGAAGCTGAATACAGGAGCTTGGCTAACTCAGTGGCAGAAATCACCTGGATCCAATCTTTATTAAAGGAGCTAGCGTGCATGTTCCACACACACCAATTATACACTGCGATAATCTATCCACAGTGCTGATGACTGCCAATCCTATCCTACATCAGAGAACCAAGCACATAGAGTTAGATCTTCACTTTGTTAGAGACAAGGCCATTCGAAAGGAGATAGTCGTGAGTCATGTTTCTTCGGAGAACCAGATAGCATATGGGCTTATCAAAGCATTAGCTCAATTTCGTTTTGAATATTTTCGTGACAAACTCAGGGTCGTTAAGATACTCTCCCTGAGTTTGAGGAGGAATGTTAGAATGAAATGAATTGGTTAGTATATTAAAGACGTTAGAGTTTGTTAGATCAAGTTAGTTTACGTAAGGAAGGATTGCTCACGTGAGCTAACAGTGTCCTATAAATAAAGCCTCACTTGTATTTTTTCATTACTGAAATATACTGATATGTTACATGCATTATTCTCTAGTCTATAACATTCTCTGAACTTTCACAAGATATTATAAGGATTAAAAACAGAGTCCAACCTGCTTAAACTATTTATAGGTGTTATTATGAGAGACAGGCCCACCCACTCAATCGGTATCGGCGGCAATGGCATGCGGATTGTCAATTATGAGGTTTATAATAAATGTATGGTCTCATGCTTTTGATAACAGTCCGAGGTTTATGACATGATTCATTTGGGTGTGGACAAAATTTTAATTCGAAGTTTTCGATTGCGAACCCCCATCCCATGCACGATTAGCTGCTTTGAGGCAATGAAATAAGAGATCGGTTACGTCTCAAGACCCAGCACTGATCATGCAAACATCAAATCTGCATACATAATGACACTTATTCTAAGCTCGGGTGGATGGGATAGCTTAATTAACAAAGAACACGTCAATTAACAGAGTTTGAAGAGCTAGCTAGGGAAGTGGATAAGATAACTAATGTGCAGCTGCAGCGAGATAATGCAAACTCTTAAGATAGCCCATCTTCTGTGGTGGGAAGGGAAGGTGAAAGTGAATTGCGTGACTCATCATAATCCTCTCCCAGAGGAGATTGCTCCACCCTGATGTCCTCTATCATCTTAGCAACGTCCGCCATAGTTGGCCTCTTCTCTGCTTCTGCCACCACACAAGCCAACCCCACGTGCAGCATCGACACCAGCTCTTCCTCAATGTTCTTGTACCGCAACAGTTCTTGATCAAACACTTCTGCTGTCCACTCTTCCTTCACTACAGACCGCACCCATTTCGGCAGATCCACTCCTTGTTCCACTTCATCCAACCTGGGACGAGTTGGCGAAGGGTTCTGTGACTGTAAGGGACTTCTCCCTGTAAGAACTTCCAACAGCAAGACCCCAAAACTATACACGTCTGCCTGCTGAGACAGCCTCTTCACTTCTGCTTGTTCCGGAGCTTTGTATCCACCCAATCTTGCAATGGCATGAGCAGGGTTCAGTAGCAGGGACAAGCCAAAGTCAGAGATACAAGCAACACCATTCTTGTCGAGAAGCACGTTGGAAGATTTGATGTTCCCATGAGGTATTTTTGCTGCACTATATTCTGCATGAATCCGAGCTACTCCTCTGGCCGCCCCTAACACCAAGCTTATTCGTGTTGTCCAATCTAATGGGATTCTTCCTGGACCACGGTTCCCTATCAATGTCCAATAAACAGAAAAAGTGAAAATTAAGGATCAGATTAGATCATTAAAATTCAGAAGGCCATCAAGAATTAGAACTATATCTATCAAAACTAAGTCGACTAACCGTGAAGAAGAGAATGCAAGCTTCCGTTGGAGAGATAATCATAGACAAGAAGCTTTTCTTCCTTGGCATAGTAATAGGCTCTCAGTCTCACAATGTTGGGGTGCTTCAGCTTTCCAATCACATCCATGTATTGCTCGAATTCCTTCCTCGCGCACGGGTTTGCGTCCTTGAGCCTCTTCACGGCTACGGTACATCCATCATCAAGCACTGCCCTATAAACTGTCCCCAAGCTTCCTTTCCCGAGCATCTCCGCCGACGCACGGAGTAAATCCTCGAGCTCAAATTGACTCCTTCTATCAAAGAAAACCAGCTTGCTTCGGTCTGTCTCAGTAGTACCATCACTATCTCCGCCCCCATTGGTATACACCTTCTTGTCACTTCCATAGCTGCTACCACTTTTCCTCTTCCCAGCCTCACTGCCCACCATCGAATTGGAGCTTCGTCCTCTGGCGCAACAGTGAGCCACGATGAAAGAGGTTATCACCAGCAATGCCACACAATTTGCTACCACAATGGCTACTATAACTCCGGGACTCAACCCCTTTCGCGGTTGGCTTTTAGGCGGAGTAACTACGCTTGTTTGGGGCAACGAGCTCGGGCTGGAAGGAACTGTTGGAGTCGACGCCGAAGGAGGATTCTCAGGGGAGGAACAAACTGGCAATGGGCTCGACCCGCATAGACCTTCATTCCCAGAAAAGCTCACATCACCGAATTTCTTCAGCATACCATCGGGTAAGTCTCCGTAAAACTCGTTGTTGGTCATATTGAGCTCCTTGAGATTGACCAGAGAAACAGAGAGATCGGGAATTTGCCCAGAAAGCACGTTGTTCTGTATCCGAAGCGTAAGAAGCGCAGTCAATTTGGACAGCTCCTTGGGAATTGGGCCTCGGATGTTGTTGTCGGAGAGGTCAAGCCTGAGTAGACGCGTGAGTGAAGCTATCTCCGGTGGTATCTTGCCGGAGAAGTCATTGCCGGCGAGATAAAGGAGCTCGAGGCTGGTGCAGTTAGAAAGAGGAGTAATGCTGCCGTTTAAGCGATTATCGTGGAGGTCAAGGAGGCGCAAGTAGCTGAGAGGGGATAGAGAATCAAGAGGACCTCGGAGATTGAGGGAAGGAAGCGAAAGGCCGACAAGTCGGCCATTAGGGGAGCATTGAACGCCGTGCCAGTTGGCGGTGCAAGCGTCGGCGCCTGTCCAGTTGGCGAGAAGGTAGCCGTGGGCGTCGGCTTGGAGGCGGAAAAGGGTGAGGGCGTGGGTGTCATTCTGGGTTAGACCAAGGGATGGTGGGAGACAGAGGAATGCCAAGACCAAGGCCAGGTTTATGGGACGAGGCTTGTACATGTTATGGGGAGCTTTGTCTCGGTGCTCAGGCGGGAAGGGGAAATGATGGCAGCGTTTTGAAATTAATAGAAGGAGAAGGAGATTGCCATAACCCTTTTTCTAGTTCAACATGTTGGGAGAGCGGAAATCAAAGACAAAATACAAGAATTTCAGTTGGCAGACAAGGTCAGAGAGAGAGTGCAGTGGTAATTAGGACAGAGGGAATACTATAATTAAAGGGTGGCAGTTGTTATGGGATTTGGAAGGGGAATGCTTGTGCGAACAATGATTGCTCTTGTTCAATACTCTCAACTCAAAGGTCATAACTTTTTCTTTTGTTTGGCCTATTATTCAGAAGGGCAAAACTCGTTATGCTGCCTGATCCTAGTGCTTTTTCCTTTATTAATACCATAATGAAACTCCGCATAGTTATTAACCTGCTCCTTTTTGATATATATATATATATATATATATATATATATATATATATATATATATATATATATATATATATATAGGAAGAATTTAAATAACAGAATGATAGATATTGCTAACACAAGAATTAATATAAAAATAGACCCAAAAAATAGTCTATTATAGTTGGAAACTTCACTTGTTGATTTTAATAAGGCACTACTAGCACACCACTTCATTACCTTTATGATGCAAAATGATCTATTTATTTCTCACAATCTTCTCCTCTTTTTAATGTGCACTGGTGTGTGTCTAACTTAACTACTGAGTTCTTAGTCACAGTTAAATTAATGATTGTATATCTGCAGGGCATGTGCTTGCAATGATGCATTTGATAAGGTTATAATGAAGATGAACAAAACAACTTGAGACCCTACCCACCTAAAGGTTGAATTTTTGTGTTGTTATGGAAGTGAAAAAAAGGGGTTGATAATCACCTAAAACAATCCATCCTAAATAATTGCAGTTGATTCTTTTGATCCGTCTGTGTTATTTTTCTTTTCCTACTCATTGAAACGTTAATTATATCGTTGCGCTTTCTCAAAAGAATTGATTTCCTCAGTAATTAGGGCATGCTGCAGACCAATTCTTCAAGACCAAAATCCACACATAACCCATTATTCCCCTTTGGCAAGTACAAAATAATAAAAGAAAGCTAAATATACTATTTTTTGGATATGAAAACTGTATTTCAAATTAAGGGTATGCAACATTTTAGTAGCTACGGCTCTACTTATCATCTTTGTCAACAGGTTATGGATTCTCTTATATTTTTTAATTTTTTTGGTGGGGAAAGAAGCATTCGAAATTCAATGATCCACAGTTACATATTTTTAACAGCCTAAGAAACCACTTTTGAACATAGATCTCACTTGCCTTTAGCTGTGGACCCCTGAGGCAATGACCGTGCATAAGCAATTCATTTGTGCAAACTTTCACTGCTCATATGTTAATTATTTAACCCCAAATGAACATTATTTTTTCTCTGGGACAAACTTTTGAGGCTTTTGCCAAAAGAAAGTGGTTCATTATTTGATTTGTCTGCTGTTACTTCTCTTTTTCATGTCTTGGAAAAAAAACAGAGGTCTCCACTTTAAGTCATGAAGCAGCAAAGTTATTCTCACACCAGCTATAAAGTGATTGAATTCAATAATAAACATGCAAATACAAGGTGCATGACTAAAATTCAAACTTAAATTTCATGGCTGGTCAAACAAAATAGTGTACAATGCACGACCAAATTTGAAACTGACAACAAAAACATTTCTTCAGCCCAAACGCCCAAGGCAGATCACTTTTTCTTTTTCTCTTTTTTTCATTTCTTCCTTCAAAGGAAATTCTTTTGGTTATTTAAGAGCTTCATTCTTCATCTTTCAGCAGAAAATTGGCACATATCTTCCTGTAAACTGAACGAAGTTCGAGCCTTTTCCTCATTGCTCCTGGGCTGTTATAGCTCTTGGGGCAAAGCATGTGGATATATCTGGCAAATATAATATGAATGATGGATAATGGCACATGGGTGGGGGCAGTCGGTGGTACAAACATCTTTTTCAGCCTTCCCATGGAGTCTTCGCCAATATGGTAAAGCAATACTGTCGAAAAAAGTGAGAAAATTGTTTCAGCTTTTCTTTTCTTTTATTGTTGGTTGTTAAATTACAATGGCACTCTGCTTTTTACCAAGAAACATGCAAAAGGATTAAACAAATAAATAATTAGAAAAGAAGAATAGATTGAAGGCGAGATTGGCGTTCTTAGTCGAAAATCTCTGTCGAGTCAGCAAGACATGAAGACATGAAAAAGGACAGCAGATGCAGATTGCAGTAGGGAATCAAAATCTTTCTGTGTCTTTCTTTTTAATTTCTCTTTCTTTCTTTCTTTCTTTTTTATCATTGGAAAATGGAGCAAAGTGTAGATTTTACTTTCTGCTTAAATAAAAGCCAAAGCTTAGTCTCCAAATTGTCTATTAGGCTTCATATTTGGAGTATCAACGATAGATATCTGTGACAAACCGAGTCTGGGAGTAACTTCAGGCGATCCTCGTCCAAGAGAAGAACTTCATGTCCGGACAAAGAGACTTATCAAACAGAGACAAAAGCATAGTCAGTGTGTCAGATTACAATAGGCTGCTGTTAAATTTGACATATACTTACAGGAACCAACACGTTTGAGCATGGATCGGGGAAAATAACAAAAATGAAAAGTGGATTCCCAAGAGACCAGATGCATTGTGAGAGCCTCCAGTTGATAGGTTTAGGCCAAAGGCAAAGCAAAGTAGCAACGCTATTTGAGATTCTTAGTTGATTTGCCATAATTACAGTTTCAGTCTTCCAAAATTGTAAGCTTTATGGGAGGTTCAAATTGAAGTAAACCATAATAATCAATGACTCACGAGTCGTAGGAAAGAGGATTTGTAAGGGGTAGAGAGAACTTATATAAGAATGCTGGGCAAGAAAATAATCAATATTAAATATCTGGAGGGTCATTGTCATACATCTTTCAAAAGAACTTCAAAAGCAAAAGAAAAGACAAAGATTTGTGCTGGCTGAGAGGCTATGGCTCCCCACCACTCCTCTCTGAACCTGAGAATGTACATATGGAAGTATTTAGATTGAACTTTTTTAAAGATATCAGACTGCTTTACTTCTATTTCTCTCTTTTAGCTGTTTATGAATGATAAGAGCAGTTGGAGAGTGGTGAAGGGCTTCGAAGGTGTTACAAAGATGAATGAAAAATGTACCTTCCATGTGAGTTCTTAACATAATGCCTAGATCGAGGAAGAAAACAAGAGTTATTGCTAGCCCTTCTTTGTCTCTGATATGTTGCACATGTTCTTTGTTATTTACATGTTAAATTTTAGGTAGCGATGAGAAAACATCTTCATTAGCCCCAAGTCCCAAAATTGTTTGGCATAATTTCCATCAAATCCTCCATTTTGAGATCTTAATAGATAGACACTCAGGGGTATCACCAACAAAACCAAACAAAAATTAGGAGAACAGGGAGACACATCTGTAGTAAGTGCTTGTTGTACCACAAATACCGACTTTATGTGTACGTTTGATTCTCAATTGTGCAAGTTCATTGAAAATAATTGCGTACTCATGAAAGCCTCTCACGCTTTCTGGTATATATCTAATCTGCTGCTTCAGCATTGAAGAGCTACCTAAAAGCGCAGTTAGTTAATAATCACATGGTGGTACCCTTATATGACCAAGACTCCAAGAGGGCTGCCATTATATGCGGATTTTCTAGCCCTCTCTGGTCTGAGCGCATTTGATATTACATTATTGTATTAATAATATAAAGGAGAAAATAAAGTTTGATATTCCATTACTGCATCATAAAACTAAAATGTGCAGTGAACAAATATTGAGAAAGGCCGTGCGACAGATGATTGAACCTCCAAGGTCATTCCAGCCTCGTAAAATGGTAACTTTTTTCCTGTGAACAATAATTGAGGATTACTTCAAGGCTCTGCTTTCAACTTTTCAAAAAGAAATGGTGGAAGTATCAATTCATAGTCTTTATTGGTATTCCCACCTATAGCATTTTAATCACGCTTGGTAAAAAAATTTATTTTTAAAATTCATGTTATTTGAGAAATATAATGGATTATAATGTATAAAATATATTTAATAAAAAATTGTTAAAAATTATTAAATAATATTTTTTAATAATATTTTATTTTTATGTTTAGTTATATTTAATTTTTTTTAAATTTTTATATATTTTTTAAAATTATCTCTCTTTTTTTAATTTGTTGTGTTATTTATTTTTTAATGGAAAAACAAATAGTGTTTTGACCTTTTGAAAATAAGTAAAAGAAAAGGAAATAAGAGAAAAGTGAGAAAGATACAAGAGAGGGAATAAAAGAGAAAATAAGAAAATAAAGAAAAAAATAAGAATAAAAAAGATAATAATTTTTATTATTATTATAATTATATTATTAATAAAAATATATATTTTTTAATATTATTAAGAGGTTTCTTAAATTATGATAAACTAAAATTTTCAACCATGGAAATTTTTTTTTTATGAAAAAGTTGTTAAAAATTTATCACTCGGGATTGTCTGGTTGCTCAAGTTACTTACCCAGCACGCACCTGATGTAACTGCCACATAACCAAATTTGTAAGGAAATTAAACATCAATAATTCTTAGATTATATGTTTGAACATAATTAAGACACCAAATCTTATCTTTATTGAGGAGTTTATATATATATATATATAAAGAATATTATACTCTGTTCAACTCTTATATTTTGATTATAATTAATCACTTACGGCTAACCATTTATTTTCTAGTTTAAAACATTGTTAGCAGTTGATATATTTCTTTTTCTTGTAATTTCTTCAACTCCCAAACACAAGGAGGCGTTACATTTACATGTGAGGACACATGAGAATTACACAACTAACAACCACATGGTTATAGTTCCGTACACTTTTTTCCACATTTTAGGCAAATCTTTGTGATCTAGTTAGTGACCTACTTTAACTTAAAATGCTGATTTACGACAGCATTGCCATTACTGTTCAGAATGGCATTGCTCTACGCCTTATATAACGTGTTCTTTGTTCTTAATAGCGGGCAGAACCAATGAACCATCCCTATCCGAGAACTTTTCATGTATACATAGCCGTAAAGTTTCTACGTTGTAGCTACATAAATAAAATGATGATGAAAAATACAATCATGAAACGTTACTTGTACAAAAAAGTAGGGCTAATATTACATAAGCAACATTTTTTTTAGTACATCACGAAATAATTAATGTTTTAATCTAATACGTCTTTCTACCCTTATATCCATATTAGAAATCTTAATATATCGTTGATCCTTGTCTCCATATATATTAAAAATCTCAATATTAACATGTGGTACCACAAACTTATTGTCAGCACGCTTAGCTCAAGGTCGTGTTATAACCTAATAACCCTTTCAAACCCTTTTATTTTTTCCTTAATGACAAATGAGAGATATTATGAAATAATGAAACTGTAATGGCAGGAGTGCGACGAAAATGACCGTACCAAACCTTCGGATTGGTCCAGTGATTTACAAAGACACAGCATGTGTCTGATGATGAAAAAAGATGAGCATAAATAGCAGAGGACATGATTGTAGGTTGTCTCATGTAGGTGCGATAGGCACATGAAATCTACTCAGAACCTCAACATTAGTTGTGTAGCTGAAAATTAAAGGCATGGCTTGGTTGTGGCGCAAGGACGGTCACCGTGGCGGCAAGAAACCACCGGCGGATGTCCCTCCAGGTCACTTGGCGGTCACGGTAGGAGAATCAAACAGGAGGTTTGTGATAAAGGCTGACTATCTGAACCACCCAGTATTTCAACAACTGCTAGAGAAGGCATATGAAGGATATGGTTTCAATAAGAACGGTCCCCTGGCTATACCATGCGATGAGTGTGTTTTTGAAGATATAATTCAGTCCCTTAGAGTTGGTACAAACCCACCACGTCGATTCTCTTGCCACATGGCATTGGAAAAGCTAGAATTGAGCTTGTCCAAGGAATCACTACCACTAATTCATGGCTTTGATAGCAAAAGCAGCAACAGCTAAAGCAGCAAGCCCGGTAGTACTTATCGTAGCAGCCAATGTAAAATTAATTGCATTCAGGTGTTTTTAAATGTATTCTATGGTGGTAGAAGTGTATTTTATTTACAAATAACTGCCAGTCGTTGAGAGGCCATATATGCCTAACCAAACGAAGATGCGCACGACAGGAAACGAAAACTCACCAATAGAATCATATATAATATAATGCAAGTTACATAGGTAGCATCTTTAATTTTTAAAGTCAGCGACTTAATAAAGCTGATTTGAGTTTATCTTGATTGTACGTTTTCGGTCCCATGGATTCACCTCATTGGGCGGAAAATTGACTTCAAGGCCTCGTACACCAGAAACTAAATGGTCAAAAGAAACTTAGTTGTTGTTATTATTACTGGATATGAGAAAAATGATATCATGCAATCAGGTAAGGAACTTCTGTTGTGTTTACAGTACAGTGGAGTGAGGTCTTCACACAACTACCATTTTAGCTAAAATTGGAGGAGATCAAAATTGATTGGGGTTTCCAATAGTCTCGGTCGATATTTAATAGTTCACTCTAATATCTAGAGCAGCTTCTTCAAGAATAATGTTTTTTTCTTAATGATTGATTAACTATGTACCTAAAATGTTAACATGTAAATTAAAATTGGAGAGGTATATCTCTTATTTATTTTTTAATCTTAGTAATTTTTTTATTTTATATTTTTAAAAATTGTAAAATTTATTTGTCCTAACTTTATTTTTTATTTCTTTACTTTAATATTTAATATATTTTTCATCATGTATAAATAATAATATCTATAGAAAAACAAAATTCAAAACACCTACCTACAGGGGCCATTCTTGGTGACTAACACCATTTTACCATTTATCAGCTCTTTGGAAATACAAGTTTTGAGAATGAATATTAGAAAACCTCTTATATTTGCATGTAGTAATTGCCCGTGTTTCAGAAAGAAGGTTCTTCGTAGGCCGCGGCGGCACAGCATAAACTCTTTATAGCAACACTCTAGATGAACACAGTGATCTTCGAAGATCAGATTAGAAGAACTTGTTAAATTAAAAAATTAAAAAATTAATGAGCAGAAGTAAGCATGAACCATTAGATTTAATAAAGTGATGAAATGATGATAACTAAATACTTAAAAACAAGCAGATGAAGCTTAATTTATCCTTCATGGCATTTCCCACAGAAAAAGCAAATCACCATTATAAGGAATGGGATTACTAATTGGGATTTGTTCTATCACAATTTAGATGAGAATCAGTAATGACTGTTTAATTGATCAAATTTCATTTTCACATTAATTGTTTTCATGTCCCTTATTAATCTTATTGCCCTCCGCAGTCAGCCTACTGAAAATATGAAATTCCAGCGAATTCCAGATTTTGGCAACAATGTCACTGGACAAATGATGAAATGCTTCTTTCGCGGCCCTACGACGTGCTTCCAAAAATGCTGCATTTGTGAAGAGCTCAATGAGAGCGTTTTCAAGCTCCAGTTTTCCAGAAACCTGCAAGGACAGCAACAACAAATAGGTCTCGTAGGATAGTTTAAAAATATTCAGTGTACAAAATTTTCTAAATGCAAATGAGACAACTTTCAACCTGAAGGACAGACAAGGGATTCAATCGTTGCATTTCCTGTACCATGTGGGAGAAATGCCCAATGTGACTCCCTGAAATGAATTGTGAATTTCAGCCACTAAAATAGAACGTTGAGAACTATAAAAGGTCGTATGACAGCCACCTGTCAAAACAGCACAGCCAGCTGCAGCAGCTTCAGAGATATTATGGCCAGCTAAACCAGGGACGAAAGAACCTCCAATTACGGCAATTGGTGTCAACGTGTACAAGCGTCTTAATTCACCTGCAAAAAATAGTTTGGGTGACAATTTTATGTGGGAAAATTCTATCGTAACCATAATGTAGCAATGTCCTTTCTAGTTGTCAACCATATTGACCATTAGATGGGGACATCCCAATTCATCAAACAGTTGATAATAGTATCAACTAAGCAGGGTACCAATACATTTTGGGTACTGAAGAATTGCCTGTTATATATATCTTTCATGAACCCAAGAATTCCATCCATTCATGTAAGCTTTGACTGTTACATAGTAATGGCCTTAAAAGACAGCTCAGTGAAACAATCACACAGTCTAATACATTACTGAATAGGTCAACATGGTCAACTAAATGGACCTTATAAGAGGGAAAGAAAAAGTCTTAACAATTTGCCAAATCTGCTGAGAATAACTGGACTTAATAGTTGAAAGCAGATGAATAAAAAGGAGACAAGACTATAAAACTGATCAATTTTCATATTTGTATGTAAACTTATGGGAGGACACTTTTCAATCTCTCCTTGAGTGTGCTTAAATATGTTCATGAATTCAATACGAGAATGTCAAGCTATGAGGAGGATGGTGACTTAAGGCAAACAATGGAGTGGAAGGTCAGCAGCTATAGATACACATGTTTTTACTTCTCATAATAAGTGAATTTCCCAATATCAGTACATGTCAGTGAAAAGGAAAAGGAAAAAAAAAATTATACCCAGAGTGTCCACCACATAAACATGTGTTCCTGGCTTAAGCTTCTCATGTTGAGACCTCAAAACTACATTTTGTCCTTCTTTCTCCAATTTCTGCACTATATAAAGTACAAGCACAATGAATATTAAGAGGGTGCAAAGATGTCATAAAAAATGCAGGTAATCGCTAGGTTTGAGATTTACAGTTTACATATCACTGTTCATTTGATATGAGCATATCCATGCATAACCTTTTAGGAATATAATTATTGATTACATGAAACCATTTTTTGTGTGTACAGCAACTTTTATAAGTTGGAAAGGACTACCATATTAACAGTGATTTCTCTGATTTACATGTAGATAATGGACTGCTTTGAAGGAAAAGCAAGAGATAGAAGCAGGAATAAAGATGATTTGAACAAAAGCTTACTTCAGCAATCTCTTGTCCATGTCTTGGATGCCGAGGGACAATGATAGTGATTATATTAGGTTGTAATTGCATGAGGACTCTGTGAACTCCTAATATTACTGCAGAGCACACAGCATAATCTTAACATTCTTTTTTCCTTTTGCCATGTTAAAATAGTGGTAAGTTAATAAAGTTAGCATCAAAGTATGGACAGTGAACTAAATTCTGCCATCAGGTCACCACATTGTAAAGTAGTCCTTATAGAAATGGCCAAGACAATCTGTAAAACTTGTCAGAAATATACTGTCTGATAAAGAAAAATTGTTAAATACCCAATTGCATACAACTGAAAATTTCAACAAAAGGAGAAGAAGCCAAATTGATAGTAATTGCAGGATAACTTGTTTTACTGCCGACTTATTTATTGCCCAGAAACAATGGAAATCAGTTGAAATTCTGGAAGTCAAGGGCAATTACTAGCAGAGCCATAATTTAACAACACATCAATAAGGAGCAAAATGTGACAACTCTACTGCCTTAAAAGATCTCAAGAAGATCAAACCACCCAAAGATATCAAATTTGCATATTGCTCATGTTGCTCTCAATTATCATGTTACATAATCTGAGGCCCGAGAACTACCATAAACACATCACAAGTGGTTAGTCATTTCAAAAAATTCTGAGGCATAAATAACAAAATAACTCACTGTATGATATGATCAGAGGCACAGAAGAGGGAACTAACTTTCTTCTTCCCCCCTATGAATGGAGGATGCCATCCAAACCTGGCAATGGGCAAGCTGTACTCTCAGATTGTCTATACTTTTCCTCTCAACTTCTTTGACCCCAAAATCTTCTATGACTGAATGAAAATAGTGATAAAACATGATCATTTATCACTTCAAATAGTCCCAAAGCCTTCTAACCAAAAAATGGAGAAGAAACAAATGAAAGAATGTTTAACCAAGTCATCAACACAATGGTAATCAACTACATAATTAACATTGTTTGGCAAGTCTACCAATTGCTGAGAGAAAACACTGTTGAATATTACAATGGACCAATAGCACTTTTAAATACTCAATATCATTTGATTTAGGCCACACAAAAAAAGGATCATACCATATTTTAGGTCACCAGAAAAGTTTATGATAGAAGGAGGCGCTTGCAGTAGCTGAAATTGGATTGCTTGTGCTGTACTCTATGACATTAAAAATTATCAGTGATGGCATAATACAAGACTTAAGACATAGTAAATGTAGTTGAAAAAAAGATCTAGTAACACTTACCAATGGAATAATCAAGGAAAACTTTGATAACATCAATGAAATTAATGGTGAAAGCAGCGATCTAGACCAAATTGTAAAGGATTTTTCTGACATCCGAGCATTTAATAGTGCCAGTGTTATCTGACGAGAACAACATTGGTTTTAATCAATACGAATAAGTGAAACCATGTGATATCAAAGAAGACATACAATTAAAGAAATTATGTGGTAATTCATTTATGCATAAGTTGGTCTCACACGCTGTTTAACTGTCCTTTACGATTAAAAATGCAGTAGATTATCTAATTCACATTTATATGCATGGATTATACATGAAACTGTTTTCTCTTGAATTTGTCACATAAAGTGCCATAGCTTGAACTAATGAGAAAGAATAACTTACACCATTTTTGGAAGCATCCATAATAAGATTTGGCCACAGTTCACTTTCCATTAGTACAACTGCATTAGGTTTCCAGTAATGAAGGAAAGAATGGATGGAAGCAGGAGTATCAAGTGGTGCAAACTGATAAACCAGAAAGTTTCAGCAGACCAAAACAATGTGTTAAACCTAATCTGTCAAATTGAAACTAAACGATGAAGACAATTAATATCATTAAACATCTATTAGAAGCTTCCATTAGCAAGTTAAATATAAGTGGCTGAAAACAAGCCAACTGAAAATTCAAGTGAAACTGTTTGGTCAGAAACGAATTGATATTATATTGAGTTCTTTTAACCTCTAGGATAAAAAAAAAGCATAGTTTCTCAACTTTTGACGAAAATTGGGTAAAAAGCTTATAACTTATGGCTACTCTTTCTTTCTCAAACTAAATTAAGTAATCATAATCGAAAATCCTAGTATAGTAGTATCCTGATTTGGTAGACAAAAAGTTCCTAGGTTACAGTTACATTCCCAAAAAGAGAATGAAATACTGCACCTTAACTTGGAAGGTTTATTACTTCTGTTTAGAATTCTTTTTTTCTCCTTCTATTCATTTACATCAATTATCAGGTTCAGAATAGCTGAAAGTGTTTCCAAAGTTTAACCACATGAACCCATTTGAAATTGAACAAGGCAACAAACTTCATTCTTGAAAAGACGCAGTCACACATACAGTTTACTAAATCCACATTACCATGCCCCTGCAATGTACCTGGAAAATAATATCACTTGGAAGCCAGTTGCTTAATACTTGACTGCATTACACCAAAAAGCAGCACCATAAAATAAGATTAGAATTGTCAGTTTCTCTTCTTGCAAGGTGAAATAAAAGAATATTCATCTCTTAGAAAGTAGCACCTAAAAAGATTAAATCACCACTATAGTTGGTGAGCATCCCATTCAACTTGATGGTTATATATGTTAAATGGTCCAAATCTTTCTAATATTGGCCTATGGATTCTTGTGCAGAACAAACAGACTTCATAGTTTATTTATCAATTTAATTGACAAAACTTAGCAACAAGTACAAAGATGCCTGAGGATATGGAAAGCATTGCGATCATCTAAAGGTCTAACTTATATCATCTGCAATTAAGACGTTTTCTAAAGTTCCACAGTGAAGTGACAAACAACAACAATGACAACAACAAACTAAACATTTTTCCTCTAAGTGAAATTAAGATTAAACTAATTTGGTTTTCCATTCTGAAAATTTTGAAGATAGTTAATTTTAAATTGAATGCAAAGGTGAGGTTCTTGACAAGCGAATATTCAAAATTAATCAAGGCTAGGCAAGTTCAACAGCTCTCACGTAATTTCAATCCTAACCTTTACTGTCATTACTAGAGAATTTATTTACCGCCAGAAGCATATGTAAGACATGTTCTTCATAAATATTTATACAAAAAAAAAAAAAAAAAACAAATGTCTTTAGGATGTTGAATTAAAATCATATTGCTCTTTAAGTAGAAAGTGGTAAAAATGTTCTAAAGCTTATACAAAACTCAATGATTCATTTGGAAATGTATCAATTATCAAGTGAGGAAATCGGATTGACGAGAATTAAGATGCGCAATGTCTATGGATAACCTTGCACGTTTTCAATCCTCCTTCGTGGCATCCATTCCTATAACTTTTCCTCAGGAAAAACCTTAAAGACACCATTGGGCTCTCAAATTTCAAGCCAAAGATAGCCACGATACCAAAATTCAATTGAAAACATGGAAGTCCTGTCTTACAATGCAGACATTGTTGTGGTAGTCATCAATATAGTTAAGTTAGGCATCCTCTGAATGCACTGTTTGATTACAGGAATGGCTGTCATTCCTTCACCTGTAAATATAAGAAAATTAAATTTAGAGAAGACACAAGAGTTAATCACAAATCTTGATTCTAATAACTGCCATTGAGAACTTTGAGGACATTTAGTGTGCTATTCTGACACTGGTATGTAAAATAGTCGGGTATAAAATACAAAAGTATTAAGGATCCTCGTTTCCTTCAAGGTTATGGGCTTTAAACGAGTGAATTTGATCGCAGAGAAGTGAAGGCCAGTTAGGCATCTCTAATGGTGAATAGAGGTAAACCTAACGATACGGCATGGAACCAAATGAGTAGTCCAGGACGGCGTGGTTGAGAGGGATGACCGAGACGCTCCGGCCAGCGATGGGGGTGTTCGAGGCCTCGGAATTGACGCCACCGCAAGTGAAGGTAAACTAACGGTGAGATACCGTAGCTCAGAGCTCTGTATAACTTGTAAAGCAGCAGTCCCTTACTTCCCCTCATTTTCTCCGTTTCCTGAAGTGTCTGCTGCCTTTACCTCTGGGGAAGGACGACAACAGATTACACCGCCTACAACAAAGAAGGGCTGCGTGTGGGCGAGCCCACCCTCGAGAGCCCATAGCTTTATAGCCCTGTACCCAAGTTGCCCTTGAGGCCCCCCTGTTTATTCCAAAAAAAAAAAACAAATACGTTGGATTATTATTTTGTTTGCAAATATGTAACTTCAGATTTCGGACGATAAATGGGCTTAATAAGCACTTTTTTATATATGTGCTACTGCATGCAACAGGTGATCGATCCAAGGGGGGATTTCCTGTGAGAATATGTTGCCGATTCAAACCAAATCAATACCAAACCAGATCCCTCCCTCTTGTAAAAGGATACTTTATGAAAAGATTATTCATGTTTTTCACTTCTGTACATCCAAAACGACATTCGTCATCAATTCAAATCTATCTTTTGACTAAATTGGACAGAACGGGAACACAGTCATCACATAATCTCCATACAAAGAAAGCGGGGAGGGAGTTTAGCCTTTCGGGTAGTTTACCAATAATTCATTTGTAGTTGTTAGGGTTGGTTCTGAAATAAGCTGTCCCACAAAAGGGCATCGTTGTCAATATCTGTCACTATTAATTATCATCTAATTCAATTATTATAAATATTATTCTTTTTTATTAAAAAAAATGTCAAACTCATTTTTAATTGAAAAATCTCATCACTGTGATGGGTGCTCCTCAGCTCCCAAAGGGGATAGCACTGACTAAGCGCAGGCAAATGTAAGGTCTGGCCATACCAACAACCCCAAAGTATTAACACAAGTCAAGCGGAAAGACAAAAAAAAAAAAGTATTGGGGCTATATTACCATCCCCACTCAACCAATACTCCTTGCTCCATCCGCTAGCAGCGAACATGGTGTGGCTTCTGGATTCTCCTCTATTGTTTCTCATAATCTTGTCCCCGCTGGTCCTGCTCCTCCTACACCGCAAAATCTCAGCCCCCAACCTCCGCCTTCCTCCGGGACCCCCGGGATGGCCTATCTTCGGCAACATGTTCCAGCTAGGACAGATGCCTCACCGCACCTTGACCCATTTAAGAGACAAGTACGGCCCTGTCGTATGGCTCAGGATAGGTGCCATTAACACCATGGTTGTACTGTCAACCAAAACCGCCACTGAGCTTTTCAAGAACCACGACCTCGCCTTCGCCGAACGAACCATCACCGATATAATGCGCACCCATAACTACCACAAGTCCTCTCTGGCCTTGGCTCCTTACGGTTCCTACTGGCGCCTCATGCGCCGCCTGGTCACCGTTGACATGTTAGTCGCTAAGCGAATCAACGACACCGCCTCCGTTCGTCGCAGATGCGTAGACAACATGTTGCTTTGGATCACTAAAGAAGCCAGCAAATTGGAGGAGGGGCGTGGCCTTCGCGTGGCGCGGTACGTTTTCTTGTTGAGCTTCAACTTACTGGGGAACCTCATGCTCTCACGGGACCTGTTCGACCCGGAATCTAATGAAGCGTCGGAGTTTTTCACGGCGATGATGGGCTTGATGGAGTGGACGGGGCACGCAAATGTGGCGGACCTTTTCCCTTGGTTGCGGTGGTTGGACCCACAGGGGCTCAGAAGGAAGATGGAGAGAGATATGGGAAAAGCCCTTGGAATTGCTTCCAAGTTTGTGAAAGAGCGCATGGAGGAGCAGAGGGGTGAGAAGCAAAGGGACTTCTTGGATGTCTTGCTTGAGTATCAAGGCAACGGCAATGAAGACACCCCCAACCTCAACATTTCGGATAAGGACCTCAACATATTCATATTGGTAATTATCCATTAGATTATCACAATTCACAACCTTTTCTATTAATATGGATCTTGTGTAGTTGAAGTTTGAGTGTGTGTGTGTATATATATGGTGCAGGAAATATTTTTGGCTGGGTCGGAAACAACGAGCAGTAGCATTGAATGGGCGCTAACCGAGCTGCTATGCAACCCGGAGTGCATGGCGAAGGCCAAAGCCGAGCTCGATCGAGTGGTTGGGCCCGGAAGAAAAGTGGAAGAGAGTGACATAGACAATCTGCCATACTTGCAGGCTGTGATTAAGGAAACACTTCGATTGCATCCTCCAATTCCACTCCTTGTCCCACGAAGAGCGGTGCAGGATACCAATTTCATGGGGTATTATATACCCAAAGATACCCAGATATTTGTAAACGCATGGGCAATTGGAAGAGACCCGGATGTGTGGGAAAACCCATTGGCTTTTGAGCCCGGGAGATTTCTGGGTTCCAAGATCGAGTACAAGGGGCATCACTATGAGCTAATCCCATTTGGGGCGGGTAGAAGAATGTGTGCCGGCGTGCCATTGGCCCACAGAGTGCTTCACCTGGTGTTAGGCTCGTTGCTTCACCGCTTTGATTGGACACTTGCAGGGGATGTGACGCCATCGACCATGGACATGAAGGACCAGCTAGGCATAACTATGAGAAAGCTTGAACCGTTGCTTGCGGTGCCTAAATTAGTCATGTAATGCATAAGCAGAGGATCCATATCCACTTGTCATGTGGTTAATACTTTCATCTGTGTCTGGGGTAAGCCTGATGTGCGTAACTTCGAGCCTCTTGACTCTCAAAATCTAGGACCCTATCTATGCGTGATAAAATAATAATAATAATAATAATAATACTTAAATATATATATAGAATTGGAGATCCAGATGTGTCGCCTTTGTCCGTAAGTCCGAAGACAATATATGTTCATCATTTAATTGAGATGCCTTACCAAATTCTGTAGTTAAGTACCTAGTAATAATTGGTGCAAAATTCAATAAGTCCATATCGGCAACTCAAGCAATCTGATAATAAATAAATAAAATTAATTTTATTTTTTAATACTCTCCAACTTCGAAAATCACTCTCAATCTGCGAGCTAGACAAAATCAAATCTTGCTTTCAAAACCCCAAACCAATTACTAAAAGCAAACTTTTATTTTTTCTTTAAAAAAAAAAATAGGCAGAAATTTTTTTGGTGATATGTACCATCATTTGATTATTAAATTATTTTTAAATCATTTTTGGAGGTAAATATATATAGAAAAAACTTGATTTAATTTCCATTCCTAATTAATATTGGGCAAATTAAAAAAAAATGGTGTGTCTCACCTTCGATTACTCTTCGCTGTTAATTATACCCAAAAACTAATTTGTTATCAGCATTTTAAACTTTTATTCATAATTTAGACTCTAAATTTTAAACATTTTTCTTTCTCTTTTGTTAATTATACGCATAAACTAATTTGTGGGGTAGTGGACATATGGTGAAATATAATGTCGGTCTATAATTGATGACTTAAAGAGTATAGATCCATAGAGTCATAATATATATGACAGTAATCAATATATATTCATTAATTTAAAAAGTTTGTTTTCATTTGAATAATCACTCAGACGCGAGACAACGACAAAGCAAAGTATTATATTAATATGGTAAAGACTAAAGACAACTATGGAGGGGTTGGAATCTCCTCCAAAGGCCTCGTTCCCCTGCTCTACGATTCTTTTCTGCAGGAGTGTTCGCATTTGGAAAAAGACAAAATAATCCAATTTCTTCCTAACTGTTGCTCTAAAAATATGAACACTGTCAACAATATACGAAACACATATTATTATAAATGGTCCAAATTTTCAGTTTAGTCCTTTTTTTTTTTGAGGGGGGGGGGGGGGGGGGGACCTTTCAGTTTTGTTTTCAGCTTAACCCCCCCCCCCCCTTTTTCTAACAGAAAAAGAAAATGATTGAACTTTCGCCACTGGCTTTTTTTTTTCCTCGACAAGAGAAATATCACTGATCGTACATGATAAGTATGTCAAATACTAAAATCAATAAATAAAAAATAAAAAAATTTTAATATTTCAAAAATTATAAAAGAATACTATAAATAAAAAATAAGGAGTCAATATAATTTTTTAAATTTTAATTTATAAAATATTATATTTTAATATTTTAAATATATAGTTAATATAATATAAAAAATTATATTATTAAAAAAACAATAAATTTCACAATTTTTTCAAAAAATTGATTTTTTTAATATTTTTTTTATCTACTAACAAACACAGAATTATAAATCTGAACGTAATATTATAAATTGATAAGAAAAGTTTTAAAATTTTAAATATTTTTTTTTAAAGAAAGAAAAAACTTTATTAAAACAATGTAGAAAAATTTATAGAAAGATTAAAAAAAATTCTTCAGAAATAAAATACAAATAGATTAAACTAAAAAAAAAACCCGTAGAAATTGTGTAAATAATATTATTAAAATTACACGAAAAGATCAGGCAAAAAAAATTACATGAAACTACACACTTGGCCCCCCCTTTTTTTTTGTGGGCAAGTCACTGCCCCTATTGGATTAAGGAAGGCCAGGAAGGAAAAAAAAAAAAGGTGTGGGCTTGAGAGGAAGAGAGATAGGATAACACTGAAGGCCCATTCCTCTAGCAAAAAGAATAAAAGAATTGTAAGACGAAAACGACATCGCGATAGGTATTGGTTTGATTCAAATGTCGGACTTAGGTATTTACAAGTAGGATTAAATTTCAATGTATGTATGTAATTTTCAAAAGTTGCATAACATAAAACCTTCCTCTAGGTAATTGATCGAAAAGTGATATTTAGTGTTTTTATTTAATGTTATCTTTGATTCAGCAAATAAAGAAAACACATTATATATTATATATTTTGAACTAAAGTAATATATATATATATATATATAATCTAAGCACCACGTCAAGTTAAATATATTCGCGCAAATGTAATCTGCGCTTATTTTGAAAGTGGGATTTCGTACAACCTCTCGTGGCAAATGAGAGCTATACAACGAGGATCACATTGAAGCTCAGAGTCTAAAAAAATTAATTCCACATGTCATTCCTTGTCAAAAGAATGCCATTACAAGCTCTGGTGCCAAAAAAACTCGGGTGTATCTCTTATGCCAACTTCTTTATCAATCCTGCACACATAGTTGAGACCAACAAGAAGTTGCATAATTGCGGCTTCAGCTTTTGATTGGTTTGCAAAGTGAAGAGTCTGGACGAGTAAAATTTTTGCTTTCGAAGTTGTATGCTCCTTCTGGAAATTCCTCTCAGAATGCCACTTTATCATGTTATGAGCGAGTGGAGCCAGCCATTCTAAAATCTGCGTCAGTACCGTCCTCCATCCTGCTGCAAGGTTAGCACCATAGATCCAAGAATCTTTGCTTTTGGCACACCACTTAAGCTTAGCCCTCAGAGCCCTTCTTATTGTTGCAGGTAACATATTGTACAGATCATCCCTGGTTTCAAGATCAATCAGGTGAGGTGATGACACCATCCTCTCAATCAATATAATCACATTTGCATAGCGGAGAGCTAAAGCAGCATCACCAAGGGTTTTTGGAGCTGCCCTTAACCGACCATTAATGGATAATTTAGAATATATTTTCATCCGGTTAAAGAGAAGTAATTTATCTGCATTTTTCAGATAACAATCACTCACTCTCATAGAACCACCAGTTGCCATACAGCTACGCACGACGGGAGAATCATTTCCTGCAGACATGCATCCTTTAAAGGGCCCCATGTTTCCCAACTGCTTGCTTTCTGAATGGGGAAGAGCTTGCTGCTGTTTGTTCTTTCTTTTGCTCTTGTCAACCACAAAGCCTGAATTTGACATCTGTCTCCTCCCAAGATGTCCTGAATGGAAGCCATGTGGGTCATTCTGTGATGGATGAACGTGAGAATGCAAAAGAGTAGAGAAGGAATTGCTGCGGGGAAGATGATTAATATTCATATATTTACAATCATTTTGTTGCTGTTCAGTTGGCAGATAATTGTTTCCAAAGACATGTACGATCCTCTCTAGTATTGTAAATAGTGATCTTGCCAACAATCGGACAATATAATCGTAACTTCTATTCCATGGAGACATGTCTCTCAGATTTCTCACTTCCTGGCGCTGCCACATGACCTTTTTCTGAAACTCAAGCAATTTCACCCGATTCGTCTCAGGATTTGCCTGCATTCTCCTGAAGGTCTGTTCATGCTCTGCTAGTATTCCAAGCTCGTAGGAAAATTGTGTCATAGCAGCAATAAATCTTTCCATTTTCTTCACCTTCCTTTCCATCTTTTTCCATCTATATTCCCACCCAGACCATTGGAAACAATTCTGAGCTGGGTTATCAAGAAATTGTTCATAACGATGATATACTGGATCCTCGCACCTCTTACCCAACCTGGCCACAGACCTGGCTAAGGATTTGAAGTTATCGAGTATCTCATTCAATGCAAGCTCCATCAAGAAACCATCATCTTCAGATACCAGCATTTTGACCCCAACCAAGTTTACTATCTCTTCCCTCAGACTCATTGCCTCCTTGTCACTCAAAGAATGCCATAAATTAACCAACTTCAACATCAAGCCGGAAACTTCTGACGCCAAAATTCCAATTACCGCCTTGTCATCCGACGCAGTCTTGCGGGAGAGTGGCCACAAAGCACTGAACCATGAGCCGTTCACCGTTTCGCCCCCCATTAATATGCCCGATCAAATGGATTAACCTAGTTAATAATCTCAATGGACACTCGTTATCCTGCATGTAATCAAATGCATAAATACAAATTAGAGAGTCAAAACTCGAAAGGCCGTGAACAAACCATAGCTTCTTCTAAGCAGCCATCAACCAATTTCACAGAGTATTAGTATATCATTAAATTTTAGTAGATGTGAACTTCATTGTGAGATATGAACTACATTAGAAAAATAATAAAACTAATATAATGGACAGAAGATTCCAAGTATGGACTATGGAGGAATAAAATCCTCCCACTAAAGCTTATTCAACTAGTGAAAAACGCAGTAAGCGGAAGACGAGGTCTGCACACTCATGTTAAGGCATAAGCTCTCATGGGTGGCAAAACCCCTTTTCCAGATTTGAAAAAAATTTCTCCTCTAGTTGTCATCCCCCGAATTTTCTCAACAATCAAACAGCGCAGCTCCCAAGACTCAACCAAAAGCACTCAGATTCAAAACAGAGAGCAGAAACCTACCCAAGCGAAATTGAGCTGAAGAAGAAGAAGAAGAAGAAGAAGTGGGGAGTCCTGTGGAGAGACAATAAATACACCATCCCCAGCTGAGAAACGCTGCGACCAACACGGAAGGAGGAGTGATATGGAAAAACGAGAAGGAAAGGGACAAAGACGAGAGAGAGAGTGTATACAAAAATCGGTCAAATCGAGGTAGGAATACGGGAATTTGTTGGGGGGTTATGCATATGCTTTTCGGGAACGTGGATATTAGGATGGCAGTTCAGTAGTTGATTGCGTTTGGTAATTGCACGTTCAAAATTGAAAGGATGTGCCTGTGACGCGGAGATGCAGCTCACTCATGGGTGGCCCTTCGGCGTTTGGAGTTTTCGATTATAGCTTTGGATTTGAGTGATTCATTCGTCAACTTCAAGAGTTCAAGGCTACCCCAATTGGCCATGTTATGTACAACTATGGGTCAAAGGACCGATAATTGGTGTGCGTGCGTTTTTTTTTATACCTTTCCGTCGTTTCATTGTGGGGGGATTTTGAGGAGCATATACCAGGGATGTACAACCAATAGTGTGAAGCAATGTGTGCAAAATCTTGTTTGTTTTATATTTGGGATATACCATTGTGTTGGAGGAGGATGTTTTCAAATAAAGTTTGCATCTGGGCATGACATTTTGGGGTAAATGCTTCTCCCGCAATTCATCGAACTAAAAATATTTAATTCAGATAATTTAATAGATAGCAGCAGAAGAATTCACCCGTTCCTTTGTTGCAAAGGGCCAATCCTTGGAGTGCAAGTTTCAAAATGAATTCAAACATATACTACATCTCTGTAATAATAAAAGCTGAAAGATTATTGAGAAATCTGCTCCTGATTTTATGCTTCCGATTTTACTACTGTTCCTGATTTTATGGAATCACAATCAATTCCTGATTTCATGGGATCATACCCCTTGTTTTCAGCCCTAATCATCTCCCATGTTTACTGCATATTGTTTTTCATATCAATCTCTAACTTCTTGATGTAATCAGTAATTATGTGCTGTACAGAGTGTATAAATACTTACATATTTTTAATAGAAGGTGTGTTTTTTCTTCCTCATCAAATCTGGTCTTCATATTTTGTTATGGTATCAGAGAATTGGTGATTCTTCTGTGTGAATACTGAATTTTGTTTTCAGATCCTATGGCAGAAAAACCAACAGAAACACAAACGAAAATTATTACCAGAACCATGAGTGAAAAACCACCCCACTATTACTTGAGCAATTCAGACAGACCTGGTGATATCCTGGTGTCTCATCCACTAAAGGGGACCAACTATTCAACATGGAGGAGAGCTGTCATCAATGCATTGCGATCAAAACACAAATTGGTTTTCGTGAATGGAAAACTACCGAAGCCAAAAGAAGGAGATCCAGAAGAAGATGATTGGCTAACTTGTGATGCTATAGTGGTTGCTTGGCTGCTGAACTCACTCAATGAAGAGTTACATAATAGTGTTGCTTATCGTAACACTGCTTATGACATCTGAAGAGATCTGGAAGAGAGGTTTCACAGGGAAGTGGGCCTCGCATTCAAGAACTAAAAAGAGAATTTTCCAACACCAGACAGGGTGAGTTGACAATCTTAGCTTATTATACAAAAATAAAGGGATTTTGGGATCAACTTGATAGCTTTTCCAAGTCTCATCAGCAAGGATGTGCTGGCTGTACCTGTGGAGTCATGACCAAAGAAAAAGAGGAGGAGAAACTACATCAACTCCTAATGGGATTAAATGATTCCTATGCGGTGGTAAGGTCCAATATTCTTTGTAAGGATCCTCTACCATCCTTAACAACTGCTTATTCTTTGTTAAGTTTAGAAGAGGTTACAATGACAAGGCCTATTATGGAGGCAGCAGCATTCAAAGTACATGTTGGAGAGAAAAATCGAGATCCAAACAAGAGACCAAAATGTGAACACTGTAAGAAGACAGGTTGCACAAAGGAGAATTGTTTTGAGATTGTCGAATATCCTCCAAATTGGCAAGGGAAGAAAAAGACTTATCAAGCAAAGGGGACTGTTAATGCAGCAATGACAGAACCTAAAGGAAAAGAGGTGGATTTTCAGCGACAAGCAAATCAACAACAGATTATTCTTAATCCAAATGGATTATCACAAACTCAGTTTGATCAACTGATGGCTTTACTCAATGGAGACAAACAAGGAACTCCTACTGTGAATTTTGTTGGTAAAGTTTCTTGCCCTCAAAATTGGATTCTAGATAACGGAGCATCTGATCATATTGTATCAGATTCAAAGCTCTTAAAATTTGAAAAACCAAAAAAATCTACCTTGCAAGTTACTCTACCAGATGGAAGAAAGTCACAAGTTGATTGTGTTAGTGATATTCAATTAAATCAGGATATCACTCTAAAGGATGCTCTCTTTGTCCCAAACTTTACTTGCAATTTAGTTTCAATAAGTAGACTTACCCAAGATTTAAATTGTTCAGTAACATTTTTCTCAAATGGATGTATTTTACAAGACCTTGTCACCAAGAGGGGGATTGGAGCGGGTAGAATGGAAGGGGGCTCTACTATTTTAAAGAAAAGAATTAGATCCGTGCAAATGCTGTGAGACTAAAGAACCAACCAGAATTTTTACACAGAAGGCTGGGACATATTCCATTTCCTAGATTAAAAAATATATTTGATGTTTCATTTGAGAATATGAGTCTTTTCCCTTGTGATGCATGTCATAGAGCTAGACAAACTCAATTGCCTTTTCCTATTAGCGAAAACAAATTAAGAAATTTATTTGAGTTAGTGCATGTGGATACTTGGGGACCATATGACACTAGAACACACACTATAGCTAATTATTTTTTCACTATTGTTGATGATTGTTCAAGAGGAACTTGAGTTTATGTGATGAAAAATAAAAGTGAAGCTCCATTTTTGTTTGAAAATTTTTTAAAAATGGTGCAAACTCAGTTTGGTGTACAAGTGAAATCTGTTCGGTCTGATAATGCCCAGGAGATTGTACATGGACATTTCAAAAAGCTTGTTCTAGACAAATGAATCATACACCAAACTAGTTGCCCACACACACCCCAACAAAATGGAGTGGTGGAAAGAAAACACAGGTATTTATTAGAGGTTGCAAGAGCTCTTCGTTTTCAAGCTAATCTACCATTGAAGTATTGGGGAGAATGTGTAATGACAGCAGCATATTTGATCAATCTCCTACCTACACCAGTACTTGATGGAAAAACCCCATATGAAATTTTATTCAAAGAAAAACCCTTGTATGATCATCTTAGAGTGTTTGGATGTCTGTGTTACGTCTATGTTAAACCTAAACCAAATGATAAGTTTGCTGCAAGATCTAGAAAGTGTGTCTTTTTAGGTTATATTTCAGGAAAGAAAGGCTACAAGGTAATGGAAATAAATACTAAAAAGATCTTCGAATCTCGAGATGTTATATTCTATGAAGATTCTTTTCCTTTTGAGAATATGCAGCCCTTGAAAAACTCACAGATGCATCAATTACCCATTGTCAGTGAACATGAAGAACTAGTACATACACAACACCAATATGAAGATATAGGGGATTCAATAGGGTTTGAAGAAAAAGAAAGCATGGAAGAACCTCTTGAAACAGAAGAAGAGACAACTGAAGAAGGAATGATCGTTGAGAACACAAGGCCGCAAAGGAAAAAAAGAATGCCGCAAAGATTTGAAGATTATGTATTGGCATGCAAAAAGGCTATAGACCCTCCAACCAAATCTACTGCTCCTGTCAACCAATCATGTGGTAAGGTCTCTCAAAAAATACCTTCATATAATCTTGCGGTATGTTCTACTAACCATGCAGAAATGGAAGCAAATGTATGTTGAACCAGAAACCTTTGAAGATGCTATTGGAAATCCAGTATGGGAAGAAGCTATGAACAAAGAACTCAAGGCTCTTTATTCAAACAACACTTGGAGTCTCGTTCCCTTACCAAAAGGGAAAAGAGCAATTGGAAGCAAATGGGTCTTCAAAATTAAGCGAAGGGCTGATGGAACAATTGAGAGATACAAAGCACAATTAGTTGCAAAAGGTTATAGCCAAGTGGAGGGACTTGACTACAATGAAACCTTTGCTCCTGTCGCTAAATTTACTACAGTGCGATGCTTGTTGGCTATTTCAGCAATAAAAGGATGGGAACTACACCAAATGGATGTTGATAATGTCTTTTTACATGGAGAACTTGATGAAGAAGTCTTTATTTAACCTCCTCAAGGTATGAAAATTTCAAATGCCTCACTAGTTTGTAAGCTTCACAAGTCTTTGTATGGACTCAAACAAGCACCACGATAATGGTTTGGGAAATTGTCTACTTCTCTTCTTAATTATGGATTTACACAAAGTCCATGGGATCACTCACTATTCACACTTTCAGATGGGGATGATTTCTTGGCAGTATTAGTCTATGTTGATGATCTTATACTTGCTGGAAATAATAGAGACAAATGTACACAATTTAAGAAATATTTCCAAACTTGCTTCAAAATAAAGGACCTAGGGCCCTTGCACTATTTTTTGGGGTTAGAAGTTACAAGGAATCAAAATGGAATCCATGTAAATCAGTCCAAATATGCCAGAGATATTATAAGGGAGGCAGGCCTAGGGAGGCAAAGGTAGCACAAACGCCCATTCCCCAACAACACAACATTTCAAGTGAGATAGGGGATGTTCTTGAAGATGTGACTACATACAGAAGACTTGTAGGACGACTCATCTATTTAACTGTGACTCGACCAGACATTTCATATGCTGTACAAGTTTTAAGCCAATTTATGCAGGCACCAAGAGTTCCTCATATGGCTATGGCAAAGAGGCTAGTTAGATACATCAAGAAATCTCCTGAACAGGGTCTTTTCTATTCCAGTATAAACTTACTTGAATTGAAAGCTTATTGTGATTCAGACTGGGCTACTTGTCCAACTACTAGGCGCTCAGTTTCAGGAATGCTCATTTTTCTAGGTGATACTCCTATTAGCTGGAAGTCAAAGAAACAACAAACTGTGTCTCGATCATCCGCTGAAGCTGAATATCGAGCAATGGCAGTAACAACTACATAACTAGTTTGGCTGCGAAATGTTTTGAAAGATTTATCACTTTATGTCACAAGTGCTATTCCTTTGTTTTGTGATAACAAATCTGCTATACACATTGCATCAAACCCAGTATTCCACGAACGAACCAAACACATTGAGCTTGATTACCATTTTGTTAGAGAACATGTTCAACGAAAGCTCTTGGATCTTAGATTTTTTCCATCACACAATCAGCTTGCAGATATGTTAACAAAGGGGCTTAGTGTAGAAACATTTACCTCACTATTGGCCTGTATTGGAATTCATTATCCATCAATTTTAGGGAGGCACAAGACAAAAGCTTCTAATCTTGATGGCAAGCCTGATGAAATTCAAACCCTCACTAATTTAGGTAAAGCTACCAACTTAGTGGAGTTCGAATCTACATCAGCTTGAGGGAGGCTATTGAGAAATCTACTCCTGATTTTATGGAATCATAATCAATTCCTGATTTCATGGGATCATGCCCCTTGTTTTCAGCCCTAATCTTCTTCTATGTTTACTGCATCTTGTTTTTCATATCAATCTCTAACTTCTTGATGTAATCAGTAATTAGGTACTGTACAGAGTATATAAATACTTACATATTCTTAATAGAATGTGTGTTTTTTCTTCCTCATCAAATCTGATCTTCATATTTTGTTAAAGATGACATTAGAAAAATATCTTTCTTTTTTTTACTAGGATATTAGAAAATATGAAGCAAATATCAGAATCGAGTTCACACCGGACACTGCGTATCAATTTGGAAGTGCTTCGGGGTTTTGGAAAATCAAACCAAATCAGGCCTAGGCCCAGGCCCAGTTGTGGAGCTGAAGTACGGACCTCTCTGGATAACCATTAATATGTACTAGATAGATAAATGTTGGAAACATCATTTACATCATGGACTGTCACTCCATGACAGCTGGATTATATTTATTTCTGATAGAATATATTTTAAAATTTCTCTCCATCTCAAATATTTTTGAAGCGAGGATTTTGGTCGCTAGTTCGTATTTGGCGGCTTTACGCGCTCTCAATTTTTCCAATGTGTTTATATTATTAATAAATAAATTGTCCTATTATAATTTGATCGCTCAATTAATTTCTGTAAGAGATAAAAAAAATTATATCTTATAAATACATTTAGTAACTTAAACTTCGTAAGATAATTGGCTTCTTTCCTTAATAATTTGCTTAAAAGTAAACTCATAGGCATCTTACTAAAAATCTTTTCTGCCAGATTCAGCATGTACCAGATCCTTCTCAAAATTAGCTACCGAATAGAAGAAGTCCGCAGGAGGCTTGATTATCATTATAGAAAGGAAAAATATGAGACTGTTTGTTTTTATTTTAAAAATTATTTTTAATTATTTAAAAAAATATAATTATTTTTATTATTATTTCAAAAATAAATTTTAAAAATAAATTATTTTTAAAATAAAAACAGAAAAAAATTGTTTTTATTTTTTTTATTTTCAGAACATAAAAAATCAAAAAATAATATATTTTTAAAATAATTTATTAAAAAAAATTATTTGTATTTTGTAAAATAATTTTTAAAAATAAAAAAAAATAGAATCAAACAAGCCACATTTATTTATATTAACTAAGATTTATTTTATATATATAGTAGAATTTATATATTAATTTTTGGTTTTGCATATATATACATGCAAATGATTTATTTTTTAAAAGGGATTATCGACACAGAGGGATTGAAAAAATAGCATAGAAGTTTGTGGAAGGGTTAGGTTAAGGTGTGAAGATATTTAGCATCGGAGTTATAACTTTTTCAGCTTTATTTTGACGCTTAATTATAAACCAAGTTACAATTTTTGTCTAACCGGTGGTCCCTTGCATCTTCCACACTTCTCCATATAATAAATACTGTTGGGAGTCTTGAATAAAATTATATACATAGTCGTGCATTTGAGGTACCCCTCCGTTTAAGGAACCAATAAGAAGCAAAGTTCGTAAGATTTATAAATAATTTATGGTAACCCACTTTGAACTATTACGAAAAGGAAACATTATATGATTCCCAAAATAAATAAAATAATTAAAAGCAAAACTTGAAAACTCGAAACTCCATAGCCCCACCACATGATCATCGCTCCGGAATCTCCCTTGTATGAATCGCTTTCCCCCTCATTTTTAAAATAAACTCAACCTTCAAAACATTATCATTTTCCATACGCGTGCTTGGGTAAAGGAAAATATATATATATAAATAATTAATGAGTATTAGTGTATTAAAATAATAATAATTTGCCATGATATAGATATTGAACAAGTAATAGTAATTAATAATTCGTGATTTAAAAGTCGAAAGAAGTTTTACGCAAGAAAGCGAGCGAAAGTTTTATCCTAATTAAAATTTTAAAATAGTCCAATTTGAGCCATAATCTGAAAAAACAATTATATAAATCGACAAAATGAAACAAAAATATATGGATATTAGATTTACAGCGTTTAGGCCCGGAAAACGACAGGCAGATATAGTACGCGGGCCCTGCCTAAATTTTCCTGTCTCTTTGTAGTTAGTCTTTGTTCTCGTCTCTGTTTTGTTTTATATTGTGTTTTCAATGGTACAACATATACGCTTTTGGGGCTTGAGGCCTTTATTTTTTTAAAAAAAATAGACTTAAAAATAATTTAGCCAGCTTTATAATTACAGTAATTAAAAAAACTCATGGCCCAAAAAAAGTCAAAAAATGCACACACATGTTGACAAGTTAATAATTGCTTTTTATTTGTATATAATATAAGGATGGAACATTTTGCTGCACTTATAATTCAAACTTCGGAAAAGGACCTCCACGGCCCTATACACCGAACCTATGAGTCTTCAATAATAAGATTGTATAAATAAGTTTTTATTGACTTCGGAGATACGGTATTGAAAAATGATGTCTCTAGTATTTTAAAATAATGCTTTTATTATACAAAAAAAAAATACAATATCTCGCGAAACTTTGTTTTAGAATATAATTTTCACTAGACATTTTTATTATTATTTTGGTTGTCGTTAAAGATAAAATTACATATATAAATAATTATTGCAATAATTAATAATCGAAACTGCTCGCCTTAGATTAAATGAAGTTATTATAAATGTTGCGTGAGAGTGCAACGTTAAAATTATAGAAAAAAAAGTATTACTTATTAATCACGTAAATGCTATCATAAAAAAAAAATGTAGTACCAAAAGTATTGCATAAATAAAGGAATGCAACCAATTTATATAATTGTTGATTTGAAAGAAAAAGAAATATGTCATAGGAAGCAATTGGGGAAAAGTTTATATTTTTATTGAAATACACGGGATTGTGATGGAGAATGATTGTTGTATGTTGGGCGACACCAACTGAAATGAATAGAGTATAATGGGAAAGACGGCGATGAATGATAGTAGCAAAAATAAAAATAAATACTCCGAACTGGACGAAGCAATTTGAATTTAAAAAAGAGAGATGTATTTGAGATATTAGTAGGTGTATTAGGTAGTTTAAGATGGGAGAGGGTAAGGACCCGGAGAGGGAGGGGGGGGGGGATTTGGTGCATTAGGTAAGGGTGGTAATGAAGGCTTGCTCAACAACCACTCGGCTAGCTAACCTCTAAACTTATCAACCATGTTTCAATTTACCAAACTCACTTATGTACGAAGCACCACTGCGTCTACACCAATGTAATGTTCCCTTGTGAGCTAAATGGCCTAACCGATCTCTTTTTTCAGGTACGCACTCTGGTTTTTGAATTCCATAGTGTACGCGGGAGCGCCCTGTAAGCCGTTTCCTTGCATCTTGAGTGCTTTTGGACTGTTTTCTGCGAATAGACACAGCTTATGTTCTTTTATTACCCTTGAATATGGGATTATACACTTTTTACATTTATAAAAATGATACCACTTAAGTTTCACTGTCGTCGTACTATTTCACGGTCAATGATATTAATAATCTTTCTAATTTTTAAAAATTATATAATTAAGTTTTGTCCTTAATATATCATTCAATAATCACAAAATGCTATTGTAGATTTATAGGCATCTGTACAAATAATGTTCGTTTTATAAATTGTTTTATGATTTTTATAACTAAAATATATTTTTAAGTAGATTTTTCAAAAAATATTTAAGTGGGATATATAAAACTTACCTATAATATTGTAAGGTAAGAAACATATTTTCTCATCGAGAAAATTTTGTAAGTAAATATTGTTTTAAAAAAGTAATAAATAAAATTAATCATAAGATATTAAAAATCTATTAATATAATTACATCTCTTTTGTTTATTTTAGGTGGCAGAGTATTATTTGTGGGTCAAAATAACTAAAATGTGAATATGTAACAGTATATTGTATAAAATAGTATCAATATTATAATTATCATGAAAAAACTGCAGGGAAAATCATGAGGAAATATTCAAGTAAGTAGTTGAAGATGAATTTCACGAGACAGCCACCATATTTTTTTTTGAAAAAAAAAAACTCAAAAAATTTAAAAACATGCGTAAAATCTAGAAACGAAAAAAGTCGTTGTCACGCCCCAAAATAGGTAAGAAATGGAGAAAAGGAAATGAGAAAGGAATTAAATAATTAATAATGGGTTGCGTGTATTGTCAGGCCCGTCAACGGTCTTACCGACAGCTTTTATTTTACTGTTTGCTTTTTCATCGCTAAAAATGGATTTATCTGCCTCCTTTTTCTTTTCCTTCTTTTGTTTTTTTCTTTCTATCATTTATTTCTCATTATTAAAAGCCAATTGATCCGGGCACCCACCCATTTCACCGCTTTCTATAATTTATAAAACCATGCCCGTAATTTATATTTTATATTATGACTTTACTGCTTAAATATTAACGATGTTTCATATTTTTTGGCTACATAACGTAGGTAAACCGAACATAGTTTGTGCCGCAATTCCATTTATGAAAAACGTATTTTAGTTTGATTCTTCTTACTTTTCTAAAAAATAAAAAAAATATATGCAAAACGTTGAAATCGTGTAGAGACGTTTATGTATCAAAATCTGATATAACTTATCTTTAAAAATTATTATAGCGACAACCAAATAAAATCCAGATTCCAATTAATTTTGGAAACGTAAGATAGGGAATTGAACCCTTTTTTCTTTTCTTTTTTTTTAAAGCACGGATTAAATAAAACAATATTTTATGGCGGGGTTAAGGCTTTAACAGAAGAGCACCAGTTTGACTCCAATATATATATATATATATATATATATATATTTTGTTGCAGCTGGTTTCGTTTTCAACAATTCCTAAACTATAATTAATACTTTAGTTTATTTTAATCAGAGGCAGCTGTATTAATATTACTTTACTAAAATGCCCTTCACCCAAGATAACTTTTTTTTTTCTTTTAAAAAAAATTTCATAAAAATTGACAACTTCTTATTTAAATAAAAAGAATATTCAGTTAAAAAAAGAATATATCCCTTAAATATTATTATTTTACTAATTTTTTGTTCATATTCTTTTGGTTTGTCGTCTCACGGGGACATTACATACACAGGAGGTTTGCTTCTGGGAACTAACTACTTTATTTATACTATATTGGCAATTGTAGACGCTTCGAAAATTAAAACTATCAGTTTTTTTTTTTCTTTGACAAAAACCGTGGAATAGAGAGGCATTATTGTTGTTTGAAAAAAGTTTTGAATACAAATCCGCTTCGTCTATTTATAGGGACAATTTGGGTATAACACGAGAGTCTCTCCGCTGATTATCCTCAGAGATTAAAGGGAACCATAAATATGTGTTTTTTTATAATTATTACTTTGAAAATGAATAAATAATCTACAGTGGAGTCCAGACGAGAAAATACCAGTTCTCAGTCTCATTTTCCTCCATTAATGGAGAGAGGAAGATAAAAAAAAGGCTACTTCTTCTACTTCTGGCGCCATTTGCAGAGTCCTTCTGGTTCAAACTTTAACTATTCACCTTTCTCGCTTTAACTTCTGGAAACTGAGGCAAGCTCTATAAACCCTCTTTCCTTGCCTTCTCCAAACTGCTTTAATGGAAGAGAAAGAGATCAATATTTTTGGGTCACCGGGGAACTCGGAGTCCGGCTCGCCCCCACAAGCCGTCGGTAGCTCCCTGCCGCAGGTGACCAACATGGCGGTAAACATGAACTTGGAAAATACTGGAGGGGCCACAGTTGCAGATGCAGCAGCCACAGCAACAATGACATCACCGGGAAGTACTGGAGGAGGAGGAGGGCAAGGGAGCTTTGATTTGTTTGGGAAAAAGAAGAGAGGGAGGCCAAGAAAATATGATTCAGATGGGAAGTTGAGTTTGGCGTACCAGGGTGCACCATCATCACAACCACGCTTTTCTTTGTCGCCTAGTTCAGCTTCCGACTTCTCCTCCAAAAGGGGTCGAGGCAGACCTCCTGGCTCTGGTAACTGGCAGCTCCTTGCATCTTTAGGTCAGTTTTATTTTACCCAAGCTTCAACTTTGTCTCATCTGGTCACCACGCTTCCCGTGTTCTCTGCTCTTCTAAAATAGAATATTAAAATCCTCGTTATTTCAACCGGAACTGGTGCTTTTTCCCTTCATCTTTCAACCAGCATAAATTAGATAGTCTCAAATTCTCAGTCTCCTCTAGGGAGCTATAAGGCACTTTATCTCTGGAATTGGGTTCGAGATTTTTTTCTTTCTTTTCTTTTGAGGGGATTTAAGGGTTTGGTTTCAAATTTTAGCTCAATTGTAATTGCGAAAACTTAACCATTTCTGGACGAGCATCTTGATGCGAATTTTATGCTTTCCTTTTTCTTTATTTCCCTCTGATAATGGACAAAATACATAGTTAGGGCTCGTCATGGCTAAAAAGAAGTAAACTTTCCCGTTTGTGGCTAACAATCTAAGGTCGCTACACACATCTAATAAGAGCAAAGAAAGTGGATATGGTTTGTAGAATTTACTTAGGGTGTAACATGTGAGTGCTCCGTTTAACGCCACTTTGTATATAGCAAATTTTGTGAGCAAGGAATCTTACATATTCGCCTGTGATCTTTTGAAGGTGAGTTGTTTGCGAACACAGCTGGTGGGGATTTTACACCTCATGTGGTGACGGTTCATACTGGAGAGGTAATATTGCAGGAAGCTCCGTACATTGTTTGCCTTATAGTTTCATATAAAAGTATGGTATCCTGTAATTGAGCATTATTATCAGATCCCAAAATATAAGCGTTTAGTAAGCGTGACAGAGATCTTACTTCTTCGCCATCCAGGATGTTGCCGGGAAAATCTTGTCATTCGCCCAGAAAGGTCCAAGAGGAATTTGCATTCTTTCTGCCAACGGAGCTATATCTAATGTCACTATACGACAACCTGGTTCTTCTGGTGGCTTATTGACTTACGAGGCATGATAATTTCTCTGTAAAAACTTTTCGTCAATTGTTCAAATCCTTCTTTCTTTCAATAAAAATTACTTGCATTTCCAAGATATTTTGCCATCTATGATGATAAATGATTATAAGGTCAGGTCTTTATTCCTTTTTTCTTTTTCATTTTTTGGTAAAATACATTTCCATCCTTGCAAGGCGTTTAAGAAGGATGTTGCTAAGGGGGAAGTTTCTGATTTGCATAGTTTCATGGACTATTGTAATGATCTATCCTGCAAGTATATAAAGAATATATAGATATGTCTTATACGATGATGCCTGTCTATCTCTCCCTGGGGCGGGGTTGGACACATGTTCTTCGGTAAAAATAACCTGAATCTTAACTATCTTATGGGACATGTTTACACAGAAATGTCAATTTATAACAGGTGTTTATAGCTGAGTCTTACATACGGCAGCCACAAAGTTATATATTTCTTCAAGTTGAGATTTCCATGTCTTGCAATAGAGAAATGCATATTGACATATCGCTCTGGTAGTACAGTGAGAAGATGCAAATTGAATTAATGGAAGCTTTATTTATCCGCAAATGCATGTTTCTGCATAAGAAATTTCAGTTTATTGACCAGGTCGCCCATCTGTGAAAATTTTTGTGTGCCATTTCTTCTCTTTTGCATTTTGTCTTGTTAGTGATTCACATGCATTTACGGTAATTAATTTTTTAACATTCTTCAATAATTTAATTAGCCCTTTATTTTTTTATTTCAGGGTCGATTTGAGATTTTATCATTGTCTGGGTCATTCACAGTATCTGATAATGGTGGCATAAGAAGTCGAACCGGCGGGTTGAGTGTCTCACTGGCTGGCCCTGATGGTCGTGTGATAGGAGGCGGTGTTGCTGGTTTATTGACAGCTGCTAGCCCAATCCAAGTATGATGCTTTCTTCACTGCTTTGCTTCAATTTCTGACTGATGAAATTCTTTAAAAACTTGTCTTGACTGTAAAAAGAACAAATTGTTGTGAGATTTTAAATTGATGTCTTGCATAAGCTATCTCAAAACATTGTACATTGCTTTGATAACTGCATCAATGCTACATTGAGCAAATGACAACGGAAAAGATAAATGCAATATTTTAGTTGTTTTTTTTTTTCTAGATTGCATGACCAAGATGTTTGAATCTTTATTATATAAGGGATATGTTTTTAGCACTCGGCAGAGTTCATTCCACCAATTGCCTGACCCATTTGAACTACTGTTTGTGGAAATTTATTTTACCTATGAATTTTAGATTGTGATGGGAAGCTTCATGCCGTATGGTTACAAGGCACATAAAAGGAAGCAACATCGTGAAAACACAGTGGCCTCCCAAGTTTCTGGTGCAGAAACAGTGACGGCAGCAAGGCCCATCTCACAGGCAAATCCTGATGGTGAAAACTGTTTGACACCTAATTGCCAGCTATCACAACAAAGCCAGAGAGAATCTGACAACGTTGTAAGTGATAAACAGAACTTAGATGTCACACCCAGTGCTTCTGATTGGAATGGCTTTGAAGAATTGTCAGATCAGGGGCCAACCCCAGACATCAATATCTCTTTGCCTGGTGAATAGAAGTTTCAAGGTACTGTTCTTGTACTTCAGAATCATTCACGTCAATAATCTTCGCACATTCCATCATTTGCGACTCTCTGAATTTCTTTCTTATTCTGTTATTCAGGTGATCCGGAGGCTGAGGCTGACACGATAACTGAATGAAACTAACACTGAAACTTTGTCATGACCACCTGATTGATTATATGACGCAATGGACACTGATTTATATCAGATATTGCAGAAATTAGAAAGGATTGAGACTTTATTTTATTATTATTATTATTATTATTATTTTCTTGGAGTGATCAGAGATTGTAGGCTATTCGAACAGTCTGTTAGGATTGCTGGTTCAGTAAGATTAGTGGTACCTTTCACTCTTGCACATTCATCTATAATTCACGGTTGCTTTCTTTTTGCTTAAAAACAATTGTTGGATGCATAACTGATACTGGAAGAACCTTAAGGATACAATAATAATATTCTTGCCATATTAAAATCTGATTGATAACGCTAAGTTCCTCCTCATATATATACATTTGCTAAAAGGGAAAAATATAGGCCATTGAGTGAGAATAGACAATATAAACTTGTAATTTGGAAGTAGCTTCATAAGACAGGCATCTTGTGAAGGCGATGGAATGATTTGGGCAGGGCATGTGGAGGACGCCATCCATAAAGATCAAATGCATTGCATCTGCCACGCAGTCCAGGTACACATCCTTAGTACTCGAAGGATAATATTTAATCAGGTGATCGGATATATGAAATGTCTTGAATAATATTTAATAGAGCATTTTTTGTTCAATGTAATCCAAAATTAACAGGTTTAGAATCTAGAATAGTTTGGAAGATTCCGAAATCTCAGGTAGCTGCCTGACACAACTTTGTCACTCCCCCCTCCCCTCCCCCCTCAAAAAAAAAATAAGAGTAGCTGACATAAGAATCCAATCAGCCCCTCTTGAATCTATATTCTAGAAGAGCTTTTTACTATGGCGAAATAGCCCCGGATTGCGATCTTATCTGACACTGATGAATGATCAATTTATTCACAAATGACAAACTCAAGTTCAACGTGGACAGTGCTACTAAATCCGAGTCCCAGGCCAGCTGTGGGGGTGTTTTGCGAGATGCTTCAGGGAATTGGCTTACAGGTTTCTCTATGTTGCTGGTAACGGAAAACGTTCTAGAAGCCGAACTGAAAGGCATTGCCGCACCCCTGGAAATTGCGTGGGAAAGGAAACTGAAGGAGGTGGAAATTGAGACGGATGCGATGACCGCAAATAACCTCTGCACCGAGAGTTGCTCCAGATTCCACCCGTTTGCAGGTTTGATACCTCGTATAAAAATCTACTTGGGTAAAGGGTGGAATATCTTTTATTTTTCACACTCAGAGAGGGGAACAAAACGGCAGACTGGATGACATCGAAGGCTCACACTCTTGAGACTCTGCTCATGATTACCCATCGGCAGGTGTTAGCAAAATTGTGATCGATGATTTATGAGGAGGATCTTCAGCCTAGATTATGCCTGATTTAGTTTTTTAGACTCAATTCTTGTACCAAAAAAAAAAAAACAATGAATGATGAATTTTTAATAAGTTCAAAATAAAATTCAATAAAACTTTACATAAAATAAAAAAACAAAATACGAAAGATAGGGTATAGTGTGTATATGAAACTAAGCTGCGACAGGCACCGATTTACAAGGAAACAAGTTCCCAAAGCCAATGTGCCACCGTTCCATTCTTTCGAGATAAAATGGGTCGATGAGATAACACTTTTTTGAGAGTCTGTTTTCTGCCCGTCCAAGAAAAGAAAGTGTTTTCTCTAATTTTTTTCCAAAAAAAAATTGTTTATTTAAAGAATTTATTTATTTTTGTCTCTTTAATCAAGACCCAAGTTTAATTTTAAATATCAACAAAATTTTTGTTCTGTTAAAATAGAGAAACAACAATTTAGAACATTTTTATAGAAACAGAAATAAAATATTAATTTTATTAGACTATTTTTTAAAAATAAAAAAATTATAAATTTATTCAACCTGATTTTTTTTTAATTTTTTTTATTCCTCTTCTCTTCCTTTTTTGAAATAATTTTTTCTAATTTATTTTAAAATAAAAATAAAAATACTATTTATATAAAAAAAATCATTCATTTTAAAAGTATAATAATCTTTTTTTTTTACTATAGAGATGCTTTGAATAAAATAATATATTATAAAATAAATAAGTAAAATTGATATATTTATAAATTTATTTTTAAGCATGTATTTTTTAATAATTTAATAATCAAAAGAACTTTTTTAAGTGATTGATAAAATCTTAAAATGATTGCATCAAACATTATTTATTTTTTCGTTACAACACTTTTTAAAACTCTATTTTTTTTAGAAAAAACAAAAATTAAAACTACAACAAAGGGACACTAAGACGGATATAGATCTTCTGTTGCGTCTTGGGCGCAGCAGAGGATGCTGCGCTTCCAAAACGCAGTATTTACGCTGCGTTTTGGTTTTTTCTTTTTATAAAATTTTTATTTTTAAATTTTATAAAATTTTGATGATTTAAATAAATTAAAATAAATTCATTATTATTAAAATAAATTAAAGATAATAAAAAAAATCCAAAATGTAATAAAAAACTATATTTAAAATTTTTTCATATATCTTATAATAATTAAAAGTGTTTTGAGTAGTTAAATAAAATAACAATCTCCTTTTTCATTTTTAAATTTTGAAAGATTTTGGTTATTTTAATTAAATTAAAATAAATCAATTGTTATTAAAAATAAATTATTTGAAATAAGAATAAATTTTTTTAAAAGTTTAATTTTTTAAAATTTGTTCAAAAATCAAACTTACTTAATTAATTAAATTAAACTTTAAAATAAATTAAAAATAAATTTAAAAAAGAAGAAGTTAAAATGCAGTAAAAATATATTTATTTCAATTTAATTAAATTATTAAAATTTTATAAAATTTAAAAATAAAAGAGTTAATTGTTATTTTGATATTTAATTTTTTTAATTTAATTTTTATAAAGTTTAATTTTTTTGATATATTACTAAAAAAATTAATTTTTTTAATAATTATTCATATATGAACTCTATTAATAAATATTTAATAAATCAGTTTAATTAATAAAAATTAAAATTTAATTAAACTCTATCTTCATTTAAATTATACAAAATTTTAGTTATCATAAATAAAAAAATATATTAAACATTTATTAGTATAGTAAATATAAAAATATTTTTTAAAACAAATTAATTTTTAAAAATTAAATTTAAAATGTATAAAAAAATTTATTATTATTAAAATAAATTTTATAAAAAAAAAAACCAAAACGCAATGCTGATCCACATCCCACTAAGACGCAAAGTATACAGATCTAGCTTCCACGTGACGAGCCCTTACAGTTCCAGCACTTTCTGGTATCCAAAATTTGAAAAGCCCAAAGCTTTATAAAAATCACTTGAGCTTCACTATCTTACCACAGACCCAAACAAGAAATTAAGTAACGACACCCCTTCCGCCGAAGTTTGCATTGAAATAAGAGATGAAGCCCATTGCTGAGAAGCAAGAGAAGGTGACGATCAGAGCGGTGAGCCACGACGAAGAAGGCAAGAAGAGGGTGGAGAAGACAGAGCTCAACACCCATAACATAGACACCGTCAAGTACGCAGAGAAGAAATTGATCGACAAGGGTGTGAAGCGCTTGGACCGCCACCCAGTCGATGGAATTGGTATAGGGAGGCCGCCACCCAAGTCTGGCCACGGCGGCAAGTACACCTGGGAAGGCCCCAGGAACATAGCAGAGAACGAGTTGATGGCGGCGCCGGCGGCCCTTGACGAGAAGGATCCCAACTATGTGGATGAGGAAGAAGAGGAGAAGATTGTGAGAGGGGAGGAGGAAGACGTTGCAGGTTTGGTAGTTGGGGAGGTTGAGGTGCCTAAGGCTGCTGAAGGGGAGGAAGGGGTTGCCAGAGTGGAGGTTGATCCCCGTTTGAAGCCTAACTAACCCATGGATTGTTTAACTGCCCGTGCTGCTTCTGTTTTTGTAGAATGGGAAAAGGGTTTTTGTGGGTTTAGGATGACTTGAACATGTAATAATCAATCAAAATTGTGAAATAAAGTGTTTTTTTCCCTCAAGAAAGGAAAATAAACAGAGGAGCTATTTCTTTTTGTTTGTTTTTTTTGGACTGGCGAACGTATAAGTTAGTGATCCAGGTGCCAGATGCCCACTGCAGTTTTTGGGCCATTGAATGGGCCTGAAACTGGTGTGTTTCTCTACTTGAATGAATCGGTCTGATTTACCAGTCCAAAAAAAAAAAAAGGGTCTGATTTGGCCTTAAAAAAATAAAAAAGTGAGAACGATTGATTTGAGATGGGATAGCTTAAATATGCATGTAATATCAAAAATTAATTTTCAAAATTGGTTTTAATGGGCTTGAAATTGGGCAATGATCACTTCTACAATCAACTAATTACATCATGCAAAACTTAAAGAAATATTTTGACATTTTTAAGAAGTCGCCAATTAACAGGATGTTTACAATAGTTTTTCTAGTAAATAACCCGGTTTATAGTGCTTATTCATCGCTTGAATGGATATACCTGCACCAGAATAATTATATGCCCCTTTGAAAAGCCGCAAGTTATAAATTCATTGTTTAGCTTGGCCATGTTATTTAGGTTGCTTTGAGTGAAACAGTTTGAGAGTAGGACGGCTCTGTCGACTAATTAGCTAGTACGTAGAAGAAGTCTATTGAGAACGGTTAAGTGGATCTGCGGTTTGTGGAAGTTCCTCGGATTATAATATTTATTTTGAGGTAAGCTTTCTATTATATATAAAAGAAAGGGTCGTAGTTCAGATTTCAAAACAAGAACTAAATTAACTTGTTGTTGAAGAACTTTGAACGGTTGAGTTAAAAGGACCCGTTGGCTGCTATAGTCTTAGGTATTGAGTTGAGATGAGATATGATGGATTTTTCAATGTGGTTGTTGTGTTATTTAGTGCTTCCAACTAAAGCTCAAGAATAGAAACTCTAAACGGTTCAAAATGGTTGACAGCCTATATATGCAGAACTGGGAAAAAATTAAGCTGAATGATTGTGTTGCACCTGGCACCTGCCACTTTAGTTTAAACTTTAAACCATGCTTTTTTTTTCTCATTGCTCACTTGTAGGGAACACAATCACTTCACATTTGTCATTTGTACTGTGAACTTGAGAAATTAAAATAATATTGTAGCAAATGGGTTCCCTTTAGTTAGCTTTCACGACACTGATTAACATTGTCGACGTGGTTTGGTCCACACTTGTTTAAATTAACTTTTTTGGTTTGCTCTTTAATTATTTGCATATGTGCAATGCTTTATAGTAAGTAAAATCCATTTTAGATAGCTAATTAAATTCGTTTCCCTCCCTCTCTCTCTCTCTCTCTCTCTCTGTTTTTTTTTTTTTTTTTTGGGGATCATCGACTTAGAACAGCTGAAAAATTGATTTGCTTCGGTAGGCTTCCTTTTGCCATCTGGTTTGGCCAAAGATCCATAATTATTTATTTTCTTGTGGTGAAAGAAAAATGAAAATGAATCTTTTCAAAACCCTTTTTGAGGATCCGTCCATATCAAGTCATCAATTATCATCTACGACTAAAATAGAGGAACTCTTAACGCCTCCCCCCCCCCCCCTTTCTCTTTCCCACGTTAGATAGAAATTTTTTCATGCAAATGGCTCAGGGAAATTGATTTTTGGATGATTGAAGTAAAAGGTTTTCTATTGGATGGTTGAGAAGGTTTTTTTTTTTTTTCTTTCTGTTTTTGGCTTTGAAACGGGACAAAGCCTAGAGAGAAAACAAACTCCACCTACACAGGCAGCTAGAGAAGGGCAACTCCAATCAATAAGCTTAAAACAAAAGAAAGAAAGATTACTCTTTTCGCATCAGAATTAAGAAGTTACAGTACTGATCTTACGATAAAATTAAGCAGAAGTGAACCAAAGCACATTTAAGCAAGCAACGTAAACGGTTTTATCTAGCGAAAAATTATTAATTTTTTTTTCATTTATTCAAGTAATATTAATTAATTAGTTTCTTTCTGATCATTAGAAATGAATATCATTTTTCACATTAAAAAAGAGAGGACTTAATGATATATTTTGGCAGAATTGGGAGCAAAAAGAAATGATTATTCCTTAAAAATATACAATTAGATATTAGCCACGTAAAAACCACAAAAAATTTTAAAATAGGAGTTTTAATTACATGGTTACAAGAAAACATACATGTGTGGATCTTTAATTTGTGATTTGGTTTTGAAATCAATGACATAATGAGTAACATGCAGAGGATAAAAGCAAAGGGGTGTATCATTATAGCAGATATGATTAGCTAAACATATCTAGCTATATTTTAATTGGAGTATTACCTGGCAATTTCCATGGCTAACAACGATCACAGTAATGATAAACAATGCGGAAAAATATGAATGTAAAGAGGTTAATCTCATAAAGAATCCAAAGAAAAAGAGACCATTCAATATATATAATACCAAAAGCTTTTCTTCCTTATGTTTTTTCTTTTTAATATGTAAAGTAGTCTAATTAAGCTAACAAATTAAGCATATAATAAAAGAGTCTTGCTATGTCAACCGAAAGATTAATTCAAAATCAATACCGATTCAAGCTTGGCAGCTAGCACCCAAGAATAAAAAATTTTGATTTAATCCATTTGTGATACATATTCCTAACTAATTAACAAAATTTAATATAGCTTTTTGGTACATTTAGTATTTTCCAACATAAAAATGGTGCCTTTTTATTTTGTACATTTGTCGTATATATGTATCTGTTAATACTGTGAAGAAGACGACCTGCGGAGGACAACCTTGGGATTGAAGTCTAAGGAGAGTGGAGTGTGGAGTGTGAAGGAAAATGGGTGGAAGAAGGTGCAATGTCAAGTCTTAAAAAGACATACGCACACCATATATGCACATTGGAAGGATTATGAAAGCTCTGCCACCATCCATTACCAAACCCAACTCAACTGGGGTTTCTGTAGCAGTAAACCATTTGAAGACAAAATAGATGTAGCATCCTCCCCATGTGTTCTTAAGGGCCTTGGTGTCAGTAGGTGCCCACAAACCATCTTTCGCCCCAAACACCAGGTGTACCTCACCAAATCATTGAGCTGCATACTATATATATATATATATATATATATTCAAAGCGGTTGTAGGATTAAAGAATGGGGGAATCTCTCCCTGCTTTTGAAAAGGAAAAGGCAACACAATACCTTCATTTAAACAGTTGTTGAGTGAACTCTTGTTTAGCTTTTTTCTTGAAACTTCATTGAGATTAGTTTAAGAAACCGAAATACGTACGTACGTACGTAATGCATGTGTATTGGCGATGCTTTGTACCTCTACAAGACAGCAAAATGATATTGCTAATTACTACGGATAACCCAAGATGAAGAATGGGAATGCGTAAATGATTCAATATTTGAAGTTTCAATCTCAGTAGTTGTTGTTAATGCCTTGGAGACCGAAATGTGCATTCATTTTGACTGATGCATGACGGTTGGTGGAGATTAAGAAAGATTTGTGACTATTTATATTTATTATTGTTACCCGCACTAACGTATTCACTACAAAAAGGTTCATTGTGTAATTAGCCACATTTCCTCACCAAAATTCAGCGAACTACATTCTTGATGTAACAGTGGCATCATGATAAAACCACTAAAACCTTTGAATGAAGCACATTTGAAGTTAATACAGACCACTTGCAGCTTGTCACTTTTCGGCGCGCATACTCTGTTTTCACGGACCAAGTTATTAATCTCAATAATAATTAATATTAACACGGGGGATTAATTATATTTCATTTGGGAGTACGACAGAGACTTGAATAGATAATGCTAGTCGTATATAGTCTAAGACGAATTAATAATGATGTGAAAGTGGAGATTATTAACAAATAAAATTACTTTAATAATGATATCAACGCATGGCTCAAAAGTTCTATTTATATATAATTTGACTCCCGCAGGAGTTTTAGGTGAAGATGTAGAAAGATTGAGAAAATGATAACATGATCATAATTCCCTTCTTTCTATGCTGAATATTTTTAAAATTTTTTTTAAATGTAAACGTTAAGCCTCCTGCAAATCATGGAACCACCCTGTCTTTCGCCTTTCATTCACGAGCATAACGGATATTAAATAATGCTACACGAGAAGCATCTGATCTGAATTGTCACATACGCAGCACAATGGCAAGGACAGACCCGTCAATGCACTTTAAATTGGACGGGCGTCGTTTCCCCAGTCGTTTGTTTTTCCAATTTTTATTTTTATTTTTTCTTGGCTTTATTGCATCGCTGATACTCCTAGAATTTTATAAAATGTAATTTGACTGCACCCCAAAAAAAAAAATGTAATTTGACCGTTGACCAAAGTTAAGAGTAGCGACTTCGTTTTGGGCTTAGGCCCCGTTTTTCACCAACCATGAGTAGCTGTTTTCTTTGGGTAAGTTTAATTTGTCTTCCGAACTCTCCTGGAGCTGCGCTTTGAACCTTAGCCCCGCGCTGCTCGCCCAAACAGAAACTATCAATATGAAGGGTGCAGTAAAGTTGAGATTTTTGTTTTGTAAGTCGTGCTTGTTTATAAAAATATATAATATTAATATAGTGAATTTATTTAAAATAGTTTTTAAAAAATATTAATTAATAGTTTTCTCTAGATTAAACTTGTACAAAAATGTCTCTCACAATTATATTTTTTTGTGAATCTATGAACGTGATTTTATCATTATTCTTGCCATTTTGAGTATAATCCTAAAACATAATCATTGTCCAAAAATGAAATTGTTAAATGATTTCAACTCAAAAATTGATTAATATCTTGAAATATAAAATAACAATACTGGATTACGAATTTTTATAAGGTGACAGCAGGGTTACGCTCGAGGAGTTGGAAGCGGAACGCACATTATAAAAGGGGAAGAAGAGAGAGAAAACAACACAGCCACAGAGAGAGCTCTTACAAAAAAAAACACATTCTCTTTCATTTCTCTCCAGCTCGTCATTCATTTTTGCCTTTATATCCTTTATTCTCTGCCTGTGCTTTTGTAAATGTCGTGTTGTGCAGCTTGTGCTTCTTTTCTGTTCTCGTCTAATTACAGAAGCTGAGAAGGTTTTGCCTTTCAGAAAAGTGCTTGGGTGAATATAGAGGCACGCTATACTACCCTTTACTTTTCCAGGTTGTGGACTCAACTTTTGGCATAAATATTTAGGGTTAGCCTGTGAGGCTGTGTGTAAAAGTTCTGGAGCTTGAGATCTAGCAGGGTTTTCCTCTTGCTTCCTTGTGAGTGTTTGCTAAGAAATGGGGTTATGAGCAAGAGTGACTGACATTCCAGCTCTGCCTCCATTGTTATGCGTGACCCAGAAGTAAAATAACCAAAACAAAAGAGAAAATATTCCTGCTTCTTTACCAAAGTTCGGTTCTTTAAATCCTTTTCGATACTGGGGGTTTGTCTTCTGCCCTTGGCAGTTAGTCCCATCCATCATCACTGTTTTTCAGGCTATTCACGTTTCACATGGATCGGCTTTCATCCACTAATATTCTACCGGATGCATTTCAAGGGGCCAGAGATGACATTACCCTTCAACTTGGATTGATTTGGAGTCAAGTCAAAGCGCCATTGATAGTTCCGCTACTGAGAATTGCAGTCTTTCTGTGTTTGATCATGTCCTTGTTGCTGTTTATCGAGAGGATGTATATGGGCATTGTCATTACTTTGGTAAAGCTATTTGGGCGAAAACCAGAGAAGCGTTACAAATGGGAGCCAATGAAGGATGACATAGAGTTGGGGAACTCTGCTTATCCAAAGGTTCTTGTTCAAATCCCAATGTACAATGAAAGAGAGGTGCTTTTCAATTGCTATTGGAGTTCTAATTTACTAATATGAAGTTCATTAGTATAGATTGCATTTCTTAACCTTGATTTTGAGTATGATATACTCGTAAATGCAGGTTTATCATCTGTCAATTGGAGCTGCATGCGGGCTCTCTTGGCCTTCAGATAGGATCATAATACAAGTTTTGGACGATTCCACTGACCCAACAATTAAGGTATGCAGCAAAACTCATCACGATGAAAGCCATCTCTGGACTTGTCCAAAAAAAAAAAAAAAAGTGAGCCATCTCTGTATTTTCCATGAAAAAGACTTAAGTGGTCTTTTTATCCAATCAGTAAACCTGAATTGGACATACATTGATGACCCAGTACAGTAGCAATCGATTTAACTAATAAATTAGATGCGTTCTCAAATCATTGTGGCAACTGAACAAATGCAGGGCTCGGTGGAGCTAGAATGCCAAAGATGGGCAAGCAAAGGTATACAAATAAAGTATGAGATTAGGGACAACAGAAATGGGTATAAAGCAGGGGCTCTCAAAGAGGGCATGAAGCGCAGCTACGTGAAAGAGTGCGATTACGTTGCCATTTTTGACGCTGATTTTCAACCAGAGCCTGATTTCCTCTGGCGCACCATCCCTTTCCTCGTGCACAATCCCGAACTCGCTCTCGTTCAGGCACGATGGAAGTTTGGTAATTTTCTCTTGATAAACCTTCCTTAATTTAGAATTTTGGTTCTCTAATGGCGGCTTTCCTTGATTAATCTGGTGTTCTAGGTAGTAAGTTCTAAAAACAGAGCTTGCTTTATGAAAACCGTCGGTGGGTCAATTTTAGTTTTGGAAAGTCAGTTTGGCTGGGAGAGGTAGGTCCCACTTCGTGGTTCATTGACCGTACTAAACTACAGTGTAGTGTATTGCCCTCTTATCGCCCTTTTTTGTTGATGGGGGGGACCCACTCAGACTCAGTGCTCCTCTCCTTCGTACAAAAGAAACAGTGCTATTTCCGGGTGTTATTTTCTTTGTTTGGGTATCTTTTGTCTTGTTCTCTGGAAAGCTGTTAGTGGCGATGGCAAGTTAACAACTCAGCTTTTTTATTTTTTATTTGTCCAGTCCGTCGTGAAAAGTCATCAATGAACTGATATATTATTATCGTTATTAATGGTATATTTATAGCAGCGACAGGGCTAGTTTCTGTTGCTGAAATGTCAGATAAACATTGGTTCGTGAGGAAAACAAGAATTTGGGAGTGAATACATGGACTTAAATAAATGGATCATAGTGGTTACTATAAAAAGCATGGGTAAGATTAGTAAATTAACCTAGAAGGTCAAAAGAGAGGTTGAGTCAACACAAACAGAAATTTGAGACAGAAACCCAAGTTTTTATCCTGATTATGAAGATTTAGTATTTGATAAATCATTAATACTCTCATGTAAATGAGTAAAAATTATTCACACACAAAATAAAATTCTTGCTAAATTCAGCAATATATATAGTTAATTATAACTTTTGTATATTTAGTGTGTGGGTACTATTAAAATAAAATAATTTACAAGTTACTTTAATACTGTGATGAAATTTAATTTTCAAATAATGATCATATATGACAAAAATCACACACCAACCGTGCATTTAAAGTTAAAGTTCATATATGTTTAAAATTTTCTTAAGAAATCATATTCTCAAGAATGTGATTCTTTCAGAGAAAAAAAAAAGTGATGTTAAAGTTTGAGAAATGTGTGCGGGTGTTTAGTAGAAAGAATTTTTTTAATTTTTAAAAAATTAAATTTAAGAAAATTAAATTTTTATATTTAATTTTTAAATTTTAAAACAAGATTATCAAAAAATATGAGTTTCTGAGAATAATTTTTTAATAGTATTACTACCAAAATTTTTTTAGATAAATATTTAAAATTAATTAAATATATTTTATATATTTTTAATAATTATTATTTTTAAAAATAAAAATTTTTACCGTATACTAAATACCTTTAATAGTTTTCAAGAATGCCACGGGTACATTAAACCCAAGAACATCTTTGAGAATATCCAGTAACTTAAATTATTTTAGCTGGGAATTTCTGGACTTTTAGTGAAAAAGTTAATAATTACAGTGGTTTTTCTACTAACGACGTCCGAATTCATATCAAACTTTCTCCTGCAAAATCATTATATGACCTAGGAATCTTCATGCCATGCTAGGTTGTTAACGTGGTAATGAGTGCCATTTTTTTTGTTGCAGTGAATTCCGATGAATGTTTGATGACCAGGATGCAAGAGATGTCGCTGGATTATCATTTTACTGTGGAACAAGAAGTCGGCTCTTCCACTTACGCCTTCTTTGGGTTCAACGGTAATCTGATACCAAATTTCTACAGAAACTTCGAGATTTAAACCACATTATAAAGACAATGAATTCTATGTGGAACAGTGGAAGTTAGTGGGTGTTTTGTTTTAATATTATGACTTCATAGGCTCAGAGCCAGTTTTGTACTCCTATAATGGTGTAGGGACTGCGGGAGTATGGAGAATTTCGGCGCTGAATGAGGCTGGTGGGTGGAAGGATAGGACCACAGTTGAAGATATGGACCTGGCCGTGCGAGCCAGTCTCAAAGGATGGAAATTTCTATACTTGCGGAATTTAAAGGTCTAATTCCCACTCAACTAGTACAATTCATTTTAACCCAAAGTTGCCAGTGTCTTAAAAGTTGCTAAATTTCCATGTTTGTGAAAATTATTCTTTAAACCATCTTTTAATGATAGCACGTACAAAGTGAAAAAAAAAGAAAAGAAAAAAGATAGGAGGAACACTGAAAAGTAATGAAGGGACAATTGCAGGTGAAAAGTGGTGAGGGATCGCATGGAGGAATGTCAATGTTGGTTTTATTTTAATATATCTCCAATCTGGTTATGTTGATTTGCCATCACTGTCTCTCTGACATGAACTATTAATATCACAACAGGTTAAAAACGAATTGCCAAGCACTTTCAAGGCCTATCGCTACCAACAACATCGCTGGTCCTGTGGGCCAGCCAATCTTTTCAGGAAAATGGTAATGGAGATTATAAGAAACAAGGTAAGGTCGCTCCCTTGTAGTATTTATATCAGAAGCGCACAATATTGAATGTGAATCAAGATATATTGGCTATTCACCCACCAAGTTCATATATATGTCCACTGCAGAAAGTGTCTTCGTGGAAGAAGATTCATGTGATTTACAGCTTCTTCTTCGTTCGGAAGGTCATAGCCCACATCAACACTTTTGTATTTTACTGCATTGTATTACCTGCAACTGTTGTAGTGCCTGAGGTCGTCGTCCCAAAGTGGGGAGCTGTATATATCCCTTCCATCATCACCCTTCTAAATGCAGTTGGAACTCCAAGGTCTTCATTTCTTTCAATTGTATTTATTTATTTTTAATTCTGTTTGCCTCTGCAATCAATTTTCATAAACGAAAGTAGCACATGCATGTTCTGTTTGACAATTTTCGGATTGGCGCGTAGTAAACTCATAGTTTCGATTCATTTAACGTAGGATATATTGTTTTAAATGATCCTGTTATCGCAGAATTCCTAGGAAGCATGTAATCCCTGAATCTGTGAAGTGTTCATGATAAATTTGGACTAAGACGGTTTCAAGATAATGAACTGGTTTTGCAAGGGAAACTCTGTTGAGTTCATTTAATATTGTGCTTCTTGCGTCTCAGGTCGCTCCACTTACTAGTCTTCTGGATTCTCTTTGAGAATGTCATGTCTCTGCATCGAACAAAGGCAACAATTATTGGTCTACTGGAGGCTAGAAGAGTGAATGAATGGATCGTCACTGAAAAACTTGGAGATGCTCTCAAAGCTAAAGCAGCCACTAAGACATCCAAGAAGCCACGATTTAAGATTGGAGACAGGTATAAAATGGATACTTATGGCTCAGTTCTCAGATAACATATGCTACAGTAATCTAAATTATACTTAATTGATATAGTACTGACCTATATTTATCCTGTGTGTTGAAATATCATTAGGGTTCACTTGTTAGAGCTTGGTGTTGGACTTTACCTCTTCTTCTGTGGGTGCTACGATTTTCTGTTTGGGAAAAACCACTACTTCATCTTCCTTTATATCCAATCCGTTGCCTTCTTTATTATGGCGTTTGGACATGTTGGCACCTTTGTTCCCAACTCCTAAAAGAGTTTGATTTGGTCGTCATTCAGCAATTTCAGTTTCTGAGCCTTCATTATATCAGCATTGTAATATAACGTGTTTTTAACAAAGCTCTGGCAAATACAGCTTGCTGGCATAAGAAAAGATGGTCATTCTTCAAGGCTATGCATAATAAGAGTCGTGCCTCCTAAGTGTTAATTTTCTTGTGAATATTCAGGTAAGATAAGAAAATTACAGGAGTTCTTCCACGGAAATGAAGTATACAGAAATGGAACACAGGAGTCTACTGGCATCGATCCTCAGGGGAGATTGGATGGATTGTTGGGAAGATTTTGTAGCTCTTTTTTGTCCCTTGTTTTTCTTTTTGTAACCTTACTTTCTTTTGCCCTTTTCTACATTGTATTTGTTTGAAAAAATAAATAAACGGTTTCATGAAACGGGATAGCTTAACAACAGTTCCATGTTGGATCTGCTTTCTCTCTGACCCTATCAATCAGTAAATTTTGCGCAAGTACTATGTGAGAAAGGTAAAACATTGTCATCTAAGCTGTGTTACTTGTCATGGAGAAGGCAATCTGTATTAAATCGGATTCCAGAAACGCCAGGGTCTCGGTTTTATCCTTCCTTAGTAGTAAGGAAGCTAAATTATTGAAATTTCTTATGACATATTAAAGCAGTAATGTGCAAACCAGTATAAAACTGTATGATTATGCTTTCTCAGTAGATGAAATTTCCACCAAGCGCTCACCACCAACACCATCAAACATTACCCTTCCATCAAAACCACTCAAAACATGGGTGCATTCACCTTTCTTCTCTTATTGTTACGTAGATTAAGTATAAATTGCCACAACAGTACATATTTTGTTTCTAGAGATGATACTATTGCTGAAATCATAAAACAGGGATCATTATTATTTAGCAGGAAAAGAAAAAAAGAAAAAGAAAAACTTAGAAAAGTTCATAGCTAAATCAACTAGAAACGTAGCTCATAATCGTGAACGGGAAATCCTCAAAATTAGGAAGAAAGGGAAACGCTTGGGCGGCACCACAAGAAGACTTCAAAGAGCTTTGAGCATATCCTCTGCACCACTAAATGTGAATGCACCCCCTTCCTCCAAATTCAAGACCTTGACAACACCATCCTCAGCCAACAGCGCGTACCTCCTGGACCTCACGCCCAAGCCAACAGGCTTATCGCTCAAATCCAGCTCACACCCGATTGCCTTGGTGAAGGTCCCATTGCCGTCCGACAACAAAAGCACCTCGTCTTTGACCTTCAAGTTCTCTTTCCATGCGCTCATCACGAAGGCATCGTTGACCGAAATGCAGGCAATTGTGCCGACCCCTTTCGATTTGAGCTCCGCGGACTTCTCAACAAATCCCGGAACGTGCTTCTGGGAACAGGTTGGGGTGAAGGCACCAGGGACAGCGAAGAATATAGCTTTCTTTCCTTTGGTGAGATCGGAGACCGTGGTGGTCTGGAGCTCGCCGGCCGGGTCGATGTAGGAAAAGGTGGCTTCTGGTAGCTTGTCACCGACGGCGATGGTGGCGGAAATGGTGGATTTGGCTGTGGAGGCAGTTAAGAATTTGAGGGATTTACGGCGATGGTGGTTGAGTTTGAGCGAAAGAGGGGCGAGTGAGAATGTTGAGGAGAATGTTTTAGATGGGAAGAGAGAGACGGGTGCAGTGGCGGAAGACAGAGAGTGAGTGGCGGTGGGAGTGGGGAGGCTGGAGAATGCAAGAGAGGCGGCCATTGCGATTAGGGAGTATCGGAGAAGGAGACACGTAATAGAGGTAGCAGTACTAGTATAAGGAGCTTGAGGCTTGAATGGTGCGGGTGGGATTCGTTTGGACTCTACCGTTGGATTGAAATTTAGGGCGGAGCGAACAATGAAGGGTGGGGAACCGGGGGAGTCAGCTCACACCTGAGCCCAGATGACGACGATATTAACGTGGGAACCGTAAAATGGTAAGTGGTAATAATGACCTTAAACATGCCTAAAAATGATATTTTATTTTTTATTACATTATGTGCTCCATCAAAAATATATATATATATGAAAAACTCTCTCCAACAACATGGAACCAATCCTAAAAGTATAATGATTACGTATTTTGGTTTGATGGATTAAATTTTACATGACCAAAGAGTTAAAAATTTGTTATATATATGTTGGTTTAAATAATTTTTTTTTCACTAAATTAAAGATATGTAATAATTGTTTAATTTTTCATTTGTATAACGCAGGAGAATCACATACTTTCTCAAATATATTCCATCCAATCAAAGTTCGCCATCTTTTTCTAGAAGCTCTCCTGATTATTAATGGATATGATCATTAAAAGAAAAAAAGAAAGTGTTGCAACCCTTTAGATAAACCTCCCATAACGGGAATAGAGTCGTGAATCTATTCAAATCTGTGAGGGGAAATTGGACACTAACATAAGATCCAGTAACACCTAACATACATAGATGCAGCTCAAGTACAACGCTTAACCTGGAAATACTGAGATTACCATTATACCTGTACGTAGGAGTGAAAATATAAAATTAAATAAATAACTACTTACTAACCTGAATAATTGGATGTGGGAAGGTTATGCCTTTTGGGCTATTACAATCAGTTTCAAAATCAAAACACAACGAAAAAGCTGAGATGATTTGATATTTAGTGCATCCTGCATCATTTGTGTTAGTTGGGTGCCATTATTGATGTTTATTATGACTTGACTAATATCAATTGCATCGCCTATTCAATAACATGTTAAGGTACATGTAGTCAATGTTTATATGTATATTTCATATGTCAATGGACGATTTATTCTCTCTGGCATCCTGTTGAAAGAAACTTCATCTTTGGTTGAGTAATGGGGGTAACTTAGCTTCTTTATTTGACAACTAAGGCCGAGCATGTTAGGTTATATTTCCTAAAAGGTGATATTGTAACGATTTCATTTCCTAAAGTTGATAATATAATGATTATTACTAAATTAATATTGCACCTCAATATACACAGCTGAAATTTGTGCTGGTCTGGACATTTAAAACATGATTGTTGTTCCAGGTGTGGAGGTAAAAATGGAGTCTCTCGAGGTTACGCCGGGAGAAGGAATGATCTTGCATATTTCACGGGTTACATATAATGAGAAATAAACATCCAATCATTCTGTTCTCTTGCTTTTGCATCAATTTTTGGTTTTATTTGAATAATTAGAAGAACATTAACCACCTTAGGCTAGCTCAGGTGATTGGGAGAGGGGGGTCTTTAGGGATGGGTGTGTGTATTCGAGCCTGCTGGATGTACCCAAAAAAAAAAAGAACATTATGTGACAGGCATGTATTGGTGAGGTCAAGGAGGGGAGAGGGAGTAAACCAGTATGCCTCTCAGTCAAGTTTGGTGATCAGAAACTTGCACTTGGAACTCTTTCTTTTGAGAAATTTCCTCAGATGTCGTTTGATTTGGTATTCGAGAAGGAATTTGAGCAATCCCATGACTGGAAAAATGGGAGTGTCTTCTTTGTTGGATATGAATCCAGAATTCCACATGAATATCCTTTCTAATACCATTTCTTTTTTTCTCTGTGGATGGTCAAGATGCAATCTCTTATGTTATCTCTCTCTCTCACACACACACACACAAACACACACATATTTCCTTAAACTTTAACCTTTATTCTTTGTGGTCACTAGGGAGGATTCTGAGAGTTCTGGTGAAATACTCTTCATCATTTGGTTTCGTTTTTTATGCAATGTTTTATTCTAATTTATACTATCATCTTCTTTTTTTTCCTTCAGATTTTGATGATGTTCTAGTTATTGCTTCCAATGGTAAGGTTGTTCATTTTGTGCAGTTTAATTTTCATGAAGCAGGTTTTCTAGCATCTCTTTCTTTGTTCATTATGTTTTAAGCAGTGTATGCAGGAAAACCTGAGTCTGAGGTGAAGCAAGCTGTTTAACCTGGTGCAATTGAAGCTAAGCAAAAGGAGAAGATGAAGGAGTCAAGACAGGATTACAAGGCCAATCAAAATGGTAATAATGGTGAAGACGAAGAAGATTCATCCGAATCCGACCAGTCTGATGGGGTATTCTCATAATCTGGAATGTTTCTTGGAGGATCGATTACCTTGCCTAGTGGATGGACGCTGATGACTGTTGTAATTGAAAGAAATGAATGTTAGTTGCAAATGATAGGCAGGATACTCGGTGTAAATGTTAGTTGCAGAAGTGTATGGCATATGCTGCTGCAACATAGAGGGATACAAACTTTGTCGTACTGTGTTAAATCATTCTTTTGATACTTATTACGGTAATTAACATCGGTGAGGTTTCTTTCACAGTTTCACCTGCCACTTAGAAAGGAATAGGCTTCTATTAGATACTTTGCTACTCTATTGTGATTGTTTTCAGATTCATTATCGTTATTATCACAGCTTAGATGCTACATTCTGGAGCCATTTGAATGGACCGTTGTGCTTGTACTCTTCTGTTCAAATTTTCCTTTGTTACCCATAAATGGCATTTGATGCTAAAATATATCTATAGAATTTATTTACGATTATTATAGTGTTTTCTGTTGTTTGTTGTTTTTATAATCATTTGCTTATTGCTGTTTTGACCAGTCCTGTTAGTCATCCCTCATCAACTCTGTTCCAAGTTTGATTGTGAAATGATAATTGGTGCCCATTAGATATAACTCTAGAGTTTATTTACAATGTTTTTCAGTTTAGATCTGTCAAGCTGTTGTCATAATCCTCTGCTTATTTCCTTGACCAGTCATGGAAGAGTATTGTCAGGGAATTAGTGAACTGCATTGGCATTGAATTACCCATAATTTTATTTTCTTATTTTTATTGTTATTGTTTGTTGTTCAGCCAATGGTGAATGGTGAATGGTGAATGGTGAATGGGATGTATCTAACTAGTTGCTTGAACATGGGCATCGTGATATTTTTGGATTGGATGAAGGTTAAAAGATCTGAAGAGTGTGGGAGAGTAGGGGTGAACAAAAACCGAATCGAACCGAACTAAACCGAAAAAACCGAACCGAACCGACCAAAAACCGAACCAAACCGATTAAAATCGGTTTAGTTCGGTTTTTTTTTTTGAAAAACCGACCGGTTCGGTTCGGTTTGGTTCGGTTGGGACGGTCCAACCGAACCAAACCGAACCGAACTAAATTATTTTTAATATATTTAATTAATATTATTAAATTTATTTTTTATTATATTTTAAAAATATTTTACATAATTTTTTTAAAATTTTTTGAAATGGGCCTAAAGAATTCGAAATAAGCCCAAAAATTAAAAAAAAATTAGGCCCAAAAAAATTTAAATGGGCCAAAAATTAAAAAAATTTGGCAAAAAAAATTTTTTTTTTTTTTTTAAAAGAACCGAACCAACCGAACCAACCGAACCAAACCGAACCGCCTTTTGGCGGTTCGGTTCGGTTCGGTTGGTTGGACCCCAACCGAACCGAATGGGTCCAAATTTTTTTTTTTTTTTTATGGTCGGTTCGGTTTGGTTGAAGTCCAAAACCGAACCGAACCGAACATTTGAACACCCCTATGGGAGAGTTTAGTTTAGCTCGCGTAGGAGATCTAGTATAGTGATTTTGATAATGAGCCTTGAGCTTGTCAAAAGTGAGTGAAGTCGTACTTAATTCTCGCTTGTGGGTTTGTTGATAATTGGGCTTTAATATTCATTGTCTTTATTATGAAATTTCATTTAAATGCTTCCGGTAATCGAACCCGCAATGATGGCAGAACAGAAGTGATTTTAACATAACTTGAAAGCAAAGGCAGGCATGTAAAAATGGGATATGGATCCTCTGCTGCACCTTTACTGCGTTTTGGCTTTTTTTTTTTTATAAATTTATTTTAATAACAATAAATTTTTTATACATTTTTAATTTAATTTTTTAAAATTTTAATTTATAAATTTAATCTTTTAAAGATTAATTTATTTTAAAAAATATTTTCAAATTTACTATATTAATAAATATTTGACACATTTTTTGATTTATTATAATTAAAAATTTAAATAAAAATACAGTTTAATTAAATTTTTATTTTTATTAATTATAAATTTTTATTAAACATCTATTAATAGAGTTAACATAAGAACAATTATAAAAAAAATTAATTTTTTTATTAATATATCTAAAAAATTTAAACTTTATAAAAATAAAATTAATTTTTTTTAAATATCAAAATAATAATTGACTCATTTACTTTTAAATTTCATATGATTTTGATTATTTAATTTAATTAAAATAAATTCATTATTATTAAAATAAATTAAAGATAATAAATACAATAAAAAAAGATAAGAGATACATGCTTTAAATAAAAAATTAACTTTACATGAATTTATTATTCTACTAGAACTTATAAATGAGAATACAATAGAAGATAACATTTTTAACGTTATTTAACTGTCTAAATGTCAAGAATTACCTAATCCCAAATAATGAGTATAAATCCTAGGCTTTTAAATTTCATTTCAACTGAACAACCTATCACCGGCAAAAACCGAAGTACCTCTTTTTTCAATCACTCCTACGCAAGTCGACCAATGAACTCATACGGTTATCAATAACAACGAATAGTGGAAACTGAAAAATGACCACGATATAGCCAAGCAGCAGCCCCATAATTTCTTCGGTCTTGGACAGCAAAGTATGTTTTTTCGGGCTTATTGCATTAACAAGATAATGTTCCGTCATGCTTGAGGGCGAGGATGACCAACTGCATCAACGGACGGTGGGGATCAGCAGCATTAGCAGTGGCTTGTTATGAATAGAAGAACGAAGAAGACGACACGAATAGGGAAACAAAGTAATCAATTTTTAAAGGATGTCGAAGTCCCGAGTTCCAAATCCCAGCTCGGTAGACAAGGGTGATTTCTATCTGCAAAATAAAGATTCAGGATAGAATAATTAATTCGTCGTTTTTTTTTTTCTCTTACTAAGCTAAGGAATCCTCAACTCCATAATTAAACGCTTGTATGAAGAAAAAATTTGTTTAAAGATTTACAAAACATAGGCAGATGGGAAAATAAGCTGAAGTAAATCAATTTTACAAAAACTGAGCAATCAAATGGAAATATTTCTTGGTGTCTGGTCGATGTTAAATAATATTCCCCGGTGAAAGCACCATTTAATTATTTCAAGGTAACGAGGTTACCTTATTTGCACACGTGTTTGACTGTGGTGGCTCACCCAAAATCACGATTTCGTTACTCGTAGTGCTACTTTGGTCTCTTGGGGATCAAAACACATTTGGTTAGATGATCCGTCAAAGACTACAGCGACACAAAGTTCAGAAGGCTTACTCAATAACCCGAAAACATAGAACAGTAATTCTCCATACTTAGGGCTCCATCATATATGAAACTCCCCAAAGTGAACTCCATATAAGTTCCCCGCTTCTTCTCTGTCCCTCCATCATATATGCATGGACATATAACTATCACTTGAAGCGCAAAAATTAAAAGCTGTCAATGGTATGCATATTACAGGATACTCTAACTAAACAATAGACAATTCAGCATAGGTCAATAATAAGGATACTAACAACTAAAATCGATTCAATGGAAGTGTAAACGGACCAAACCAAATTACTTGCCACTGTTACTAGAGGATTCGTCTTTCCTTTTTTTTCTTTTTCTTTTTCTTTTTGACCTTACTGCTACTATACCTAATGGTCATCACTTCCCTTTCCATTTCTTGCCACACTCTGTTGTTCATAATCATTGTCATTCCTATGGTTCATGTTACCAGATTCTTCCAGTTCCTTCTCCCTGTTCCATTGCTCTATTTTAGCTCTTCTTTCTGCACTACTTTCTCTAACTGGGCTCCTATCTCTTCCCACTGGACTTCTGCTTCTTTTTTCTCTTCGTCGAGGACTACCGCTTCTAGGCCACCTGCCCCTACTTTGGCGGCCTTGATATCTGTCAAAATCTCTTCTACCAGAATTACGACCAGAATGTGAACGCTCGTCATTGTTATGATTCCTAGGAGGGCTCCGGCTTCTGCTTCCACTTTGGCCATGCCACCACTTGTTTCTTCCAAATAAACGCTTTCTCAACTCCCTAAAAGTAGAAGGGCAGGGTGACGGGCAAAAGCAGCCAAAGGAAGAATGCAAGTGCAAAATGTTTCAAAGTAAGAAAAAGAGCTTCGCTGAAAAGCCAACCTGTTAATCTTCTTCAAGTGCATAAAGTTGCAGTAGCCACCTCGATTACATACATTTTCCTCATATTGCCTACAAGTAGCTTCTCGAAAATCCGTCACAGGAGAGAAGTCAACAATGATGGGTCGCCCTAAATGTGTCGTTGAAAGTTAAAAGTTTCACCATAATAGTTGTCAGTTGTCAATGTTTGGGATGGGGGATGAGGACCTCAATCAATAATACATAGTGCTTGAGGCTTCATAACAAAAGTGTAACTTAGTTGCAGCACTAATTATCTACTCACATTTTATGTCCTGCCAACAATTATGACAACCTTGAGCAATTGCTATTATGACACAATAACTCATGTCAAATGAAAACAAAATCATATATAGCCACCACTAAGCAAGGGAAGAAATCTACCATAGCTTTCCATCATACCTCAGCTATTTTTATAAAACTAAAAGACAAAACATATATATGAAACTGGTGCACTATAGTAATTCTGAAACCCATTTAATTACGTAGTTTAAACTAGACTTGACATAAAAGCTAAACAGTTAGACAGATAGATAGATAAATACAGAGGGAGGCATAGATAATTTGAAAGCGTGTTCACATATATGCATGCACAAATACATGATGAATACAATTTTTCAAACAAGAAGAGATGCTAGCTCAATTATCCACTATTTTAAAACTGAACTATGTATGTTTTTACCAACCAAGAAGAAAAGGCTACTTCAAATTATATCCTAAAGCACCAAATAACTTTCCAGGGAGAATTAATACCACAAGAGGAATAGCATAGGAAGTAATATCAAATTCAGCAGCGTCCAGATAACATCTTAAACAACCCTGACCTTTACCATTACAACAACTCAAATGTTCAACAATAAAGACCAACTCACAACCATGTGAAGTCACAATTGTCAGAAAAGTTTAATTACATTTATGAAACATATTTCCTGTATACTTTTGTGTCCCCAAGCGGTTTCTAACAAAATGCTTTTTTGTAATTATTATTATTATTGTCATTGATATAAGTACAACTACTAAAGGTGGTAATAGTAGCTCAAAGAATAAATTTATTGCCACACACAACTAAAATAGAACGATAGATCAGACCCTGGACAAATAGATTGAATACAAAAGACTAAAGAGAGCTACCATGTGACAGACCACAAGGTACCTGGCCAAAATGCATTTCATCAGATAATGTTCAAGACTCCAACATGAGTAAAAGAATGGGCCAACTAATAGTGGCTACAGTATGGTTAGCATAAGGAGGTCATGCCAAACCAGTTGGGCAACTCCAACCTATTGACCTGAAACCAATTTGAGTAAAAAGACGCATACTTAGAATGATTTTCCTATCTATAATAAGAAACATCACCCCTGCATTTAGTCTACACATGTCACACACACACACTCACAATATCACAAATAACGAGAAATAAAACCAACGTCAAAAGATATATTATTTTCAGCATACAAACATGTTATAGATAAACCATGAATTGTGACAGTTGTGATCCCTAATCTCAGCATAAAAATAAACTTTAGTTAGGTGGTATCGAATACAATAACACAATCCTGTTCAAAGAAATTGCACTAAAAACACTCGTGTCAGTTAATTTGACACCTATCATATCACGTCAACATAACTGTGTTATTGGCAAAACAAAAATTATGTGTTTAAATTGGAAATAACGGGAAACAACTAAAATATAACAAGAGGAAGGCTAATTGTTTTTAAACAAAAAGAGAAAGGGGGTGAAGCCCAGACATCAACCTGAATAAAATCTTCCAGACAGATTTACTAGCGCATTTGCTGCATGGTCTTCCTCTTTGAACTGAACATATACATTACCAACCTGAACAACACAAAAGGGTGTTCAATAATTGAACACATAAATTTTTCTTTTAAAAAAAGAAATGCATGCGTAATAAAAGAGAAGCAGGCATACCATGTGATCAGCCAAATTATCGCAAATATTCAAGCTCTGAATTTCGCCGTACTTCCTCAGCTCCTCAAATAGATCTTCGTAGAAATCCTGCACTTACAAGCCACGATTTATTTATATTGAAAAAACTAATTTAGTTCAGGATTAATGCCGAATCGAGAAGTGGGGCAAGAATCAGGTGAGAGGAAGAAAAAAGGAACAGCGAAATCAAAATGGAATAAGAAAATATATGAGAGAGACAAATCAAGATCCAAATAAAGAAGAAAATGAGAGAGGAAAAGAAAACAAAAGTTTCGAACCTCGAAGTGATCTTGGACCTTGTCGGGGTCTAGTGCCTGGCCTTGATTAGGATCAACGACGGGGGTGATCATATCAGGCCTCTGATACATGTTGGAGAGGAGCAGAGTAGGGCTGATGGTGGGCTTAGTGTGAAGTCTGGAGCAGCGGTCGCCATGCCTGCAAGCTCCGATCTTGAAGTAGAAGGGGCAGTTCACCCTGTCCTTCTCCGTTCCAAATATCGATGCCAAATGCTCCGCCATCCCCAACTTCAAATCACAGATGCACCAGCACGCAAGCAATAATATAACAAGAATCTCCCTCTTTGACGCTTAGGGTTTCATTTCAATTCCCTTCGTTCTGCGAATGTTCCATTCTTCTCCAATATAACTTTATACAGACTTCCTCTGCATCTAAACATCATATTATTTTTTTGTAAAGCACCACAAAAAAAGTAAATAGTTACGTTAATAATAAATATGGTTTTAATAAAAATAATTTTAAAAAATATTAATTTTATTACACATTATAATTTAAATATTATTAATAAATAAAAATTATTTATTAATAATAAATTAAATTATTTTTTAAAATAAATTATTATAAATAACTCATTATTAATATAATAATATTATTTTAAATGTTTATATTGAATTTTTTTTTATCAATTTGTTAGTTGTAAAAAATATAGTCTATGCTCAAATTCAATGTAATTATGAACAATTTTTTTATTAAATACACAATTTTTAAAAATAAAATAAAATAAAATAAAATGTACATTTTTTTAAATATATTATTACTTTAAAGATGTGTTTAGTTAAACGAAAGAAAAAAAAATTAATAAAAATACTAATAATAATAAATTTTTTATTTAATTTATAAAAAAATAATATAACAGTTATATTTTTATTAAAAATATATTTTTTTTATTAATTTTTTTATTAAAATTTTTGATTTATTTTTTTTATATTTTTATCTTTTATTTAAAAAAAAGGAAATAATTTAAAAAAAATCAGAACTAACACAAAATCAACCTCTTGCCTCCCCTCCCTCCCCTCTAAATCTCTTCATTTTTAGAGAAGAGGAATTTTGGAAAAAAAAAAAGAGATTTTATTTTTTTCATATTTTTTTTCTCTCCTCCAAAATACTAAATCAAATAAATAAAAAATTTTAAAAAACTCACCTCCTCCAACCAAACAGCCCCTAAAATATTTAGAAGCCCTGCATGAGAATAAGGAACAAAGCTGCAAACGCTACACACACCAATGGCGACGAACAGAATAAATTTGAAAACGATTAATTGTCATATTTTTAAACTTGCATCCCTGATCAACGTGTCAGCTGATACACAACCGCTAGAACCCCCACCCCCCCGGGGTGTCATTTTAGTTATGTACTAATTTTAAAGTATCCTATGAGATAATTTATTCATAAATTATATGAAAAGATATTAGTTATATCATTGAAGTTTCTTCCATCATTTACTTTTTTTAATAAATTATGTTTAATTTTTTAAATTTATTTAAAAAATTTCATTTATATTTTTTTTTAGTTTCAACTTATATACAAAAATTTTATTAATAAAATTTCTAATATTCCTTTAAAAAAATCTATAAATAATTTAATTCAATATAATATAAATCGTCCAAAAGTCAAACCAATACTTATAATTAATTTTTTAAAATTTAAAATAATATAAATGTATGTTTTATAAATTTTAAAATATATTTTTATCTCAATTTAAAACTAAATAAAGTGTGTATAATTTTTATAAATATAAAAATATTAAATATAATCATTATTTATTTTTTGTTGCATTATAATTGTTGTTTTAAAAATTAAAGCATATTCATATGTTCGTCTTATCATTTTCATTTTTAAATTCTCAAGTTACAATAATTTGATTATATAAATTTACTTTGTTAAAAATTATTTCCACATATTATATATTAAAATTTAACGGCATTCTAGTTTTACAGTTAACTATTATTATTATTAAGAATTCAAATATATTTTTTTTTTGTTGATAACGTATAAATGTATCATTGAACAAGTTACGTCTATATTATTTTACTAAATAGCCACCAAATTTTTTTCTCACAGTTCAATAAGCCATAACAATTGATTACATTTTGGAAAAATAAAAATAGTAGCTAATGAAACTTTTATTGAAGATACGAAAAGGAATTAATATAAAATTATAATTCTATTAGAAAGTTTCTTCACAACTAGCAGGTTTGCCCGAGAGGTTAAGGGGGAAGACTTAAGATCTTCTGCACATAAGTGCGCGTGGGTTCGAACCCCACAGCCTGCAGAATTATTTTACTTTCAATACTTAATTATTTTTTGTTTGAGTGAATTATTTTTATATTTCCTAATTAATACAATTATTACATGATTATATTTTTTATTCTAAGAGTATACACAAATTTTTTTAAAATTAAAAATATAGAATAAAATTTCTCATCTCTTTTGATTAACAGAGGGAATAATTGTATAATAAATATAATAATTACAAAATAAAAAAGTATTTTACTCTAAAGAAAAAATAGTATAATAAAAATATTGATTAAGAAAATAGATAATATTTTATTCTTATTTTAAAAAAAATTGTGGACATTTTTATAATAAATAAAAGATTCGTATAATAAAAATATTAACCAAATAAAAAAATTACTTTTTTATTTCTTATCAAACAAAATATAATAATTACAAAATAAAAAAGTATTTTACTCTAAAGAATGAATAGTATAATAAAAATATTGATTAAGAAAATAGATAATATTTTATTCTTATTTTTTAAAAAATTTGTGTACATTTTTATAATAAATAAAAGATTCGTATAATAAAAATATTAACCAAATAAAAAAATTACTTTTTTATTTCTTATCAAACAAAATATGATTTTTTTCTTAAATAAAAAATATGAATTTAATATAATAAAATCTTTTAAATTATATATGACTGCCCTTGGTTGATTGATAAACTTATTATTCATATAATAAAAGTATTAATTAAAAAATAAAAGAGTAATTATTTATTACCAAACAAAATATATGATTTTTTTTTCTAAAATAACAAATTATAAATTTAATATAATAAAAGCATTGATTGATAAACCTATATATATTTATTCTATCTCAATTATTGATACAACATTTTAGGATTTTATTCCTAACTAGAACAATCTAACTCAAAAATTGCTACCCACTTCTGATATGGTAGGATGAACAAGTAATTACTCATTGTATTGGCAAAACGAGTTTAAGTTTATGGGCCGTTTTGTTTAACCCATTTATTGAGTAAGTTTGAACTTTAAAAATTAAGTTCATTAAAATGCAAGTTTAAATGGGATAGTTTATCATTGTCCAAAAAAAAAAGAGGGAGATAGTTTATTAGCCTATGAGCTGAAACAAATTGAACGCGGACTGACCTGTTACAAAAATATAAAGAAAAAGGCTAAATTACGATATTAATTAATATATATATATATATTTATACACACACACACACACATTATTATATTTTATAATTTTTTTTAATAATAGGCATCTTGGGCCCGAGCTGTTTCGACTCTTTTTTTTTTAGTAAGATTTCACTTTCTTCATAAGAATAGCATTTCGCTTTAAAACCTTGATAAAATGGAGTTTGGAGAGTATGGCGAAGTATGGAGAAAGATTTGGAAGGCAACAGTTCCCTCTAATTAAGGTTGTTAATTCGTGTGGCTCGCCTGTGGAAAAATTATTCTCACAATTTACGCTCTGCAACGTCGAGGAATGGATGGCAAAGAGCAAAACCATTCTGCATCTTCTGGTGGGGTCAATGTGATACGGAGTGGAGAAGTCAAACAAATTCATTTTCTTAAAATATTTTATGATTGATTCAATTTAGTTAAACCTTCAAAATCAAAACACTTTAAACAAAAAAAAAAAAAAATGTGCTACCAATGGCAGCCACCCATTTTCAAATTAGAAATAGAAGACTCTCAAGTTTTGAGGAGCTATTGACAATGGCAAATCCCCTCCATTTTAAGTTTTTTCTCTTGGTTGTTTTTTTCTTTATACATTTTTTTTTCTTTTCTTTGGAAGTTCTCTTTGTTTTGTTTATTGGAATTTTTTTTAATTTCTTTAGATAAGTTGTTATTTTTTTATTAAAAAATATTCAATATTAATCAATATTTTAAAAAATTTACAACTTATTCTTCACTTTTATAATATTTTAAACTTTGAAAAAAAGTTTTATTTACAGAGTGTTTGGTATGCATACTTTTAAATTTTATAAAAATCTTAATATAAAAAATAAAATTATCTTATTTAGTACAAATTTTAAAAAATTTATTCCTATGAAATTAAAATTTTCATAAATAATTTTTAATAATTTTTCTATGAAATAATTCTTAAGGGTGAACAATAACACGAACAAATTATTTGAATCCGTTTGAACTTAATAAAATAATTATATTTTAGATAAATCAAATAGAGTTAATAGATCTAAACGAATAAATTTTTTTAAAAAATTTGAGTTCATAAATTTGGGTTGATTTCAAAATTTTTAAACTCGAAATAATTCTACCCAACTAACAAGTTAAATACAAAATTCTTAATCTAAGATAATGATGCAGCTATACTATAATGGTGTGAGCATTTTGTTTGGCAATTGTGACTAGGTTCGAGTCCTGTTATAGTATTTGAACTTCAACCTTCTTCTTTTTTTATCCAGCAACGTCGTCTTGTCCTTATTATATATGTTTGGCATCGTCACTTACAACTCACTCAAACTCTGAAAGCTGAAACCCTACCCTTATTGCTTCGTGCCTCGTCCCTCGTCCCTCAACCTCCTGCATCTAGCTCTAGTCGTCCATCATCCTAGTGTCCTTAAACCGTCACTTTGCCTCCATTATAGCATTATTTTTTTGTCATTTGCCTCGACTTCCAATGCGAGTGACTCCTCACAAATCGTCAAACCCTCAACTTTCACTACGAAGATGAAGTCTAACCAGTGAACTTTGCTGTTTGTTTCGACCTCCATTGCGAATAACTGCTCACAAACCGTCGACATCCACTGTAAAAAAGAAGCATAGTCAGCAAAATTTAAGTTTAGAGTTTTTTAGATCCAAAGACTCCTCACAACAAATCTTTTGACTTCTACCGTCATTTTCGCGGTGGTTTTATTTTATATATAAAAATTTTACCTATTAATTTATTGTAATAGATTGTGAGTAATAAAAAATTTATTTAATTATTTTCACCGGATATTTTTGTGAAATGAAAAATCAAGAATGATTTGCATATTATGAAAATTTGTTCTTTTTACTTTGATGTATTTCTTTAGTGACCTGCCAACTCGACTATGATATTCTTTAACCGATTAAATTTAATTTGTTTGATTCATCTGAAATCATAGTTGGATTTAATTAAATATTTTACAATCTAACTATTGTTCCATCGAATTGAAATTTTAGTCAAACTCGATCCATACTCATCTCTAATGATTTTTATGGAGAGTGATAAAAATCTTAATTTTTCATGAGTTTATAAATTTTTTTATAATATTAAAAAATAAATATACTTTTTATTAATGATATAATTATAATAATAATAAAAAATTCACTCTATTCTCACTGTCTCACTTTTTTATTTATTATTTCTTTCATTTTCTCGCACCCATTATTTTTACTCTCACCTTATCTCTCATAAAAATAAAAGATATACAAAAAATTAAATATAACTAAATATAAGAATAAAAAATTTTAAAAAAATATTATTTAAATACTCCCAATAATTTGAAAAATCATGAAATATATTTTAAATATTCTTAAAAATTATTATTTTTATCAATTATATTTATCAAAAAATATGATTACTAAAAACAAATTTTTTTACTATTCATTTAAAAGATGTATTATCTCATATTAAAAGACTTCTTTTGTCTTCTTTTAAAATTTCTAATCAATTGTATTTAAGTAAAATTTGTTATAATTCATTATATTGTTAATTAATAATAATTAAAAAATGTGTTATTTATAATTTTTTATTAATATTCAGTAGTGAAAAATTAATTTATAAAAAAAAATTTAACATATTTTTCTTTTTAAATTTCTATAAATTTCAAACTTTTATAAACGGTGTGACCGCTGTCCCAGGAGTTTGCTGCTCTCTAGTTTCACTGCGGCAAGAACAGGCATCATAATATTAACCCATTTATAGCCAATCCATGACGGGTTCGTCTACTGAGGATCGCACAACCAACAACAAAAGGTAAACTCATTATTAATTATTAAATTTAAATATCATTAATCATCTTTCCCAATTTAGCGCAGTATTGTATAAGCTCTAGGGATCAAAATTCAAAGATTATTGGCGAAAAAATTGTTTTAACAACAATAACATGCTAATTGTTAACTTATTCATCACACAAGTGCAGACCCGCAGCCAAATCTCACTTCTAAACTCCTATAAGCCTTCTGTTTCACCTCTCTAATAGGGTTCAACAGGCGTGCGGAAGTTTGCTCCGGCATATACAGCTTCTGAACCAAGCTCCTCCTCAATTCTCAAAAGCTGCCAGCACAAAGTAAACTCAACAGTTAAAAAATCCAGAACAAATAAATGAGACTACAGGTAACTATGATAAGCAATTAATACAGCACAAAAGCAATATGCATCTGAGGCTAGTGTGCCGGATTGACCAACGCTAACCTGATTATATTTAGCAAGACGCTCTGACCTGCATGGAGCTCCTGTCTTAATTTGACCCTGTTCATACAAAAATTATGACAAAGGAGATATTAAACTGGACAAGTGGCTTAAAGTGGTACCAACACAAAACTTGAACTGAATAAGGTAATACCGTGGCCAAACCAACAGAAAGATCAGCAATAAAGGTATCCTCAGTCTCTCCACTGCAACCAAAATATAAGAACAATGTCAGCAACCAGGAGTGAGCCACGATTACTATAAGGAAGGGGGCAAAATACAAGTGATGAAGGGTATTTTAGGAAAAAGAAATTTTTAGGGGGCAACTATATTATAAGAGTGTTCAAAGGCATAAGAAAAGGTTAGGATATTAAAAAATTTGTTGGGACTCCATCTCCCTCATTGTACAAGGTAGCTCTGCCCTAACAGCAAGTTCAAGGCGATTGGATTGTTAAAGTATACTGATGGACTGAATTTTAAGCAGTGTTCAAACCTCCGGTGGCTGGCCATTACACCCCATCCAGCTTTTTTGGACATCTTGACGGCTTCAATACTTTCGGTCACAGATCCAATTTGATTGACCTGTTTCAGGATCGTATCAAAAAATGGTTAGCTATAAATCTACCTGTGCACCAAAAAGAGGCTCCAGTAATTTATCTCTAGAAAATGACAAGAAGACGAGTACTTTGAGGAGAAGAGCATTGCATGCTTTTCCATCAATTGCCTTCTGAACCCTCTGAGGAAAGAAAAAGCATAAATTTCAGTGGTGAACACCAAATCCAACCAACCTCCCCACTAAAAGAGTAACAGAAACAATAAATAAACAAGAAGATTTTGTTCAACCAGGTTTTAATAGGTAGGCCATTTGCCAACCTTGGGGTTTGTAACCAAGAGATCATCACCGACAATTTGTACTTTGTCTCCAACCTCACCAGTTAGCTTGGCATAGTGGTCCCAGTCATCTTGGTCAAAAGGATCTTCAATTGAAACAATAGGGTATTCCGACACAAATGACTTGTAGAGATCTTTCAGAGCATTTCCAGAGATCTTCTGTGAGCCATCATTGTTCTGCATGTGAAACAGAAAATGCCAAGAAATAAATTACCCAAACATTAATCTGCTAAAAGATTAGGTTAAACCATATACCATATGAATACAAGTTCCCACCAAAATTGAACCAGTTAATGAGGTAAGCACTACTTAATAATGATCTCCTTGAACATTCAAATATGTAAGCAAATGATACCAAGCAGGAAAGTAACAAACAATTACTTGGAAAATAAAGATGCCAAGTAAAACTTCCTCCCATAAAGATTGATATAATGATGCAGATCAGATAAACTTTCAACACAGAAACATAAAGCACTAAAATTTCTAAGAACTTCGGGTTTAACCTTGTCTAAGAAAGTTAATATTGTAACACTCGGATCAAGCTCTCAAGCCTTCTTAGCAACCAACATCTAGCACCATGCACCAACAAAACAAAATTTTTTAATGAATACTAAGGCTTGTCCAACCTACTCTTTAACTAGACCAGACAGTCAACAATGCTAGACATAATCTCAATTACACCATTCACTTATAAGTCAGTGAGCTCACCTCTTCCTTGAAGTTCAAGTCATATGTTTTGTTTGATTTGTAAAATTCAGAAGCAGCAACATCCATTCCAATAACAACCTAAGAATATTATTGAAATTGTCAAATTCTCTCAAATGAAGCCATCTAAATAACCAGAAACAGAATAATGATAGGGGAATAAAAAACCGACTTTGCCTGTGTAACCAGCTTTGGCAATGGCAGTTTTTAGCAATTCCAGACCTTCCTTGTTCTCCTGAACATTAAAAGAGATGGTATCATCAATAACTGAACAAAAACCTGTGCAGGGAACCAAGTTCCTTGAATGTATAAACACAAGGAGTTAGTATCCATCATTAACCTGAATGTTAGGAGCAAAGCCACCTTCATCACCAACATTTACTGCATCCTGACCATATTTCTTCTTAATCACAGCCTGAAATGACATACCATAACCACCAATTATAACCAACTAAGAAGCAGTAGTAAAATTTTATGATAAAGTTGGCAAACCAACTGGCATAGAAACACATGCAGAAAGACATCAAGATATAAACACTTTATACAATTGAAGAAAATAGTAACAGTATCCACTTACTAGCCGATTCCAAAGCTTTGGAAAATGTATTAACTTACTGGCGTAGTATGAAAATTTATCCATGGTCTAGTTTTGACAAAATAAAATACACATTTGAAAAGAGGTAGACAGTTGTTAAAGAAACTGACCTTTAAATGGTGATATACTTCCACACCCATCTTCATGGCTTCCTTGAAAGAGGAAGCTCCCACAGGAAGAATCATGAACTCCTGCATGAACAAATAAATCAGAAGATCAATTAGTATAATCAATCTCTCTCTCTATCTCACACACACCGACAAACAAAGAAGAAAAAGCATAAGCAGTCTTAGATAGCATGCCTGCATGGCAAGTTTGTTTCCTGCATGTGATCCACCATTAATGACATTGAAAGAGGGAACAGGAAGCACCAACTTCTTGTTACCCGCAAGATTTGCAATATGCTGCATCCAAAAACATGGCAATAACGAGGTCAGACATTATTACTAAAAGTATCCCTCACCCCCAAACAGAAAGAATAAAAGTGTAGGTGCATGCAGCACTAGCTCTTCTTGAGAAAACTTCATGAGAAGTAGTTGTGTTTATTAAAAGACTGGTTTATGTAGTTGTCACACCAAAAAGAGTTATTTCACAATACAGATCCACTGTTCTCCTCTACAAACTAGGAAAGTTAGTTCCACAGTTCATACATATCAGCATATGTACCTTGTAAAGAGGAATTTTCAAAACACTGGCACCGGCTTTGCAGACAGCAAGAGACACTGCCAATATGGCATTAGCTCCAAGCTAAAATAATGGAAGATGCATTAGGATGATATGAATTAAACTAGAAATGCCATATCACAAATGTAATCTGCTAAGTACCTTTTGTTTGCACCAACCCCATTCGTTAACTGTTCCATCGAGCTGTTGAACCATGAAATTGTCAATAGTGGTCTGCTGGGTTGGGTCCTGTTCATGACCAAAGAGCAACATTAAGATTCAATCACACCAAAGAAGCTGCCAACAGAAGTATTTTGATCCAGTAGAGAAATTAGACTCAAAACTATTACAGTTTTGCTACAATGAACTGTAACATTAGAGGCACAATTCATGGCAATCAATGTACTAATAGGAAAGAAAAACCTTTGACTGATATCAATTAGGGTGGAAACCGACCTTGCCAATCAATGCGGGGGCAATTATTTTGTTCACATTATCAACAGCCTGCATGTGCAGGAAACAGGAAGTGAGCTTTTAATGGAGAAAGATCTATCTCCTGGAGAACCAATCAGATGAAATAGCATAGTGGATGAGATTGACCTTTGCTACACCTTTTCCGAGGTAGTCAGATCCTCCATCTCTTAATTCAAGGGCCTCATAAATCCCTAAATTAAAAAAATAATAGTAGTAAACAAGTGTGTTTCACAGAAACAAGCTAAGCTACCGTCGATAATGAATATCTAAAGCCTAGCACCAAATGTTGGGAAGTGTTTAAACAGCGATATCTTGAAATTGAACCAAAAAAGCATAAAATAAAAGGCTCTGATTTTCTAACATCGTACCAGTGGATGCACCGCTTGGAACGGCAGCTCTAGCAAAGGTACCATCCGAGCACGTCAAATCCACCTACAGTAACTCACATCCAATTATCGGAAACATTTATATATCAGAAACTTCAATAAACGCAGCCATTTCTTATACAACCAAAAAAAAAAAAAAGTAACTAGAAGACTGTTGAAAGAGAAACGGGAGACGTAGTAATGATCAAAATGGAAGATATTGAGAAGAACCAAACCTCGACGGTACTCATCTAAAATTATTTATATCATAAACTGTGAAAAGAAAGTTTACTTAAATGACTCAAGAACTGTTACTCATCTAAAATTTTCATTTACTAGTGAATATAAGAAATATTTATCACATGTAAAAAAATTTGGAGGAATGGATTGTCAAAAATAATTTTAAATGAAGCTATTTGTTAAAGAATTAATTTAAATAAAATGATTTATATTTCAACTTAATTTATATCTATTAGCATATTTTAAAAAATAATTATGACGAGGTCCAAGGTTGCAATAGTGATCCTTGCCGAGTGCCGTTGTCATAGGCCTTTGCAGTTTCGTTATATGTATATTTTTAAAAAAGTAAATTTGATGTCATTTGTAATTGCTTTCACTCTTATATCGTATATGATATTTTTATTAAATGTTATCTATATTTATATTTATTTTACATTAAACAACTAACAAGTTGCAATAAGTCGTTGTTTATTTTACTTAGTAAAACAAAACATAGAAGATTTTTTATATAACTATAAATTATTAATAATAATTAAATATATAAAATATGTAAAAGCATTTTATTTATTAATAACTCAATTGGTCATATATATATGTTTTATTGAAGTTGAGGAATTCCTAAAAACCGTTCAAAATTTTACATGTCCAAACATATAAAATTGTAAATATATAGAATATTTAAAAAGTAAGGTTAGGCTTTGAGGAGTGTTGAGTACAAAATTTACGGTAATAAAATAATTTATTTCAATTTTAAATAATATGTAAAAACAATAATAAATAGACTAAATTAAATTATATTTGTAAATTAATAATATGTAAAATAAAAATCAAAATGAAAATTAATAGTTAAATTACTCTTAATCAAGGTATCTATTTGTTTATTATATTTCTTTCAGAGTTAAGAATTTGCGCTCCCGTCTGGTAACAAAAATTTTAATGATGAAATAAGAATTTGTTTTTTATTTTTTCGTTTGACAAAATTAATGAAACATTAAATTTTTACAGAATACTGAATATTTTTTATAAAAAATTAAAATATTTTTTACTATTTTATTTATTTATAAATTTTTCTATAATTTAATATATATATATATATATATATATATATATTATTTTTAACATGAATCTTTTTTTAATATAAAATTAAATAATTTAAATTATTAAACTTATATTTCTATAAATATAATTTTATAAAATTAAATTTTACTTATCAATTAAATCACGATAGCATGCACGTCTAAACGTAAAAATAACGTTATTCTTTTATCAACTTTTTCATGGTCAACCGGCGAGTAAACGCCACACAGAAAAGAGCAACACTATTATATTAAAATTGATTTGTTATCGAAGGCCATGAGATATAATTTCCAGTAGCTCTGGAAGCATACCAAATTTTTGTTTGATGTTTTCCTGCTCTCAGTTTCTATGAGAGAATTTTATAGCCATAAGTCTGGCCCAGATATGGGATGTCAGATCTCCAGCATTCCCAGCATAAATCTACCGTAAGTCTGTTGGTAACTACCATTCGCATGAATTTCTCCGGTTTTCTGTTTAAACTTTGGTACCGCATGAAAGAGGCTTAGGTTTCGAAGCCGGGATTCTAGTTCTGGGCTGCTGCCTTCCGTACTTAGACCGCTTATTTTATAATTTAATTGGAAATTAAATTCTTCTTTCATTCCTCACTGCAATTGCTATGTAAGATGTTACTCGCTGTGCCTGTCACCGTTACTTTACGAAGACAATTTAGAAACCCACCTGTATCAATGTTGTTTAGCTTGAAGGTGAACTGAATCTGTTCTTCATTTTCTCCCTTTTTTGTTGATGTTTGCTTCTCAAATTTCTTATATTTTCCTCCAGCAGCTTCATTCCACCAAATGGACCCTACAACCAGTAGCTTTCTCAGAAAAAGATGAAATATTGGACAAAGATGTGCCTTTTACCGGAAAATTGAGATTTGCTTGAGTATCCTGAAACAGCTCCACTCAGAAATTTCCTTTTTTTTTAATAATCATTTTCAAAAACGTTTTCAATAGAGTTAGAGTGCAACTGAGGACAGTTTCTTGGTTTGTATTGGAAGAATGGAAGTTGGAGAAGTGAGCAGAAAGGAGCTACAAGAACAGGTTTCTTGGATTCCCACTACCCCTGTAAAGCCCATTCTTCCACGATCAGTGCCGATCTGTTCGCCTAAAGAGGGAAACCAGCTGGACCAGACAAATTGCTCGAGAACAAGCTCATGTTGTATTTCAAGCAATGACTCTGTGGTTGCATGTTTTGAATCATCACCTGGCGCAGAAATAAAAAGCAGTCCGCAAGACTGGGCAGCACCTGCCGCAACAGTAACAAACGTTGCCGTCAACAATGTGGGAACTTGTGTCCAGCCATCCTTTGACAACCTTTCCATCTGGAATAATGTTCGCTTTTCCGACCTATTGGCTCTGGCAGATGCTGCGTCGGCACACACTAATGCAACACATCTAGGCAATGGAATGAAGATTCCAATTATTCCTACTTTGAAATCACAGTTCAAGGGCGACCCAGTAGCCAACCCCACCAGCACGTTCCTCAGTCACCACAATCTCTCTACTAATCAAATCACCTCCAGTACCATTTATGGCAATCCTCAAGAACCTCAGGGTAAGTGGAACTATTTTGACTTGGAATGCTTTTTTGTATGCGAGTTTAAACTTTAAATAAAGCATCCCCCTTGACAAGTGCCTGGCACCGTAAGCCTTAGCATTTCCCTCGGCGATCACAGTAGGTGCAAGCTGAAAAGTGAAATACCATACACAAACCATTAGAAAAACATATAACATCGAAGACTACATGGAATAACATTAGGCCACAGAAGTATATGTGTAAACAGGAACAGAGCGGCGAGAAGAAACTGTAATGGGGAATACATAAGCACACTATTTTCTCTTAATACCAGCCATTTAGTATTGATTTTAGGGCATCCAAATGAGAAATTTACTTTTCCGGCAAAACAACGTCATTCAAAGATCAGGTTTCCAAACCATTTGCAAATCATAGTTTTTTCCCTTGATACTTCATCAAAATCTTGAGATTGTGTTTCTCTTAACTTTCTTATGACCTTTTGCCATGCAGGAACGTCATTTGCGTATTATAAACTTTAGTAATTCTTTTTATAACACTTTATTAATCTGAGATCATTATGCTTTAACTCAAGCATTCATATGATCTGCCGCACAGGTACACCATGCTCTGCTTGCTGTAGCAAAACCATTTCACAATTTGCACCACCTACCCCAGACAAGGCCATCGGAGCACAAGGCAGGCAAATTGCAGGAATGCAGATAAATATGGAAGAGAAGTATCAAGGGGAAGAGGAGACAACTCTCCTAGCCACAAAGCTTGACGTTAGTGAAATTCCACACAATCAAGAACTCTGTGACCTAGTTATGGAGTCATCATTTGCTGCTGTTTCTATGCCATTCAAGGAGAATCACAACCCAGACAAGGAAGGCAGCCATGGTACTGATCTGAATAGAATGCCACAACAAAAATTAAGGAGAAATAAGCACCGCCCCAAGGTCATCACAGAAGATAAACCCAAAAAGACTTGAATTCCAGTTATCCCGAAGCCTTGCCAATCAAAAGAAAACCAAAATGGCAAGAGAAAGTATGTGAGACGGAAAGGATTAAACAGTACTTCTACAACTCCTCCAACAGAAGTGACAGGAGAATTCACTGAGCTAATGATGCCTGAATTTAACAAAAAGTCATGTAGAAAGTCCTTAAATTTCGACATAGAAGAGCAATCAAGAGATGAAAACTCAGCTTGCAGAGAAAATGCGACAGTGCATCTACGCAAAGGGATTGGTGTGAGCATTGCGGAAATGCATGTAGGCTTTGCCTGTGATCTAAACTTTTCAATGAAGCAGGGACTAAATGATTACAAGTCATTACCAGAAGACACACAAGCTCCCAGTATGTCTCTTTTAAAAAGCAACTCTCCAGGTACAAAGTTGAATGCCCACTCTGTAAAGAACAATAGCAAAAGAAAGAGCCAGGTGACATGTCAGGATGGACAACGAAACAATGCAAAAATGACATCAAAATCAAGAAGGCCATCAAGTCCAAATTATTCCAACAGCAATAACAGTGGAATTTTGACCACTGGATTTCAAATGGGTGGTTCCAAGAGAAAGCATTTCAGTGATATTGAACATGCAGATACCAGCAGCATTAATCTGATTGGGGTACAATATAATGGATTACAAGTATACCAGGCGATGTGTAGGGATCAATTTCCAAATGTTAGTAAGAAAAGGAAAAGTGGAAAGGGAAAATTTTCTAACACGTCAAATTCTGACAGACAATCATTTAATGACACAGGAGCACCACAAACATGCAATGAGCCCTTAGTTGCAGAGAAGCATACATCACTCACAAAAAAGGAGCGGGCCATTAAAAATATTCTTGCCAGTTCAACATATTCTAGCACAAATGAAGCCCAAGTGCACCATCAATTTGTATTGGACGCATTAACAGAGCAATTTAGACACCTACAAATAAATAGTGAAGCCAGAGACCAGGCATTACATGAGCAGAATACACTTATCCCTTATAACCAGCAAAATCAAAAGAACAAAGCCCTTGTCCATGGAGGGGGCATCATCATTCCCCTGGAGAGTGCATTTGAACACATCAGAAAACGAACACGGCCTAAAGTTGAACTTGATGAGGAGACTAATAGAGTGTGGCAGCTTTTGTTGTTAGATATAAACAGTCACGGAGTTGATGGAACAGATGAAGAAAAGGCTAAATGGTGGGAAGAAGAACGAAGAGTGTTCCGTGGACGAGCAGACTCATTTATTGCACGGATGCATCTTGTGCAAGGTATCTACGCGTTACTTTCAAAATATTCAAATCACTCACCTTTGAGTACAGGGAAGAAACGGGAAAGGGGAAACAACGAGAAAAAGGAAAAATAAAAAGCCAAACACACACACAACAACAACAACCAAAATAAACACAAGGAAGATACCAATAAGTAAACAAAACTTGTATTCCTCCTTACAGAAACACACCTCAGAGCCAAGTGAAAACCCCTCAATAATACACCTACAACAAAAATAGATGCCGCCACAACCATGAAATCATTTGAACTTCCTAGGTCAGTGATAATATTACAAGAACAATGTAAAGGCCATTTTTATGTTAAAGAAATGTGAGGGACACCTCAATTGAACGTCAAAAGAACTTCAGCTGTTGTCTCTAGAATGAGCGTCCTATATCTCATCCTTTATACATAGACTTCAAAGTATGCTATAAGAGCAACAAAATCATAAAAAATAATATAATAACTGCTGATTTATTATAGAGATTGTAAGGATAAACATATGAAGTGTATGTGTTTACCTCAATCAAATTTAGATAACAGTAAACTACTTACTGAAACAATAAAAAGGAATCATTAATTCATTATTTTATCACAACTTGAAAAAAAAAAAACCAATGTTTGCAAGTTCATAGTTTTAAAGAACTGACTTCAAGACAAGAAACAAAGTGCAAAAACTCTGCTCCTTGCAAAATAAAGAACTATGAACTTTTAGCACTATCTCCATTGACTAAGAAACTCAAGTTAAAAAGAGAAGCTTTCTTCCCTTGCACCCCTCAGTTTCAATCACAAAGTTCATATATAAAGCATTTTCAACAGGAGATAGACGTTTTTCTCAATGGAAAGGATCCGTTGTGGATTCAGCAATTGGAGTTTTCCTCACTCAAAATGTCTCAGACCATCTTTCAAGGTATAATACTCTGCAAGTTTAATTCCTGGGAAACGTGTAACTAGAAGAGATGCAATAGCTACATTTTTTTTCCTTTCTTGGCAGTTCTGCCTTCATGTCACTTGCTGCTCGATTTCCGCTAAAGTCTAGCAGCAATTGCAAAACATACCACAAGGAAGGCACAAGTTTGGTAGTCAGCAAGCCACAAGTGCACATTGTGGAACCAGAAGAGAATACAAAGTATGATCAGAATTCTATGACAATAGACATCATTGAGCGTTCTGAAGAAACAGAAGCTGTCAACAGCAATGATTCCAGCAGAACCACCTGTACTGTAATTTGTGAACCCCAGTGTTCAATGTTGTGCGGACCTACTGACACCATCACTGGGGAAGGCCAAGAAACAAGTTATGGGGGAGTAAGGGAAGAGTTAAATGACAAAGTTTCGTCCCAATACTCTGTCATTTCATCTCAAATATCGGGAAATTTTTCAACTGATCAAAATCTTGAGAAGATAGGGTCATGCTCAGATAGCAACTCAGAAGTAGAGGACTTGCCAAGCACAGCCAAGTACAACATCTTTGATAACATCACTTCTTTCACAAAGCTTTTAGAAATGGCCAGTTCAACCATGTTACATGAAGTTAACAGTCAAGGAAGCAAGTCAACTGAGAACTTGAAGGATGCATATGATCAATCTATAGGTATGAAGCATGACAATCAAACAGAAAACTTGGAAATATCAGATGTAATTCAAGGATCCTTAGAAGCTTCAATCATCACTTCCTGCGAACATACTTTGAAAATGACTCCCAACTCAGGATTTGACATTCACTGCTTTGACACTTTCAAAAGAGAATCCATATGTGGCGTCTCAAAGAGTAAAGATGAGAATGATATGGACAATCCAAGCTTGCAAACAACAGAAAGTCCAGCTGCAATTACCCATTCTCAAAGCATGTTAGCACAGCTCCATCTTCAGGATCAAAGCAATAACATGCAGCAAAATTTGTTTTGTAGTTCTGGAAAAACTCAAAATGTAATGCAGAAAGCAAGGGATTTAGATTCTGGTGACCAGAACTATGCAGTGTGGAATGAACCCCTAGAGAGAAATGCTGCCCCTACAAGACCAAAGAGCAGGAGGCTTGGAAAGAAAAAAAAGGATAATATTAACTGGGATAATTTAAGAAAACAAGCACTAGCTAAGACAGGGAAAAGAGAAAGGACGGCAAACACCATGGACTCTTTAGACTGGGATGCTGTAAGATGTGCTGATGTCAATGAAATTGCTGATGCCATCAAAGACCGGGGAATGAATAATGTTCTTGCAGAACGCATCAAGGTACAACAAAAAAAATCCATGAAATATTATTTATCAATGCACTTCCTAGAATTAGAAAACCCTACAATGCAGCTTGTGTTACATGATATGCTTATTCTATGCAGAATTTTCTCAATCGACTTGTTGAAGAACATGGAGACGTTGATCTTGAGTGGTTGAGGGAAGTTCCACCTGACCAAGCCAAGTAAGTCCTCTATGTTAATTTAAGTACTTGAATGTAATCCTGTCTCCCATACATATGATGTTAACATGCCTTGACTGTATAGCTGCTGTAAGCCTGCAACCAACATCAATAACTCTCAATGCACTAGTAACACAGATATGCACATTCACACTAGTTAATGAAAATCTAATTCATACATGCAGAGAATACTTGCTAAGCATAAGGGGGTTGGGGCTGAAAAGTGTGGAGTGTGTGCGGCTGTTAACACTGCACCATCTTGCTTTCCCAGTAAGTTCAATACAAAAGTATGCAATTACAGGAAGATGGAATAGATCTGAACAGTTATTGCTCTATTATAGGTGGACACAAATGTTGGCCGTATAGCAGTACGATTGGGATGGGTACCCCTCCAGCCACTGCCAGAGTCACTACAGTTGCATCTTCTAGAAATGTGAGTATTACAGAAATAGATATTATGAGGCAGTAATTCACTTAGACAAGAAGAGTTAACATCATTATTCTGTATAGGTACCCAGTGTTGGAATCCATACAAAAATATCTCTGGCCCCGACTCTGCAAGCTGGAACAAAGAACATTGTAAATAATTATTTTCAATTTTCAATTGTTCATTAACAGATTCAAGTATTTTCTTTGCTTCTGTAAGCTTAGCAAACGTAATTTATCTATTAAATCATTGTGCAATATATTATAGGTATGAGCTGCATTACCAGATGATTACATTTGGCAAGGTAAATTGGAATTTTCTTATACCTTACAGACTGACCATACTTAATCACAAGCCAGTTTTGATTGGGAGACAAACTGAAACCAATGCAGGTCTTCTGTACAAAAAGCAAACCTAATTGTAATGCATGCCCAATGAGAGGAGAATGTAGACACTTTGCAAGTGCATTTGCAAGGTATTTTTATAATATATTAAGAGTCTTTGCACCTATTATGCTATTCATACGCATTAACATAGTTCAGAAAAAGATTCAGAGTCATGAGTCACCACATTCCAAAAACTCTTTCATGTGCTTTAGAAGGTACTGCAATTTACATTGTTCGCAATATAGGAAAAGAATAAGAGAGACAAAATAATTAGCTCATATATTTAAGATTATTGTATTCAATGATTCTATCCCCATCACAACAGTGAAATTAGGAAATATTTACTTAACAATATGCATATATTGCAAGTTATGATAGCTCAATTTATAGATACAAAATATTGTATGCAGTGCAAGGCTTGCCCTGCCAGGACCAGAGCAGAATAGCATAGTTAGCACCGCTGGAAACAATGCAACTGATCAGAATCGGTTTATAATTGTCAGTCCGTTGTCTTTGCCTCTCCCTGGACACACAAACCAAGCAGAAGAAATTCAACAAACAGAAATGAGCAGACAACTGGAATCAAATCCTGAAATCAATATCTGCCAACCTATCATTGAAGAGCCAGCAACACCAGAGCCAGAATGTACACAAATAGCAGAAAATGATATAGAGGATGCCTTCTCTGGGGATCCTTGTGAAATTCCTACCATCAAACTTAACATCGAAGAGTTCACTCTGAATTTACAAAGTTATATGCAAGAAAACATGGAACTTGAGGAATGTGAAATGTCTAAGGCCTTGGTTGCTCTGACTCCAGAAGCTGCTTCCATTCCTACACCCAAGCTAAAGAATGTGAGCCAACTACGAACAGAGCATTGTGTGTAAGTAAAATAACTCATCTTCAACTAATCAACTGGCACGAAATGTGATGCACTAACAAAGTGTGGGGGAAAGAAAGGAATGAGTACTGCAAAAATAAGAATAGTAACCGGTAATTATAATATTTGCATGTACCAGAGTCATGATAACCCTATAACATGCAACTATGAAATGTTGTACAAAAAAATGATAATAAGAATCTGGAAATAGAAGTTCCACTACTGATACTGAGTTTCAACAAGTGTCTTATGATATGACTCATCCACTACGCCATTTCTAGCATCTAAATTATTTTTTTGTTCACCTTCTTGCAGTTATGAACTGCCAGATTCACATCCTCTTCTGCAAGGGGTTAGTTATTGCAGCATCTGTTTATCAAAATTTTGTTTTACCCTGTATATCCAACTTTTATTACTTACTTCTGCGATACAGTGGGACAACCGAGAACCTGATGATCCATGCAAATACCTTCTGGCTATATGGACTCCAGGTAGAAAAAAATTACAACCTGACTATTTGCCCCCTTCTGGATGAAATTAGATAGGTTGTAAAGTTTTTTTCCGCACTCTGCAGCCTGGTAAATTGTAAATTTACAATGACCTTTTCAGTTTTCTGGTGTTCTCTAACTCATTTTGCCAAACATATCAATGCTTAAATCAGGTGAATCCGCAACTTCCATACAGCCACCTGAAAGCAAATGCAGCTCGCAAGAATGTGGCCAACTTTGTAACGAAAAGGAATGTTTCGCATGCAACAGTATCCGTGAAGCAAATTCACAGATAGTTCGAGGGACACTCCTGGTCTGAATACTTATCAAAATAATTATGTAACCATATGCTTCTTATTAGTTCATATACTTTATAGAAACCAAAGAAAAGGGCAAGCTAGCATATGAATCCATCCATTATAATAGACTGACTCAATTTCATGATAACAGATACCATGCCGAACAGCTATGCGAGGGAGCTTTCCACTAAATGGCACCTATTTTCAAGTGAATGAGGTAAAATATTGTGAAACTTCAGAATGTCAAATCTCTTATACTTCTATGTTTGTATTTCTATAATTTCTGCAGTGCTGAACATATATAATTTGAAACAGGTATTTGCTGACCACGACTCTAGTCTTAACCCAATTAATGTTCCCCGAAGTTGGATCTGGAATCTCAATAGGCGAACAGTATATTTTGGAACCTCCATACCATCAATATTTAAAGGTAAAGACTTCTAAAATTATAGTGTTATAACTCACGAAGTTACTATATGTTAAATGGTGAAATTGAGTATAATCTTTTTGTCAACTAGGTTTATCGACACAAGAAATTCAACAATGCTTTTGGAGAGGTAAGATTTAGTTCCCAGAATGTAATCCTGCCTCTTGTAATTGAATACCCTGCTTTTACCTATTTCCACTGGTGGAATAAGCATCACTAGGTTGAAGATTTTTAGAAAGTGATATACTTAGGGGCCAAAGGACTAGATCCCATTACACTAGTGCAACTTTGCTAGAAATCTTCAAAATAGCCTCAAGACATAAAGTTAGCTGTATGCAAACAAAATATAAAACGTCACCAATTAGACCAAACAGAAACTTAACTTCCGTCACAATTGAACTCAAAATAGTTTCATCCATCTTCAGTAAAACACGAAGATCAAATTAATACAGAGATATTATTTTTCATAGAAAATGAAGAAAATATCTTTATACCAAAAAATAAACTGAGAATTATATGGACTGATAATCCATATCACAAGCACATGCATGGAAGCTTAGATGAAAGCATAATATTAGAAAATAAATGAGGACAGTAACAGGTTGGCAATCATTCAGTGAAGCCACACTGTAAAAATAAAATTTATAACACAAAAGAAATTGAAAGCAATAATCAAGCATAAAGCATATTACAAGAAAAAAAAATTCCATATATGAAAATATTGTATAATTCATTGTGATGGGTAACTACAGTGCAATGTAACCTCAGTTTTATGCGTTTTGCAACCTTCATAATGGCATAAGAAACATATGAAATTTGACCCTAGTGGTTGGATAAATTAAATGTAGAACAAATAATATTAGTTACCACTAAAGCCACCTATACAGTCTAAGATCGGAACCAACACTGCAAAACCCAAACCAATATGATAGCAATTCCCTTTTGCCATTGAAGTCCCATCTAAGACCATTTGTCCCATAATTGTAGCAACCATATTTTCCAATGTCAGTTCAGCCATTTCATGGTTCCCCTAGAAGAATCTTCTCATACATCATAAGTTAAAATATTTGTAGTATTTATGTTACATCTGTCCAACGAAAATTCTCAGTCATCCTGTTTCCATACATTCTGTTTATTAAACTATCTCTGTACCGTGCTTTCTTTCTATTTTTTTAACCCTCATCAGCATTACATAAATGTTCTGAACAATTTTTCATCACTTTCTAATTTTTAAAATTTTATTTAAACAATAACAGTGATGAATAAACACTCGTTACAATAGAAGAAACCCACATGATCATGTACTAGATTAGGATATTTTTTCCCCCTAATAGAACAGCAAGTATCCAATAAGCCTATATGATAACCTCACATTTCTAAACAGCCAGTCCATATGCTTTGCAGGATATGTCTGTGTTCGGGGATTTGACAGGGAAAGACGAGCACCCCGTCCTCTGATGGCTAGACTGCACTTCCCAGCAAGCAAGTTAGCCAAGGCCAAAGATAAGACAAATAATAAGTAGACTTCGACGAACTCAATGATTCGAAGCCAAATTCAGAACATCCAGAATTACATTTTAACAGTCACAACTCACAAGCTTCAAGAGAAGGGGTGAAGGGGCCTAAATACAAAGTAGATTTTATCCTCGTCTACCTGTAGCTTGTATGTTTTGCTCTTGTATATTATGCTCAGAGATTGAGCAAATTTTCCCTAGTAGATTAGAGAATGTATCCTTTTCAATAAGGGCAAAGTATCTACACAATTTCTGCAGAGATACACCCCATGAATATATAGATTTAGATTCTATATCCGAAGCATAACTTTTATTGACAAAAATTATAGTCAGTAGAGCGTGCATATTTTAATAATCAGATTTTCACTTCTAAGTGGTCACTTCACGTAACGGGGAAAAAAATCAAAATAAACATCACCTACAAAACTAATACCATGCCCGGTCATACTAAGTCTCGCTGCAGGGACAAAAATTAGAACAAAAACCAACCATGAACTGTCAATACATGAGATGCATAGGCAGTGAGATAGAGCTACGGTAAAAGCCTACGAAATAGCGAAGAAATATCATCGAAAACACCGTGACTCGAAAGAAACAATGTTCGTATATCTATCCTAGCAAAAGTTACCAAATTAAACCAAAATAGGAACAGAAAATCCATATGAATCCCAGAGCAGTACTGTAAATATATTAACCGTCATCCAGTGCGAGTCATAAAAAGACTTAGCCCTTCAAGGAGGAACAATAAATTAAAACGTAAGCTTCAGATTAAGAAGCTTACCTTCCAAATCTTCGCTCACATAAACGAAGAACAAAATCGATCTGCTAATAGACTAACATGTACGTGAGCGAAGACCCAGTGGCGTTTTAGTTATGCGTTTGATAGGTGGAGAGAATTAGGGAAGGTGTTCCGCAATTTGCCGCCTTACCGCTTCTTCTTTTTTTGGTGCCGATGCCATTCACGATTATTCTTTTGAATCGTTTCCCTCCCAACTTTTTTCTTTCAATGCCATTTAATTTTACTTCTTAAAAATTATTTTTCTTTTAAAAAAAATACTAATACAGAAATACTTTTTTATCATTTTTAAAAATTAAAAAAAAAATCGTGTATTAAAAATGAAAAGACAATAAACTTTACTAATAGCATAAACGGACTCATCAATTTTTTTTTCACTCAATCACTTTATTCTTCGTTAATGATAGTGCATAGGTCAATGTGTTCTATTCGAGAAAGACTTGAAAAAGTTGCGGGTCATTGCGTAAATCAAATAGGTTTTTAGTATTTTGTTTTAAAACTTTATTTTCATAATAAATCTTTTAATCACCTTCTTTTATCTTATTTTCAAAATAAGCTTTCAAATATTCCTTTTATTTTTTTAAAAATCAAATGTGAACTAATTTTAAGACTAAAAATTTAATACTTGGCCCAACAAAATTAACAAATTTAATTGTTTTCATTATATTTTGAAAAAAAATTGTTTACTAAATTTTTAAATTTAAATTAATTATCATGAACGATTATCTAAATTTGTTTTATTTTATTTGAATTTTTAAGATAAAATTATTTGAATTCATATATATTTATTTTTTTCATTATAAAATTTTGAAATTAAAACTATGAAACAAAAAAAATTGCAAATTCTTTTTGGAGTAATTGGCATTCTTGTGGGTCGTGGGTTGAATTGGGGGGTGGGTTCTTACTTTTTGGATACAGCAACAGGTCAGAGCCCAAAGCCCTATGTAACTGTCTTGACCCCAAAAAAAGAAACAGTTATTGCTAAACGTACAATATCGAAACTTGACCTTAAACGTTTGTTTGGCCATATTTCTAGATTTTATTTATTTTTAAATATTTTTAAATATGAAAAAGTGGTTTTAAATATTAATTCAATTATTTTTACGTAATTAAAATATAAAAAATCAAATCACAATAAATTTAAAATACCTTTACCCAAAATAAATTTAGAAAAATATATAATCAAAATTTTATTTTAAAATTTTTTATGATCCAAATTATTAATTTTGTGATAAAATATTTTAATTTAAAAAATAATGAAGAGACTTAGCTAGTAAAACTGTATGCTGTTAAGTGCGAGTAGTTAAAAATATAAAATTTGATACTTTAGTCATTTTTATTTAAGATGAGATTAATTTTATCCATAACAAAATTAATTTTTTTTTCTTATGCTTTTATTTCAAATGAGAAACTTCAATTTTTAGTTTATCAATTATATCATAAAGTAAATTCTAATGATATTTAAAATTAGTTTTGAAGATAAAAGAAAAACAGTTTTTTAAACAAGTTAGGCCAAATGAGTTCTGAGAACGAGAGTATTATACACAATAAGGATTTATTATAATTATTTATTTATTATAAAACGAGTATATATTTCATACGATTTGAAAACTATCTATCCGACCATGTTAGAATCATCTTTAGTTAAAAGGAATTTAGCTGCGCCATCCCCGTCCTATGTAATAGATAAGGTTCGGGCATTAAAACTACTCATTAAGGGTTAATAATATATTCATGTGGGGCACTCAGCCAAGGAAATTTGGGCAAAGCCAAAAATAATACAGCCTTTTTTGTACCCTATATTCATTAAGAGTTAATATATTCATGTGGGGAACACTATATATTCATTGATAGATGACTGTGAGCTAAGATTTTCATTTTTGTTTTGTATAAATTATATTAAACTTCGAGTTTCAACTCTTTTGAATATTTATAATAAATAATAAAAGTAGTAGTAGTTTCATTGATGACGAATGCTGCTTGAGATTCATCGAACACTGCTCTCTTTCTAATGTTTTTGAAATGACTAAAATACGCTACTTGTATGACTCTGGAAAGAGAACACTTGAGCTAAGAACTTCCCCAAGATTAAAGGGTGCCGTGCAAGTTCAAAAGACTTCCATCATAAGATATAATTTCTAAAAAAAACTTGTATCACTATATATAGCAGTACAGTGAGATGTTTTTAATGAGATAAATTAAAAAAAAAAGATTGGTCGGCTCCACCCAATTTAATTTTAAAAAGTTTTTTCAAATTTAGTAATATTGTGTTAATGAGATAAATTATTTTGATTCTTTTATACCTCGACGCCTGCCACTAACTGATAACCTCTGTCAAAGGATTTGTGGACTAACGTGGGTAAACACTGTCTTCAAACTTTGCGAGTTTTTCGCTGTCACAGGATTTTCCTACCGGGCAGGCTGGGTACAAGTGATGCCACCATAATGGTAGCAGCAGCGGTGTTTTAATAACCTCACCTGAGGGCGACACCTCCACCCAGGACCACCCCGGGGTTGACTTCAACTCGCGGGCATCCTTCTTTTCCAATTGGGCGGCGACGCCGTACCAACAAATGTTAAAGGTGAAGACAAGAGGTCAAAAACCTTTTTACCGGTGGTGGCTACTAAACACGATATCCGCAAAAGGAATGAAACCTAGACGATAGCCATTGCTTACAGATGGAGGGTTTCATAGAAAAGAGAAAGCATGTGAAGAAAAAGTTTAATACGAATCCTTTACAAAGGTTAGAATGTGGCGCTGACTGCTGAGTTAATTAAAAAAAAAAATCCACATGTCATGCTTTGATTGGAGAGCAAACAATCGAGGAATTACATTTATGTTTTAGTCCTAAAAATACCGCTGCGGTAATTTTATAGAAATGTGGCAGGGGAGCCTGCGTGGACTCTGAATCGGATAAAGGCCGGTGGAGAATGCGAGACCGGTTGACCCAACCTGTGAACCAAACGCCGGTTTCGCCACTCATTGAAAAAGTTACCAAACTGCTAATAAATCATTAAAGGGAATATTACGATTCCGCCACCGAATAAAACCTCGCCGCTTTCATTTTTCTCTCCCCGACAATCGAATTCTAAACAGAGGGGCAAAGAAAGAAAGATCCAGTCACCTGATCCTAGGGGCGGACACCACTCTGCAATGGCGAATTTTAGGGTTTTGTGAACAACGGATACGAACAGTCTCCATGGAAATGCCCGGTAGAAGATCCAACTACACACTCCTGAGCCAAAGTCCTGATGACCAGTTCGGTGGCGGAGCAGCCTTGTCCGGACCATCTGCTTCCACTTCGTTATTCGACTCTTCATCCGGGGACGGGAAGAACAATAAAGGCAAGGTAGACAGAGGGTACAATTGGGACTTAGTTGCTGATCATAGGGTCACTCAGCAGGGAAACCGGATCGGGAATTTATACTCATCGATCGGCTTGCAGAGACAGTCTAGTGGTAGCAGTTTTGGTGAAAGCTCGCTCTCCGGGGAGTATTATGCTCCAACCCTATCGACGGCAGCCGCGAATGAGATCGACACCTTTGGATACATGCATGATGATGGATTCAAGGTTGGTGGAGGCGACTTTAGAAACAAGTTGACGGAGACTACGGTGAGGATGGGAGGGTCGTCATCAGGTAAAAGTTGGGCGCAGCAAACGGAGGAAAGTTACCAATTGCAGCTGACTTTGGCACTTCGGCTTTCGTCTGAGGCAACACGTGCTGATGATCCCAATTTCCTGGATCCAGTACCAGATGAATCCGCTTTAAGGTCATCGTCAAGTTCGGCAGAGGCACTATCACATAGATTCTGGGTAGGTTGATTATTCCTTTTTCCCGTATTCTGGATTAAGCTGCTTGGATTGTAATTGCAAATTCCGGGTATAAATGTGAATAAGAGACTGCACGTTCAGTTTTTCATCTTCTGCTTTATTATGGATCGAGTCTTAGTAAATAATTAATGAAAATATGAAAGTATGTGAATGGACGTAGATACACCATTGCTATAATTGTCATGACTAGGTTGAGAGTATTTATATATAAGTAATTTACAAGGCAAATTTAATGCAAGCTATCCTTGTCATCTGAAGCTGCGGTGGTTCTATGATTGATATGTTCTCATAGAATGTTGAATTTTTATAGGTTGCCTTTGTTGTCTACATCAACAGGAGGATCAAATAATGATGACAATGACAATTTTTTAGGGTAAAATGATAGAATTTTCTGCCAGATTGGTTGGTTATTTGCGATGAGTGACAGGACGTGCTGTAGTTTAACTTGCATAGACCGAAGTTGCATTAGTACAAAACCCTATTATTTTGTGTTCCATTAATTGTGACAGGCAGAGTTTGACATCGATTTAGAATATTGTTTGGGCCTTTGGGACGACAGACTCTTCCTCCCAGCCCCTGCTATCTGAGAAAGCAATTCAATTAGTTCCCTTTCTCATAGTTCTGACAGCAGGAAAATGAACTTTCTGAGGTGTAGCTTTTCACTTTTAATTTGGACTGAGTACGTACCCACCTTTGTCATAGTGTAAAATGTGCCCACCTTTTTTAACGGAGTTACAAATATCTTGAAAATGTTAATTCAGTATTGAGTCATTATTGTGGGTGAGCAGAATCTGCCTGAGCCTTTTAGAGGAAATTTAGGTTCAGGAGGGCCTGTATGTATCAAAGAGTGAGAGACTTTAAAGAATGCTATAGTTATCATTTCTTGAGAGTAAAACTTAACATTTGGTTGTTGAGTTGTTGAATGAATTTAAATCAACAGGATAAGTTCCCCTCCCCTTCCCTCTTCCACTGTTTTTTGAGGTCAAAATTTTCTCTAATTTAACAGTAAGTGTAGGGAGGAAGTGGAAGTAGTTTCATTTAGTTAGATTTGTTTCACTTATTAGTAGATATACAATATCTTAATATTGTGTCTTATTAATGATGTGCACCAGGTGAATGGCTGCTTATCATACTTCGACAAAATTCCTGATGGCTTTTACCTAATTTATGGGATGGATCCCTATGTCTGGACTGTGTGCACTGATCTGCAGGAAAATGGTCGAATTCCTTCGATTGAGTCTCTAAAATCTGTAGATCCCCACGCTGATTCTTCACTTGAAATAGTTTTGGTGGATCGACGTAGTGATCCTAGCTTAAAGGAACTCCAAAATAGAGTACATAGTATTTCTTGCAACTGCATAACCACAACAGAGGTTGTAGACCATCTTGCGAAGTTGGTTTGCAACCGTATGGGGTGAGTCTCCTTGGCATGTCTGCATTAACTACAAGCTTATTGTCTGGTCATGTCACTCTTAACTATGTATGTTTTGTTTCTTTAACAAGGGGTTCAGCTTCTGTTGGGGAAGATGACTTTTTTTCCATCTGGAGGGAGTGCAGTAATGATCTTAAAGAATGCTTGGGATCTGTTGTTGTTCCAATAGGCAGTCTATCTGTTGGCCTCTGCAGGCATCGTGCTGCATTATTCAAAGTAAGGTCCTTAATCCTTGTGTAGGTTTAAGGCTGTTATTATGCGTCTCTAGATTCTTTGCCCAGTTAACATTTTTATGTGCTGGATTAAAGCAAGTGACTGTATTTATGATGTTTTTGAGATGCCATGCTTTATTTATGATAAACTTCAGGTACTAGCTGACATCATTGATTTACCATGTCGAATTGCTAAGGGCTGTAAATATTGCTCAAGAGATGATGCTTCCTCTTGTCTTGTCCAATTTGGGCTTGACAGGTATATTTTATTCAATGAGCACTTGTGCTTTAATGTTTATTAGGTACTACAATTAAGAGAATTGATTTCAAAGGCTTTGACCTAGGAAGTGCAAACTTTATGAAAGTAACTTGCAGTGAATATTTGTGTATTGACATTATAAATTGAGTTACATTGTTGGAATATTATTGACACCTCATATTTGACATAATATAATTACAGGGAATATCTGGTTGATTTAATTGGGAAGCCAGGTTACTTATGCGAGCCTGATTCCTTGCTCAATGGTCCATCTTCCATCTCATTTTCTTCACCCTTGCGCTTTCCAAGACTTAAACCAGCTGAACCTACCATTGATTTCAGGTCACTGGCCAAACAGTATTTTTCGGATTGTCTGTCTCTTGAGCTTGTCTTTGACAATGATTCTGCAGGTAATATAGTTTGCATGTAATTCTGTGAACTGGCATGCAATTATGTCTCTCCGATTATTATTATATCTTTGAAATGTGTGCGAGTATACGATTCCCGAATTTTATTTTACAGCAGTTGTTTCTGATGGAAATTGTGGATTCGCCATTCCAGAGCAGTTTGATGGCAAGTGCAGGGACAGAAATAATCCTAGGCCAATTTCAAATGACAGCAACAGAACTTCTTGTCTGTCTCTGCATCCACAAGTTTCCCATTTAGGAGCTCAAGATCAGGGTTTTGAAACATTTAGGTCATGCAACCCTCCTCAGAACATTGTAGACTCAACAACTATGGGCAAGGATCCATTGCCTATTAAACATAACCGACCTGTTGGGTATGGAGGTAATCAAACCGCTATAACATTGACAAATTCAAATGTGGATGCTATTGAGGGTAGGAGGTTTACTGAAGGAAATCAACTGGTTCCTAGCAAAGCCAGTAGAGAGCTTACACTTGATATGGACGATTTGGAAATATCTTGGAGCAGTCTTGTTTTAAAAGAGAGAATAGGATCAGGTATACCTGAACATCTATCAATTGCACATTTTTTAAGCCTTGCATTGATAATTATGTAATGAATTAGAAAAATCACATACTGCTCCTTGTGGCATGGTTCTGTGATTAGTATTAGAAATCATTAATTGAAAATGTTCCGCTCTATTTTCAGGTTCTTTTGGAACAGTACATCGTGCTGAGTGGAATGGCTCGGTAAGAAACTCAATTTTTTTTAAACATTGGTGATGCATAAATTGATTAAAGGTATGGTTGTTGCCATGAGACCTTTGTTTCCATTGATTTTGCAGAATCCTGGTCCTTGCATCTTTATTCAAATTTAGAGTTATGGATATATTTTGACCGGTCTTATAAAGCATTTAGTGCGTACAAAGTATATTCAAAATTTCAAACTCAAACAGTCCTGGGTGATATTTGAAAATATGCTACATTCTCCTTAGCCAGACTTAACATTACAAGGTCAAAACAAACACTTCACACCTACAAAATGTTTTAACATACAATTGTAAATATACATATATAATTAAAGCAACAATGCATCTAATTGTACTTTTTGTTCATATAGATTCCATCGCCTTTGCAAAAGGTTCCCTAGATTTTTGTTGTAAGATCTCTTTGTGCTGCTATCTAGTCACTCGTGATAACTGTAGAGACAGAAATTACCTTTAGCATGAATTATTTGTCAAAATAAGATTAGTCTTGTAATTATCAATCATCTTACTCTAAATTATTGTCTGTTGCTTCTTCCTAAATGCTATCAACCCACTATTGCTTACTCTTTTTTTTTTTTGTGGTCTCACCCCCAGAAACCAGTCTTTAGCCTGTAGGTTGTTAGCAGCCAAATGGCTTCCACTTACCAATTCAGTAACTTGATGTATAACACTGCAACCTAACCTTTATTGCCACAGGATTTCTAATATAGTTGCACATAAAATGGCCAGGAGTTTAATTGACGACATATTCTCCTAGAAAATAAATGTTTTACTCGGAACTGTTTCCTCTTGACATTTAATTTTCTGCAGATAAAAGAGCATTAATGTTGAAAAATGGCATTTTATATCTTGAATATGCTTTGTTTGCTTTGATGGGAAGGCTTCTGTCCTGTAGCTTCTTTATCTATGCATCTTCATTTATTTGAAATTTTGAACTTTATTGGTGCTTTTATTTTTATCTATACTTTTTTTGGGTCACGCACATCTTCCTAGAGGATTGCGGTACTCCTTCAGGATTGCTTCACTGGAATTTGAAGCAGAGTTAGCACTTTTTGTCATTTTTTGTTTCTTGCTGAGTCATGCTCCTCTTTCTACTTCCTTTGTTGCTCATGTTTTCAGATTGTCTTTCTTACAACCTCCATAACATTATGCATTCTAGGAAGTTGCTGTGAAAATTTTAATGGAACAAGATTTTCATGCTGAGCGTTTCAAGGAATTTCTGAGGGAGGTATGCTTCCAAGTTCTTAACTTGTTTTCTGCGGAGAAAACACCAGTTGCACTTTGGGTATTACTTGGTGATGATTTGAGCTGAACTTTCACCTCCTTTGCTAGGTTGCGATAATGAAACGCTTGCGGCATCCAAACATAGTTTTATTTATGGGCGCAGTCACTCAGCCTCCTAACTTATCAATTGTCACAGAATATTTGTCTAGGTTTACACCATATCCTCTACCAGTCCCTCTTGCCTTCCCCAAAATAGGGAAATTTGATCATGGCTATATGATATTTTACCCTTGAGACCCTAAGAGATATTTGTTTGAACTAAGTGCAGGGGCAGCTTATACAGGCTGTTGCATAAACCTAGTGCCCGAGAGATGTTGGATGAGAGGCGTAGGCTGAGTATGGCTTATGATGTGGTATGCATGCAAAAAAACAAATATTATTGTTCTGGCTTGTTTTATTGTTTATAGTAGCAATATCATCATTTTCATAATCTTTGGTTAAATATTTGTCATTTTCATGTGCAGGCAAAGGGAATGAATTATCTTCATAAACGTAATCCTCCCATTGTTCATAGAGATCTGAAATCTCCAAACCTTCTTGTTGACAAGAAATATACAGTGAAGGTAGGAATGCAGACTACATTAAGTCACTAAAATTTACTTCTTTCAGCTCTAGCCTGGTATGAAAGTTTGAAGGAAGTTTATGTTAAATGACACTTTATTTGTTCCACTTAATTTATGAGAGTTGACAAATCTTGCTGGCTCATCTGGAAACTTAAGCTAAACAAGCAAACTGTCAATTTGATTGATTATTCTCTAAATAGTAAATGATAACTTTTTTTTCCGTAGCCCATTCTAGTAACGATTTGATTTAAACTAGAACTATATTTCAATTGGTGGAAGATTGAACGCTATTGAATAACTTGGTCTATCTTCATGAAGTCCATAGGAGTTTCGGCCTTTATCTGAGAGTCAATTAATGTAAATGATACGTGCAGTAGTCTTTTTGTGTTGTTTTCTTTGTGTTTTTTTAAGAGTGAATTGCTATTTTGGTCTTTGAAAGTGACACATTTTCTCAATTTAGTCTTTTAAAGGTTAACTTTTCCTTTCTATTCTTTCAAAGATGGTGCTGTTTTAAAAAATGTCATCATGTTAACCCTATTAACAGATTTACTTACGTGGCCTAACCAAGAACTTACCTAGTCTAACTTGGTACGTTATGTTTTACCCAATGTTAGGGATTTACTCAAAAAAAAATCTTCATTACTTTAATTTTCAAATGAAAAATTCCTAATCTTAGGTAAGACACGGCATGCGAAGCACTTAGTGGCCAATCAAGCTCTCTTTTAGGCCAAGTAACCAAATCTGTTAATAGGGTTAATGTGAGGGCATTTTTGAAGAAAAGACAGTCTTTGGAGGATTGAAATAAAAAAGTTAAATTGAGAGACTAAATAGAGAAAATGTATATCTTTTGAGAACCAAAACAACAATTCACTCTTTTTATTTATTATTATTATTTTTATTTGTGGGGTTTTAGCAAGTGTATGTTCTCATGGGCATTGATTTTTTTTTTTTTTAAAAAATAAAATGCTAATTGACATGTTTTTGTATACCTTTAGGTTTGTGATTTTGGTCTTTCCCGTCTAAAGGCAAATACTTTTCTCTCATCCAAGTCAGCTGCTGGGACTGTAAGTATATGTTGATTACATGTTTTTCCAATTAGTATTTTAAGTTCCAACAAATAGTTTTAATCATTATGCATTCAACTTTTCCTTCCTTAGCCTGAGTGGATGGCCCCAGAAGTTCTTCGTGATGAGCCATCAAATGAGAAGTCAGATGTTTACAGCTTTGGAGTAATCTTGTGGGAGCTTGCAACTTTGCAACAGCCATGGAGCAATTTGAATCCAGCACAGGTTTGTTGTATACCTGTATATATGCTTAAATTTTCTATTCTGTTAGTTTTTACGAAAAGCGGTACTATGAAGATCTGTTAATTGTAAGGATATTGCATCAAATTGCATAAAGTTGGTGATAGATATCTGATTGCAAGAATGTAAGCATATTGTTTGAGACGTTTTTATGTTTTAGCTGAGTATTGTTTTTGGTGTATTAATCTATTTCATGATGATCTGTCACTTACTTAGACTTGCATGCATATCTTTCTTTTATCTTCTGTGGCCATTTTCTGACTTGTAGATGCAGGGCATTTGTATCACTTCAATCTTCATTAATGCATGCTGTCTTGTAGGTTGTGGCAGCTGTTGGCTTTAAGGGAAAAAGGCTTGAGATCCCACGTGATTTGAATCCCCAAGTAGCTGCAATGATTGAGGCTTGCTGGGCCAAGTGAGTTCAGATACATTCGCCATCATATATATTCTGCTTTAATATCTGTCGTAGATTTTATTGTTAGACATGGTTTACTGCAGTGAGCCACGGAAGCGTCCTTCTTTTTCAAGTATCATGGATTCTTTGAGACAGTTGATAAAACCCCCTACACCTCAACCTGGTCGCCCGAACATATCATTACTCACCTGAATGGGTGGAATGCTGAGTTGTAATTCATGCACATACCACAGGATCTTGTTAGATTTAATGTCAAACAAGAATACACTGTTCTTAGAAGTCCCAGGTATGTAGTAAATTCCAAAGTGGCCTTGGATACTCTTAATTTGGCCCTTTTTTGGGTTGTGCTTTGTGATGGATAAAGGGAACGTTATTAATCTAGTAGTAAAATCACGGTTTACTTCCTATTATTATATTTTAGTGTACAGAAGCGATGATTTGCCATATAAAAATCTTGAAGTGCAGTTACAACACAATCACAAATTAGTTTTAGCTATTTCGAATTTTTTTTTCCTTTTTTCAGTGTAGGGATCGGTATTTTCAAAATTTCTTCGTCCCTGATGGTTGTAGCTTGTAATTTTTATGCTTGTCTAAGCTCGGGTGGTCAAACTAATGTTCATGTTTTCTTGGTTGCAGGGTCAGAGATGAGAGATGTATATTTCTGTTCTAATTCTAATTAATACTGATTTTCAACGCAAAGCAAGGATACTCCATCTTTGTTCCAACAGATATTGTTTAGGTAATCTTGTAGTTTCATGAAATGTAAAATTTATTCTTCCATAATTTTGTATGTAAAATTCCTTGTAACAAAATCAAGTCAATGGTAATCAGCTTCGCCAGCAATGTACACGACATTTTTTGGTATTTTTCTCGTGTATTTGGCTCTGGCAAGTGGCAACTGTGGAAGGCAGTCTAATATTTTCCTGGAAAACTCTGGAAGTTAGTCAATTGATTATAATTATAAATTTATGATCCTGCAATCCCCTCCTCGGTGTGGGGGCTGAATTACCACTCGAATGGATAATGGTAAGTTAAAAGTAGGGTTTTGTATTTGCATATATATGTTGAGTAAAATTTAAAGTAAACAACTCTAAAATTATTAATATTGAATTCAAATAAATAAACAAATTATTTATATTATATTTACAATAAAAGATATTAAAATACATTTTAAAGATCGTTCATAATTTGAAGAGTAATTCAAACACTTAAAGAAAAGTTTACAATTCACACTTTAAAAATACTATACTTTCATTAAGAATATAAAGACTTGTATTTTGGGATTATATTTAATCTAACGTAAGAGAAGTCATTTATAATTTTTATCATGCAATCTACACCACATAAACATAAAATTAAAAACTAATTCTAATCACACATTATTATTACATTTTACACATTTTTCTTAAAAAATCTCATTTTTATATCATTTTACACATTTCTTCTAAAATATTTTTTTAAAATATTTTCTTCTCTATTTGTTAAGAAGTTTTCATTGTCTTAAGTTTTATAATGGGTTAATGTTGATCTTTAACACTTCTTCTCAGCACCGGTTCTCACTATTTTTATTGTATCAAGCTGATAGGGAAACATTTTGAACTTGTCAGTACTCAAATTTTTTGTGAACAAGTTTACAATTTGATCATCTATTTTGATTTGCTTCATCTCAATTTTTTCTTGCATAGCATTTTTTCTAATATAATGATAGTACACTTCAACATATTTAGTTATTGCATAAAAAATTGAATTCTCCGCCAAACGAATTGTCGACTGGTTGTCACAATATATCCGTACTGCATAATCTACTAGTTGATGCAGATTTTTTATTAGTTGTAATAACCATGTACTCTCTTGAGTTGCTACTGTCGTTGCTCGATATTAAGCTTCAACAATTGATAATAATACAGTCGGCTGTCTCTTGCTACACTAATAAATTGTTTCAAAACTAAGTTTAAACACATATCCAGTTGTTGATCACCTAGTGTCATGATCTCTTGCATAGTCAGCATCGCAGTAACCAACTAATTTGTATTTTTCCTCTTTCTTGTACAAAAGATCATAATCAATTGTACTTTTCATATATCTTAGTATTCGTCGAATTGCTTCCAAATAATGCTTCTTTGGGTTTTGCATGTACTGACTCATCACACTTACTGCATAAGAAATATCAAGTCGAGTCAAGGTTAAATAGATCAAACTGTCTCCCAATTTTTGATACATTGTAGCATCTTCCAAGTCTTTTCCTTCATGTGCACACATTTTGGCATTTGGTTCCATTGGTGTTGAAATCGACTTACATTCTAGCATTCCGAACTTCTTCAACAAATCTTTAGAATATTTTTGCTGACATAAAAATATTCCTTCTTGTATGCGATCAACTTCTAGACCAAGGAAATGCTTGAATTATGATTAAATCACCTTTATTTGTAGAATTTTTTCCTTATCATCACCGGTTATAATTAAATTGTCAACGTACATTAACACAACAGTTAACTTTTCTTCATTGGACATGACAAACAAATTAGAATCTACAAGTGTTACTAAAAAAATCACTTTATATTAGAAATTCAGCAATCTTACCATACTACGCCATGGGTGCTTGTTTCAATCCGTAAATTGCTTTCTGTAGTTTACACATATATTTAGAATGACCTTGGCTCTAAAAATCTATTGGTTGGATCATATAGATTTCTTGGTTCAGCTCTCCATGAAGAAAATCATTCTTCACATCCATTTGCCACATGTTTCAGTCTTTGTTGGCTGCAAGTGCAAGTAGGACTCGTACAATTGTAAGTTTCGCTACTGGATTAAATGTTTCATCATAGTATAGTCCATACTGTTGAGAGAAACCACGAGCTAGCAATCGTGCCTTATACTTCTTGATTGACCCATCTGGATGACGCTTTATCTTGTAAACCCACTTGCAGGATATGTGTTTCACATCTCTTGGCTTCGGCACGAGATCTCAAGTATGATTTTGTTGGAATACATCAATCTCTTGTTTTATAGCTGTCATCTATTTAGAACTCTGCGACACTTCTTCGAACATCTCAAGCTCTATTGCTTCTTCAACTATGGATGCATTGACGTATTTTAAATTTGGCCTTCAAGTTCTTATTGACCTTCGGAGTTGATATTGTAGAGTTGATTCTCCTGTTTTACTCGGACCATCTTCTTTATTTGGTTGTTGATACATACCTGTCTGCCAAGAATTTTGCATCACTATTTGTTTGACATCATCGTCATTTAGATCTTTTGATTCATCTGAACTTAGTTGGAGCTTAATAGTATGCTCCTCCATCCTTTGTTATAGCTTGTCTCCAAATTCTCTAGAGTTTGGTAATGCCTTTTTCTTCGAGGATCATTAAGAAGATGTTTCATCAAAAACTACATTTTGTGAAGTGTAGCATCTTCCACTTGTTGGATTGCAACATTTCCACTCCTTTCTCTAACTGTCATATCCCACGAAGATATATCTAATAGCTTTCTTATCAAACTTACTCCGTAAATAATCAGGAACAAATACATAACATATACAGCCAAAAATTCAAAAGTAGCTGATTGTAGGTTTCATATTTCATAGTTTCTCAAAGGGTGGAAGAAATCCTAACTTTGGTTGAAGAAGTCTATTGATCACAAAAGTTACAGTTCTCATTGCTTCAGCCCAAAACCTTCTAGGTACATTCTTTTTATGTAGCATACTTCGACAAATTTATGCAAGATGCCAATTTTTTCTCTCTGCTACACCATTATATTGTGGAGTGTTGGTACAAGTGTATTGATGACGTATTCGGCACTCCCTTAGATATTGAGAGAACTCACTTGAGCTATATTCTCTCCTGTTGTTTATACGTAAGCAACGTATCTTCTTTACTACTTATTCTTCAACTGACTCTTTAAAAATTTTAAACTTTAAGAATGTGTCAGACTTTCTTTTATAAAGAAAACTCACACATACTTTGGGAAGTCATCAATGAATGTCACTATGTACCACATACCAACAATTGATTATTGTTTAATTGGTCCGAATCCATCAAAGTGAACTAACTCTAACAGTTTTTTTGCTTTAAACTTTGATTCCTTGTATGGTAGTTGGTGTGCTTTACCATACTGGCATCCTACACATAATGTGTCTTTTCGCACCTCAAATTGAGGAAATCCCTTAAGTATCGATTTTTTCATCATCACACTTAACTTAGAATAGCTAACGTGACCTAACCGTATGTGCCACAGATCAACTGTTTCATTTTTCCTTGTCCTATCTCCATATGTAGATTCTGCTGACATTATGTAGACTGATTCTAATCGTCGCCCTTCCATTGTTGATGTTTCGAAAATTTTAAGGTCACAATACACTTTCATATCTCGGGGACCGAACAAGACATAATGGCTTGATGATGTCAATTGAGCTACAGATAGCAAGTTTTTCTTCATTCCTAAGATATGTTAAACATCTTGAAGTAGCACCTGGTTATAGTTATATCGACGCATAACTATCGTCTTACCAATGTGAGATATCGGTAACCTTGAGTTGTCGGCTGTCACCACTACACGGCTTTTCTTATACTCGAATAGGTTTTGTAACTTTTTTTTTAATCTCTTGTCATATGATTTAAATAGTCCAAATCTATGATCCAGTCATTTTTGTAATCAATATGTTCTGGTACTTCTACTGTGAGAGCTAATTCTTCTTCCTCTGTAGAGAATAATGTTTCGGCATCCCAATCGTCTTCGTTATTTTCTTTCGAAGTGGAAGTAACAGTATTACTTTCAACAGACTTTTTCTTGGTCCAATAATCTTTCACTATGTGGCCCATCTTTTCGCAGCTGTAACACTCACCATCGAATCTTCTACTATTACTGTGTTTCTTCGGAGCTCTTCTTGGACGAGAGCCTCCATTTTCTTAGTAAATTTTTACCTTGTCACCTTATTTTTTAGATCCACCTATCGAGTGCTGCTTGAAATTGCTTTTCTTTTGTTGGTGTAGAGCACTTCCTCTTCACCTTTTAGCGAGATTCCTCCCATTTGTTTGGCCATAGCTTCTTAACCTGCAAGCAAATTTTCAAACTCAACAAGCGATGATTGTGTCGGCCATCCTTGTACAATAGCAACGAACCCTCGATATTCAAATCTTAAACCATGGATAATTATTCTCTTTATTCTGGTTTCTCCAATAGGAGCTGTCGAATCTAATTCTAAAATTTCACGACATATCGACTTTACTTTGTGAAAATACTGGACAATCATCATGTCACGTTGCGCTATTGATAGCAACTCGGTCTCGAGAAGTTACCGTCTTATATCATTTTTCTTTGAAAAGAGTGTAACAAAAGTGTCCTATATTTCTTTTGGTGTTTTGGCATCCCGAATGTGAGCCAACATTTCTTCTTTAATTGTAGTATTTAAAGTAAACATTACTTTGCCTGTTTTGATTTCTCACTTTCACAAGGTTTCTTCTCCCGTCGGTTATGTAACTTCACCACCACTAACAACCTCTCAAAGGTCCTGACCTTGTAGGTAAGACTCCATACATGTTGCCCACATGTTGTAGTTTTTGTTGTTGAGCTTATTGATTCCTCCAATTACTTGAAGGTCACCCATCGTACCTTGAAGACTTTGACTATACCAAATAAATTTGACTAACAAACTTGCAGAATATCAAACTTCTCACGATTCAAGATAGTTCCATCAAGTTATGATTAAATCGTCCATATACACTAGCACAATAGTTAACTTTTCTTCATTTGATCTGACAAACAAATTAGAATCTGTAAATGTTATTAAAAAATCACTTTATGTTATAAATTCAGCAATCTTACCTTACCACGCCTTGGGTGCTTATTTCAATTTGTAAATTGCTTTCCGTAACTTACACACATATTTATGATGATTTTGGCTCTGAAATCCCATTAGTTGGATCATGTAGATTTCTCGGTTCAACTCTCCATAAAGAAAAACATTATTCACATCCATTTTCCACAAGTTTCAGTCTTTGTTGGCTACAAGTGCAAGTAGGGCTCGTACATTTGTAAATTTCGCTATTGGAATAAACGTTTCATCATAGTCTAGTTTATACTATTGAGAGAAACTACGAGCTACCAATTATGCCTCATACCTCTTGATTGACCCATCTGGACAACGTTTTATATTGTAAACCCACTTGCAGGATATGGGTTTCACATCTCTTAGCTTTGGTACGAGATCCCAAATCTGATTTTGTTAGAGTGCATCAATCTCTTCTTTTATAGTTGTCATCCATTTAGAACTCTGTGACACTTCTTTGAACATCTCAGACTCATTACTTCTTCAACTATGGTTGCATTGGCATATTTTAGATTTGGCCTTCAAGTTCTTGTTGACTTTCGAAGTTGAGATTATAGAGTTGATTCTCTCATTTCACTTGGCTTATCTTCTTTGTTATTATACTAATACATGCTTGTTTACCAAGAATTCTGCGTTACTGTTTGTTTGACATTATCTTCGTTTAGATCTTTTGATTCATCTAAATTTTGTTGGAGCTGAATAGTATACTCCTCCATCCTTTATTGTAGCTTGTCTCCAAATTCTCTAGAGTCTGGTAATGCCTCTTTTCTAGGATCACTAAGAAAATGTTTTATCAAACACGACATCTTGTGAAGTGTAGTATCTTCCACTTGTTGGATCGCAACATTTTCACCCCTTTCTCTGGCTGTCATATCCCACGAAGATACATCTAACAGCTTTCTTGTCAACTTGCTCCGTAAATGATTAAGAACAAATACATAACATACATAGCCAAATACGCGAAAGTAGTGAACTATAGGTTTCATATTCCGCACTTTCTTAAAGGGTGAAAGAAATCCTAACATTGGTTGAGAAAATCTGTTAATCACAAAAGTTGCAATTTTCATTGTTTCAGCCTAGAACCTTCCAGGTACATTCTTTTCATGTAGTATACTTTGACAAATTTTTGCAAGATACCGGTTCTTTCTCTTTGCTACACCATTCTGTTGTGGAGTGTTGACATAAGTGTATTGATGACGTATTCAGCACTTATTTAGATATTGAGAGAACTCACTTAAACTATATTCTCCCCCGTTGTCTGTGCATAAGCAACATATCTTATTTACTGCTTCTCCTTCAATTAACTCTTTGAAATTTTTAAACTTTGAGAATGTATCAAATTTTTCTTTCATAAAAAAACTCACACATACCTTGAGAAGTCATCAATGAATGTCACAATGTACCGTATACCGTCAATTAATTGTTGTTTAACTGGTTTGAAGATATCAAAATGAACTAACTCTAACAGTTCTTTTGTTTTAAACTTTGATTCTTTGTATGGTAGTTGGTGTGCTTTACGATAATAGCATCTTGCAGATACTTTGTCTCTTCGCACCTCAAGTTAAGAAAACCCCTTAAACATCAACTTCTTCATTATCACACTTAGCTTGGAATAGCTAATGTAACATCCCTAATTTCGTTTCTTTTATTAATAAAGGTACATAAATATTTAGTTAAGAAAATAAAATTTATTAGATAATTTTCAGATATATAAGGAAATATAATCGTTAGAAATTTTTCACCTTATGTGTATGTATAGAAAATGTTTTTCTAGGGGAATAAGTAAAGAGAGAAAAATCTAGTAGAAAAAATTTTAAATAACATACTAAAGAAAGGCGAAATTCTTGAGTAAAGAAGATAAATTTTTTGAAAGTAAATCAAGGTCTTAAAATTTCAAGAAAATTATATTAGGGTAATTTTTCCTAATTCAAGAGTTAGAGTTCCTAAATTTAACATTTCTACCCATACATTGGACTTTCACCTATGGACACTTCATATAGAGTTTTTCAACTTCACATAAGTTTCTAACAAGTCAATAGGATAGTTCAAACAATAAATAAAACATAGATTTGAATTAAGATATAAAAATTGATCTAATAGCCCATAAACCATGAAAATGTGATCAAACCCTCCATAAAAGGTAGAATTTCAGCCAAAGCAAAAAAAAAGGGTAAGAATGAGCCCAAATTTAAAAGGAAAAAATAAGAATCATGTGAGAAAATAATAGTGTAATAATAATCAAGATTATGATACATGTCATTAGGACAAAACATCTATATCCTACATACATAATTTCAAAAAATAGGTAATAATACATGGCATTAAGACAAAACATCTATATCTTACATACATAATTTCAATAAGTAGGTAATAATACATGACATTAAGACAAAACATATGTATCCTACATTTATAATTTCAATAAGTAGGTAATAATACATGGTATTAAGATAAAACATCTATATCCTACATTCATAATTTTAACAAATAGGTAATAATATATGGTATTATGACAAAACATCATAATTCTACACAAATAATTTTAGCCAAGTAAGAGAGATTCAAGGGTTGAAAATTTATCACTTAGAAAGACAAACCTATTATACTTGAGTGAGACAAAAGAAAAAAGAAATGAATCCCTAAAGTAAAGGGACTTGTCTTTTGTCTTAACATTTTATCATAATTTTCAAAATACAAACATCATTTTGCTATGCATATCTTGACTAAGGGAGAGGAAAATAATAATATAAATTGTTTTTCTCTAAAAAATAACCAAGTGCATCCTAATTGTGATAAGGTAAACTCATAATTATGAAAGGCAAACCACTTGATAGTTTGTTTGAGCAAAATCTACCCTTATAACATTATAATTTCGTCCAAGTGAGGGAGAGAAAAAATATAAGTAAAATAGAGTGAGAAAATGAGAGAAAGAAAGGAGAAGAGAGTAAGAAAAAAGAAGGAGAAATCTAGAGAATTAAGTACTCAAGGTAAATTAACTTGATTTCTACTTGAATATATCTTTTCTCTTCGTCGTTAGAGTTCAAAACTCATCCCACTTCTCTTATTTAAGCTATTAGAAAAGTTAAAGGAATGGAGAAATTTGGCTATTTCTTTTAAGAGAAAACAAGAAAAATAATTCACTAACTGAGTTAGGAAAATCTTTATGTAGGTTTAACAATATCTCTTTTTGGAGAAAAGTTTTAAAATTTGTAACATTTATATGAGATTTTAATCTTAGAAGTTTGATGAAATTTACAATATTTGCTACTTTGATGATTGGTCATGGATGTTGCTATATCAAGTTACATGTTATCTTGCATATGATAAATGTTTTGAATATTTCGGTTAGTGTGGAAAGTTCTGCATAGGTATGGCTATGGGTGACAAAATTTTATGATTTTTATGCTGCTATTTTGTATATTTGAATGTGGTGAAAAATTGATGGAAGTTGATTAGATGTAAATTAGGAAGAAAACGGAAGATGCTATAATAAAATGATGAACTAAAACTTTAGGAAATGTTTGATTAGAAAACTGGATTTCAGAGTAAATAGAGAAGCTTCTATTTTTGAAATTCTGGGACGAATTGGTTAGGAATTAAAAAAAACGGTTAACATAAAAAATGTAGATATATGTCTCACAGATTTTTAGCCACTAAAACCACTTAATTTGGAGTTTAGATGAAGGAGATATTATCTGATTAATATGTAGTAGACAGAAAATGGTTAATCAAGGAATAATATGTTAGATATGTTTCTGTGTTTGAATTTTTGAAAAAAAATATGTAGAGAATTAAAAGAAATGATTAACATAAAAAATATAAATATATGTCTCACGAATGGTTAGTCACTGGAATAAATCAAATTGAAATCCATATGAGGGAGATATGGTCAAATTAGTAAGTAGTAGTTAGAAACTAATTAATCAGGAAATAATCTGTTAGGTAAAGTTTTGTATTTGAATTTCTGGAAAAAAATTGTAGGGAATTAAAGGAAATTGTTAGCATAATAAATATAGATATATGTCTCACGGATCTATAGACTCTAAAATCTTTTAATTTGGAGTCCATATGAGAGAGATATGGCTAATTAATGAGTAGATATCAGAATCAATTTAGAATCTAGGATGGTAAATGTAAGCGTTTTTGTTTTCGAATTTTTGGTAATAATTCGTAAGGAATATGAATAAATGATAAATATAAAAGTTGTAGATAAGTGTCTTAATTTTTATAAGTTTTGAAATCAACTCAATTGAAATTCGTATGAGGAAGATATGGTTGAATAAGTGAGAAAATGTCACAAAACACGATCATACCGTATTCTGGATTTCTTCAGCACTGGTAGGCTATGTTCAGGGCTGTTTTTGAGTATGTTTGAAGTATTTTCAACTATGGCCGTGTCCTGAAACATGACCAAGCCATGTTGGGAGTTGGTAAAACTTATTTTTAACATTTTTCTATCATAAATGAACATCATTAACTATAGAGTAATAATAGAAATCAAATTGGAGAAGAATACCCTATAAAATTTGTGAAAACATGTATTGAAAATGATATAAGTAAGAGGAAAGTAACTAGAGGTCAAACATAAAAAAAATGAAAAGATGAAAATAATATTTAAAAAAGAAAAAAAATCTTATAAATTGAAATAATAAATAACTAGAGTATACTTTAGTTATTGCCATTACATGAATTTCTTACCATTTTTATTGTGTAATTTTGACATGAAAATATTTTATAAAGTGATATTAAAAAATAGTTATGATTATGATATAATTTCATTTTACCAATATTTTTTGTAGTGATTATGCTTTGATGATAAATTATGACATGTGACTATAATGAACATATTTGTTATTAAAATCATATTTTTTGTTATTAACGTGAAAAGAAAAGAAAAGAGACGAATACGGTCACATGACAATCTGTGTGGTACATTAGTAGGAGACACCCTACTTGTGACTATGATTATGTTAATAAATAAAAAAGAGAAAGTGTGACATGTCGGACGAAACGAGAAAAGTCCGTACTAGAGAGTAGAAAGTACTCACCCTAATCAAGGTAACTTGATATAAAAAATAAGTTGATAGTCATCATATGATATTTTGAAAATAGTTATTCATGTCATGCATGTCATTACTGTATGATTTTTATGTGCATAGATAAAATGTATTCATGTGAATTAAGATATTTGCTGTAGTTTATACAGATAAACATGACATGATCTATATCGATGATAATTTATGATTTATTGTTGAACCTACTGATATTTAATTATCACTATATGTATGTAAAAAAATAGAATTGTTACAGTTAACGTGACTTAACCGCATGTGCCATAGATCAACTGTTTCATTTTTTTTTGTCCTATCTACATATTCAGATTCCGTTGATATTATGTAGATTGATTTTAATAATCACCATTCCTGTCGGTGTTTCAGAAATTTTAAGGTCAAAATACATTTTCACATCTCGGGGACCGAATAAGACATAATGGCATGATTATGTAATTGAGCTACAGATAACAAGTTTTTTTTCATTCCTATGACATGATAAACATCTTGAAGTAGCACCTGGTTAGAATTATACCGAAGTGTAATTATCGTCTTACCAATGTGAGATATTGGTAACCTCAAGTTGTCAGCTGTCACCACTACATAGTTTTCCTTATATTCGAATAGGTTTTGTAACTTTTGTTTATCACTTGTCATATGATTTGAACTGTCTGAATCTACGATCCAATCATTTTTGTAGTCAATGTGTTCTGGTGTTGTTATCGTGAGAGCTAATTCTTCTTCCTTCGTAGCGAATAATGTTTCAGCATCCTAATCGTCTTCGCTATTCTTTTTTGAACTAAAAGTAGCAATATTACTTTCAAAAAACTTTTTCTTGGTCCAACAATCTTTCGTCATGTGGCCCATCTTCTCGTAGTTATAACATTTATCATCGAACTTTATATTATTATCGCGATTCTTTGAAGATCTCCCTAGACGAGAACCTCCCTTTCCTTGATAAATTTTCACCTTGTCACCATCCTTTTGTAATCCACCTATAGTGTGCCGCTTGAAATTACCTTTACTTTTGTTGGTGTAAAGCGTTTCCTTTTCATCTTTTAACGAGATTCCTCCCATTTGTTTGGTTATTGCTTCTTGACCTACAAGTAAATTTTCAAACTCAACAAGCGATGGTTGTGTCAGCCATCTTTGTACAACAGCAACGAACTCTTGATATTCAGGTCTTAAACTATGGAGAATTATTCTCTTTATCCTAGTTTTTCCAATAGAAGCTGCCGAATCTAATTCTAAAATTTTTCGACATATTGATTTTACTTTATGAAAATATTGGACAATCGTCATATCATGTTGCACCATTGATAACAACTCATTCTCAATAAGTTACCGTCTTGTATCATTCTTCTTTGAAAAGAGTGTAACAAAGGTGTCACATGCTTCTTTTGGTGTTTTGATATCCCGAATGTACTCCAACATTTTTTCTTCAATTGTGGTCTTTAAAGCAAACATTATTTTGCTTGTTTTGATTTTTGACTTTTGCAAGGGTTTTTCTCCCACCGGTCGTATAACTTTACCACCACCGACAACTTTCCAAAGGTCCTGACTTTGTAGGTAAAACTCCATACATGTTGCCCACATATTGTAGTTTTTGTTGTTGAACTTTTTGATTCCTCCAATTGCTTGAAGGTCACCCATCGTGCCGGTAAGACTTCGACTATACCGAACAAATTTGACTGACAAGCTTACAGAATATCAAACTTCTCACGACACAAGATAGCTCCACCAAGAACGATATCTGACCATTCCGCTCTGATACCAATTGTTGAGTAAAACTTAGTGTAGACAGTTCTAAATTTACTAATATTTGACTCAAACAAGTAAACAAATTACTTGTATTATACCCACAATAAAAGATACTACAATACTTTTTAAAGACCATTTACAATTTGAAGAGTAATTCAAATACTCAAAGAAAAACTCACAACTCATATTTTGAAGATATCACACTCTCACTAAGAATACAAAGATTTGTATTTTTGAATAATGCCTAATCTAATATAAGGGAGCTATTTAGTCTTCACCATGCAATCTACATCACAAAGATATAAAATTAAAAAATAATTCTAACCACATATTATTATTATATTTTACACACTTCTCTTAAAAAATTTTATTTTTATATTATTTTATACACTTCTCTTAAAATATATTTTTTATATTATTTTTTATATATTTTAATTTATTTTTTTCTATTTGTTAAATTTTTTTTATTATCTTTGACTTAAAATAAATTAAATTTTATAATAAATTAGTATTGATCTTCAACAATGTATGGCCAAATTAGCAATTGGCAATTACTTTGAATCATTGACCAAACTTAGTTTTGTGGAAAATCTCAAACAATCTGCTCTTGGAAGGGACAACTTCAAGTCTTTTCAATTCCACTAAAAAATGCCGTTAACCAGATTAATGGTAGTTAAAAGGAAGAATTGGTTTCATTAAATCGCCATACTTAGGGATTTATTTAATTAGAATTTAAAGTTGAGGTTATATTGCAACTGTTTGAAATTGTAGAGGTCTCTGTTCAACTGAAAGGATAAAATATTTTTGTTATCTTATATATATTATTCCACGTCTGACACTGCTATAGCAGTTCGAGAGGATGCCAAAGTTGAATCGAATTCATCGCTGTTCAAAAATCCAGAGATGAATAAGGATACCTGCCAAACGGATTTTAATTTTTTAAAATAAAATTGAAAAAAAAATATAAATTGATAAAATTAATATTTAATAATTAAATTTATTATAAATATCACTAATCGTAATTTTTTTTAGCTTTTTCAGAATTCAGACGATCTCCATAACCAAATGTTCCCCTCGTCGTCAACCAGCATCAGCATGAAGCATTGGCTGACGTGAGAATTCTAGTCTCTCCCATGTTTATTCCCTATTTCTTAATTTTGTATTCGTATGGTCTTGTCACGATAGTTCGTATGAAATCAATTTTAGTATAAAAACTTGAGGTAACTTTAATGTTAAAATTTTCGATCTCTAACTTAATCTTCGAGGCCTCATTTAATTAAAAAAAGTGATATTTTTATAAATTTAAAATTTGTTACTGACTAGTTACACTTGTCACAGATAGTTTCAATTTTATTTTTAAGTTTAAAATAATTTTAGAGTAATGATAATTTGAAAAAGTTACATTTTTTAACTTAAAAAATGACTTTAGAAAAAACAAACTCAAACATTTTGAAAGTTGAAATTATTATGGTTAGATGAATTTATAAATTTGCATCTTAATAACTTATTAATTAATTTATAAAAAATTAAAATACGTCAAACAATAAAATAGGACACGAGGACAGCTAGCTTCGCCTCCAAGTATTGGACCAGACCGAATAGTTCACTCTGATCACTCTCAGACTCAGAAGCTGACCACCAATAAAATCTGATCCAGCTAGGGTCTGAGACAAAAATATCTACGCCATGCGTGGGCCCCGCTGTCTCCATTTCCTTGAGAACTAAGAAACCACAAGAAATTGGAGTTGGTGGTATCTATCAGGCTGCGAGCAACGCAATTGCCAGGAAACAACCCCAAGGTCGGCGCTACCCATATCAGTTTGCAGCAATCAAGAGCCCACCCGACCCTTCCCAATGTCAATGGCCTGTCCCTTGCACCACCAACGATGTCACTATAGCCATAGAATAAGGACAAGGGTCAGCCATGACTCTCCACCGCCTTTCGACTCTTTCCAGATTTTTATCGAACCCCTTGTCGGCAACGGCGACACACTGCTCTTACCTCCCCAAACTTATAAAAGCCTCAGAAAATCATTTGTGTCGCCTCCCAGACTATTTTATCTCGTCAGACTTGCTATTTAAAATTTTTCCAGTCTGTTGAACTAGCACACTGCTGTGGTCCTGGAATCAATATGAACCCAAAAGACGAAGGTTACTCAAAATCTTTAACGATTGGGTTCTCTCCCATTGAGTTGGGTTCTGAACCATTCGCGTCGGTCTCTCTATTCGAAGATACATCAGCTAGTCTTGCTATGAGGGATATTGGCCTTTCTGGGCCTCTTCCCTTGTCTTCGTTTGATTCTCCTACACCGGACTTCGAATCATTTTCTGTTATGTACCCGACGTCTCTGTCTGCTTCTTCTTCCCCTGTTATTGCAATGTCTGTAGGTGAGACAGCTCCTTTGTTACCATCATCTGCCGGGGAGGAGACCGGATTAATGGGAACAAGCCGTGAATTTGAGAGCGCTGGTGTGCCACAGCCGCTTGAGTGTTTACAAGGGAACTCAGTTCCGCCATTTCTATCTAAAACCTTCGATCTTGTGGAAGAACCATCGCTGGATCCGATCATATCATGGCGCTCGACCGGTGGGAGTTTCGTTGTATGGGACCCCGTGGATTTTGCAAGACTTGTCTTGCCACGGATTTTCAAGCATAACAATTTTTCCAGTTTTGTCCGCCAGCTAAATACTTATGTGGGTATTGCAGTGACACAGCATGTAATAGTTCTGTATGTAAATCATGTTTTTATGTATTATATTTTTTTTCTTTTCTTTTCTTTTCTTGTAATTCTTGATGTAGCTCTTCCCTATGTTTGATGTTCATTTTGTAATTAGGTTTGATAAAGATTGACCCTGTATATTTGATTGAAGAAACTATTGTATCAACCAGCAAAGTATATAATTTGAGGCATTTCGCTGGTGTATTAGTAATTCTCTTTTGTTGCATAAAATTTTGCTTAGAAGGAATTTCTGAATAATTGTAGCTCCGGAATGGTTGGATGTGTTACAGATGTGTGTTTGTGCCGGTGAACTTGTCGTTTTTGTGTTTTCTTATTTGTTATTTGTTAAAAGCAGACTTACTCATATTGTCCTTCTGTAAGTAATTAGTACTGGCAACAGAAGGAATATTTCCCCTCGAGCGTCTACTGTCTCGGGGATTTCATCTTCCGCAGGTAGTATTCCAGGTTTCAGTAAGGCATTTGTAATTCTTCACCATTTCCTTATGTCTGTGTAAGTTTGGTTTTGCCTAACAGATTGCTTACCCCGATACAATTCTATCTGCTCATAATGGCTTAGGTTTTGTTTTGAATGTGACCAAACAATCTCTTTGTTTTCCTTTGCTTATTAATTATACTCCTCCCCCCTTTCTCCTTGCCTTTGGACCTCTTCACCCTTCATTCTCAAGTCTCTTGGGCATGTGTATCCAGGGGTTTCGCAAGATTGACACTGATAAGTGGGAGTTTGCTAATGAAGCTTTTCAGCGAGGGAAAAGACATTTACTGAAGAACATCCAAAGGCGCAAGTCACCTCAATCTCAGCAGGTTTGTAGCTACATTGGGCCTTCTATTGAAACAGGGAAGCCTGGACTTGAAATTGAGATAGAAAGATTGAGAAAGGAGAGGAGTGTGTTAATGCAAGAGGTGGTTGACTTGCAGCAACAGCAGCGAAGGACGGTTCATCATGCGGGAGAAGTGAACCAGAGGCTCCAGTCTGCAGAGCAGAGGCAGAAACAAACGGTCTCTTTCTTGGCGAAGTTATTTCAAAATCCAGCCTTTTTAGCTCGTCTTAAGCAAAACAAGGAACAGAGAGATGTGGGTTCTCCAAGAGTGAGAAGAAAGTTTATTAAGCAGCACCTGTTGAATTAATTTATAATTAATTTATGTGGATTAGCATTAATTAATTAATTAGTCCAAATATAGAATTAATTAAGTAATCAGTCTTGGCCCAACACTAAACCTATAATGGATTGGGACCTGTTGAATGTAAACAATCTGTGATAGGCCAGATTATTTACAAGCCCATTGGGTAGAGGCCCCAACTTGCAGCCCGTTATGTAGTCAGTTAGTTTCCTATCACAATACTGACTGAAGAGAGAGAATTAATTATTATTTTAATGATTTGAAAACCCTAGTTATCTCTAATATAAATAGGGATAATTCTCTTCTTTCTAAGCACGGTGAAATACAATCTCTCTCTCTTCCTGAGTTGTGGGCTAGGGTATTGCAAGTTGCAGACTCTACTTATTCTTGTTTATTTACTAACTTGATTTGCAGCTGATCTCGTTTATTGGAGCTATATCAATCGTATAGGTTTTGGGTATCCTATTTGGTGCATCATTATTATCAATGGATTTATTGGAATCGCATAGAGGTATGTAATTTTAAGTTTGTTGATAATCTCCCACATATAATTTTGCTAACAATTGGTATCAGAGGCCTCAGGTTAGATTAATCCCTTTCATGCAATTAAACAAATGAAAGAAACCATAATTTTGTTCCAAAACCCTAATTTTTTGTTGGCTATGATTTTAGCATATATTGAACAAATTGATCTAGGGTTTTGGCCTATTTGATATTGAATTAACAATATATATATTTAATTGTGGAAGAAACCCATAGAAATTGCATGAATTATGTTATATTTTTCGCAAACTTGATGCAAATTTGGGATCTTTGATTTTCTCCATAAAATCCAAAATTGATAGAGGGCTTATTCATGGAATGATCACTTGATGATAATATGTTAGAATCGTGCTTCATACCTGCGTATAACCGTATGAAATACGAGATTTACATAGCGGTTTTTCTTAAAACTTTCGTGGCTTTAGATCTCTGTTTTGGACACATGAAGCGTGCAATTTGTTTAGGGTTTATGATGTACATGATCTTACGAACATAATATGTGAAAATCATCCTTCGAATCTGCGTAAAGCCGAGTAAATCATCAGATCTATTGGGCGCGCTTTTCCTTCGAATTTCGTGGCCCGATCTGGTGTTTTTGCTCCATGAAAATCGAAATTTGTTTGGGGTTATGTTTCGTCATGATCATATGCCCGACATACTCGAAGATATTGTGGATTGATTGAGTAAATCGGGAAATCCAGATTCGGGTCACACGCGGGTCAAAAACGACCCGGTTTCAGAAAACGGGTGAGGAAGACAACCTCACCCGGATACGCCCACTCGCGGGCTCAGGCGCGTGTGGCGCGTGAATACCCGTACGTACCTAAAAATTTATGATCTTTTCTGCCAAAATTTTTTATTTTTTATTTAATAATTTTCTGTATAATTTTTGGAATTTTTAATTTTCATTATATATTTTATTTGAATTATATAGAAAGTAATTCAGTATTTTAGATACTGTACTCTCGGGTTATGAACCCGAAAAATTTTGTATATGTTATTTTGTATTTTTGTGACTTATATATACTATGTACTCTCCCTGGTACCATTGTCTGGTCATAGAATAAATTTTTGATTCTTAATCTATTATTAAAACAATATATTTTGCATTAAATTAATATAATTTCGTGGATTATGCAATAATATATTGTTATGTACCAGAAGTTATGTTATTATTTTGTATAATTATGAACTTGCCCATCGTGAGCATAATTATACAAAATCTTGTGGATTAAATATATTTTGTATTAAATTGATGAATTTTATAAATTATGCAATAAATGATTATTGTATGGCTACAAATATAATGTTATTTTGTATAATTATGGACTTGCCTATCGTGAGTATAATTATGCAAAATTTTATGGGATCAAATAATTTGAATTCTTTTAGAATTTAAATGTATATATATAATTTTGATAATGGACATGCCCTATCGGTGTGACATTGTCAAAATATATTTTGTGTTGATCTATTTTATCATGAGTCTGTTAGCAGTAAATACATAATGTTTCAATGTCTGTTATACCCTATCGGTATGGAGATATTGAGTACATTCTTGTGTTAGTCCTTTTATGAGCCAATTTTGTGGTGTGTAATGAGTTTTCTTGGTTTATTATAATCCGGGACCCTTAGGCAGGATTATGATAAACAATCTTGTGAACATAGTTGCATAAGTTGAATTTTTGGAGGAAACATTGTCTTATAATTATGTTGCACACACATAATTAATGTTTCCTATTGTGTTCCCTCAACTTCTGTACCCATGCAACTATCGACAGTGAAAATTCTTAATGGAACGAATTATGACGACTGGAAGGAGTCATTGGACATTAATTTGACTCTTGCCAAAGAGGATTTGGCTCTTAGGAAAGTAAAACCAATAGATCTTGTTTTAGATCCTACTGCCATTGAGAAAAACTTACCATGAAAAAATAGTATGACTCGAACAAAGTATGTCTGATGGTGATAAAGTACACTATGGATAAGACCATTAGACATAGCATTCAAGATAACGTATATAACTGCTGACTTTTTTGAAAACTGTTGGAGAGAAATTTGATAAGACCTAAAAGGCCTATTACTTGTCTCTATTAAACATTGCTCGCTATAATGGAGTGTCAGGTATCTGTGAATACATTATAAAGTTTGTGAATTGTTTCAACAAGCTAAAGTTCTATAATATTGACTTGAGAGATAGTTATTTAAGTCTGGTGTATTCTAGAACATCTCCCATCTCAATACAGAGTTCTGAGGACTACATGTAATTTTTAGGAAGAAAAGGGTCATTCAAGGGGAGAGATTGTTGTGTTGCCATCCCATGGTTCCGAACATGGAATAAGAGTACCGTTCGAGAAGAGGGAATGTTGTGAAGGCCCGAATATGATCCTTTGTTTGAGGGAAGGATTTTTAGAAATGCAAACAAAGTCCCACATTACTAGATATTGAGAAATCTCCATTAGGATGAGACTTATTTTGGAGAAAGTCCAAAATAAAACTATGAGGGCTTTGGCCCAAAGTGGACAATATCATTGTGGAGATATGTTTCCTCAAATGATAGTGAGAGGACTAAGATGAGCAATGTTCCATATGCTTCCGCTATTGGCAGTTTAATGCATGCTCAAGTATGCACTTGTTCGGACATAGCATTTGCTATAAGTGTGCTCGGTAAATACTTGAGTGATTTTGGTAATGATCATTTGAGAACTGCAAAGAAGGTCATGAGATACCTGTAAGGTACAAAACACCATATGTTGACCTTTAGAAAGTCTGATCCATTTAAAATTGTGGGGTACACGGATTCAGACTATGCATCTTGTGTGGATAATTGAAAATCTATTTTGGATACATCTTTATGATGCCTGGAGGAGCTGTTTCGTGGAAGAGCGTCAAACAAACGCTCACAGCTACCTCAACTATTAAAGCAGAGAACGTCACTTGTTGTGGAGCCACTTGTTAGGCCATATGGTTGAGGAAAGTGATATCTGGCATGCATCTTGTTGATTTTATATCACGGCTTCTAACCATTTATTGTGATAGTTCGTCTGCCGTGTGCTTCTCTCAAAATCACAGGAATTTTGGTTGTACTAAACATTTTAATGTTAAGATCCTGTTTGTTGGAGAGAAGATTACTGAATCTCGGACTTGTGTGGTTCACAATTTTGATGAACATATGTTAGCGGATTCGTTAACCAAAGGGAGTCTGAATTTTATGTTGGTTCTAAGACCGTCTATGTAATTTTGTTCAGTTCAGATATTGAAACACTATATCATTTGTTTCCCTATCGGATTCAATGATCTTGCGTGGTTTCTTTTCTGAGCTATGGTTAAAGGACCAATTTTGTGTTTTATTCTATTCGATTTTGAGACTTGGTGTGTTTAATATCACTTGTTTCCCTATCGGATTCAGTGATTTTGTATCGTCTCATTTCTGAATTTCAGACTCATTTGGTTCAAATCTCTAGTGAACAAATGCTAGCAAATTTGTTGATCAAAGGCCTACCCATAAGGAGTATTTCAAAATCATGTAACTCATATGGGTCTTGTTAAAAATTTTGATGATGCTTTGGTCTAGTGGGAGTCTGAGTTGTGTCTTTAAGAGATATTTTGATGTAATTTTGACATCTTTGAATGGTTAAAGTCCATTTACGTATTCCATTATGTTCAGATGTTGAAACATTATTTATGATTGAATATATCATTTGTTTCCCTATCGGATTCAATGATCTTGTATCTATCATTTGTTTCCCTATCGGATTCAATGATCTTGTGTTAATGTTTCACTTCTGAGTTTTGTTGTTTAGTGTACTGATTACTTAATATTCTGAAATTTTGTTATTCTGTTATTTGTTCTAATAATTGATTAATGCTATCCAAGTGGGAGATTGTTGAATTAATTTATAATTAATTTATGTGGATTAGCATTAATTAATTAATTAGTCCAAATATAGAATTAATTAAGTAATCAGTCTTGGCCCAACACTAAACCTATAATGGATTGGGACCTGTTGAATGTAAACAATCTGTGATAGGCCAGATTATTTACAAGCCCATTGGGTAGAGGCCCCAACTTGCAGCCCGTTATGTAGTCAGTTAGTTTCCTATCACAATACTGACTGAAGAGAGAGAATTAATTATTATTTTAATGATTTGAAAACCCTAGTTATCTCTAATATAAATAGGGATAATTCTCTTCTTTCTAAGCACGGTGAAATACAATCTCTCTCTCTTCCTGAGTTGTGGGCTAGGGTATTGCAAGTTGCAGACTCTACTTATTCTTGTTTATTTACTAACTTGATTTGCAGCTGATCTCGTTTATTGGAGCTATATCAATCGTATTAGTTTTGGGTATCCTATTTGGTGCATCATCATTATCAATGGATTTATTGGGATCGAATAAAGGTATGTAATTTTAAGTTTGTTGATAATCTCCCACATAGAATTATGGCTAACAGCACCGACATGAAACAGGAACATCAGAGTCAGATTCATTGAAGGAAGGGCAGTTTGTGAGATTCCGACCCAATTGGAGAAATATGACCATCCACCCTTCTGAAACACTGGAACTCAATCCAGTTTTTACTGAACATTCTTCTGACTACCTTTCACGTGGTTTGGGAAGTGAAGTGAATGCAAGCGCCCAGAATCCGACCTCAAAAATTCAGAATGTTGTATCAGATGAATTGACTGCAGTGGATGAGACCATGGCAACTCCAGAGATCATAGGAGAAGGATCATCAAGCTTAGGACTTGAAGATCCCCTTTTCAAAGGGAAAATTTTAATGAGCCCAGATCAAGAAATTATTCCAGAGTATTTTGTCCCAGCGCCTGAGCACTTGACCCAGGGCTTTCCAGAGTTTCCCCCTCTTGAAACTGAAAGCATTATTGAACAAGAAGATATATGGAACCCATGTGTTAATGTAAGCCGTGCTGCTTCTGGCTCTGGGAATGAACTGTGGGGCAATCTAGTCAATTATGAAGGGACAGGTAGTGCGTTAGACATGTTGGATATAAGCTCTCTGGAAGCTACAGGAAGTTTGGGTATTGATGAGTGGCCAACTGATGAAATCCTTGTTAATGAAACAGAAAGCGAAGCTGGTCAGCCACAAGATGACAGATCTGAGAATGTCAAGCCATAGGGCTTCATTTGCTTCTGCACTTGTTGCCCTTTGGATACTTACTATGTTTAGTTTTTAGAGGTTAAATAATTGGACCATTTGATTTATAAAGTATTTTGTTCACTAGTTTCATTCATTCTTTATTTTCAACTTATATATTCTTTAGATTAATTGTATAGTTGTTCATGCTGATCTTTATTATTTTTTAATGGGTAGCTAATTCTTGACAACTTTTATTTCCTTGAGTAGATCGCATCATCCTGATGGACCCTTTAAATGAACATTTGCAGGTCTGTGACATGAGATAGGACTGGTAAGGCTCTGTCCTTTATCCATTGTTGCATACATATGTCGTATGATTTGTTATGAAAATTAAGATATAAAATTTTGTTTTGAAGTATTATTTTAATAATTTTAAAAATAAAAATATTTTGAAATGTTTTATTATGAAAATTAAGATATTAAATTTTGTTTTGAAATATTCTTTTAATAATTTTAAAAAAATATTTTAAAATGTTTTAAAAATTTTATAAAAAATGAAATATTTTAAATAATTTTTTAATTTAACAATATTTTAATATAATATTAATTATATAAATATATAAAATTATATTAAAATTAATTTAAATTAATATCTATAATTTAATAGTAAATAAATATGTTATTATAATAAAAATTTTGATTTAAATTTTAATATTATTTGATAATAATTTTTTTTGTATTTGTCTCTTTATTTTTTTTATTTTATTTTTGTTTTTTATGTTTAAATTTTTTTTTTGTCAATTATAATTCTATTTTTATCTTTAATTAATTTTTGTAAGTATTTTTTTTTTATCTCTCAATCTATATTTTTATTATTTTTAAAATTTTTTTTTTAAAAAAATAATATTATAAAAATAAAATAATAAAGTAAGAAGTTGACAAAATATATTGTGATTTGTAAAAAAAAAAAAAATTTAACGTTGAATGTAATATTATGTTATTTTTATTTATTTTTAAATTATTAATTTTTTTTTTAAATTAATTTAATATTTTTTTTATCAAAATAACTCAAAATAATAATATTTTTATTAAAATATTTCATAATATAATAATTTTAATTAAAATACATAATATTTTAATAAATATTTTAATTATTTTTATGAAGTTTTTTTTTTATATTAATACATGACAGTGGAAGACACGAACAGTTTACAATTTTGAATTATTTCACTACCTATAGTTTGTATCATTGCTTGAGTTGAGATAGTCAATTAAAATTTTCTTTTTTGGCATTTTTACTGATTTATTTCAACTGAATCAAACAAAATCGATTAAACTAATGCATCGCCAAATTGTTTCAATTGGTTCATTTGGACCGATTCCAACTCATTTAACTCAAATAATTCTAACAAGTTTAGTCGAACAATATATGCTAGCCTCATCTGCGTCAAAATGAAGCCATAAAAATTGGTTCATATCAAATTGAACACCGAACTTCCTACTTAAATGGAGTCGAGCCAAGTCAATATTCAGCTCAACTCATTTCCAATCGTGACCACATAAAAAGCTACAATCTTCTAAAATCGTGAAGGAGGTCTGACAACCCATAGAGGATTATAATTGTTTTATTTCTTAGGATGAGTAAACCATTCAGAATTAAAAGTCTCGCGTTATCACAGGTCCCACAAAAATTATTTGTAGCTTCGTGTGCGAGCCAGTTCAACCAAGTTAAAGGGAGGAAGGAAATATCCAAGATCACTAGGGCAGAATTCCCAACTAATCCCACCTCCAATGGCTCAGGAAAATTAAAAACTACAGAAACTCATCGAAAGAGACATTGTCAGCAATAAATTGTGATAACCTACCTTGTTTCCGTAAGCACAAAATTTAAAGAAAGATACACCAAAAAAAAAGGTAAAAATAGTTCAAACAGGGGAAGTAAACAAAATTCATGTCATCTGGAATTGCTCCATTTGTTCTTAGTTGATCTATAATGAATCACTTCAAAACCAACGCCAAAGCAATACAAACATGTGTAATTAGACAGCACAGACCACAACGCTCAAGAGAATGCGAACGGCATCACCTATACTTGAATATCTTAAGAATCTTCCCTCTTCCTTTTTGATTCATGTTTATCACTCCCACTTTTCAGCTTGGCTTCTCGGCGTTCTCTCTTCACTCCTTTAGCTTTATTAGGCAAAGCCATTTCTCCAATCTAAAAACCATAAATTGCTACAACTGGTTAAGATTCTTTACTTGACTGAACAAGGACAATAACATATTTACAAGAGAATGAAGAACGTCAAGAAACTCAAATGTCAATGGGAGGAAAGCATAGAGCATATGGTAACATATTTGTCCACGTCAGAATGGTGCCAAGGAGACAACAACAATGAGGATCCAAAAAACTATCAGATAGATACCCAAAGGAAAAATATTCATTGGACCACTACTTTAACAGGAGAGAGGTAAAAAGAGAACTACCATAGTTGATGCAATGAATAAAATGAAGTAAAATGCTCTCACCTTCTGATCAGGAATATATATATTTCCAATCTTGCCCTGTATTGCATCCTTTTTAACATTCTTCTCCTGCAAGCAGCAGTGTAAGTACAAAGAATTTAGACATATGTTCATTTTACATAAATAGATAAATTGAAGGGATTTAAGTCATCTTGCCAACCTTTTTCTTTGGCTGCTCTCTCGTAGTTTTCATGGCTTCCTTCCTCAAACTGTCATTAGGAGGCCGATGCCGACGAATTACCAAATCCATAGAAGGGCCAACCTCTACCAATTCCATTCTTGGCACAATGGTGCCTGACTTTTTCATCCGCAATGCACAATGTGAAAGGAAGACCCTATTTGATGATACAGCAGTACATACATATGCACGGTCCAGTCCAGCAAGATTTAGATTCTCCACAACCTGCATGAATCGAATCAGATTTCATTTTGCAGTTATAATAATTCCAATTTAGAGCAAAAAGGCATGTGGGGCAGCAAAGAAGCACCTCTCCACGCAGAAGATCAAGTAAGACTTCCTTGAAATGTTTTAATTCTTCCACACTCTCAAATCCTTCTCCAATGAAAGTAATGAAAGGCTTTGACCCTTCCCTTGGAGCTAATTTCCTATCATAAGTGAATGACTCCATGGGCTTAAAATTTTCAATCCCAACTTCTACTAGATCATAGATATGGTGATCATAAGTTCTCCCTACAATAAGGTTATCAGGTCGCTTCTTCGAGTGAGATCCATACTGCACAGTACAAGCAACAGAAGAAAAAAAATTAAGAAACTGCTTTGCCAACTGGATAACTCGTAAAAATATCGTGACAACATTTCAACTTCGGAATTCTTATTATGATATAAGGAGCTATGTTATTTTAAAGAGGGGGGGGGGCGCAAAATCCATAGTTAGATATCAGCTGCTAGCCTGTAGCCAATAAAAACTACAGAATGAAGAAAAAATTAGCCTCGTATCACAAGACAAGAGAGGCTACTGGCATGATTTGAAGAAAAATAAAGTTGTCCTTGAACATGGACTTTCCCTTTCTTTCTGCTTGGAGATAGCAATAACCAATATCTTCCATCATAACTAAATGTATATCACACCAAATATCACAAAAATTAGAAAAGCTTTGGAATGCAGATATCTATTCAAATTATTAACGGAAACAAAAGCTTGCGGATCGCATATAGATCACGTCAGATTTTTGCTTTTTTCTTCCTTCAAATATGTCATTCCAAAATTTGGTGTGCGGCTTTATCGATATAACAGAAAATACCATGAAGTGGGACTGTCAGCCAAAGCATGCTTCAAGCTAGTTAAAATATACTCTTTTCTACATAATGGCATGAATGTAAAGGGGACAAAATAAATAACGTCATAAAGGAAATACGAAGAATAGGAATTTGGGCTCACCACGAAGATGCTGCAGTCAGTTTTAAGAGAAAAGAATTCCAGGGAAGCTTCGCCTCCACTTTCAAAAGGCTTAATATTCTCATTCTTACGGCTATATTTTACGGCGCTTCCCTTCTTGAGGTGATAAATCTGAGTCAGAACAGCATTCAATACGCTGCTAGTCTTAGTCCCATGTAGTATAAGCGTCTTCTTCCCTGATTCAACCTACAAAATACAATCTTTGATAATAAAAGCCACACAAATCCGTTATTATAGGGAAGAAATTAGATAATATTTTCCCGGGAAAGTTTATCGCATGAATAATATTCGGGGGAAGCTAAGCGCTACTCACTAGTTTTGGAGCTCGTTTTTCAAGCTCCCGTTTGCCCTTATGCGTCTTGGCAGTTTTGATTTCCAACATGGTTTGGGCAACGAACAAAATATTGTACTGTATTCGGTTGATACTTTCGATTACGCGAGTTGCCTAAACGAAACTGGGATGAAATTGCGAGACTCTATAGCATCGTTGGATAGAGTCAAATATGCGTCGAATAAACGTAATATCTCGGCCTCCTAAGAGGGCCACTTTTTTCAGCTTGGAGGGTTAATAAACGAAGGCAAACTGCAACTCCTCCAAAACCCTAAAACGAGGTAGGAGGCGGACAAGGCTGCGTCTTCTAGTTCTACTATTCTTAATTAATTGACGGCATTTTAGTCTAGCTATTTGTTAGAAGAATTTAATTTTTAAAAAACTTTTTTTGTTTTTATTCTCTCGTACGATACATAAAATTATTTTTAAATATCAGTTAAATTTATTTTTCTGTTATAATAGAAAAGTAAAAGTTACAAATTTTTTCCTTAAAATAAAAAAAAAAAATCAAAGATTAATTTTATTACGAATAAAAATACTCTCATTTTAAATTTTAAAAATTATAAAACTATCTAACTCTATCATTTTAATATCTTCGCCCAAATATTTAAAATTTTAATACGTCTGTGAATTTTTTAAATTAAATATTTTATTACAAAAATTTATCATTTTTATTGATAAAAATTATTTATTCTTAAAATTTTAATTATATAATAACATTTATTTTGAGAAATCATATATATATATATATTGTGATTTCATTTTATTTTATATTTATGTTTAAAATATATAAAAAAATTAAATTTAATATTTAATAAATAATACTAATTTTAAAATTATTTTTAAATATGTATTTTTTAATATTAAAGTAAAAATTCTTTTTAAAAAAATGTTACAATTTTTTATTTAAAATTCTATTAAAAATTACAAGTACGGCTAACAAGTAATGAGTAGTAGTGTTTTTTCTTCAAAAAAAAAAAAAACACAATAACAATTAGATGTTCTTTTGAAGTGTAGTAAATTGGCAATGGCACGGCCGCAATAACTTCCGTAGGCCCCGCCCTTTCGCCCCCTCCCTTTCTTTCTGTTTCTCTTTTGATCCATACTTTATGTTGAATAAATATCTTTTTTAGGTGTTTTTGAGTGGTGCAGATTCCTTTGGCATCATATAAAATGATTTCAGTTCTCTTGAGTCAAACTTATATGAATTAATTTTATAAATTTAAATAAATAAATTGAATAAATATTTTAATTTTTTTAAAAAAATCAACTTAATCAATTTAACATAATTTAAAATTTTTATTAAATTTAAATATTAATTTTTAACTCAACTTTTATTGACCTGATCCACTGTGCCCTCCTCAACCATTTGCCCTTTTTTTTTTTTTATTTGTGCAAACCCTAGCACTTGTTTTATGCCGTATGCGTACGTGGTTTTTATTTTTGTGTTTAAATTTTATTTTAAGAACACAGTATTCATACTAAATATTAATTTTTAATTAGTATTATTTTTTATAATTTAAATTTTGATTTTATATAAATTTATCAAATTTTCAAAGTAATATTTTTTATATAAAAATTTTACTTTCTTTGACATTTTAAAATTTATTTTTAGACGTTTGAGTATGATATAAATATTAAAATTTATGCGTCATTCATAATTTAAATAATATAAAATAAAATAAATTTTTATAATTACATAAAAAAATTGAAGATATCTATGAACCGACTCTAATTATTTTGAAATTGCTCTGTTTTGAGAGGACATGGAAATTACTTAAAAGATTAAAAAGAAAAAGCCGCATGACCACTGTACGGAGAGGATGAAAAAAGAAGAAACAGGAAATAATTTATCTCAATTTAAAAAAATCTCCGTTTTAGATTCATGGGAACTCAAAGCTCGTTGGCTCGTTGTCTGAAGCGAGCTTCACTGAACACTTTATCCCCATCTAGTATTTTTGTAACTCAATCAAATACCTTTCAAGCTTCTGTGTCCATTCCTCTTTCCACTATTTTTGCGTTCATTTATGTGAATTGGGATTAGGGTTTTATCCATACTTTCGTTGCACAATTTTGAATTAGGGTTTTCTTCATCTACATTTTTCTCTTGATTCTTTGTCAATTTTGACAATAAAGGTCGCGTGAGTCGTTATTGTTGGGATGGGTTTTTTTATGTTGTAATTTTTTTTCCCCAAAGTTTGCTATAAAATAGAGAGTACATTACCGTTAGGATTAGGGTTTAGATTTATACTAGGTGATGGACATGGAGAACTCACGCAGATCGTTGGATAGATCGAGAGAACCAGGCATAAAGAAACCCCGATTGACCAACGAGCTTGAGCGCGGCCCAAATCCAACTGTTCGACCATTTCCTCAGCGACAAGTGGCTACGGGGGTTAATACGTTAGCTTCGGCAAGGTTTAGAACAAGCGACAGAGATTCGGGAAGCGGTGATTCAGGTCGTCCCCAGCAACTGCTGCATCAGGAGCTTGTAACTCAGTATAAGACAGCGCTTGCCGAGCTGACTTTCAATTCAAAACCGATAATTACCAACTTGACCATAATTGCTGGCGAGAATCTCTATGCCGCGAAGGCAATTGCTGCGACTGTTTGCTCTAATATTCTAGAGGTGAACCCAGTTTACCCTCTGCAGCTGTCTCTGTGTTCAATTCTATTTGGTTTATGGCCCCAATTGTACTGATTGAACTGAATTGTAAGACATATGGAGTAAAAGGTCCCATTATCTTGATCTTCCTGGTACTACAATATGTGGTGTTGTCGCTGTTATGCTATGTGTGTGTGCCGAAAGTTTTGTGGGAGAAAAAGTTGAGAGATCTGTATATGACCATTTTGCTTTTAGTGGAATTTGATGGTTTTGAAATTGAAGTCTCAAGGTGTTAACATAAGTATCTTTTCGATGTGAATTTTCTGAATGTAGTATCTGTAGTAGAAGCTTTTATGATAATGATAAAGGGGAAGAGTTGCAGTTGCCACGTGAAATGATGAGCATATTCGTTTTACCAGTTGCAAAGGGGCTATTGAGATTCAACCAATTTCATTTTAGGGGTTCGGTCAGGGCATTTAGCTGAACATTGGTTATGATGGAGGTTCTTAAGATGTATTTCCTCTTCAAAAAGAAAGAAGTATATTTTGTTTGCCAACTTGAAAAAAGAAAAGAAAAAGAATAATAGAAGCTCTTCTTCTGTTTGCTTATGGCAATGATATCTATACCCTTAGAGTATGACACTATAATGATTCCATATGCATCTAACAAGCAACAGTAATCCACAATCCTCCTGGTGTTTTCTTGAGATTTTATGCAAAGGGGAGCAGCCATAGTTGAGAACCTGGATTTTTGTGTAGTATTTGGGGAAAGATAAGCTCCCCTCCACAGCTGGCAATCCCATCAATAGTCCTTTTTTATTGTTTTGTCCAAGGTAGAACTGTTAGATTTTCCATAACCAATTGCATCATTTTAGGTCTAACCTCTCACGTTTTAGTTGTGTGTGTGTGTGTTTGTGTGGAGAAAAGCAGTTACCTAGATTTTTAAGTTTGTATACTTTAGAAGGGACCGAATTTATGTAGCCAAGCTGTATAGAGCATTGTACTCGTATAATTTCACTAGTGTCAAGCTTTGACTACTGTAATTATATAAAGCATGTTCTTAAGAGAGAGAGAGAGAGAGAGAGAGAGAGAGAGATTGTGACTAGGGAGTTATTTATAATGGTAAGGAAGATTGGGCAAGACCTAATATTTTGGGGTCAAGATTTTGACTAAGAGATGTCATGTTTGTTGGGGAGTCGCATGAATGGTTTCCTTGATATGGAAGCCATGAAAGCATATTGCTCGATATTGGGTTTTCTCCTCTTTGTATCCATGCCTTCTTTCTTCTCCATATCTTGCTTGCTTTTGTGCTGGTTTCTTGTCTCTTGGAGAAATATTTAAATGTTTGCTTGCGTAGAAGTTCTAGCAAGGAGATCCGTTCTCTATATTAAAGAACAATAGCATGAAAAGGGTCAATCTAGTGCTAAAAAATGTGAGGATAGATGAAAGAACACATTTTTTATTATTAACGGATGAACATAGACATAAGTAATTGCTTTAGTTTAGGAATAAGAAATCTGCAGTGTGATGGGACATATCATCTTACTTTTGGACTTTGAAGAGTGTCTCAAGTTTACCATAATGCATCTTTTTACTTTTTTTGGCCGCTTATATATCTCATACTTATCCAAGGAGTGCAATATCTGATTCAAGTTATCAATAAAAATTGGAATGTTAGCTTTAGATTAATGTTTGTTCAACCTTATTATAAGCCTATTTATTGTGAAACCTTTACCATTAGAAGCAGCTAGAACTAACTACTTAGGTATTAATTAACTAAAGAATTTTGATAGACAGGACATGTTATGGTAATATGGTTAACTTCTATAAATTTTGAGCTTATTGCTGTCAATGTACTCTTGCTGGCATATTGATGTAATTTGCTGCTAAGTTCAAGGTGGATTATAGATTATTTATTTTAGTTACTTATCATATTTATGTCTATCGGGGCAGTCTTTTTTTATAATTCTTTGTTAGAATTGTGTTTATGCAAAGACAGCTCATGTTGCTTTTGATTGTTTTAATGACTTTACAGGTTCCTAGTGAACAAAAGCTGCCGTCGCTTTATCTTTTAGACAGTATAGTTAAGAATATCGGGCGGGATTATATAAAATACTTTGCTGCCAGACTACCTGAGGTCAGATGCCTGATATTCTTCCAACTTTTCCTTTACCTAAGTGCCTCTATTTTAAATGTTCTTAATACTTAATTAATTTGTTTATTGTTAATCCTTCAGGCTGTGAGTAATAAATTTTTTACGTTAATCTATTTCAACTTGGGTTATTTACGGGAATATTAATAAGAATCGTCGTGTCTCCATTAACTGTGAATTATCTGCCTAGTATACAATGGCAACGGTTTTTCTCTTTGCATTTTTCCCCAGATATGTTTTCTAATTTTACACACCTATTTTTTTTAACTAGGTACTTGCCTATTACTCCTTTACATTTTAGGTATTCTGCAAGGCATACAGACAGGTTGGTCCATCTGTCCATACAAGCATGCGTCATCTTTTTGGAACTTGGAAAGGAGTCTTTCCTCTTCAGACCCTTCAGATGATTGAGAAAGAACTTGGCTTTACTCCTGCAGTCAATGGTTCATCTTCCGCATCTACTACACACAGGAGTGATTCACAGTCACAACGCCCGCCCCATAGTATCCATGTGAATCCCAAGTATTTAGAAAGGCAACGTCTTGAACAGTCTAGTGGGGTAGGTGAAGTGTTTGGACTATAAAGATTTCCTTTAAATGTTTGAAATGTTGGATGTGTTTGGAAAAGGTCAAGATTGGACAGAGATTATCTTGTGATGTATTGGAAATATGCACTCATGCATTCCTAACATGATGAAACTGGATTGGAAGATACGGCATCAAATCCTAATCTTGTTTGTTTCTTATTGGGACACCATGTAATATTCTTGCAATCAAAGTTTTTTGAATTGGGGCTTTTCAATAAAGTAATTTAAATTCCTTTTTCTCCTGAGTAATTACTTTTTTTATGTTTTCTGTTGTTTAATCTGGTTATTAGAGGTCTGACAGTCCAATGAACTGGGTTGTTGAATGCTGTCTGCCAAAAAAATTCAATTTGTCATTCAACCTGAAAATGCAAGAATAAATTTGGTAGCTTTTTTCCCCTTCTTGTAGCTATGTTTGGTGGTTCAAAAGCAAAAACCTTGTATCTTTCACTTTTCTATAGTTTTTCTTTTGTATATAAAGCAAGCCTTGCAAAGGAAAACAAGATATGGTGATGCATATCCTGTTGTATTATTTTTGTAGGATATAACTCATACGAACCTCTTTTTATATTGCTTCTCTTGTCCTTAATTCTTTTTCCATGTCCTTTCTCATGTCATGAAGACTAAGGGATTAGTTAATGATATGACTGGAGCTATTGCAAAGTCAACTGAGGACAAAGAGAAGCCACATAGAGCTTTGGTTGCTGCACGACCTTTGCTGGATCCCAGACTTAACGCACATGTATGTGAAATAATTTTTCTTTTCCTCTTCATGCTATTCATATCTCCTCATTTTTCATATTTTAATGCAACGGTATATAATATATTGCAGAACATTACGCCTGCTCATAGAGATGCATTTAATGATTCTGTTCCTGAAAAGAGCATTAGTTCATCATATGGGGGCAGTGAACATGGTTCAGATCTGTCAAGTAAATTGGGCTTGGGCATTGGAAGAACTGGTAGTAGGGTCACTGATTTAGGACATGACAAAGCTTGGTACAAAGCAGGTAGCAATGTTGCGGAGGTTAAGTCTGGGCAAAAAAATGGTTTAAGTCTCAAGCATGGTCTTTCAAGTCATGAAGCACCAAAGTCCTTGAATGTGGATGCGCATCACCAGCTAACACAAAGCTTAACTAGCATAAGAAGTAGTGTGATGTCAAATAGCTGGAAAAATTCTGAGGAAGAGGAGTTCATGTGGGATGATATGGACTCTCGATTGACTGAATATGGTGCATCCAGAGTCTCTAATAACTTGAGCAAAGATCATTGGACTGCTGATGATGAAAATTTGGTATGCCTAACTTTGTTATTCATTCAGTGTATTAATGCTTAGTGTGGGGATTTTAAACTTCATTCAAGAGATATCAACAGTGAATTTTCTTGGATTATGATAATGTAGGTGAAGTCTTATGCCTGATTGTCTTCTTTGGTTTGACTTTAAGAATGTAAGACTTATATTTTTATTAATTCAGTTACTGGTATGTGTCAGATATTACTATTGGATATAAGATGAACTACAGATTCTCCTTCCTCAAGTACCTCTGTAAAAAATCTCCTGCAAATTTTTTAGAACTGGGCAAACGCTTTTAGAAATCAAATGTGGTGTTGGTTTATATGCTTGATGATCATGTAGATAGAAGGTTAATTCACTTAGCCACAATTTCCATTGAATACTTGTTTATTATTTGGTCTTTCATTACTATGTTTTTCCTTAAGATGGCAAATTTTCTTTTGCATTTTGTGAAGTGTGTAAGTGGAATGTTTTATAGCTTGATCCAACAGTTAGCCAATTTTAGTTCAGTTTCATTGAAAGCCATTGCTCTGGTAGGAAATATCATTGTAACTGTTTTTCTGGTCATGTCTCTGTACTATTGTTAGCTATTATGATCTTATATTAAATTGAAGGATCTTTGGATGGTACCTATTCCTTCATTCAAAGACTATCCGATTTGTATACATTTGCAGTTATTCATCCAATCTTTCTGGATAATAGGCTGGCTATAATTTATGCAAATTGCTTTGTTGGGATGAAAGGACATGGTTGCATCATTTGTTATTGTTAATGTACAATTTGCTGACTACGGATAAATAATATTATATAGATTTCGCTGGTTTACATGATTGTTATTGTTATTTTCCAAGTGCAGGAAGTTGAAGATCACCTCCAAACCACAGAGTGTTTTGGGGCAAATGTTGGTAGAGAAATAACCACTGAATCCCTATCCTCTGGAAAGAAACAACTACCTGCTTTTGGGCATCGTCCATCATTATCATGGCAATTGCAGGAGCAGCACTCAATTGATGAGCTGAATTATAAGCCAGGTCATTCAGAAGGTTTTGTATCCACTCTTGGTGGGTTACCTACCAGTACAAACTCTTCTGCTGTCAGGGTAGGGAATCGGCCTTTCTTGCCAAATGCACCTGCAGGAATGGTGGGACAGCAAAACTTTCACACTGTCCAAGCTGAATCTCCTTTTGGGCAGTCACCTTTGCAGCAACAGTCTCCATCACTACCAGAAACAGTGCGCCATCCTCATCACTTGCGAAATTGGGCTGAGCAAGACCATCAGCAGACTCTTAAAGCATCTCATTTTTCAGGGGATCTGCAGGGACAATATAGTCAAGATTCTTCACCTGCCCTTCCTCCTAATGGTCAGGCTGGCAACTTGCGAAAGTCACAGCAAATGGATTTGCAAGGTCCCGTATCTTCAGTGACTTCTTTTCAGCCTAGTCATCGTACTGCAGTTTCACAGCAGCAGCTGGGCTCTTATACTGAAGTTTCTGATAAGAATGAGAAGCTACCCCAGTCAAAAGTTTCTCTAGCCAGTGAAACTTCTGATCAGTCAACCCCAAGTAGTTTGTTAGCTGCAGTCATGAAGAGTGGAATCTTCAACAGTTCAATCACAAGTAATCTTCCCACTACGAGTTTCCTGGATATAAGTAATCTGCCATCACAATTAGGGGTTAAGCCTACCCAGCCAGGTGGGCCTCCGGGAAAGGTTGCATCACTATCTTCATTAGGTCCTCCAAATGATGACTCCTCTTCTATGCCAAAATTATCTCAAGGAAAGGTTGGACAACCACCAAGGGCATGTGCTCTACCTCCAGCTTCCTCTACTGTGAATGGTGCCTCCGCTCAGATCTCTAATTCCACTAATACATCAAGTCCAATTTCAAACCTTTTAAGTTCATTAGTTGCAAAGGGTTTGATTTCTGCAGAGTCATCAAATAAGGTGCCAACTGATAGTCAATTGGAAGATCAAAGCCACAGCAATACCACCAGTAGCTCTTCGCCAGTTGCTTCGGTTTCTGGTTCTCCGGCCATCCCTGTATCATCTATTGGAGATGAGGTAGATCATGATACAAACAGTTCTGTTTCCTTATCTCAATCAACCACCACAGAAATAAGAAACCTTATTGGCTTTGAGTTTAAGCCTGATGTAATCCGACAATTACATCCATCTGTGATCAGAGAACTACTGGATGATCTTCCACATCATTGCAGCATTTGTGGCCTTAGGCTTAAACATCAAGAACAGTTTAATGGACACTTGGAGTGGCATGTTATAAGAGAAAGAGAACAAAATGGTCTAATTAAGGCATCAAGAAGATGGTATGCAACGTCTAGTGACTGGATTGGTAGCAAGGTTGAATGTCCATCTGAATATGAATATACTAATTCTGCAGATGTGGATCAAGAGAAAGGAGACAAGAGTGAGCTGGATGCAATGGTTCCAGCAGATGAAAATCAGTGCTTGTGTCTGTTTTGTGGTGAGCTATTTGAAGATGTTTACTGTCAAGAAAGAGATGAGTGGATGTTCAAGGGGGCTGCTTTCCTGACCGGATCAGATAGTGATGGAGAGATGGGTATTGGAAATGTCAGTACTACTATGGGTCCCATTATTCATTCAAAATGCTTATCAGAGGCCTCCATATACAGTATCGCCAAGATGGTAAGGCTAATAATCTGATGGAAGTAAGTCTTTTCACTATTGATGTTTAAAGCTTCAAGTTTGAAGGAGTGGGCTCAACATTATTGGTTGTGTTTTAATACTGGCCTCTTGTCCTTACCTAAAATTTGCAAATGTTGGGCCCCGGGTCCTGTGTGTCTCTACTTATGATAGATTTTTTTTTTTCCTTGTTCTTTAGCCAGCTTCCTTTTTTACATTTGTTTCCTCTATGTGCTTGCTTCAAATTGAATGCCATTGTTGGGTAATTGATAATGCCCGTTATATTTTGGCAGGAACAGGATTAATGAATGAAGTTCAGAGCATCTGAGCCTTGGTGTTGTAGGAAGCTTACAGAGGCTACCTAGGTTTACTTTGGAATTACTGAATCTTGATAGCCTATTATGCTTAATTTATTGCCTCTATAACTGCTCCTGCTTCCAAATAAATTTTGTTTTTTGTTTCTTTTTTTGTAGTCAGGGAAAAAGAAATTCCGTAGTATTCACAATTTATAGGTGGCAGATAAGTTTTACAGGTCAACTTTCTCATTGATGTGTTTGTGTTCCCTTATATATATATATATATATATATATATATATTATGGTGAAGCGAACTTGCTCTTTTAGACTCATCTGGTGCTAATACAAGGTAAAGCATTTAAGGCCGTGCTCATCATGTGTCAGATCAGATGGCGTTCACTGTATCAATAAAATAGCAACGATGTAGTAGTCCTTCCCTCATTTTATTTCCTTTTCTTTTTCTCTTTCTGTTCTTTTCTTTTGGGGGAGGGGGGGGGGGTATCTGGTGCTGGGATGCGAAGGGCAGTATTGTTACCTGGACATTCCTGAATTTATCACTTTCATAGAAAATAATGGATTATGGTGCTTTTGCTACTGACTAGAGAGATTTTTGTTGCTTTGTCAATTTGGCTGATGCTTTGAGTATTTCAGCAATTAGTTCGGCATTTTTTTTTCTTTTTGGCAAACAAAAGGATTTTTTTGGTAACTATTTTTTAAAGCAGTCTATTATATTTTTGTTTTGCAGAATAGTTTTTAAACATAATTTTTAAAAGAAAGAAAAAAACAAGTCCAAATATGCTCTTTCTTGCAGCTTTTTGGTAAGGATATGTCAAGAGTTGGTTTTATTTGAAATGTCTTTTATGCTTATGTTTGGCTGTCTCTTGGTTGCACATCTGACATGTTAGCGCAGTTCGCCACTATATAGGTCTAAAGATTAGCTTGTCGTACAGCTAATGCGGTAGTTTCTGAAATGATATATTTAAGGAAAAAAATTAATATACTGGATTTTCAATATTCTTCACTTTTTCAAGCACTTTCGGGAATAGACTCCCAAACACAATGTAACCTCTATTTTTTATTGTCAATTGATTTCGTTTGTATTAACGTCACATTTCACCATGGTGTTTGCTTGTGCCATCCATCCATTCCCACCAATATTCGTAGGCAGTAATTAGCCTAGGCCCCGTTACTTATTAAATGTTAATATGATTGATTTTTTGCAGTCAACTAACTGAAATTTCTACTTGAGAGTTTATATTTCTATTATCTACTGACATCATTGGTTATAAAATGAATCCTCCATTTTATCTATGGACCACCCCCTATTTGACACAAGATGATAAGCTTCACAATTGGAAAACCACCTCTCATGTAATATAGCAGGGCATCGTAATAATGGAACGACCAGCAGTATCTATTCCTAAACTCTATCCTACTTACTGCGAATCTTAGGAACACGAGTTTCATCCATGTCTCGTATCTTGGACTCAGTAATAGTTTCATAGGAATCTTTGATGGTCCGACAATTGACATCTAATAAGGAGGAAGAAAGCTTTTTAGGTTGCAGGGTCTGGGTGGTATCCATTTAAACCCTCTTCGTGTGATAAGAGCATGGCATGATTTCGTGTTTGTCATTTTCATGTTGGTCTACAAAACAAAGCCAGTTACACTGATCGATAGGCTCTCGCCTATTCTTTCTCGTGATCCACATATGTATGACGTTGATAAAATGGCCTTTTGCTAGACCAACAACGGCTGTATGCGAGATTATATTTGGCTTTATCTATTTTTCATATACAAATGATCGCTCCCGGCTTACAAATGTAACAGACAGAGTTTCCCTTTCTCCGTGTGCTTGTGCTTGCTGGAGCCTAACTCATTAACTACTCTATTCTCATCTATTTGTGTCATTTCCTCACCTATCAGATCGCACTCTTATGTTTAAAACGAACACTCGGACTCGGTAGATCGCAGTGCTATATTGGAGGTGGTTGAGGTAGAAATAGGATTTAGACCAAGAGGAATTTCTCAAGATGTAAAGCAAAAGTCTATTGATATGACCTTCGGAGGCTTGATTTGGAAATTGTTGATTTCATGGAGACAACTTTCTTATAAAAAGGGGATTCGCCATTATAAATTATTATGCCAATTCCATTCGTTCAAATTCAAGCAGTGATCAGAATCAGAAATCAGTCGTCAAATGATTTTATCAAATCTCCAACTTATCGAGGAAGTCTTTTTACCTGCATATTGTGCTTCGAATTCTGCCAAGTGAGCATACAAGGACACGTGCATTTTTTGTTTAATTTTTTTGGGTACACATTCTCTTCTCCCTATCCTTTTCTTGTTTTTTGCGGTTCGTCGTTTCTTGATCTGTTTCTTTTTTGGGAGGGGTGGGGTGTGGGGGTTGGGCCGTTGGGGGAGGGAAGAGATCCGTAATAATTAAAAAAGTAATATTATGGTCACATCTGTGCATCACTGCGCCACTTGTCATTAAATTTATACCAACTCTGTCAAAATGTCATTATAAAGGCTTTTTTTTTTTTCTAAATAATAAAAAGGTGTCAATGGCATGCTTGGTAGTTGGTACGTGGGTATATTAGGTCAGAATATAAAAGCTTTTAGTAAGATTTGTACATTATTTTAATTGTTAACGTCACTGTCAAATTATGAACAATTTGAGGGTTATTTTAGAAATATCTTTTAACTGTGCCAACTGCCAACGATGTCAAATTTTGCAAACTGCAAATTGATTAGGTTGGCATCTGATTCTTAAAATATCTTATTTTTAATAAAATGGAATTTTTGAAAATTTTATTTTTGAAAAATTTTAAAAATATATTTAATTATCATTTTATTTTTTAAAAATAATTTATTATATTACTACTAATGATAAATTTAATTTTTTTAAATTATTCAATTTTTTTGTTTAAACTTGATCATGATCACGAATAAAAATTTTGTCCACACAAAGTTGAAATTTTTTTAATAAAAATAAATTAAAAAATTTGTGGCGGAGATAAATAAAATAAAAGAAAGTTAGATTTGAACGGCGAGAAAAAGAAAGACCGGTAGGCAATGGCAAAAGGGTGGAATCACGGGTTGGTCGCGAATGGGTGGAAAGAAACAGACTCTGTTTTCATTTTTTTTTTTTGTAATAAAAAAAATCCCAAACCCGAAAGCAAAACCCGCGGGTTAGCTGTCTTTATGGGAATATTTCACTCTTTCTCTGTACATGGTTTTTGAATTCCCAATAATAGACTTCCCCTAATTCATTGTCTTCCCAAACCTAATATCCAAGTTGTGAAAATTAACATTAATAATCTCTACCCTTCTAAGATTGAAAAAAAACTAAAAAAAAACAAGCCCATTCAATTATAATTACTTAAATAGGGTGCAAAAATTCACAATAACTTGTAGTTTAGGCAGATTGTTATTTCAATATCTTCGACTTTTTAAAAATATTTAAAAATTAATACTATATATGTACATAATCTAAAAGACTCATATTTAATTATCATAAATAATATAAAAGTATAATTTTTTTCAGAAATTAATTAACAAAAATCCCGGTCAACAGATCTGATTCAATTGAGTTGAAACCAGACAAGTTTCAATGTTTTTGAGAAGGACTTTGAACCAAAACTGGATGGAATCTCAAGCAAGAGCACACCTAATAAGAATACCTATACCGGGCGCCTAAAGCATACGAAGGGCATAAAGGGCATATATGAAAAGACCGACACGGAAACCTACCAACTCGCTTTCGACGCCATAAAATAAACCCAAACCCCTTTCTCAGCACACCGTTCCGTCTTCCCCTCTCGTATTCTTCACTTCCGAGGCTCTTTTTCAACTTTGATCTTACTAGTCACCATGTCTTCCTTCAAAAGCAAATACCAAGGTATGGATGCTATTTTGATTCTCCGTCTTGATCTGATGCTAAATATTTATCTGGCACTTCTGATTAGAGATGCGTTCTTGTTTTTAAAGCAAGCGCTTTTCCTTCTGCGTACATTACATTATTTGGTTATAGTTGAATAATTATGCTGCCCTAACTCATAATGGGTATAAGAGAATAAAAAATTGATCTTTCGTATTCGCGAGGTGTTTTCTTTTAGCAATTGCACTCTGGGCATACTTTGATGATCGATGATGGAAAAAAAGCAACTTATATATGTAGATCCGTAACATAGATACCAGATCTATGTTTAAGAACTTTGCCGGATGGACAAGTAAAACCCTGTTCATAATTGTCTGTTTTCATTCGAGAAAATTTTCGAATTTGCTTACCACGCGATGTTTTATTAAATTAATTTGGGGAAGGGCGTATCTCCCGGAATACTTGTATTCCCCTTCGTTCCTGACATTAAATTAACATCATGTCCTTTGGATAGGATTATATTTGTAATTATGAAATAAGATCCACTTTCTTAATTTTAAGCAAGATTTAGATCTGGTTTGGGCTTGGTGTTGTCTGCAGTTGCAGTAACATTAAGTGATATTATTGTTGCTCGTATTACCTGTTCTGTATCGAACAAACACTCAAATCAGGAGTTGGTGAATGATTATGGGTGAGGCAACTCCTGAACCATTTAGAACCCTACTACTGCTCCATGTTGCTTCATTTTAAGTTGAACTGAGATTGTGGAGATTCATTATGGTGTATATCTGCAGTTTACCTTATGCTTTTGCCAGTTTTCTCTGTTCTATTCTAATGAATTTGGCATGAATTGCAGATGAGCTCATTGCCAATGCTGCTTATATTGGCACACCAGGAAAGGGTATTCTTGCTGCCGACGAGTCAACTGGTACAATTGGCAAGCGTTTAGCCAGCATTAATGTTGAGAATGTTGAAACAAATAGGCGTGCCCTTCGTGAGCTTCTCTTCACAGCCCCTGGTGCACTACAGTGCCTCAGTGGTGTTATCTTGTTTGAGGAGACCTTATACCAAAAGACAGCTTCTGGTACTGGCGCTCAATTATTATGATATTTGATATATGATTGCAATACTTGCTGAGTTGTTTCATACAAGGAAGAAATAAACTTCTGGTTTACCCCTTTATTATATATATATTGATATTATTTGACTTGATATTCATAGTTTTTCTAAGTTCTCTGTAATTTTATATTATGACACTGCCATGATTTTCACCTTAGAGTAGGTGTTGAGCGTTCTTAACTTAATTTGTTCAGGAAAACCCTTCGTGGAGGTTTTGAAGGAAGGTGGAGTCCTTCCTGGTATTAAGGTTGACAAGGGCACTGTTGTGCTTGCTGGAACCAATGGGGAAACCACCACTCAAGGTTTGGATGGCCTTGCTCAGCGTTGCCAGAAGTACTATGAAGCTGGTGCACGGTTTGCCAAATGGCGTGCTGTGCTTAATATTGGCCCAAATGAACCATCTCAGCTGGCTATCAATGAAAATGCTAATGGATTGGCTCGATATGCTGTCATATGCCAGGAGAATGGCCTGGTTCCTATTGTGGAGCCTGAAATCCTGGTGGATGGACCTCATGATATCAACAAGTGTGCCGAGGTGACTGAGCGTGTTCTTGCTGCATGCTACAAGGCTCTAAATGATCACCATGTCCTGCTGGAGGGCACTCTATTGAAGCCCAACATGGTGACTCCTGGATCAGATTCTCCAAAGGTCGCTCCAGAGTTGATTGCTGAGTACACTGTTAGAGCTTTGCAGAGAACTGTTCCTGCTGCAGTTCCTGCTGTTGTTTTCTTGTCTGGTGGTCAGAGTGAGGAGGAGGCAACCCGCAACCTAAATGCCATGAACAAGCTCAAGGGGAAGAAACCCTGGTCTCTTTCTTTCTCCTTTGGAAGGGCACTTCAGCAGAGCACTCTCAAGGCATGGGCAGGGAAGGATGAAAACATTCAGAAGGCCCAGACGGCACTCCTCACAAGGTGCAAGGCAAACTCAGACGCAACTCTGGGAACTTACAAGGGTGACGCTCAGCTTGGTGAGGGTGCCTCAGAGTCTCTTCATGTCAAGGGCTACAAGTACTAAGAGGCGCGAGCTTCTGATTGTACTTCTTTTGGAGTTATTTACATTGTTGGCTCTTTTATAGTTTTAGACTCAACTGTTTTGCTTCCCGGCCTCGGTCTAAGGAGGGTTATCGTAAAATAAGAATAATGGTTTAAGATACATTGGCTTGGTTATCGGCTTTTACTTTTTGCCCTTTATTTCAGTTTCCATTCGGTTTTACCGTTTACATTTGTTCCCTTGCAATGGTGATGAGTTCTGTCATTTTCTGTATAACTGGATTTTGAATCTGAAAGCAGTGTTTTTATTTTTATCTTTTCGATATCCTTGATGAATCTGATTTAAACACCAGGGGCAGTGGTGTTGGGGAGGAGTTAAATGGCTTTCATTGCGCCAGTCGATATCACTGGTAAGTTTGAATATGATTGTGCCTTTAACTATGGCATAATTATTTAGCAAGTTTGAATATAATTAAGAGGTAAAGACAATATAAAAATCTAGTGTTAAAGGGAGAAAAGTGCAGAAAACATCGAAGGGTCCAAGGAGAAAGAACTTGGTTATTCTTTATGCAAAACTTCAGTTTCCTGGCGTCCTTTTCATTATGATTTTAACGGCCTTTTATATTACCTGCGGTTGACAGATCTCTCCAGGTATCATAATGTAACTCACCCCGTTTCTTAATATTTAAATTATTAAAAGAATGAACTATCTAGTAAAAGCATAAGTTTTCTTACAATTTTTATTTTTGCAAGCTTGTCAACTTGCACAATTATACTTAAAATTTTTATTGGGAGGAACTTAGGTGCATAGTTTCGCATTTATAAACATAAAAACTGTGGATCCAGCATTATGCTTGTGCATTTCGGTGGTGCAAGTCATTATGGGCTTAGTTTTTTCTTTTTATTTATATATTTGCTGCAAGAGAGGGTCATGCCAGCCTGGTAGGCTAGTATTGGAATGTCAGATTAGTTGGGCAGTTCGTAATTATATTGGTTGATGGAGAATAATTGGGTCCCAAACTTGTACTTGCAATTCGCAAGCCCAAGGGGGTTTCACAATTCTCAGTATCTTGTCCAATTGCCTCTTGGGTGGCTAATTCTTGCGTCTTCTACCCTTCACCTGTTGGATGACCGGGCCAATTACTCCAAGAAGTCTTCCTATTTTTTAAAGACGGCCTTCGAGCAATAGACAATCGGTGGGTTTCCTGAGGGCGGTGTTGCCTTTTACATGATGACAAATTTATTTCTGACAAAAACAAAAACATAATAACAAATTTATTTTCATTATTAATTTCATACTTTTATTAATAGTTGTATTATTTTAATAATTGAGATTTTTTTTTCTTCTTCATAATTTGTCTGTCCTCGAATAAATATCCGGAGTTTAATCTGATGACTGATGAGCACAAGTAGGCTCATTAATTTGCTTATATATTAGCATTTTTCTTCTTATATATATATAATAAAAAAATAATCTAAAGATGCGTAACTCATGCACTTTCCGTCTGCCACTCAACCTGACTGCAGTCTTTATTTTTGGATGGTTGCCTTTTACGGCCAAAAATACTTAAAGCAAAGTTGCGAAAGCCAGAATTCCCAATGCGGATTGTGGAGAAGTAAGTGAAAAAGATAACCGTACAGTTGGTTTTTAATTAGGAAGGTGCATGTAGGTCAGTAAGTAGTTTCCTCTGCGGCATCAGAGAAAAGTATGTCTTACTTTAATTTGATCTCTAGTAAAATGCTGATTACTTAACTGTCTCGAGGAGTTGGGGAGAGGGAAAATCTGAGGCAGAAACCAAAGCTGTGATGTGTTTGTTTCCCTCCCTTTTGCGGGAAGCTTCTTCACTCTTTCCCATGTACGGATAGTCGAATACTGAGTGTCCAGGGACCTAATTAAGATGAGTGTATGTGCATGTGCATGCTCACTTGTTGTGTGGATACTACAAGCCTTACAAGCAATGCAAGAAAATATTAGACTGCAGAAAAAGTCCCTTTGTCCTGCTATTGCTCTTCACGTCTCTCTCTGTATAGTGTATACTACTATTGTTCTGCTATATTTCTGATTGATCTACAAGAAAAGAAGAAAATAATTTTGGGGAAGGGGGAGAGGGCTGTTTATTTTGACTCTCCTGTATCGTTGGTTACTCTTAAATGGAGGATTAACCTGTTTTTCCAATAAAGACTACAGAGGTCAAATTAAAAACCCACTCATCTGTCAAGGTACGTACGTAGTCTACAGATTAATTATAATTCACTTATGAAGGAAAATTCCAAAAATATTTCGGTGATGTTTAGTATCTAAAATTTGTAGTTTTATAAGTATTTAGAAACCTATCTATTATAGGATGTTTCAGAACAATAAATATAAAATTTGTGTACATTTTGAATAATATAATTATAGATATTGTTCGTCCTCGTATTTTTTAAATATCTCATATAAGGACTACTTAATATATGTCTAGTGTACAACTGGAGAATTCCTGTGCTGCAATGCAGCTTTGCACTACGATATTTATTTATCCTTGTTGGACAAACCTGCTAATAATAATATGGTCAATTAGATTTAGAGACCTCGAAGTATGGATTACACGTGCGATGAACTGAAGGAAGACGGAACCCATTTTAATTGGCATCAAATAGTTTATTCTTTCAAGCCCGGAGTTTGCAGTACGTACATATTTACTTATTTATATTTTAACTGCAATATATATGTTCTCACCATACTTTACGGACATTGGTCTTCAATCCTTATTGAATAGAATGCTTTTCCTTTAATCCAAAATCTCCTTTACAAAAGGCTAGGCATATAGGCCTTAATTTGATGCTTAAACAAGGAAAGAAATTGCATCCTTAGTTACACACCTTCAGTAAACAAACACTACAGACCTGCACTGTTGTTAAAACATCCCAATATTAAACAAAAAAGAAAAAAAAAAAAAAAAGAGAGGAGGAAAGACAAGAATGGCTAAACGTTAATGAAGACCGATGCAACATATCGATCAAGTAATAACATTTTAACTCCATTTGAATGGATATATAAAAGAAAGTCACCTGAACTTGGTCATACTCCATTCCGTTTTGCCATTCGTCTCCCTCGATCGTTAAAGTTACATGACTCGAACCTATTATTTTCTCCTAAATACCCATAATTATAAATACAATAAGATTGAGCACCTAATCATCATCAATCTCTATACATAAACCCTTGGTCATTTCTGAAAAAAGGCTCTCAAATCTCTGGGCCTCTTTACTAGTCATGGATTTTGGTTTCCTTTATGAAGCTTTAGGCCGTAGTTTTCCCACAGATTTTCTCCCTCACACATCAAGAAGGGAAAGCAACTATCAGCCGGAACTGCATTTCCAACATTGGCATTTGAAGGTGAAGAACCATCATTCCTTTGTAGCCTCCCAGTCTCCGGCCCTTGTTCATTGATATCAAAATACGCGCTTCCTTGATTATATAGGGATGACTGGTGATCATTGTTCTCGAAGTAAAAACAGCTTTTGGAATTTTCCTTACGCTTCTTGTTTTCAACCTGAGCAGTCCTTGGATACTTTCTGATATTTTCCCATTTGTCTCTGCACATCAAAGCAGTCTTTTCGTAGCCAAAACAAGCCATTTTGGTTGCTACTTCCTCCCACAGAACCTCTTCTGAACACCCACTTTGCCCAAACCTGGGCTCTATCTCAGCTCTCATCTGCAGAAGCGTAGTAATCTCAGATTCTGGCCAGCTCTCAGTAACTCTTTCAGTGCTGTGTAGTATTTCACTACCATCATCATTCTGGTTTTCACTTTGATTTTGAGTTTCAGCAGCTGTTAGACCCTCAGGAGATTGAGCCTTTAACTCCCCTCCTGTTAATTTTTGCAAGGCCTCCATGAGAGCAGCATCCCTGGCTTCAATCCATGCCCTCTCTTTAGCCCAAAATTTGTGCTCCCTCTCCAACCTGGCTACCTCTTGTTTACTCCATTGTTCCTCTCTTAACACCCTCTCCTTTTCCTTCTGTTCCAAAGTCTTCATGAGTCTATCCAACCATGCCTCTTGCTTCTCCATCAACTTCTTCATCTGTGAGTCAATGAAATCTTTTATCTTTGCCTTCCAGCTCCTTCCACTTCTCCTCTTTCTCCTCTTCTCCAAGGAATCATTGTCATCCGATGATGACGTGTCGAAGTCAGTGGAGTTAGTGAGGCTCAGACTATCACAATGCTTGTAAGAATGAAACATCTCTTGATTTGTTTGGGAGGGAGCGTGGCTGCTTGTCTGAAAATGAAGACTGCTGCTACCGACATTGTTTTCTGGGACAGAGGTTGGATGACTGTTTTCTCCATATAAGGCTTCAAGTTGACGGAAGAATCTGTAATGTTTCCCATCCTGTCTTCCTGCCTTACCTTCCTTTGTTTTCTTGTAATATTTGTACAAGTTTTCAAATTTTTCCCTGCATTTTTTCCCGCTCCTTTGATATCCATGTTCTTCAGACATGATCCTGGGCATCAACACAAGCAGAACGGAATAATGGGTATGGAAGAAAACAACAAAAGCCTAAGAACTGACCTAATTGTTGGAGATTGAACCCTAATTAACAAGTGCCCCAAGAAGGCCAAGTGAAAGTGACCTTTAGTAATCAATAATGCGGTGCAATGCCATGCACTGACATTTTCTATGTTCATGCTACCTAATTATAGCAAATACAACTAAGCATAATACCAATCAAATTGCTGTAGAAATGAGCTTTCGAAGGAAGAGCCTCCGGTTGATGCATGCCATTTCATAGGATAAAATTAGACTATAGGTGCAAAGACATGGAAAAGGTCAATGATTTTTATTCAGGAAAAACGAAGAAGAAAGGGAAAAACTTGCACTCAAAAGTGGGGAACAAAATTTCTAAATGAGAAACGTGTCAGTGGTAGAACCGTACTGGTATTGATATCTTAATTTAAATGCTCAGTACAATATCAGTAATCGTAAATTGAATGGAAAGAAATATTGAAAAAAGGGGTTTCACACTGTACGAGTGTATAGTCATTTTCCAGCGAAAAGAAGATTAACAAAATTGTATACTGCTATCAGAGGTTTCAGAAATCGATCACAGCGACCAAATGAAGACCAAGTGCAGTCATTTCACAACTATAATTGTGAAGGAGCTACATGGACATTAGATTTGGTTCATTGTCTTTAATCTTTGTGGCATGAAACTAAAAAATTTTACGGTCATTCTGAAGCGTTGGAGTTTATCAGAAAAAGAAGAAATGAAAAACAAAAGCGAGTAGTATAGGTAAAAAAAATCAGTACCTAGAAACTTCATCCCATAAGGGGCCCTTTTGATTGGCCTCTTTGAATTTAGGGTCAAGACGAGATCTGATCTCAAGAAGAGTAAGAGTCTCCTGTCTGGGCCATCGTCCGGTGGAGGCATCTCCAGCGAGACAACCCACAGTGTCAACCTCTAACCCACTAAGCGGAGGAGGTGAAGCAGTAGTGGTGGCAGGAGTGACAACAGTAGTGGCGGCAGTGTTAGCAGCATCGGAGGTAAAGTCGTGAAGGGCTCTAGGCATTACATCAGTTACTTGACGACCGTACACCATCATGTCGTAGTGTTGATGGTGGGTGGGTGGGTGACCCGGGAAGAGGTCCGCTGTGGGTGGTGCTGCGATTGAGGGGAAATGGTTTGACCTTGGCACACTCATGAGCTGCCTGAGATCGGCAATAGTACTATACTGCTGTTGTTGATGGTGAAGATGATGATGGCCCTCCATTTCCATGAGATTGTTGGGAAGTTGAGAAGAGCAAGCTAATTAGCTAGGCTAAGAAGAGGACAGTGAGGGAGAGGGAGAGGGAGAGGAGAAAGCGGCAGAGTCGGATCGTGTCGTCCACGAAAAAGATCAAATTTGAAGCGCAGGACGATGGTCCCATGTGGGAGTCCAAGAGTATGAGTATGAGTATGCGTACGGTTTCTGACGATGAGGACCTCTCTCTTTTTGAAGAAGAATGCTGCTTCCTTCGGTGTCCTCGTGCGTTTAGTACAGTGGGGTTGGGAGGAGGAGCCAAGGGCCCTGAACCCCCTAATAGATGTTTAATACTGCTAATGAAAGATCGACACGTGGTTAACAGTAATGGAAGACAGCGGAGTTTTGCCTTGCTGACGCGTGTATACTGCCTTGGATGCTCCTCTTTTTTGTATTTTTGATCATTATTCACTACATCATCTCACAACCGTCCCTTCCTCTCATTTTCCGGGTTAACCTGTATTTGCGATTTAGGGAATTTTTTTGGTGCAAAAAATCTCAGTTTGTAAATCACAATTAAATGTAAAAAATATGTGTATACTTTCAATTCCTTAATTCGTTCTCCGAAGAGGTCCTTAAATTAAATGGCTTTTGAGGATGATATGTATAAATGTATATACAAGTGACGTTATATTTGCTACAGGGTTAAATAACAACATATAGACTTGTATATATTTGATTACATGATTTGGTAAATCGTAGATTTTCATATTCAAATATTAACATTTAATCCTTTAATCAAAGTGAGGCTAGGGCATATATAAGGGTTCTCAATCCCATTACAATCAAAAGATAACAGAAAGAAGAAACATGCCAAGGAGGGGGAGTAGGGGATCAACACAAGCTTTCCTCCACACCTTCGACAGTCTGGGTTTTTTTTTTTTTTTTGGCTGGCTATGTTGAGGGACAGAATCTGATCATAACATTTTGACGATGTTAAAGAACGTAGTTATGCATAAATTAGAGTGTAAACTGTTCTCTTTCAGCCGTTCCTAATTGGCTATTTTGTAGGGTGTATTCGTGTAATGCAAGATAAATATTCGAGGAAGAAAGAAGATTTTAATTGAGTTGGTGATGAAATCACATTAAAAAATAGACGTTGACAAGATTTTCCAAGTTAATTGCATTAATTCATTGTTTTTGTTATCGATCCTCTGAATTAAGACATTTGACATTAAATAGTTTCCACAATTCGTATAAACAAATTAAAGCTCCGATTAGTAACGAAGCTTTATAGCTAGGTATATAGCGTCTTTGAAAGTTGCCTTAAGTAGATTCAAGGAATAGAGTTATAATGGAAGCTCAATATAGGAATAGTTTGACTGTTATAATAGGATGATAGGTAGTGGAATTTTAAGTCTGAACGGCCTCTATTAATTAGTTTCCCTTATATACAATGAAGAGAGAAGAGATGAGCGATGGAAAGTAGTTAGCATTGTTAACAGTAGCTAGTTAATTACTATATATATTAACATAACATTTTATCATAATTGAAAAATTACGCTTAGGAGTTAGAAGCAAGGAGAGTAGGGGGAGTGTATGAGCGATGGTGGACCCCTTTGGGCTTTCGTCCCCTCCTACCTGACCAGCTACTGCTATTCTATACATTTCAATTCGTCATAAATACCAACACCCATGTGAGTCCCCAATTATATATGTACGGCAGAACTCCTTTACCATTAAATGCTACTATGCTTTCCTCACCATCCACTGTTTTTTCTTTATAACATGTTGTTTTGTTTGATTAATTTTGAAAACAAATCATTTGCATACGTAGGATTACTTTGATTAATACAACAAAACTTTTCGACGAACAAGATTGTTTTGCATGCAGACATCATAAACCATGATCTGTACATGTGCGGTCACACACCCATTTTGTAATCTAAGTTTCGTGATTTGTTTTAACAGTTAATTACTGTGATTAGCACTGTTTTTCTTGTTCGCTATCATCGTCCTCTTCGTTAATAAGGTGGGGTGTCCGGATAAGAAGGAAATAATGGAAGGGGATGAGAAGAAAGGAGCACCTAGTAATGCCAAGAATGTCCAATTTCTGACTTCTGAGTTAATGAGAAGGAGTGAAAAGAGGGACAGATCCACAGAACTGATAGCTTGCTTTATAAGTAGCTAGCAGAACGTTCCATCCATGCATGCGCACAACAAAATGAAAAGAAATTAAAAAAGCAAAAAAAAAAAAAAAATTGAGTGGCCAGGCCATGCCCATGAACTTCGCTGATCAGGTGCTGCAGGGTCATGACGTGGCAAAATCAAAGAGTGAATGATTGGATGATCTCTCCAATCTGTGGTTTGGGTCGATTTCGTGAAGCAGAGCTCCGACACCCGATCCCCGAGGCTCCTGTCGGATCTGAAATATCAAAAAGTGAGTCCTCGCGATATATTAGCCAGACATCATCGTGCCACTCACTCCTTACTCCTTTCTAGTAGCTTAGCGATGGACGGAAAGGATTGGATTTGATGCATCAATATGCCTCACTTTTGTCCATTTTTCCGAAGTTAGGACCATGGGATCTCCCAATTTGTAAAGCCTAATCTCTAAAAGGGTCCGAAACACGCATCACGGGATCACAAGTCAATTACCTTTTTTTTTTTTTCAGTATACACATATATTTGAAAAAAATAAAAACTCTTTTCTTTCTCTAGAGTGGGATGCCACTTTTAATTGGGATAAAGAGAAATTTTACGTAGGATTGAATTTTTGTAGATTTTGTTTATCTAAGAATTTGTTTAAACAGACACAATTTATAAAAAAAAATATAAAAGGTTAATGTACTCTTTTTTTTATTTAATTTAATCTGAAAAAATTATTTCCAAATAATCAAAGTAGATAAACCACAAAAGAATTTGGCCGGCATTGGAACTTTCGAGGTGTTTTTACGGACCACAACCGGGCAACAAATTCCAAAGCTTTATCAGGTGTTAATTGTTTTTAATTTTGAGATGAATCCGCGCGCATAATGATAGAATTTTTATACAATATAATTGAAGTGGCGGCTTCAAATCAGATTCATAATTTTGGATATAAGTTATGAAATTCCTAGGTTGGGTTTTATATACATATATGTCTTCGTGGAATTCGGAGTGTGAGAGAAGAAATTCTAACGTCATTTGCATTAAAAGAAATAAAGCAGATCGATCGATTTTCTTATACCAATTTAATCAATCTCATTTATTGGTTTTTCTATGTGATAACAATCTTTATTACATTAGACAGGTGTGTATGTTTGTATGTCTATATATATCTAGAGAGAGAGAGTGAGAGGGGCTGACAAAGTTGTACAAAATACATTGTGAACTTTTAAGGCACGGCAGTGGTGCGTGTCATCCATTGATTGGTTGTGTACCATAGGGTCACCCTATATATAGAAAACGACAAAGAAAGCTTTAATAAAGGGAGGGACAGTGCTCAAAATCGAAATTGCTGCTTATATGGGCAGTTGTCACTTAGAAGGTGGGGGCCTTGGATTCATGATGGGCTTCCGGACCCAATCTGCATGAAAATGAAACCTCTTTTAAGTAGACTGTCATGGGGATTAGTTCTATATAATGAATTAATTAAAGCACGAAAGAAGCATTGGTTAATATATAAATACATAGGCTTAAGCTAATTTAAGTGAGATATAAAGAGTGATAGGAATGGGGAGAGTGAGAAGAAGAGTCAGAGAGGGGTTTGATTAGAGGCAGGAAAACACGAGGCAGAAGAAGGCGGGAAAGGGGGAAGGGAGAGTGGGTACTGGTGCATTTTAAAAGTGCCTTGTTTTGAAAATGGGAGTGAGTTGTCAAGATGGAAAAAAGCTTAATGATGACAAGTAAGAAAGTTAGGAGGTCATTGATTTGAAGTAGCAATTATAAAAGAAAGAGCTTTCCAGCCGCTGGCAAATGAATCTCCACATCTCATCCAAATGCCGACAGGTGTAACTCGCATGGCCTTCACCTCTCTTTGTGCTTCTCATTAAATATCTCTAAATTAAACACCACTCGCTATATATCATTTTTCTAAGCCTTGCGTTAACTTGCTATTACGTACATTCCCAAAACAATTGCTCAAAGTTCCTCGTGAACATGCCATTTCTCACCCGACATTCACTCGTAATAATAATTAATTAAATACAATCGTTAAAAGTTTATAATTAAGAATCTTAAGCCATGTTTTGAAATGTTTAGCTACTATATATATATATCTGTACAAATTTATAAACGCTTTTTAATTATCTTTTAACAAAACCAGGAGAGTATTTTGGATTTGAAAATATTGATAAAATATATGCGCATTTCACTACTACTACATGTTAAAATTCAATTTGACTATATATGAACCAATGAGATAATTACAATGATTAGACTTTTAACCACCTAACTAATCAGGCAGGACTTTAATGCGTGAGAGTATCTATCAATTATCTTTCATAATGTTATACGTCGTCTTCCATGAATTACATTGACCAAGAGCAATCCAAGTGCATGTGTTGTATTAACATATATTTGGAATACAAAAATTGGGGGACATTGGTCAAATACATAAAAAAAAAAGAGGGAGTTTTTATGACAACTCCCTTAGCTAAGAAAATTAAAAGTCCATGCCCTTCTTGGAATATTCGGTTACTTTTTTAAATAATAAAAAAAAAATAAAGAGAATATTCGGTTACCTTAACAGAGGGAATGCGTCAATTTGATATGGGCTCAACCCATGGGGAGCCCATCAATTACAAAATTGGGCTTGTAATTTTCTGAACCAATTCTCATTCCCTTTATCCTGATTGAGATATCTACAAGTTAAGCTTTCCTGCCACGCGTTTATCCAAAAAAATCCAGCCCTATCCTGTCTCTGTCAGACTAGTTGGCGAAAACTACTTCAGTGGCATTCATCCCATCAAATTTTCCCCCCCCTACATTTCTTGCATTAACAACAGATAAAATAAGTGTATATGACTATGACCGGCCGCTGCTGCAAAGTATTGTTCTTTTTCTCTGAAAACGATTGAAATACAAAACCCAGTTTTTTGGTACGTGAAGAAGTAGAAAATTACAATTATAATTTTTCCAAAAAAAAAAAAATTCTATATATAAACAATTTTGGATTTTTTTTATAAATAAAATTTGTTTATGCTATAATTGGATGCCTGATGTGACTGCTCATTTGGAGCCTGCACTCCAATTCTGATATTACAAAGGAATGCATCATTATGCGTGGTTTCAAAAACACGTTGAACAGTATTTTATATAATCTTAGGGTGTATCGCTGATTTGGTACACACGTTATACAGATCATAATTTTGTACCGAGGGTCCCGAGCTACATTTTTGTAAACGTTAAAAATCGCAATCGGAGCCCCAGTTTCCAGAATTAGAAAGCACAAACGAAAGGTCTCCAAAATTCAATTTTTATCATGAAATATATTTTATTGAATATATAATTGGTTGCAAGTTGGTACGTTTAGCACCGGATACTTGGTCAAGCAAGTGATAATTCAATTTTTTTTAAGTGCATGCACCAATATTACATCGTGCTCCAACGTGGACGTGTTTGCAAAATCACTTCCCTCGCGAAGAAGACAGAGGGTAGTGAATTAGTGATCCTCATCTAGGAGATTAGTGGGAAGAGTACGAATTCTATTATAATAAATATGATCAAAAATAATAATATAATAAATTTTGTGAATACTAAATACACAGATAAATATATTATTATGTATTTTTATACGTTAATTTTATCTATTTTCATTTCCATATATAAAACAATTAAATCTTATTTTTAATAACATATATTCTAGCTTGTATTATGGAGAGTTTTAGTAGTTTTGACTCAGTCAGTGTATGCCGTTCTACTCAAGATCAAATTAATGTGTCTGAGTTATGGGTGAGCTCAGTTAAAATCAAACAGCTGTGATTTGTGTATGTTAAATAATTTAGAGAAATACAAAAAAAAAGAAGAAGAGAAAATTAAAGTTTCATTGATACTGAAAAAATACAATTGAATTGAAATAACCTAAATACAAAAAAATAATATATAGGCTAACTAAAAAATAAAAAAACTATGCAATCCTTAATAAGTAATAAATAAATAAAGACCCTATATTTCTTAACATCTTCTCTCAAACTCACGATGCGGCAGCTACGAGCATCGAAAGTTTGTCAACTAGAAAACGAAAACGGGAAATAGAATGTGACTTGGTAAAGAATTCTGCAATCTACAAAGAAGAAGAAACAAATGGCAAAATAATGGTGCCATGCTTTAGATGATGACATGTAAAATGACAATCGATCCCAATGTGCTTAGTTCATTCATAGAAAACTGAGTTGTGATCAATCTGAATAGAACTCTGGTTGTCACAATACATCGGAGTAAGGTGAGAAAGATAAACTCCCATATCGATAAGTAACTATCGTAACTAAACAATTTTTTTAGTAGTAGATATCATACCACGATATTCTACTTCAGTTGAAGATTGAGAAACAATAGATTGTTTCTTGCTCTTCTAAGAAATAAGAGAATCACCCAAAAATATACAGAAATCAGTAACAGACTTGCGATCTGTGGGATCACTGCCATGATCAGCATCAGAGTATGCACGCAGCTCCAAGGAGGAGGTGGATGAAAGTAAAAGACTCTAAAATACTGTACCCCAAAGATACTACAAAATACGAAGAACAGCTGCCCAATGAACTATAGTAGGAGAGGCAACAAACTGACTAACAACATGAACAACATATGCAATATCTGGATGAGTAATAGTGAGATATACCAAGCTCCCAACAATAGTACGATATAAAGTAGGGTCAGAAGAAAAACCATCGCAAGAAGAATACTTGACGTTAACCTCAATGAGAGTATCTGCAGTCTTCTTATCAGTAAGCCTAACCCGCTCAAGAATATCTTTAATATATTTCGATTGAGAAAGAAGATAACTTCTAGGTGAGTAGGCTACCTCAATACTCAAGAAATATCCAGAGAACCCAAATCCTTCATTTCAAACTGTCTAGCTAACTCTGTCTTCAAAACTAAAATACCGGTAATATCATCACCAGTAATGATCATGTCATCAACATATAAAGATAGAATGATACGTCCTCCAGTAGTGCACTTAACAAAAAGAGCAAAAACATGACTATTAGAAACAAATCCGGAGGAAGAGATCACAACAGAAAATTTTTCAAACCAAACACGAGGTACTTGTTTAAGACCATATAATGCTTTCTTGAGCTTGCAAACATACTCAGATTCATGCGAAACACCAGGAGGTGGTGCCATATAAAATTCTTCTTGAAGATCTCCATTTAAGAAGGCATTTTTAACATCAAGTTGAGAAATAGGCCACTGACGAACAGAAGCCGCTGCAATAAGAGTACGAATAGTAATCATTTTTGCAACAGGAGCAAATGTCTCCTCATAATCCATACCATACTGTTGAGAGTACCCTTTTGCAACCAATCTAGCTTTGTATCGCTCAATAGATCCATCAGATGTTGTCTTGATCTTATACACCCAACGACAACCAACAACACTCTTACCAGGAGGTAGAGGAACTAAATCCCAAGTACCTGTTTTATGCAAAGCAGAAAGTTCATCATCCATGGCTTGCTGCCAAAGAGGATCAAGAATTGCCTTTTTATAAGAAGAGAGCTCAGAGATGCTATGAATAGAAGCTAAAAAGGAAGTAAAAGATGAAGAATAACAAGAATAAACAAAATCTGGTAACTTTGTGGACTTACGAATGCGTGTGGATTGACGTAGAGGTGGATCCACAATCTCAAATAAAGCTTTAGGTGGGTTGGAGAGTAAAGTGTCAGTACCTGCAGAATTATAAGTACTAGAAATCGGAGATGACAAACTATTAGAATCCTCAGAAAAAGAATCTATACGAATAAGATCAGATCTAGTCAAGCTATGAGTAGTGGATGGAATAGAAAAGAAATGTATATGGTCAAGAAACACAACACGACGAGACACATAAAGCTTATGAGCGATTGGATCAAAACAACGATATCCCTTTTGACCTTCACCATAACCAAGAAAGACACAAATAACAGATCGAGAGGACAACTTGTTGCGTTCTATATGAGGACGAAATACGAAACAAGTACAACCAAAAACTCTAAGAAAAGAATAATCAGAGGCATACCCATACAACATTTCGAAAGGAGAAATACCTGAAGTATGAGAAGATAGAATTATATTAATCAAACCTACAGCGGTAAGAACAGCTTCACCCCAAAACTCACTAGGAACAGAAGAAGACAACAAGAGAGAACAAACAGTTTCAACAATGTGTCTATGTTTTCTTTCAGCAACACCATTTTGTTCAGGAGTATCTGTACACGAAATTTGGTGAATAGTTTCATCTAAGGCAAGTAGGTCACAAAATTTATTAGAGGTATATTCTCCACCCAAATCACACCTAAAACATTTGATAATAGCATAATGTTGAGTTTTGACAAGAGCTCGAAAGGCTGTATATATCTCAAAAAATTCAGAACGCTGTTTCATTAAATAAACCCAACAATAACGAGTATAATCATAAATAAAAGAAACATAATATCGAGACTCTTCTTTTGTGGAAACAGGAGAAGGTCCTCAGACATCATAATGAATTAAATCAAATGGAGAGGAAGAAATAGAAATACTTTTATTAAACGGTAACGTTGAAAATTTTGCCAGTTTACATCAACTACAATCAGAAATATCACATGTTTGTAAATTTTTTAATGCCCCTGTGGATGCTAAAAATCTCAAACGAGAAGACGAAACATGACTAAACGAAAATGCCATAAATAAAAAACAGAAGAAGAATGACTCAAACGAAAAGAAGACAAATCAACACTAGTAGTAGCAGCTGCAGCAACTGTCACTTTTAACTCATCCAAAACATATAGTCCCCCCTTTCTACGGCCTGTCCCAATCAGCTTTTGAGATTGCAGATCCTGCATATAACAAGAGGAGGAAGAAAATAAGACTAAATTACCAGAATCACATAACTGACCAACAGAAACAAGATTTAATGTCAGTTTCGGAATATGATAAATATTAGGTAAAAACAAATGAGGTGTGACAACAGAACCGACACCTGCTAAAGGCATAGGAGTGCCATCAGTAGTCATAACAGGAATCGAAGATGAAGGAGACACAGAAGTAAAAGATAAAGAATATGGAGACATATGATGTGAAGCGTCAGAGTCCAAAACCCATACAGAATGTGACATACCTGAAGAATTATGAGGCGACTGACCTACGGAAGAAGAAGCAGACATGACATGTGGTTGTAAGGAGAGAAACTTCTGAAATTGTTCAGTCAGAGTACTAGGATTGGTGAACTGATCTGATAAAACTACTGCTGCAGTATTGGACGATGGGGATTTATTGTTAAACTTCTGTGACTGGTTGCTCGACTTCCAAACTTGAGATTGCTGTTAAGATTGATTCTGATTTCTCAACTTGGGACACTGAGCCTTCCAATGACATTTTTGCTTACAAAAACTACACTCGTCGAAGGCAACCCTTGTGTAAGGTTTATTCTGATTTTTGGGATGTACTGCTACCACAGAGGGATTAGAAGTAGAAAGAATTTCCTTTTCAGAATAAGACTTAAGACGTATTTTTTCAGCCAATAACTCACTGACAACTGAATCAACGAAAGGACGTGGAGAACGATGCATAATTGAACTTCTAAGTCCTTCAAAATCACTACGAAGTGCAGTTAAAAATTGTACCAACCGTTGTTCTTTTCTACGAGCAATATAGACACCACATGCCTTTAATTCTGTCGATTCTGTAAGGGTCAATTGATCCCAAAGATCAGTCATAGCAGAATAAAACTCCTGAATACTCATATTTTTCTGCTGAAGGGCTCGCATATCATTCTCCAATTGATACTGCTTTGCAAAATTCGATTGGGTGAATAACCTTTATAGGTGATCCCAAACCTCCTTTGCTGTCTCATATTTTGCCAACTGTGTTCCTATAGAGTGCTCAACAGAATTATTAATCCAAATAATAATTTTTGCGTTGTTTGCTTCCCACACCTCGATTAAAACAGCATAATTATCATCAATATCCCTAGGTTTCACAAAAGTTCCACTAATATATCCCCACTTCTTCTTACCCTTGAAAAAATTTCTCATCACATAACTCCAATACGAATAATTCTTTTCGTCCAATCTCACCGCGGAGTTGGATTCACGAAAGCTGTGTTTAGAATCAAGCCTCGTGCCATGAAACCATACTCTGATACCATATTAAATAATTTAGAGAAATACAAAAAGAAGAAAAGAAAACTAGAGTTTCATTGATGCTGAAAGAATACAATTGAATTGAAATAACCTAAATACAAAGAAATAATATATAGGCTAATTAAAAAATGAAAAGACTATGCTACCCTTAATAAGTAATAAATAAATAAAAATCCCATATTTTTTAACAGTGTAGATGTGAAAGAAGACTTGAATTTAGTAGTATATATGCAAACAACACTAGCGTGATATTCAAAAGATTAGTATTAGCAAGCAAAGATACTTTACAGAAGAATGATTCATAATGTTAAAAAACGGTGAATTGGCCAAAGGCAGGGAGAGCGGGAAATAAAAAAGCTATATCTTCTGTCAGAAATTGATACCGTTAATATAGTTGATTAAAAATAAAATAAAGTTCTAAGCGAATTTCGTACCATATGTGGGTATTTCTAATTATACATATGACGTCGTTTATGGTGACTTTGTTAAAGGTAGTGGCATGACATCAATTGCCCTAAATGTATTCAAAATCAAGAATTTAGTAGCTAGCGGCGTTCAAATGATCAGTTGGGTGGTTATCTGATTTATAAGAATTGAGTACTTTGTATGTTGAAACACTCTGTTCTTACCCCTGTGATAAGAGAAGTTAAGGCCGAAGAACGATCTCCTCTATTCCTCTCCCATGTTTATATATTTATCGTACTACCTTTTAATTATTCAATTCCAATCACTGTCGTTTTGTTTTGTTTTTTTTGGTTGGGTTAATTACAATCACTGTCGCTTTAAATCTTAGTAACATACTACACACTCCGAGCCATTGATCTGCATGCAGAGTTGCACTATACTTTGGTGAGAACCTAATATTTATTATCTCGTGCTGACCAAGTAAAACTACCGTGCCTCGGATGTCTCATCAGCTGCGGTTTAAAGAAAAAGAAGACGAAGAAGAAGAATCCAACTTAAATTGAGCTGTTGATAAAATCCCACGTCAGAAGTGTGTTGCACAGTGTTATATGATGGTCACTAGATAGATGAAATCTATGTCCTCACTTCTCACCAATATATCAAATCGTTGTTAGAAAAAACGAAATGGGGTTAGTGATGCATATTGAGTATTGAGGAAGTGCAATATCACTATTCACTATTCATATTTATTGAGCTTGTTTTAAAAGCAGCAGTTTCATTTTTTTGTTGTCTGCACAACACGCTCTCCAACCCAGATATCCAACACCAAGCTGGCTTACACCCCGACTCTTCAACACCGCAGTTCAGCAACAACTGGTTTGCACTTTCCATCTCGCAACCTCCTTCTCCCGCCATCAGATTTCCCCCATAAATGGCGTCCCTCAACCGCCAACTGCCATCAAGGTTCAATCAAACAATACCATGCGTTCCAATACTCACTCTACTTGTAGCAGTAGCAAGCCCTCTGCTGCAGCAACTGGGCGTCACCCAGCTTACCGCGGAGTCAGGCGTCGGAGCAGTGGGAAATGGGTGTCTGAAATTCGGGAGCCCAAGAAGCCTAACAGGATTTGGTTAGGCACATTCCCTACACCAGAAATGGCTGCTGTAGCCTATGATGTGGCTGCGCTTGCTCTTAAGGGTAAGGATGCTGAGCTCAACTTCCCTAACTCAGCTTCTTCATTGCCTGTGCCTGCCTCTTCCTCTGCCAGTGACATTCAGGTGGCCGCAGCTAGCGCTGCCGCTGCTGTTGGGGCAGCCAAGGATGCATTAACTGGGACTGAGGGAACCCAATCTGGGAATGTTTCAGTGTCTCAGGAGATGGCAGGAGTAACCGAGTTTGTGGATGAGGACTTGATCTTTGACATGCCCAATGTCCTGGCCAATATGGCAGAAGGAATGCTGCTCAGCCCTCCTCCTTTGGACATGGCTTGGGAGGCTGCTGCCCCAGAAAACATGGGTGATCAAGATTCAAACCTTTGGAATTTCCCTTATTTCCCATAAGTGAAATCTCCTCAATCCTTAATAATAGTAAAATATACGCTGCATGACTAAATGCTTAAAAAAGGTAACCTGTAATAAATTATGGGAGAACTCTCACGTCAAGGCTTTGCTTCGACATGACGAGATTATTGGAATGTGAGTATGAGTGGTGTGTCTTTCTTTCCTTGATTTTAGTTCTTTCCCCCTTTTGTACAGAACTTTCTATATTGTGGTTTCTTCTGTAATGCTTCTATCGTCATGCAATGCGTTAATGAAATGAGCTTTTCGGGTATTATTTTCTAAGGTTGCTGGGAGACCTTATTTTCTTGAATCACTAAAACCCCTGAATCTTGAAATAATACTTTTTATTAACAATTCCATTATGATTAATCATCTGAATTACCTTACTTTGGCCCCCCAACGTAATTGAAAATCTGCTCATACAGCTAATTGGCGCGCTGCTTTGAGTCAGGCATCTTTCCTGTGATCACAAGCAAGTTTACATCGCCACGATAGCCTATCCAGCTTTGTTAGAAACTAGCTAGTTTATACTCATTTAAGTGGACCAAGTTCTGATAATCTGACGCATACAAAGTTCCGCTTTGATGTTGTACCTTCATTCTCAAGCTCATGGTGTGCGAGTTTTGGTTCTGAATTGCAGAAAAACCATGTCTAGTTTGGTAAAGAAGAGGGGCAAGTGGGAAGGTTTAGTCAATCTGAATAGATCATTATTCCGTTGAATTAGTGGCTGCTGGTATCCTAACCTTGTTCCAATTTCCAGCCAATTATATATTCTCATCGATATTCCAAGAGTGAATAGCATCAACAAAACTTCTGGGGGGTTATGGGCGACTATAGAGCTGAAGCTTGTGGTTGACGTGTCATTCTCAGGAAGTTGGGCTTTTCTAACATGGCATTGCAACTGTGGAAAACAGATACCAACGAGTACATGGACGATGACACTTTACCTTCCCCTGAAAGCGATTGCTCTACCATGTAATTCATGTTTGTTAGCTTAAAATACCATACGCTATCTACATGTATAACGTTTGACTATATGCCTTTCAAGCACGTCAAAGGTTCAAAAGTAGCCTAACAACTCTTGCTAATTAAGTGCAAAATTTGTTCATTCAAGGTACTGTATGATGATTTAAGCATTGGCTAGGCTGCAAATACTGCGAAACAAGGTTTCAATACTAAATCAGTTACATTATTGTTTTACTTTGGCCTCTGTCTACTTTGACTCATTCGGATTGTTAAAATTTCAAATACAGACACTTAATTCTAGTTTAGTGGAAAAAAATATATATTCTCATTAAATTGATTCTCTTAAATAATAGTAAATATCGATCGTATTTTTTCTACTAGAATAACCACAAATAAATCAAAGTAAAATCCTTTTCCATCAAGCTGAACTAAATTGTCTTCATCCCTTTTAATTTTGAGAGTGATTATTTGGGATTTGAACTTATAACTTAATTTAAATCTTACCCCATCTTTATAGAATACAAAAGATTAGTAAAAGGAAAATAATGCATTGCTTCTTTATGTTATTTTATTTTATTTCTTACACTTCCAAATTTACAGATTGTCATTTAAAATTAATTATAATAAATTACATTTATCTCTGTTAAAATTTAAAAATTACACTCTTATTTTTTTCAATTTTAAATTGATATCTATTAAAGTTTAGAGCTCCTAAATTTAATAAAAATTGTATTATTTTTTTTTATTTCAAATTTTTATAAGTATTAATAATTTATATTGTATTAAATCAAGTTATTTATAAAAAAATTTAAATATATATAATATAATATAAGTTTTATTAAAAAAAGAAATTAATATTTTAGAATTGAAAGAAATATGAGCTGTAATTCAAGATTTACTCTCAATTAATTATTATTTCGGCCAACAACTGACTAAAGTGAGTTTGTTTTAAATTGCGAAATATACATGTAGTAAAAATATCTGTTTGCACTCCCTTTCTTTCGGGTACATGCGCAGAAGAAAAAGTACAATAATGGGCAGAGTCAAGAGGTGATATTATTAAGTAATAAACAATGGAATAAGCACCAAGAAAGGCTTCATAATAACCATTATTGACTGTAGTAACTATGACTGTGTGTGCCTTTTCTATCGATGACATCTCCTCAAGTGGCTATGGTAGCCCCCCCGCCGTTTTTAAGATGGAATTAGATTTGGACAACTATATTACAACTGTCTCTTAATAACCATCACTTATTTTTAGTGGCGAACGATTTGATACAATGGATTTGTACCAAAACTAATTCAACCTCCCTCAGAGCTGTCAAATTTTTAGCAGTATTTTTTTTTTTGTGTACAAAATTTATTTAGTTATTTGTTATTAAATTTTTTTAATAAAAAAATATTATGTGAATTTTTTATAAGTTAATATCATATTAAAAATAATTTTTCGCATATCACAATTTTATTAAAAATTTGATAACAAATATTTAAAAACTACACCTATTTTTTATTTCTTATTCAAGAATGCCATTAAGTCTCAATATTTATTGCGGGGGACCTTTGAGAATGCTTATGTTATGTATGATATCTCTTTCTGATTGCGCGGTATGGAATATGGAAACCCATCGAAGTGTTTGGTTGGAATTTCAACGTTACACAACTGTCCGTGACATAATTCCCTCTTAATAATTAGTTTGTAAACTTAATCATATAATTATCAGAATATATAATCTCCGACCTTTCCTTTTAATAATGATTTTATTTTGCAGTTTTTGTAAAATATATTACTTAAATTGGTTCTATTTATTGAAATACTGTAAGTTCATATATATTTAAATAAGGGGAATTTCATGAATCGTGATCAACCTTACTTCGTGGTTTTAATTAAGGTAGTTTTTATCATTTATCAATGGCGGAACTAGTCCCTCTGAGTAACCAATGACTTCTTCCACACGAACATAGTTCCTCCCCCCTTTTTGTCTCTAACATCAAATAAAAGAATAAAATATTTTGTTCTCCTTCATATTTCACGTTAGATATGTTGAATTAATTTATGTGGATTAGCATTAATTAATAAATTAGTCCAAATACAAAATTAAATTAAGTAATCAGTCTTGACCCAACACTAAACTTATAATGGATTGGGATCTGGTTAAATATAAATAATCTGTGATAGGTCAGATTAATTACTGATAAGCTCGTTGGGTAGAGGCCTCAACTTGCAGTCCGTTACGTAGTCAGTGAGTTTCCTATCACAATACTGACTAAAGAGAGACAGGATTAAAATATTATTAATCCTGAAACCCTAATTTTTTTTCTATATAAAGGGTGCTTCCTCCCTTCATAAATTACAGACAGATTTCATATTCTCTCTGAGGGCTTGGGTATTGCAAGTTGCAGTCTTCTCCCTCTTCAGAAATGGAATTCAGCTCTTCATCAGGTTAGTAACATCTCCCACATCTGGTTAATAATTGGTATCAAAGCTCAGGTTAGGATGGATTTGATGAATTGTATGCTAAAGAAAAACCCTAAATTTGTTGGCTGCGTTTTTTTAGCATATATTGAACAAATTGATTTCGGATTTTGCTTTATCTTATGTTAGATTAATGATTCGTATCATCAATTGCTGAAGAAATCAAGGAAAATTGCATGAAATTGAACCTATTTTTGCAGATTTAAACTCAGATTTGGGATCTTTCATTTTGTCCGGTAAAATCCAAAATTGAAAGAGGAATTATGTTTAAAATGATCACATGATGATAATATATGAAAATCGTGGTTCGAATCTGCTTCAAACTGAGCGAATAAGCAGATCTATATGGCGTGTTTTTCTTCGGAATTTCGAGGCCCAATCTGCGATTTATACTCCATGAAACTCAAAATTTGTTTGGGATTATTATTTCCCATAATCATACGCCCAACATACTCGAAAATCATGTGGAATCGTTGAGTAAAAATCGAGATATATAATCGGGTTGAAACCGGGTCGTTCGACCCGGTTTCAGACCCGGTTGGAGGAGGGAGACGCTGAACAGCGTCTCCCGGTCACGCCCACGCGCAGGGGCAGAGCGTCGTGGCGCGTGACAGTCACGCGACACCTTTTGGTTTCCCAAACTTTGGCAGTTCTGCTCCACGCGTCAAGTTAGAATTTTTAGTGATTTTTTTGAAAATTTTATAGCTCCTGGAAATATATTTTATGAATTTTCATAAATTTATACAGTGTAAAAATATACTGTACTCTCGGCTTTTGAACCTGAAAAAATTTTGTATATGTTATTTTGTATATTTGTGACATATATATGTTGGGTACTCTCTCTGGTAACATGTGTTGATCATACAATAAATTTTGAATCTTAATCTTGAATTAAAACAATATATTTGCATTAAATTGTTATAATTTTGTAGAATATGCAATGTTATATTGTTAAATACCAGAAGTTATGTTGTTATTTTGTATAATTATGAGTTTGCCTATCGTGAGCATAATTATACAAAATCTTGTGAATTAAATACATCTTATATTAAATTGATGTGTTTTGTAAATTATGCAATGATGGATTATTATATGACTGCAAATATAGTGTTGTTTTGTATAATTATGAACTTGCCTATCGTGAGTATAGTTATGCAAAACTTTATAGGATCAAATAATTTGAATTCTTTTAAAATTTAAATGTATATATATAATTTGGTAATGGACATGCCCTATCAGTGTGACATTGTCAAAATATATTTTGTATTGATCTAATTTACTATGAATCTGTTGGCAGTAAATATATTTAATGTTTCAATATCTGTTGTACCCTATCGGTATGGAGGTATTGAGTACATTCTTGTGTTAGTCCTTCTATGAGCCAAATAATTATGATGTGCAATGAGTTTTCTTGGTTTATTGTAATCCGGGACCCTTAGGCGGGATTATAATGAACAATCTTATGAATATAGTTGCATAAGCTGAGTTTTGGAGGAAACCTTGTTTTATAATTATGTTGCACATACATAATTAATGTTTCCTAATTATATTCCCTCAGCTTTTGTACCCATGCAACTATTATCAGTGAAAACTCTTAATGGGACTAATCATAACGACTGAAAAAGAGTCCCTGGACACATATTTGGTTTTGGCCAAAGAAGATTTTGACTCTTAGGAAGGCAAGATCGGTAGATCTTGCTGTAAATTCTACTGCTACTGAGAAAACTTACTATATAAAATGGTATGACTCCAACAGATTATATCTGTTGGTGATGAAGTACATTATGGATAAGACCATCAGACAGAGCATTCAAGATAATGATATGACTATTGACTTCTTGAAAGCTGTTGGAGAAAAATTTAAAAAATTTGATAAGACCCAAAAGGCCTATTACTTGTCTTTGTTGGACACTACTCGTTATGATGGAGTGTCATGTGTCCGAAAACACATTATGAAACTTGTGAATTATTTCAACAAGCTGAAGTCCTATAATATTGATTTGAGAGAGAGTTATTTAGTGTGACGCATTCTAAAATTCTCCCATCTCAATACGGAGTCCTAAGGACTGCTTGCAATTCTTAAGAAGGAAAATGTCATTCGAGGGGAGAGGTTGTTATATTGCCATATCGAACAAATGAATGAGAGTACCGTTCAAGGAAAGGGAATATTGTAAAGGCCCGAATGTGTGATCCTTTGTTCGAGGGGAGAATTATTGGTAGGAATGCGAACAAAGTCTCACATTACTAGATATTGAGAAATCTGAATCATTGAAAACTTTTTAAAACTTTCAAAAGGGTAGTTGAGTTAAAAACTGGTTGGACTATCAAATGTGTTAGATCAGACAGAGGAGGCGAATATTATGGAAGGTACACTGAAGCAGGCCAAAATCTTTGGCCATTCACTCTATTCCTGCAAGAGCATGGTATAGAGACTTAGTATACAATGCCTGGCACCCCTCAGCAAAATAGAGTTGCAGAAAGGCGTAACCGGACTTTGATGGATATGGTCAGAAGTATGATTAGTCACTCCTCCTTACCAGAATTTTTGTGGGGTGATGCTTTGAAAACTGCAGCATACATTCTAAATCAAGTTTCAAGTAAGGCTGTACCAAAAACTCCTTACGAATTATTCTCTGGTAAGAAGCCCAGCTTAAAGCACTTTCATGTATGGGGCTGTAAAGCAGAAGTGAGACCATATAATCCTCAACTCAAGAAACTTGATTCAAGAACCATTAGTGGATTTTTTATTGGGTACTATACAGGATCAAGAGGTTGTAAATTTTACTGCCCTACTCATACTACCAGAGTCATCGAATCTGATCGAGCATTTTATTTTGAGGATGACTTGGATAATGGGAGTCAAGTACCTAGAACTATTGATCTGCGTAAGAAAAATACCATTTTGCCCATGCCTATTTTGTCACCTCTATCAATAGTTGATCAATCTGATAGAAATGAAGTTATTCAAAACCCAGTTGATGGTAATGATGAATTACCTATAGAAAATTTTGAGGAACCAGTCATTCAGTTCAGACGATCTCAGAGAATGTGTAGACCAGCAATTTCCGATGATTACATTGTTTATTTGTAGGAGTACGAATCAGATGTTGTTGATGACACAGATCCTGTTTCTTTTAAGGAAGCAATGTCAAGCCCTTATTCGTCTGATTGATTGAAGGCTATGACTGATGAGATAGCCTCCATGTATCGCAACAATATTTGGGAACTTGCTGAATTACCAGAAGGGTGTAAACCAGTTGGTTGTAAATAGGTCTTTAAGACCAAATGAGGGGCAGCTGGTGAAATTGAAAGATACAAGGTCAGACTTGTAGCCAAGGGCTATAATCAGAGAGAAGGTATTGATTACACAGAAACATTCTCACCAGTATCTACAAAGGATGCCTTTAGAGTCGTTATGACCCTTGTTGCTCAATTTGATCTTGAACTTGGCCAGATGGATGTCAAAACTGCGTTTCTGAATGGAAGCTTGTCTGAAGAAGTTTATATGATTCAGCCTGATGGCTTTGTTGAATCAGGGAAAGAGCACTTAGTGTGCAAATTGAATCGATCCATCTATGGATTGAAATAAGCTTCTAGGCAGTGGTATCTGAAGTTTGATGAGGTTGTCACCTCACTTGGGTTCATTGAAAATGCTTCAGATCAATGCATTTATCAGAAATTTGATGGGAGCAATTTTATCATTCTTGTGCTCTATGTTGATGACATCCTTCTAGCCAGCAATTCTGTGAGTTTTCTGAATAAGACAAAACATATGCTCTCATGCCACTTTGATATGAAAGACCTTGGAAAGGCCTCCTTCGTTCTTGGGATTCAAATCCATCGTGATAGGTCTCGTGGCATTCTTGGTTTGTCTCAGGCAACCTATATTGATCGAGTACTGAAAAGATTTAATATGCATTATTGTACTCCTTGTGTTGCACCTATTCAGAAAGGTGAAAGGTTGTCCAAATCATAGTGTCCTCAAAATGGTATTGAAAGGATTGAGATGAGCAATGTTTCATATGCTTCTGTTGTTGGCAGCTTAATGTATGCTCAAGTATGCACTCGTCCGGACATAGCGTTTGCTATCAGTGTGCTTGGTAGATACTTGAGTGATCCTGATAAGGATCATTGGAGAGCTGCAAAGAGGGTCATGAGATACCTACAAGGTACAAAATATCATATGTTGACCTTTAGAAAGTCTGATCCATCTGAAATTGTGGGGTACATGGATTCAGACTATGCATCTTGTGTGGATGATCTTAAATCCACTTCTGGATACATCTTTATGATTTCTGGAGGAACTGTTTCGTGAAAGAGTGTCGAATAGACGCTCACAACTACCTCAACTACGGAAGCAGAGAACGTCGCTTGTTGTGAGGCCAATTGTCAGGCCATATGGTTGAGGAAACTAAATTTATGGCATGCATTTTGTTGATTCTATATCATGACCTCTAATCATTTATTGCGATAGTTCGTCTGCTATGTACTTCTCTCAAAATCACAGAAATTTTGGTCGTACTAAACATTTTTTTATGTTAAGCTCCTGTTTGTTGGAGAGAAGATTGTTGAATTTCAGACTCGTGTGGTTCACATTTTTGGTGAACATATGCTAGCGAATCCGTTAACCAAAGGCTTACCCATAAGAGTATTTCAAAATTATGTAACTCATATGGGTCTTGTTAATTTAATTTTGATGTAGCCTTAGTTTAGTGGGAGTCTGAATTTTATATTGGTTCTGAGACCATATATGTAATTTTGTTTAGTTCAGACATCGAAACATTATATCATTTGTTTCCCTATCGGATTCAATGATCTTGTGTAGTTTCTTTTTTGAACTATGGTTAAAGGACCAAATTTTATATTTTATTTGGTTTTGAGACTCTGTGTATTTAATGTCATTTGTTTCCCTATCGGATTCAGTGATTTTGTATTGTCTCATTTCTGAATTTCAGACTCATTTGGTTCATATCTCAAGTGAACAAATGCTAGTAAATTTGTTGACCAAAGGCCTACCCGTAAGAGTATTTTGAAATCATATAACTCATATGGGTCTTGTTAAAACTTTTGATGATGCCTTGGTCTAGTGGGAGTCTGAGTTGTGTCTTTAAGAGACACTTTTGATGTAATATTGACATCTTTGAATGGTTAAAGTCAATTTATGTATTCCATTATATTCAGATGTTGAAACATTATTTATGGTTAAATATATCATTTGTTTCCCTATCGGATTCAATGATCATGTATCTATCATTTGTTTCCCTATCGGATTCAATGATCTTGTATTAATGTTTCACATTTCAGTTTTGTTGATATTTAGTGTATACTGATTACTTAATATTTTCTAAAATTTTGTTATTTTTTTATTTGTCCTAATAATTGATTAATGCTATCCAAGTGGGAGATTGTTGAATTAATTTATGTGGATTAACATTAATTAATAAATTAGTCTAAATACATAATTAAATTAAGTAATCAGTCTTGACCCAGCACTAAACTTATAATAGATTGGGACCTGGTTAAATATAAATAATATGTGATAGGTCAGATTAATTACTGACAAGCCTGTTGGGTAGAGGCCCCAACTTGCAGCCCGTTACGTAGTCAGTGAGTTTCCTATCACAATACTGACTAAAGAGAGACAGAATTAAAATATTATTTTAATCCTGAAACCCTAATTTTTTTTCTATATAAAGGGTGCTTTCTCCCTTCATAAATTACAGACAAATTTCATATTTTCTCTGAGGGCTTGGGTATTGCAAGTTGCAGTCCTCTCCCTTTTCAGAAATGGAATTCAGCTCTTCATCAGGTTAGTAACATCTCCCACATCTGGTTAACAAGATATACTTACTTCTCTCTATTCTTTAAAATATAAAGACATGTTTGATTGAAAAGTATTCAATTTTTATTTTCACTTAAACTATAAAATAAATTTAAAAATATGTTTATTTACTTTTTTTTTGTTTTCATTTTCAAATATTTTTTAAAGTTTTGAAAATTTTAAAAAGATTAAAAATATATTTTTAAAATTTTTAGTATTGTAACAATTTGTAAATGTAATATTTTTATAATTATTTTAAACTTATTACAATATATATGAATATTATTTTACTATTCTAATAAAATATATGATTATATAAGATAAAAATGAAAATGAAGTGAAAATATAAATTAAATATATTTTAAAAAATGTGAAAATTTAAAAAAAAAATTTATAAATTAAACTCACCTTAAATAGATATCTTATCTATTTTATATTCAATATACTTATTTCTTTTCTATTTTTTGTATTGAATACAGTTACTTTCTTTTATTTTTTAAAATATATATACATCCTTTTAAATAATATAAAATATTACTTATAATATTTTAAATAATATATATATATATATATATATATATATATATATATATATATTAAATATGATATTTATAAAAAATTAAATGATAATATTTTTAAAATATAAAAAGGTCTATACATATTAATTTTAAAATTAAAAAAGAGTAAGTATATTTATTGTAAAATATGAAGAAGTCTGTATATTAAAATAAAGAAAAGATTTGATCATATTTTTTAAAATAAAAAATAAAAATATTTCACTCTAATTTTTATTTTTATTTTAATTCGGCCTCTGTTGGGAGCCAGGAATCCCATTACCCAAAAAACACGGTAGAGTGCTGATTTTCCGGTAAGACAACCCCAATACAATTGTTTCAATAATACACAGCGTAGATTCTGATGAAAATAGTGCAAATGTTAGTAGAAATAGTTTGAATTTTTACTTTTGTTTTAGGAAAATTTGAAAATAAAATAATTTGAATATTTTATAATTTAAATTTTTAGCGTGTAAAATTTAGATTTAAATGTTATGATATAGTTTTGCTTTTAAAAAAAACGTGTTGCATAAATAAACCTTATTTGAACTTCTATAATAGTTGGGATAATTGGGCTCTCAACCGCCTAAGACTGCAAAGTACAACCTTTTTTGTTTTTGGACAAGTACAAAGCACAAACTTTAAACTCGTGATAACGTCCAAAACCATTGGTATTGGGCCTATTGATTTTTTGTTTGAAACGTAAAATCAGAGAAATGTGAATCGTTGTGATTGGTGAACTATAAGCAATATGAGAATATATATGGCAAATGAATGTGAAACAATGAAAGAATTATTTTTGGTTGCAGATAAGCTACAAATCAAAGAACGTAGAAACGTAAAAAAAATGAAAGAGGGTATTAGGTGGAAGCTACTAGGTCATCTCTTGTCGTCCTCTTTGACGACCTCTTCCGCAACTACAGTTCGTATCTTGAAGCGCTCGAGCTTCTCTGATAACCTTTCGGCTGGCCTCCCAACACCACGTGACCGAACCTCGCAATTCTTATGGAACCGATTTCGCCCTTTTGTTAACATGGCTTCCAAATTGCGTTTAAGTTTGGTTTCTCCTCCTCGGTCGGGTGGTACCACATTAATATTGTAACTATGGTCCATTAATCCAAAATCCAAGTCGGGCGTGGAAGCAGGAAATGATGGTTCCGGAAATCTCGAAGACTCGAAGCTGAGATAATAACTGTTAGGAGGTCTCACGGGTTGAGGAAATTGTTTTAAGGCCGAAGTTGAAGTAGCGGAACTCATGGTTGAACTGTGGATGACTGCAAAAATTAATCGAAACCTGATGATTTGAGCGGCTACTTATGTCTGGGCGAGTGAATTAAGATCAATTTGGATGCTGCTTATGAATTGGCCTTCCTATTTATAATGAACGCTGAGAATTCGGAAACGGTAGTTACAGTTGACAATTCAAATCAGGGGGATTGCCAAGAGTGGACCATGTCTCTCTCACTTTGAATCTTTCAAATAACTGACTATGTTAGATCTCTGAAAACTTGTAAAAAGGAAAACAGTACGAACGCTCCATATAAGCAAGTTTCGACCCGCAGTCAAAGATGAGCAAGCCATCCTTATTCCAAGAGACTCCGTTTGATCCGGCAGACTTGTTCAATTACTAATGCCCCTTTACGTGCTTCAATCACCAATCATTGTAGGTGCGGCATCCAAAAAGTTAGGGTTCCCCAAATCTACCACAAGCGGGATTAATTAAAGTATTTTCTGTTATAAACTATTTGGTAATTTGTAGTAAGACCTAGCAACTAATGAATGCTGGGCATACTTTTAAGAGTGATTATTTTGTTATAAAAAAAATAGTTATTGTAAGAATAAATTAAAATAGTCTCCGATATACATCACACAATTTTAATAATTTAAACTCGTTACGAACATTTTTCTTATAATTATAAAACGAGATAGAAAACGAAGGGGGATAGAAAGATGTTCCAACCTCCAACCAGTCTCTGTTGAATCTTATCATCGAGTACCTTTCAAATGGATAGGCTTTTCTGATTGACTAGAAAGATGTTCCAGCTGTTGATTTCTAACCAATCAGGACATGACAGACAAGCATGTGCGATGAATAATGTCCGCCATATATTTAATAAAATCAGCCACATTATTAATTAAATTCTCCTTCGTTATTGACATTCTTTAAGATAGCATTGAAAATTTGATCGGTAACCGCGGCATTTATTTTCTAAATTCCAAGAGAGCTTATTACAATATGAAGCTTTAGTGATAATTTTTTTTCCTGAAAAAGAGCGTGACCGGTACAACCGCATAAGCTAGAGATCATACACATCGGCGACATTTAATAATAGGAGTTATAGATGCCGTCTTGCATTCATGAAATTCGAATAAGTGCAAAATATTAATTAATTAAAGAGGATAAAGAAAAAAAAAATCTGCACAGCACATGGTCTTTAAATCGTCCTCTAGACACCAGAGCTTCTGATTAAGGATGATCTGATCCAAAATATTGATAAGCGGCGAAGTAGGTCTGAGCCAGTGTGAGAACCAACAATATGAACGCTGCCAGTGCTGATATAAAGGACCATGGCGTATCGAAATAGGTGTACTTAAAGCTTGCCCACTGCACATGGAAACTACTTTGATAGTAGCGGTGAACGTCGTTGAACAACTGAGACAAGTAGCACAGATCTATATCAAATGCCACGTCTTTTCCTGCATTGTTGATGAAATGGGCAACTTCCCCCTCCGTCCCAAAATGGTTCTCTATTATGTTCCGATCGCACAGGTACTCCACGTCCCTGTAAGTGTTTATCAGACAGTCCAACAGGGTTACGTAGGTTGTGATGTCCTTTGAGCAACCATTGTAGCACTGCTCAAACGCCACGCAGTTCAGCAAGAACGAACTCATGAAATCGTCTATTGTGATAATGGGCATTTCTATCACGCCGTGCTTGAATGTTACCTGCAAGAAGCTCTCCGCTCGCTTGCCGGGACTAATCTTAATCCCAGCGCGCCGAAGCTTTGAGACACAATGGATCACGTGGGTTGGTGTAATAACTCTTTTTGTCTCTCTCTCTCGATTGCTTGGTATATAGCTTGACCGAACCAAATCCAGCAAATGTTTCCCTTTCAGATTACTTTGTTGGGCGATGACTTCGTCTGGCCTTAGCATCGAGTTGTTGAAGAACTCCAGGGCAAGAGTTGACAAAGTCGGAGTCGATTTTTCTTGGGGCAAGTTTGACAATTCAAATAAGCGCTCCAGAATGCAAAAGGGGATTTGATTCTCGAGCTTAAGAAAATCCCGGTAGAAAAATGGCAGTATCCAGGACATGCTGACAAGTGGGTCATCTCGTTCGAAGGTCACCAATTTGGCAACTTTGCGGAACAATTCAATCATAAAACAACCGTCGAGAACCATGATTTCAATGAATTCGTGAGAGCTAAGGTGGATGGTCTCGGAGTAACACTCTCTGGCTTCGGATTCTAATGGGGCTATGGCTTTCAAATAGTCCTCCAAGCCTAGTCCCTTGACGGAGGTCCTGGTGAGTAAAGAACCCAGATATCGCCACTTGTGCTCCTCGATCATGTTAAGGCGAGGTTGGGCATGGTGATAGGGGCCGATGGATACAATACGGGGTTGGTAGACTTTTCCGTTAACATCAACGAGGCTGCTTGGGACTCTGAAGATGCAACACGAACTCCGACCGGCGGCTTTGCTTAACAATTTTGGATTCTCGGAGATCTTGAGCTGCATCGAAGCCAACCTCTCTTCATCTACCTTCCAAATATCAATTACATGTTGATTTGCTTCTCCCTCCATGAAATTGCTTTTGTATCTTGAAACCTTTGGGAATTTTTCGAACTAAATGGAAGGAAGGAGCTGCCTGTGGCTGTCTCGCACTTGCAATTTCTTATATCTTCTTCTATTTGGCGAAAAGCGAAGCCATCGGACTAGCTTTGTTGTTCCAATATATCAATAATACAAATGTCAATGGCATTTGTCAAATTAACATGCAGGTTATTGGGCGTGGATCATTGATCATTTGCTCCTCCAAGTTTATCTTCCCACGAAAAGTCTTTGGGTCCTCAAATGGTTGGCACGTTAGTGTTTTTATTTAATTTTTCTGAGGAGGGGACTTGAACACACATTTCTTTTGGACTAGACAAACACGTGTCTATGGCTATATGCAATTCCTAATATATTCTAAACGAGCCTTCTTCTTATGGTTTAGAATACATTCAAGCCCAATATCATTTTAGGAAAGGTAAGACAGATGAAACTATAGAACATCTTTTTTTGGAGTGTGAATAGGTTAGACTAACATGGTTCGGGTGGAGACACAACCAAGATAGATAGATGAATATGGAAAATTGTGGAGTTCTATAAATCCAAAAGGATAGAGGTGAAAGACATCAATTTTAGGTTATTCATAATCTTATAGTAGATGTGGAAGGAGAAAAACGAGCACATATATAAACTACAAATAATTAATCCACGTAGAGTCATCAAAAAATATTAGACTATGTACATCATTATTATAAGCAGCCAGTAAGATAAATAAAAACAACCAAGACTAGGAGAAAAGAAGGAGGCAAGAGGACAAGGAAAATGGGAAGTACCTGAAAATGGATGAGTTAAGATGAACACGAATGCATCCTTTTCAAGCAAAGAAGAAGAGAGCCACACTGCAGTAGTTGTCAGAGACTCCAATGAAAGATGGCTCACTAGATCCGCCAGATCGCATTGGATAGCATCGACCTTAGAAGCTGAAGCCAAGGCAATGGAGGAAACTCTAATCTTGACCCAAAATTTGGAAATCAACTAAGTCATTCTTAAGTCAGATTGCAAGCAGTTAATAGATGATTGTAAAGGAAAAACACAAATGTGGATTTTGTTCCACATTAGAGATTTAATCAAGGAAGGTAAGAACTAAGGAAGAAAACTCAGATTTCAATGGGTACCGAGAAAAAACATGATAGCTCACCTAGTGGCACATCTATGGAAGAAGAGGAGCCTTCGCGGCAACTAGTCATCTCAAATACTAGAGAATTTGAAGGCTCTTCTAGAGAAAGAAGCAAGGACAGGGAAGAAAAATGATGAAGGGGATTAGATTTTTTCAGGAATGTAGAAGATTCTTGAGTTTTTTCGGAGCGTGTTGCTCCGTTTCCGTTTTGATTTTGATTTTGAGCTGTAAAAGGCTGGACTGGGTTATATATAAGAGCTCAGATTCCTTGAGTCCCTCTTTCCCTCGTGGCTTAGGCCCATCTTAAGTTATTTGGCTTTGTCAATCCAAAAAAAAAGAAAGATAAAATAGTGGTTGTATCTTCGAGATCAAACCCAAAAAAGCTGCACAAGAAGTGAAAACTTAAAAAGTTTTTGCTGTCCGTGATTAGGGGTTGGGTTGAAGTAGTTCCCCAAATGGTGCTTGGCAGGGTCCATTAGCAATTGTATAATTTTGACGGGAGTTGCTAATCCATCGTGTTTGTATGTTACTTCAGCAGGTGATACTCTGCCAATTGCCAGGTATGGACCGGATGATACATGATTAATATAGAAGGCATCAACCCATTTAAAAACTTAACAAGCATAATGCATCCTAAAACTTGATTAATATATATAATAGCACCAATGACTCGGATCCAGGATTATTTTAGCCCATTTATATTTTGTAGATCACAGCACGTAGAGGAAACCATCCCTATTAAATTTCTGATTTATATTGTGTGCGTTTTTAGGCTCAAGTGTATTCCCAATGAATCAGAGAGTCAAGTCCACCGTGGAACCCAATCGAAGTCTGACTGCAAGGCCGGCGGCGTCATAATCAAACCTTGTGCCAGGCTGTTAATCAGTTTCTCTTCATCCCAATACAAACTCATTGAACCTCCTTCTAACTTGCTCACCTCTGCTCCACACTGCTTTGTCACTTCACTGACCAAACTGAATGGGATGCACACTTCCCCTTCCTTTGCGTTACGCCTTTGTACATGGGATGCACACTCTCTTGCAACTTCTTTCTTCCACCCCTTGCCTTCTCCATTTTGTTCGATTGTCTCATTCATATGTCTACAATTTTGTACTCTCTTGGCTTCTTTCGTTCACTCTCAATGTGCATTAATTGCTTTGGAAATTTAGATACTGCTATAGAAGGTGGTGTAGCGTGGCAAACAAGATGGTGTGATAAACGAAGATTCTCATATTAAAAGCTTTTTTTCATTTTTAGAAAAAAAAAAAAAGATTCCCCTCGGAAGAAAGGAAAGCTCATTCCAAAAAGTCACGTGATAAAAAGGTTAGGTTTTGCACTTACGTGTGAACTTCTCTACTATTATTGGATTTATATACAAAGCCTATGATCAGCTTTGTAATTGGAGTTAAATTCATCATTAAAAGACTAATGATGAATTGATTATGAGTAGGTTTGCAATCATGTTAGTGCAACTATGTTAAACTAGAAAAAAACAAGATTGCTGAGGCATGCGCGCAAGGAGAATCCAACGTGGAGGTCCAATTGTGTGTCGGTCAAACAATGAGTGAAGTCCTAGCCCTACTTTGACTGACACGTGGCAAAACTGGCCAGCAATTTCTATCTTTTACTTTCGGGACGAAGCAATTTCTATTTTCTTATGAGTTAAAAAGCTTGACTGTATTCTCCAAGTTCAATGGGTGGAATCCATGCCAATGGCACAATTGATAAGGTTGTGAGTTCAGAGCGAACTACTATGGCTTGGGCTTTCCAGCCCATTATTATTGTACCCTTGAAAGCAAAGATGTGTATAGGGAGAGATTGTTAGGCGCAATTGTACCGACAGAGCGGTTTAACGCAGGAGCATTGTGGAAAAGACAGATGATGTGGAACTCCCAAGTCCAACAAGCAGCAGCAGGAATACAGAGCAAGAGTCGCAGATGATATTGATTCGTAACTGAATAGCTGAAAAGCATAAACAGAGAGCTAAACAATGTAAAGTACACCGTACCCAATGTTGATTGATAAGTCGTTGATCCATCAGAGGCATTGGAAAAGAATATATATTTATGATCCACGGGAGAAAGAAAGTGTGTGGTCCTTTTCAATTTGTTCCTTTCTTCACAAGGTCCCCCATACTCCATTTCTGAGAAAGTTGAAGGAGATAGAAAGTGAGACATACTCCGTTTCTTCAGTGACTAGTTTTGCATTATTTTATTGCTGGTAAATCAGTGCAGTAGAGAAAGATGGTATATATATTTGAGTAATGCTAGTCACATCTCTTAAAGGCAACAAGAAATTTACCAGTACAAATTTTTAGATGATCAATTCTTGTCTTGCACAAATGTAGTTATATATATAGAAAAGAGGACTAAGAATTATAAAAATTATATTATTTAATTGAGAAAGGTCACTTACAGCATCCCTGCCAGCTACATACACGAGCCATGTACAAATACCCCATATGTTTTTTACCCCTCAAACCCATATTATTCTTGGATGTTTTTTTTTCTAACTAGCCTATTTCATTCATTACGGTGCAAGTCAGACTATACTCTTCCCATAAAAAAGAACAAAGATGATTAATCATACCAGCTTCATAATATACCACCCAACCCAGTTTAACATACTAGGTCCTCAGAAATTTCTTCCACAAGAAATCCAAAAATGACAAGCTCAAGTTCTGCAGCCACTTCTCTCGCCCGCTCCACATTTTTCTTCCAACCACCATCCTCTCTACAGAAGTCTTGTTCAATCATCATATCTATTGTGTTTGTCTCCACTTCCTTCCACAGTTCTAGCCTCTTACAAACCCTTCTTATCACCCTCTCCCTATCTTCTAATGAATTCAGTGCTCTCTCCTCCATTATTAGATCAGAAATTAGTTTCTTGAAGTCTTCTGGGATTTCCCGTCTCTCATGGAAGCTTGACTGACATACCACTTCTGAGACTAACTCGTTAAAGTCCTTTTCTTTATCTGATATTTCGTTATTGCCAACTTCACAATCATCCTCTTCCACAAATGTTTCATCATCATCTTCCTCTTGATCAAACATTCTTTTCTCAAGTTCAAGTGGATCCAACTCTGCGAGTTTCTCAAATCTACGAAGCTTGTATAGAAGTTGCTCCTTAGCTCCTGCAAAATGAATACGACAAAACTGCCATCAATAATAAATATCTTGTTTCCACTAACATTTATAATTGTTGTTCAAACTTTACAAACAGACTGAATTTCAGGATTTCAAGTTTTGAAAATTCTAATTTCAACATCCATACATAATAAATGAGCATCTCTCTCAGTGCTCTACATTTAAGTGAATGTGCATGGAGGATAGCCTCTTAAAAGACATGTAGTACAAGATGAAAGGTTTAGCATCTAGAGAAGTAGTGAATAATTTAAGAAGCCCAAATTGATAATCAAGTACCTGTCCTATCAACTATGTTCGGAATTCTCAACAACGAAAAACAACCACCGTAAGTGATGCAAATTTAATCCAATATAGAGATCAGGTCGCATCCTAATCTGGACATATCTACTTTACAAAACCCAAAAAAAAAAAATGTGGGTCATGTTCAAATTAATAATGTCTACTAGTAAACGACTAAACATTGAGAAGGTCACGTCCCCGTTGAATGGAAAATGCCTTTTAGGTGAGCCGCTGTAATCTTTTTAATGGAACCCACAGAGATATTGGGTTCAATAGCAGCACAATCATACAAGTATTAGCATTTGTGACATGGAAGCAAGTTTAAAGAAGCGTGTACGACGATTTGTTGATAGAAAACGACCATGCAACTAACAAAGAATGGTACAAAATTAAATATGGACATACTCTGTACAATGGCATAGCTGCACTCCAAATCAAAACCACCCTCCTGCTCGTTGTTTTCATGCCCATCGTCATCGTCCTCGAATGGTGGGTCTAAAACAGAGACCGGACTGCACTGTTCTTTCTCTTCTGCCTCTTCCCCTGATTGCAATTTGTTCGCACTCTCTGCTCCATTATTCTCTTTGTCCTATCAAAATTCATAAAAATCCTCATTACAATATTGTCCTAATTGGGCAGTTAACATAATTTGTTAACCTTTTCCAGTAATGTCAAGCAAGGAACCAGACTTAACACCCGATGCATAATTGCTTAGCTAATGACTTCTTTTTTGTTTTCCTTCGTTGAAGATGGATATTTCCTTGTAATTTAAACAAAATTATAATTTTTTTAGAAAATCAAGTGTCGGTATCTAATAAAATCATGCAAGATGCCTTCTTTTGAGGAATTAATTTACCAGACGAGCCAGTGGATGTATAAAAAAGGAAAAGAAAATTTCGAGAAGTACAATCATGAAATTTCAGGTAATTTGAAAACTATCGAATTGACATATCTGACCCTCCAATGGCCGGATCTACTACTTTTATATTTTTGGAACGTTTTGCGGGGTATACTTGTCACGCTACAGCGACATTCCGACCCAATTTGCAGACCCTGAGATCCTATTGCCGACAAAATAAACTACTACTGGCTCATTCATATTACCCCCCCCCCACCGGCCCCCAAAAAAAAAAAAAAAAACTACTCCTGACTCAACCCAGATGGCTCATGGGTCAACTCGGTCTGTCCGCGGCGCAGTACCTGACGGACCGAGTTTTCATTAACTCAGCAGACAGTGCTGAATGAGATTCGCGTGTCGAACCGGAACCCAAGTAAAGATATAAAGAATTATAAGAAAACGACAAACCTCTGTTCTGCGGCTACTCGGAGAAGATGCCGGTGAGGCTAATTCCGGCGTCTGGCAGGCAGAGGAGGGGCTCTTTAGTAGAACAAAACGAAAAGGGCTTTCGCAGACGCCGCTATCGCAGCAAGCACACTCTAAATTGTCATTCTGTTTGGATACAAGGTCAATCTCTTCAGCGTCATCCGACTGGCTACTAGTCGATGTTTCCATGCCCAAAGATTTATCTTCATTGGTCTCTGACCAAACAGCACTGCTAGCCCTACCATTGCAAGAGCAGAGAAAGTCCACCTCACAGGTCCTTACGTTGGAGAAATTGTTGTCCTTCGGAGAATCCATCTTTTCTTGCTCTTTCCCCGACGAATCCCACCTCAGTATATCCTTCACGGAGGCCTTAACCCCGTCACCCTCTATTTGCTGCTTCCGGTTTCGATTTCGTTGTGTTAGTCTCTTAAACAATGATCCAAATAGGCCAAAGCCATTGTTTTTGTTCTGGGATTTCGTTTTCGAAGACGAAGATTGTTTCTGAATCCTAAGAGCGGCTTCAAGAAGAAGAGCCGCCGTTCGAGCTGGAATGTGGAGAAAAATGGCATTGGGGGACTTGGATGGGCTTTTGGCTGGAGAAGCTAATTCAAAGAGCGGCGACCTTCTGAGGTCCGGTGTGTCAGGGAAAGAGAAAAAGCAGACGCTTTTACATAAATTCCCGGGAAAGTTAGAGTTTTGATAGATTGGCTTTCGTTTGTTGAGCTGCAGATTAGTCTCGGGAGAAGGCCTCTTCAGCTGGCTACGCCTATTAGAAATGTAGTTGTTTAAAAGGAATGGTTCTTGATCCTCCTTCAGTAGCTCGTGTAAGTGCTTTTGGGCCATCATCGAAGGTATAATGCAGAAACTGGCTACCAGAAAAGAAACGTAGAATGAAGAAACAAAACGAATCGTTGCAGTAATTATCAGGTTGAAGAGGCTTTTTTTTTTTTTTAAGTTTAAACTTGGTTCAAAAAGGGGACTCTGAAGCGTGAGATTTCGGGAACAAATGATGCTCCATTGCTCTAGGGTGAGACACAGAGAAGAGGGAAAGAGGAAGGAGTGGGGAGAGTTGGTGTTTCAAATATAGACGAGTTAAAATAGCGAGGCAGGAGGGTTAAGTGGTGAATACTGAATGGGTGATACCCGAATTATGTTTAGAAAAATGATGGGTTATATAATATTGGGAGAGGAAATATTAAATAACATATGGTCTGCTTAAATTATTTTTGTTTTTGTTGCTTAAATTGGGTTATTGTGGTCGGGAGTTGACTGGTGTGACCAAGTCTGAGTATAAGAGGAGGACAGGAGGCTGTACGTGGAGTCAACAAGTGTAAAGGGGAATGGATCGATCCACAAGAGTACATGATATTGCAATTTTGTAATTATAATCCTCTTGTTGTTTCGATTACAGCTGTTGTCATCGTATGTTAACAGTGAAACTTTGGCACCTCCCATTGTCTCAATTATTAAGATCAGTATTGGGTTGGGGTCAGTTACGGTTATGGTAGTCCGGACATCACTAATAATGTTATTTATAGTTAGCGAGTAATTAATGAAGGACACTAGTTTGTCCCAAATACCAAAAATGCAGTCCCCTACTGAAACTCACTTTACAGCTGGACTTTTCTTTTCTTTTCATCCCAAAAAGTTTCACTGTCACTGTTTTATCTGACAATTAATTGTCTTTTCCGTTTTTTGTTTTGTTTTAAATTTTAATGTTTGCCACTCGTAATCCAAATCCAACTAAAACTCCCGTCCACGCAACTATTGAAGAGACTCTTACAATTAGCATCCTTAAATTGACATTTTAGCAGTCAAACGTTAAGAACCTCAACGGCAACCGACAACGACTTTCTTCACCGCTCTCAATGATTTCCTCCTTTGGAATTCGATACCATTATTTTATTATTCCTTACCTGTTTTATATTTTTTAAACTTTAATTGGAGTAAAGCTGCTTATTAGAACCCACAATCACTTTTTCAATTATCGCCAACCCACCAAATTAACTTCAACCCTCAATGGAATATTGGATGGATGATCACAAAAAGAACGCAGTGACTTTGAGATCCTTCTGCGCATTTTCCCACTATCTTCTTTCTTTTACTTATTTTTTTTATATAAAAAAAAAAATTTAACGTGTTCGGTCCTTTTCCATTTCCACTTACTTCACCTTTAATTTAAATTTCAAAAAAACCATAGTCTATGTGTAAATCTTGGTAAAATCTATAAAAAAAAAAAAAAATAGTGAAGCGCACTATATCTTTGTATATCTAGACTTTGCAGTCTGGGAATAAAGGCAGGGAATTGTGTGTAACCTAGGGAGGAGTGAAGAGTGAGGCGTGACCTACCTGAGTTAACAGTTTCAGGGTTCACCTACTCACTTTTTGTGTAAAGTCAGTGGGTTTTAACTTTCAAACTCTTTCGGAGAAAAAGATTGTGCGGTGGCGGTGAGGCGAGTGTTTTGAGTTTGCACATTTGCACTATATCCAAACCTAGTCAAACTAAAATTACCTTCACACAAAACAAATAGGCCACTCCCTACCCTTTGCTCACATCACTGTTTGTATGTTCCTATGTGTGTGTCTTACGCTCTACGTTTTCTCTCTTTGTTCTCACCTAATTAGGATGCTCCAAGATGCAACCAAATGGCATTTTCCCATCGACCCTTCAAAATATAACACCTGGCCATGCTTGGTTAATGATACCACCCACATCACATTCACTATTGAATTTCATTTTCATTAGTACAAGGTCATGGTTACACCCAGCTGGCTTCTAAGCCTTTTTAATGATATTTGGAACATTGTCAACAAGCAGTGAAGTCCGTAGCCAATAGCCCTAGTCATGGACATAGAAGCAGGCAAGAGAGATCAAGTATTTGTTAAATCTGGCTTTCCCTATACTTGTTTCTTTACTTTTCTTTTGTGACAAAATTGAATTCAAAATATTTACCCTAACTTTTTACTTTATTCCTTGTCGTAAAGGACTATTCTATTCCTACACTAAATTAACATTAGTTTTCATTTTTCTTTATACTCGCAGTTCAACGCTGAGGTTTGGTTTCCGTGAGCACTTTATTTTTCGTTTAATATAAAACACGAACGTGCAGTATAGCTAACTAGTTTGTTTATGCAAAATTACAAAGTAGCACAGGTAGGTTACAGAGAAATTAAGATACATACAAAGAGCATAGATTAACCAAGAAATAACAAATCTCATGCACGCCCACTTTTCTCCTATGCCTCCAAAATACTGAAATGACAGATGAAGCTCGTATGCCAAAAAATAACAACACGAAAAAAGAGAGTTCAAGTTCCTCCTCCTGATCTGTATTGCTGTTCCACAAATCTGCCCATCATTTGTCTTTCTTCAGTATAATCCCATTAATTATTTTAATTCACACTCACTTCCATATGTCGGGAATAACTCGATTTTAATAATCCATGCACGCAGCATGTATATAATTACAACAATTTTAACTTTTAATTAATTAATATCTAGCTGTTATATCTTAATTTGCACTTTCCCTTATCCTTAATTATAACCAATACAGAAGAAATGTAGTAATGGTAAACCAAGGTGGGGTTGGAAGGGGATGTGAAAGCGAGAATCTTCGGCCACCTGTCTTCCTTTGTCCTTCAGTTTTGATATGTTAATGGGTAAATATAATCCACTCGGCCACCAATAAATGCATGCTAAAGTGGTTTAACACTTTACCAAACCAATCATTTGGAAAGACACTTATAATATTTCTTTCTAATTTCTTGAAGGAAAGAGGGGAGGAATCCCTTTTGCTTGCCTTAATTCCCAGCTTTCGTGCTGGAAAGTGATGGAATAATTGCATCCAAGATTAAATTTAGAATGGCGATGATGACTACTCATGATTTGCAAAATTAATTTTCCACCTCATGAGTGCATCTTGCTACAAAGTATATATTATCAAGCAGTCAAGTGGAAGTTCATGTTTTTTGTGCAAGCATAAAATACAATTTTTCCCATGCTAGCTGTCCATCGAAAGTGTATTTCTTTACTACTATACAATTATTTGGAAGGTGAACGCCAATTAATATTCATATTCGTGTTTTACAATGTAAAAAAAAGTCACCTCTCCTAATATCTGTAGTTTACTATTGGAAACTGTGAATGGGTTACAGGAAAGCCCGTTATAATAAAGTGGTAGTTTATAAGTGAAACAATTATAATTATAATTTATTAAAGTTGAGTAAGTGTTGGGAGCTTGGATTTCATTCAAAGGGAAATGTTTATGAATTGGCTCGTACCAACTTATCTTAAACATAAAAGAAAATCAATACTAAAAATTTAATTGATTCGTTCTATATTATTATGATCATTACACGGACAAGAAAAAAAAAATCAAATACATTCACTTTTCGTGAATTTTTTTTTTATGTGACTAACTTGGTATTTATTTTATTATGAATTACCGCCACCTTTGACATATATATATTCTAACTAAAATCACATGTTTTCATGATGGAAATTGAAAGTATATAATTGGTGGAGGGCTTGAGGCTCGCATTGGATATTTGCAAAGAAACCAGAAACAGTTATTTTCATGAGAAGACAAGGCTTTAAATTTTCTAATTTCTATATATTTGCATAGAGAGTATATGCGACATTATATAAACATCAGACATCGTATGGGACTTGATTTATAATCAGGAGTTAGCTTATTGTTGGAGCTGTAACTTAGTTGGGCACAGTGTCGGGGGGACAAGCCACCGTTTCCATGGAATTATGTACATATAATCATATTTTATCTTCAATATAATTTCTAACTACTAACAATTTGTAGGCGGAAACAACTTTCACATGGGCGGGTTAACTAAGGCCAAATACAGCAAGACAACATAGTATAGAATAATCCTCTCATGTATATCTTGGTGAGTGCCGGTGGATGTGCAAGCATTTTGATCTATATTATTATTAGAAATGGCTCAACGTCAATAATATTCTCCATCTTATTAGTTATTATACGGTGCGTTTGTTAAATGGCGACATTTCCAGAGAAATATGCATAGCATCCCAGTATGGAAGGGGTAACGGGCATATCTATATATATGTTGAAAAATTTATATATATAGGATATAGTTTTCCTTGTTTGTTTTGAGAGTAATCAATTATATATATTGCTATCAAACAGCTCTGTCATTATATATATTGCTGTGGTTTTATCCTCGCTCCTCTTCCATCTACTGCATCCCACTAATATCATATATTAGAGAACAAGCAAACAAATATATGTGTATCTATATAAATTCTCGCTTTTTTATTTATTTATTATAAAAGACAATTATCAATGATGGCAACCACTCATCCCCAACGCTTTCAGCTAATAAACAAGGTAACACTTATCGATTTCTTATTATCTATATTGGTTTAACTTAATTGAATGGATTAGGTTTCAGAATCCTTGACTCCATGTAGAGGATGATATATAATGGAACTTTTCAAGCCAGCCAGCGCCAGAGCCTTAAAGTAAAAAGCCAGCCAAATGACAAGACCTGTTTTCAAACACACACCTTACAAAGGTAAAACAAAAATTGACATGTTTTACATTTAATTAATTCATTACTCAGTTTGAATGTTAATTAATCATTCGTAAATATATACATAAAACATTTTGTGGAATATATATTTCAGATATTTTTTTTATTTTAAAGAAATTATACTGCATGTTTTTAACCACACTAGCAATATATAAGCTAAAACGTGAGGTGATATATATATATTTATAAATGGTAAAACATGCAAATTTGTGATAATTCTGGATCATTGTGTTATTAGTAAGCGACTAAACGTGATGGGAAAGAAAAATTGAAACAAATAAAAGACAAGTCGAATTGTGATTTGGAAAACTGGAGGGAATAATCCGATAAGTAGTTGCCGTGTAAAAATTGTATTAATGCTCTTAATCCTAACTCCAAACGTAACAAAGACAAAAGGAAGGAAAATGACAAATGCAAACTGAAGCAACTTTAGGCCGATTAATAAAATGGGAAGCGGACCCACCAAATGAGGAAGGTTTTCTTTTCTTTGACGACAATGCAGAGGCGAGAGTGCAATGAATGCACCGTCATTTGGTGCATCCCACATAATGAAGAAGCCAATTGGGGGGGGGGGGGGGAGAGGAGGGTCCGAGTCCATTTCCCACGTGTGCATTAATGGTTGGACCACATCTGGTCTGATATTTGTCCCCCTGCGATTCCCAGATGCGTCACTACATAGGATTCCCCTCATTCCGGAATTTCAAAAATATGTTTGATGGGTTTTGTCGTATTATTTTATTTTATATTTTGGAAGTCAACATCTTATTATATATTCAATGGAATGAGTAGTTTTCTAATATTGAAGCACGTCCCTCTCAGACCAAACATGCAAATCTCCTCACTGGGCTAATGGTGGGGAAACCACACCCAACACATCCGAAATTAGAGGTTCTGTTGTATGGAGAGGCATGGATATTTTTAGAACAACTCAAACCTAAGATATGGAAATGGGAATGCTAGATTGCCATTGGTGCAAATTTGTGTGGGGGGTAATTGGGTGTTCAGAACCAGATTCAGATTGGCAGCTTGGAGTGATGGAACCATAATAAGGCATGTCACTTGGAACTTGGAACTGTTCCTCCATCCTTCATAATCTAGCTAGGCCACGCCCTCTTTTGTTTCATACTATAATATTAAATCCCCGCGTACGTGGCTTCTTGTAGTGAGCAGTTCGTGCTTTGGTTTTTTCCTGGTCCAAAATATGAATGATATAAATATAATTAAATCCGGGTGTGCTCGAATCCGATGTTTGGGTTTTTGTATAAATATAATAATTAATCAAAGATGGAAGAAAATGTCGGGGGGCTTTGTTCCTGAATCCTAATTACACGACAAGATCCTTGGCAAAATGACAATCAACTGGCATTATAATATTGGCTGTATTAATTAGGATTTGGGTCAGACTGCATAACTTGTAGTGTCCCTCCACGCAGTGGGTTATTGGTACTTGCAGTCACCAAATATATTTATACAGACAGCTTAGCCAGTGAGACTGCAATAGGACTGGTCATTGCTCTCACAAATTGTATCATGTAGCTGCTACTTTATTCTTGTTTTTGTTTTGGGACAAAGTCTTGTTTTTTGTTTGGTCACATGGTAATTGATACATTAATGAAGCTTGTTTTGTTTTGTCCATATAATCGTGGCGGCATAAGATGAATGGGGTTTAGAGCACAGAGTAGTTGGGCTTGTGAGGCCCAGTAGTGAGACTGAAATACCTCAATGGCTCTTGGAACCAAACATTATGTGAGATTAGTGAAAATCAGGCCTAGGCTTTTTGTCGAAAAAAAAAAGGAGATACTATTGAGAATCAGGGGGTACTTGAGATTGGGCCGCAATAATAGCGCCCTTTTTCGTGGGAGAATGTGAAGACCGCATTATTGAAGCGCATCGCAAAAAAAAGCACTGCAGCAATTACAGATAAATTAGATATTGAGAATGCAATCTTTATGCTAATCATAGCGGCACTGCCAACCTCACATACGTAAAATTCAACCCTAATTGTACGGTCGAAGTGGCTGCATCATCCCCATTTTTGTTGTTACGAACGTTGCCCTGCTCCACTTGTTGCAATGACATTAGTTATATATATATATATATATTGGGAGTTGCAGGCGACGCCGTATAAAATCAGTCGGCTTGGGTGGACTTTCTCCCTCTTCTCACAACAGATGACGCGCGCGCAGAATACTAGGACATCGAACTGATCATAGCATTCTGCAATAACCATCATCAATTAACTAGGTCGTTAATTAGGGCGTTAACCTTCACTTAGCTGTCCTCTTTTTTCTTTTTCTTTTTTAAATTCGAGATTATATCATTTGCACTTGTCAATTCATTTTTTTTTTTTTTTTAATTTGATATAAGATAATTCATAAGTATAATTTTTAAAGTATTTATGATTAAGTTTTATTAGAAAAAATATGTAAATATTTTTTATAATTCAATATTATATAATTAATTTTTTACGTGTCATTTTTTATTATAAAATTTAATAACAAATATCTAAGTAACCTCCCTTTTTCATTTGTAATATTGCTACGTCAATTTTTCCTTTTGACTGTTTCGTTGTCATACCTTCATGGCTTCATCCAAAAGCGAAAGACAAATAAAATACAAGAGCCCGACGAATGGTTTCTCCATTTACAGCGCAACGAAACTCGTTTCACAGATTTTTGAATATATTATTTGTTGAATGAGTGCGTTTGACGATTAAATATAAGACACTTTCTTCATATTTTTTAAAAGATCAATTATGTGATTATTTCATACGAATATGAATATGTCGTAGTCACTGTATTTAACCGGACAAAGCACGAAATGATAAAGCACGACTATCCGAGTTGCTAAAGCATCTTTAACTTTGTGGCAGCTCTCCTTTCCATTTCAGTCAGGTTCAATCAAAATGCAACGCATGAGGCTGACAAAATCATTCAACTTCCATCATATGCTCCAAATGCGTGCCATAAATTATAGCCACGAGATTGAGAATTTATATCCTACTCACAATCTGTTTCCTCTGTTATCGCCGTCCATGGTATGGAAAACCGCAACAGCCTAAAAAATTGAAGTTACAATTCTGACACTCTCGGGGGTTAAAAAAGCCACTTGAGGCTCTGATTCAGATAAAATATTAATATGTTTCCTTCGAGAAAAACCAAAACGTACATAGGCCATGCTATCTGCAATTGCATTACACTGCTCCGCTCTATCGAGTGTAAGGATTAATATTATTATACTCGCTGATAATTTGAAATGCTAACTTGATTTAAATACCAAGGCTTTTGCTGGATCGTCTTCCTTGGCAACAAATTTCAAATTCCGCCAATAAATTATACAAAGTGAAAGGACAGTACAACGTGTGAATTGAAGTTTTACAACGAAAAAAAAAGCAAAAGAAAAAAATGAAAACAAAATGCAAGTATTTAGTTACAAGCCTGTTTGTGGGGTATTTCCCCTCCTAAATTAGTTTGATGTCCCAACAAATGCTACTGAAACAAACATTAACACCACAAAATACACAAGCACAACACGCATACATATAAATATACTATGTCATCTTTGATATCCCACGCAAGCCTAATCAAAGTCATTAGCAGTTGGCTATATCAGTGCATGGATTCTATGTTCTTACTCAGCTCCTCCAGCTTCTTCATCCTCATTCTTTCACTTTCACTCACCAGCTGTTGATTATGTGTATGCATTCGCAGAAAATAAAAACATCAGCAACAAAGAAATATCTCACATATCAGAATAAGCAAACTCGTGTAATTCAAATCATTGGCGGCTGCCAGTATGAAATGATGAGATGAGACTAACCTCCATCAACCTGCTGATTAGCTGTACTTTTTCCCTGTTCTTTTCATTAAAAGCTTCGAGAGCTTCTTTGTATTCTTTCTCCTGTAACATATCACCCAGTCAATTTCAATGACGTGCCTTGTAAAATACGTCACGTGACTGTGAATTAAGTTAGTTTGCATCATTATTCCACTAAATATTTCCCATGAATTTCATTTTGCTTCACCTTCTTCTGGCAGGTATGGCCTAGTGGCTTTAACTCTTTGTTTACTGAATCAATCTTTTTCCGGATCACCGCAACTTCCTTCCTCGTAGGATCTGTCAGGGTTTCGAGCTCCTGATGTTTCCTCAAATAGAACAAATAATACAATTGCATATCAATATCCTTACCTTATACATAATTCCAATTGCATAGATAATTAGATATATAACACCTTTTAGCCTGAATAACAGCCACTGCTGACTTCTACCATTTCTACAAGACACATACGATATCTGAAAGTTCACATATGGCTTTCGAGCAACAGAAACGGCAATGCTTAGAGAGCCATAAAAGTTCTAGAATGCAAAAATATAAAATAATTTGGTTAATGGCCTCATACTGCTCTCCATTGAGAATATAACCGGGGGAATATCACCACAAGGCGCTGTAATTCCAGCATTGCCATCAGAAAGTTCAAAATTCGAACTTCTTTTTTCATCAGAAATATGGGCAGCGAATTCCCTCTGTTTTGCGTACAAAACCGCACAGATCGGGTGCATCCGGTTGCTCAAGATATTCTGCAAACCTCTTCCGTTCTCGTTGTTATCAGAGAACACGATTTACAGGAAAATACTCGAAAAAAAAAGTGCAACTTGCATGCTTAAGGAATTTCCGGCCGTGATAAGTCAACACAGCTTTGTTAAAACCCCCAAAATGAATTCTTTAACATAAAAAGCATCACAATTTTCTTAGGAGAAAAAAAACTCTTTTCCATCTAAGGCTACCACAAGTTACTATTTTTTTTTTCCTGTTTAAACCACAAATTCTTTGTTGTTTTTTCTTAGTAAGAATTGGCACTATTTTTTTTACTTCATTGAATTAATTTCTCAAGAAGAGAAGAAGGGAGAGGAAAAGAGATGAGAAGTTGAGATGACTTATTTTCGGTGAGCAGCCTAACCCTATTATTCTTTACCGCAGTAAAGCTAAGCTAAAATTGTTTTTGTTTTTGTTTTTGTGTAAGAAAATTGGGAGCCAAGTTGAGGTCACGTTTCTCTGAAATCATAGTTGAATCTCCAATAGCACCCATATCAAGCGTGTGAAATTGGGGACATACCTCGCGAATCATGGCGAGGCGCTTGGTTTCCTCTTCGACTCGACCCAACTGCGCCTGAACCTTCTCTTTCACCTCCATCTTCTTTCTTTCAATCTCTTCCTCTTTGGCTTTGAAAGTGGAGAGAGCCGACCTGGACATCTCCTCATCTTCCTTAGACAAATGGCTGCTAAAGCTGAGGTTTCCCGAATTCTGCACCACCAACTGGTTCTGAGGCTGAGGCTGCTCACTCTGCATCGCGTCCAACCCTTTCACACAAAACCCTTCTTCTTTCTTGAGAATCTTTCCTTGCTCTCTTTAATTATCCTCTGTTTCTTTCTCGGCCAAATGATGAGGTGCTTCTGTGTTTCCCCTGTTGCAAATGCGCTTATTAACTGGCTTACCCCTCTTCCAAGCCTTTCAATTCAAGCGTCAAGCCGGCTAACCTTACCCTTGCTTTTATGGACCAAACAAAAGCTTTCAAAATTGTAAAATAAACAAGGTTTCTGTAAGAAATTAAATTAATAAAGAAACTTCCCAAGCAGGAGTGGAGTCCGGGTGGGTTAGAAGAAGTTAGAAATTTTGAATCGCTCTTCTGCTTACCAAACAAAATAAAGACAAAAAACAAAAAAAAAAACAAAAACAAACATTGTGCTGGTGACCTGTTCCAACTTACCCCTCTTTTTTTCAATTCCCTTTTTATTTTTTAAAACCAACAAAATAATTTAAAAAAATGATAAAGAGGAAAAAAAGAGAGGACAAATATTACAAAAGCTTAAGCTGATACGACCCAACCGCAAGCCAACCACTGATAAAGAGGGAGTGGCCTCCACTTTGCTGAATGAAAGAGTGGTTGCCGCAAAACTTTTCAAACTTTGTCCCTTTGGTTATTCATGAATCCCTCTGGCTGAATAGATTATCATTAACTTTGGAATTTGAGAATTGAATTCTATCTCCTTCCTAATAATTGAATTTGCTTTTTCTATATAACTACATAATTTTACTACCCCTTCGTTCCCTCAATAGTAACCCTGAAACACAAGCCCAGTGTCACTTAGAATATTATTTTATTTTTTAGACTATCTTGAATGATATAGCTCACTAGAGTTACTTAAATAAATTTTATATTATTATTATTATTATATTATTTTTTATTTTAATGATATAATTTTAAAAAATTCATTAAATGAGTTTTAAAAATTATTTTATATTTTTATATTTTATTTATATTTCAACCTAAAATATAGCTAATTTATATTTTAATTTAAAAATAATAAATACATAAAAAATTTTAAATGATATTTTTAATAATAATAGTTTAATATAAATTTTTAAGTAAAACAAAATTTTTAAAACAGTAAATACATAAATAAAAATTTTAAAAATAATAAAAAATATTTTTTTATTTAAACACCATTACTTATAAAAATAATAATATTTTAAATTTTCAAATATTTTGATACCACCATAGATCACGTCTGCAGTAAGTAACGTACAATGAGGATTAAAATTTTTTATTGGAGTTGCTTTTAATTGGAATCGAATTATTTAAAATTTTTAGTGTTTTTTAAATATAAATTTAAGGAGGTGTAATATAATTGTCTGATATTTGAAATTTGATGATAGAATAAAGAGAAACGAACCCTTCTTTTGTTTTTGGATGAGAAATGTGATTATCGTTAAATATCTCAATCGCCAACAAAGTGAATATTATTTAATTTTAAAAACAAAAAGTCGTATTAAAAAAAATACATAATAGTATGTTGATGCTACGAACTGAATTTAATTTGGATGTGGGTGATAGGAGCTCTTCACGGGGGATGCAACAATTTTGTTAGGACCTGTTTTACCCTAACTAGATTAGTAATTAAATAAATAAATAATTTTTTTAATGAAAACATACTTTTTGTTAAAAAATTAATCATATAATATTAAATTAAAAATTAAATGTCATAATTTTATTGTTAAATCTAATAACAAACCGCTTAATCAGTAGTTAAATTTTGTCCATTAGTAAATTGTAATACAGCGTGCTGGCAGAGTTGGTCGTTAGTCTAATGGTTGGTGTTATCAATACTAACACCATCTTTACTTGCCCTCGAACGCTACCCCATATCATGCTAAGTCGTCGTCAAAATCATCACTATCGGTCCTGTTTTTATAATTATTATTTAGTCATTTTCAGTGTTATTTTTTAAAGTATTTTTTTTAATAAATGTCTATTATAAAAATTAAATTTATATTCTCGTTTTAAAAATATAATTCATTTTTTTATTTATCATTACATCTTACACTTATTAATTTCCAGCATTGTTATTAGTTTGATACTTGTTACTGTTGAGGATTGAGCACCACATGATCATCAATGATTTTGTAAATGCATATAAAATTTCATTACCAAATACATAATATTAAGAATATGCAAAACTATGCTCTCTTTTTTCGGGTGTTGATTTTCCCAACGCTCGAGGAATGAGTCACCGGCAAAAAGGTTGCCCCACACCCACAAACCAATTGAGGAAGGAATATAAAGAAAGCGTGAGGTGTAAGGCAAACTATTAGGAATGGGAGGGATTGTGGCGGCAGAAGCGTATCTAGACTGCGACTAATTTTTTGGAGTCTCTTTCCCCCCCATATGCACCTTCAGACAAAGAATTAGTAACTTTATTTATTTTTGTTCTGTTCCCAGTTTGGCTTTAGATATTGTATTATTGGTAAGAAGTACATTACACATTATTATTATTATTATTGTTATTGTAATTAAAGTCACGAATGGATTTCATTTATTTATAAATATTTCTTCCTCCCTCCGTTAAATTTCTCGAGAGTGATGGCCCTATCTATAGAATAGGAAGTAGGAAGTAGGAAGTAGGAAGTAGGAAGGAATCTGTTTTTAAGTGGGAGCCATTATCAGTTAAATAAATATAACAATTAATATAATTAAACAGTAAATAAAAGAAAAAAACAGGGATGCAATCAAATAGGGGAAAGAGGGAGTTTATAATTATAGCTAATCCCAGCCTAACCGTACTTTTGGATTTGATTAGAAAAAGGAGGGGAATGATTTATTTTATTGGGTTGGGTTGGGTTGGGTTGAGTTGCGCCTCGATGTTCGTTTGCGTTTTGGTGCGGCCACCTGCGAATGCCATCATCGGTTATTACTTTACTCGGCGATGACGTGTCTTCTCACTATCCATCCTATTTCGCATTGCCGTTAAAATGGTTTATGCACCTGGGTTCGTGTCCTCCTTCCGGCCCAGCCCATCTAGCTTAAGAAGGCCAATTTGCAGACTCCCAACTAAATCCATGGGCTTCAAAACCCAGAACACCCTTTCTTTCCTTCGAGCAGTAAGGCACAACAACATGAGCGGATAGATAAGTAGGGGGAGGGGAAACAAATTTCTTCGTAGCTCGTCGTCTTCTGAATTATTTTCCAAAGTGTCTCGCGAGATAATATTTTGAGAGCAGAAGATTATTTTTAAAATATGATACGTCGTAAAAAAATATAAGATATTAGGGAATGCTTTTATAATTGTGACGTCCGCCGAAGAGGAAGAGAGAATAAATTAAAGTGGTTGATAAAGAAGGGAATAAGGGGAGGGAGGACTGAGGAGGGGCTATGAAAGGACGTGAGAAAATAAGTTGAGTGAAGTTGTGGGGAGGGTTGTACCGTACACCACATGCTGTTCGTCACCAGAAAGTCACGTGAAGGGATGATATAGGCACACCAGAGGGGAGAGAGAGGGGAGTGGGGGAGCAGTATCTCTATCGCCTTCAATCTTAAAACTAAAGGACGGGGCCCACCTTCGCTTCTCTCTCTTACCACTCCACTCAGACTTTGTGTCAGGCTCTTCAGACACATGTGACCACTGACCTCGCTACACTACTCTATTCTACTCTACTCTACTCTACTCATGTTCATCCTATCTTCACTCCCTACCATTATTCATCCAGAGATTCTTTCATTTTATTTTTCATTTTTCGTTAATTATTACGCGCTTCTTCTTTAGTATGAATAATTAATGTTATAATTTTTTATATTTTATCTTAATGGAATTTACACTCAAAATTTATATCCACTTAATATTATACATAACATAACGGTACTTTTATTAAAACAACTAACTATGCATGGAATTAAAATAAAAAATATTATTATTTTTTAACTCACCCGCGGACGTTATTGCATATTTGGATGCTTTTTATTTTTATTAAAAACAAAAAAAAGTGAAAACCATTTATAATAATTTATAAAATTTCGTGGTAAACCACCCACTGTTCTTAAGCGGTACAAAATTTGTCGGCAAGTCTGAGATCGGGTCATGTGATGGGGGTTGGATAGAATAAAGAGGGCACAAAAGCCACTGAAAAACTGTTTCTGAAATGACTATTCCCCGGAGAATATCTCGGTATGTGTACATGCAATTAGAATGGGGGGGGGGGTGATAAAATATCAATTTTTTCGCTAAATGACAACCCCACAAAAAAAAAAAAACAAATGTATAAGAAATAAGCGACCAAAAAAACAGTGGCACTCTACAGAGACAGACGACAGAAATGTGGGGTCCACATGCATTAACACAGGCTTTGACTATCTTGAGTTCGCACATCAATTCCATCTAAACCCTCTCCTCTACTTTAACCGCGTCAATACCTATCGCCCCAATTAAATTCATTATGAGATTCTCCGCACCCCAAACTTTTAACCTCCGTTTTTTGTGCGAAATTCTAGGAAGCACTCCTGGTTTATGTGACCAACAATTTTCACGTACATCAACTTTCTTCCTCTTTTATTTTTCTAAAAAATATGTAGTTTGTTTGTCTGGTGGAAACTGGAAATGCTGGAGCATGTGGTGTGTAGGAAGGAAAAAGGAGCTTCAATTTAATCAAAACTTGGCTCCTTGATGAGCGCTCCAAGGAAGCGGATGACCAAAATCCTCTCGCCGCCAATGCAATGGAACTGTGCTGTCAGTCTTCTCTGGGCTCTGCCTTTGCATTGTTTCTGTTTCAGACAAAACCCAAAAATCCCAAATGAAAAACGTTACAGGACTGGATAAATACATTATTTAATATTGTTCTGTTCTGCTATTGTTGTAGTTACATGGAAAGCTTATTTTAAGGTTCTGCTTCCCTTTCTTAACCCTATGCTTGCTTGCCGCTATTCTTTCCCCAAAGTCCCATTTCCAAAGCAAAGCAGAAAGACAGAAAGACTGCAGGTTCTTTCATCCAGTTGTTCCATTATTTTATTTTTTTTAAGTTCTCAACTGTCTTGTCTGTCTGTCTTTTATCAAGTGCCCTAAGGCTTCCCCGCTGCCTTCAAAACAAACTTTGCAGACTTTGTTGTCAGAATCCTCTCTCTCTCTCTCTCCCCTACCCCCCCCCCCACCCCAGAGGTATCTGCCAAAGTTATAAAGTGAACCACAGAAGCCTCTGCTGGAAGCTTTTTACAGACTTGTTCTTCGCATACCCAACACCCCCCTAAACCAAACAAAACTAATATTATTAACCCCACTCAAGCAATCCCCAACCTAACTTAACAGCGTCTCTCTCTACATGGACTTGTATCTGAAGCAATGGAGAACCCAGCATGAGTCAGAGCAACAGCATTCTGCAAAGATGCCAAAACTTGACCTTGAACCCCAGCAAAAGCCAGAATCATCGGCCTCTGCTCTCCCTTTGTTTGTACCCGATCCCAACAGTAAAATCAGCACCCTGTCTGCAATATTATCCGATTCAACATTACCTACTCCCAGGTTTCCTCGTAAGATTTATCTTCCTTTCTTGTTTGTTACAGAAACCCTGAAAGTTTGGTTAGCATCTGGGTTTAAGTTTCTTCTTTTGGATTTATCAGTGCTTTTAGTTCTTTGATCATTTTCTCCTTTTCCCTTTCTGGGGTTTCATTCACGTTGTGCATATTAGGGATGGGAAATTATTTCAGCATGGCTCAGTGGCAGGAGCTTGAGTTGCAGGCTTTGATATTTAGGTATATGCTGGCGGGTGCTGCAGTTCCTCCTGAGCTTCTTCAGCCAATCAGGAAAAGCCTTCTCCATTCCCCTCCCTGTTTCCTCCATCACCCACTTCAACAGTATGCCCCAGCTTGTAGGTTTCTCTCTTGATTCTCTTTACCTTGTGTTCTGTATGGTCATACGAGATTCTCCTTGCTATGCTAAACATAAATGTACTTTTTAGTTCTTTGATCAAGAAAAAAATAATAATTCCTATTTTTTTTCCAAACTATTATGCGAGGTAACTCGGTTATAATGCATTATGCTTGTCAAAGTTTTATTTGATGAAAATAGTCAGATTTTACATCTGGCATTCTCAGATTCTTTTTGGAATCCAGAGTGATGGGGTTTTAAAGCTAAAGCTACATAACGAGCATGTTTGTTGCATCAGTATTACAATCAGGGTACTGGGGAAGAGCAGCCATGGATCCGGAGCCCGGCCGGTGTCGGAGGACCGACGGGAAGAAGTGGCGGTGCTCAAAGGAGGTGGTGGTGGGGCTGAAGTACTGCGAGCGCCACATGAATCGCGGTCGAAACCGTTCAAGAAAGCCTGTGGAACTTCCCACAACAACCGCTGCTGGTGGCGGTGGGCCTCTCGCTGCTACAACCTCCATTTCTGCGCCGCCACTGGCCACGCACTCATTGGATTCGCCATTCGATCTCCTCCATCTTAATCAGAGGTAATTTTGCTGTCTCTGTACTTAGTGACTAGTAGTTGGCAAAGCTAGCGACCAAACATTTAGACTTTGCGATCACTCTGAAACTGTAATGAATGCATAACATTTGGGCAATCAGTGAATGAGCTTTGCTTTGGAAAAGGGTGCCAACTCTTACTACAATGGGTAGCTTGATCTAATTTGGTGGGACATCCTATTTTTCAAGTTTTTTTTTTTATTGGTCGATATTGTTCTTAAGATGACATCATTAATATTCGGAAAGCAAGTTTGAATTGAAACAGTTCCCAATTGAATAATCAAAAGTTGATATCTTCATCCCAGTGATGCACAATTGGTAGGACCCTAATGAAGTCCTGACTGGCCACTATGTCTCATACATAGAAAAGAAAGCTTTAGATGATATGCACAAATAAACCCCAAATCGTTTCTCTTTAAACCGACATAGAATAGTGCTGTCTTGTATTGTGTTATACACCCATTATTTGCGCTCTTCGCGTAAATTCCCTCTCCCTGCTTGATATGTTGGTGGGTCCTCTGTAGTTCCTCGGGGATCAAAAATGAGAACAAGGGCTTGTTTGGAATCCAAGATAATATTGGTGGGGATGGCAGATCTGGTGGTCATATCCTGCGGCATTTCTTCGATGATTTTCCACGATCGCTTCGAGAACCTGACGATGCTGAAAGTAATGCTAGTTCGAACAATTCGGCAACATGCCTCTCTATTTCAATACCTGGAAATACTTCGTCGGATGTGTCACTGAAATTGTCCACTGGCAATGGAGAAAATCCGTGTCCAAGAAATGGTATTGTTAGCACAGAGCAATCGCTGTTAAATTTGCCAGGAGGATGGAGTTCGGCTATTCAAGTGGCTTCAATGGGAGGACCACTTGCGGAGGTGCTGAGATCATCCACCACCTCAACTTTTTCACCAAGGAGTGTTCTACGCCAGTGACCTCCTAGTTGTTTCTGAGACCAACTTCATCGGCACCTAGTTTTAGTACGTTGTTCTGGATGGTTTTTTGGGTTTTTCTCTGGCTAACTTTGGCTTCCTCTGGAGCGTTCTTAATTTTGGACATATTTGTATAAGCCTTAAAATCCGATTTCCATAATTTCTAACTAGACAACCAAAGTGATATGGTTGCGACACGTTTGATTCGATTATCCCAGAATTTATATGAATAGGTTGTCCACTAATATTTAGTTTAACTTCGTTATTTGAAAAATGTCATTTTTTTTTTAATCTTCTCGGAGATTGAGATTCCTAGTTCTATTTTCTAAACCACTTCCAGACTGCTGGGTGATCAACTAACTTATCCATTTTTTAACGGTACAATAGGAAACGAACGTTCGAAGTCAATGAACAAATTTTTAAGTAAAAAAGTTGAGCAGCTTTAAGATGGGATCAAAATCAGACATGGGCCAACTTTTTTAAAGGAATGCAAATTGCAAACTACAGATCCTTACCATTAAAAAAGAAAAAGAAAAATATAAATGGAGGTTTAGCGTGCTACTATTTATTGCTGGCACACTTTTTTCCACCTTATTAGCACAGTGTGAATTGCTGATTTGTACTACACAATTATCAAATCTCCAGGAGACGTGCAAAAGTTTCCCGCAAAATTTCCCGAGTAAATGGCCCTCGGAAGCTTCTTCGAAATATAAAGATGTGAATCAGAGGTCAGTATTTTCCTAGTTTTGCATTTCCTCAAATGCTATGGCACTTACACAGGTCAAACCCTAACAACAAAAGCTTGAGGTGCTATCCATAACTTAACTAGCATGACACGGGCAAGATTTAGGCATTAGTCTGTTGCCTCACTAATTATTAACTTGCTATCCACAAAGACTATGTTGCGCTTCAATTCTGCTTTACAGTTTCGATTGTGGTCAAATTACCAGATATTTTGGTTGGCTGGATCGACAATGGAGTTAATCTATGCCATTATGCACATGTCACCTTTATATCCATGAGTCAGCAGAGTGCATCTTTCTTCATACAAGAAGCTTACCATCAGGGCTTGACTGGCACGGGTTCAAATTCATCATCATCTGCAAGGCCATACACCACCGCTGTTCTAGAAGGTGCATACACTAGAAAGGAACGAGGCCGTTCATCATACCACCCCTCCTGCAGTTTTTTTTTTCAACCGTAAAATCGCATACTCATGAATGCAACACAGATGCACAGAAAAACACAACTAAACAAGGCAGTATAACGCACACGTGTGTGCACACACAAATAAGTTCAGTGAAGTGCCATACAGTGGTGAAGTACTCGGCAGTATGATCGAGCCTATTGAAGCCTCCAAACAATAAATCATCTGAATCCAAGACAATCTGGAAAAAGGAAATGCATAATCCATTATAAAAAATTGATGTCTTACAAATTCCCAAAAAAGGTACGGATTAGGATTAGACTGTTTAAAGCATATTATCAAATAGCATAGGCCTGAGTCAGAAGTGGTCCTGTAGCACAAGTCAATGTGCTCTCGAGGCCAGGTTAAGACTCACTGCCGTGAGTTAATAAACATGCGGATGCTGTTGATGGCACCTGAGCAGATATAACTAGATATGAATAGCATAAGACTCATTGCTTTTATTTTGGTTATCTCTTTCTCAAGAGGATGGGATGCCAACAACATGAATATGAGAAGCTTGAGTGGTGGTCTCCAAGGTTAGTACATATAGGCCCCTGGTTAATAAAATGAGTGGCAAATGTTTTCAATACTAATAAGCGATTTACATTCACACTAACTTAGAAAATTCAAACTTGGTTCTCTTGAAGGTTTAAGTTGAAATCATAAAATCATATAACATATTATTATAATTATAACACAACGGAATATACTAATCTCTAGCCATTGATTCGTAATGGCAGAATGTTTAAAGAACTAATAGAGTGCTTCTCCCCAATACCTTTTTTCCTTATGCCTTAAATGTATGGAATATCACAAGCCTATATATATGAAGGCTAGGTTAGGGACCCTATCAGTTTAAAAGTTTCCATCCATCAAGGAAACTGACTCCTTAACAGTTATTTTTGACTCTTTTATAACTAACAAATTATTAGAGTTATGGAATAGTGAGTAACTTAAACCAAGTCCCACTCAATAATTATCTGATAAATAATTCTTTATCATTGGGCCACCTTAATCTCTAAAGAGACGTGGCTAACGTAAGTACGGAATTTCATAATCACCAAATCATGATTTCCTCACTTGGGATCTGAGTTATGAGACTTCTGTAACTGGACAGAGTGATGAGAAGAAGGAATCTAAGGGGCATTTGGTCCGTGGAATGAAGGATTCCCATCCCTGAGCTGCTGAGCATTACATTAAAAAACAGACCCCGAGCCTTGAAGTTGAAAAACCTAAATACATTGTAATATACTAATATTACAAATTTACAATTACTAATACTAAGGGTTACAGGTAACGATTTGATGGTTGTGTATCTTAGAATGACCATCATTATAGTCTGGCCTGAGTAGTGATATACAGATCATACCTTATATTTCCCAGGCTTTGAGCAGCCAACTCTGTAATCCGAATAGCTGTTGTTCCAATGAAAATTGAAGACAAAAATAAGGTTGTCCCTTTCAAAGACTATAATCCTGTCACCTTCACTTTTACGTGATATATATTGGTGCTCAGAAATCATGAACTGCATAGACAGTTAAACATTATTATTTTTCCTTACTGCAATTAACCCCGGGGGAAAATAAAAGTAAGCCTATAATATAATGAGTTCTAAAGTACAAAATTATTTTTTAAGTACCCAAGCAGTTAAAGCATGTCTCAGATGAACTAGAAAATATAATATGCTTCCAGTATCTTTTTTCTTTTAATGGAATTTAAAACCAACTGTCCATAGGTTATCTCCCATGATGAGCAATAACCATCAAATCATGGTAAGATAACCCCTTTCAACATTAAGGGACTTTATTAGGGCAACTCAAAGTTAAGAGAGGCGGCCTGAAAGGACTTACACCATATCTTTCTTCTAGATGCTGCATGGCCTGATCAAATTCTTGCATCCCACGATATCTTAGATAGTCTGCATCCCCCTGGGTACACAAACCAGAAGATAGTTTTGTAAACTTTTGAACTATTGCCTGTGCAATTTTAAAATATCTGATGGAATTAGGCCTCAGAAATACGTAAGTAATATATGTATCTCTACAAAAGAATGTAAAACAAGTGTAGGTACTTTAATATGAATGTCAAAGTGATGTAGACAGTAATTAAAGCATAGGTTTTAAGAGTTTTACGCAAGAAACTGATTGATCCTATAGGCAATAATGCCTCAAAATCTGTTGTCTTTTTCAGTTCTACATATAAACATCTATACTACCTTGTCCAGAATGCCAATTTCTTTTTATTTCACTCCGTGTGTTTATTTCTTTGATAACTTCATTTAAATTTGACATCAGCTAGAATTCATGTCAATAGTATTCATATAGCAGCTAATTTCTTCTTTCTTACTCCATGTATTTTAACAGTTCAGATATATAATCTTTTTTAGCAACTCGAGCAATTACATGCGAGTTTCAAAATATATCCATCTGCCACATGGCATTCATTTTAATTCTGTAATTCAGATTTGTTAAGAAAACTAGAACCGTTATTAGTAACATATAAACTTCAGAAAGAGATCACACTTTTGCCACATCCACTGCTCATACTCATACTGAAGAAAAGAGTTCAGTATACTAGAGATACATTTAACCTCAAAAGTAGCACTAAACTATCTGAAAACACATTAATATAAACTGTTGGAATATAAAGTGGTAATAGCACAGATTATCATGGTAAGTAACCCAGAACTTACTATGTCAAAACTACGCCTGCATTTATCGAAACTGTTATTGTTCCCAGCCCTTGGAAAATCAATCCACTCTGAACAGAAGAACATTAACAGAATAACTTAGCATTTTTTCATGACCATCAAATCCACAACTACTCAAATAATTGACAATAAGTCATACTTGATTCTTTATACAGAATGACAAGAAGCAAGTCGCTTACCGGGGTGGCCAAATTCATTTCCCATAAAATTTAAATACCCTTCACCACCAAGACCCATGGTAATAAGCCTAATCATCTTGTGTAATGCAATACCACGATCTATAAGAGGAGTAGATGGTCTGTCTAAAGCCATGAAGTCATACATATCCTGAAGCAGCCAAAAAAGAAGAAGGTAAAATATCCCATAACAAGCAGTAATATGAATGTAGATGTGCTCAATTATACTGTGAGAGACAATGCTATGTTGGATCTTTCCGCAGACACAGTTATCTAATTGATTGAGGCGTAAAAACATTTTGACATTCAGATCACAAATATTTGAAATCCATATAATGCATTGAGGCTGAGCAATGCTTAAGCTGCGGCTGAGTTGACCAGAAGAAAAGTAAGAACGAACCAAAAGCTACATCTGACTTCAATGCAGTAGGCAATTTCACATAGATTATAGATTGGATTACTTTCATTTTCTTAAGACCAAATAAAAGAGCATAGCTATGTTCCAGAAAAAGCCATTCAAAATAAATGAGAAACACAACATATGCACAAGTTAAACACCTTGTCCATCAACCAAAATGCAATTGTCTTGTCACCAACCAAGGCTTGGTCATGACTTTCAGCATATGCCACACATTTTTCCAGCCACCTTCTGTTTGTGAGTGTGTTAACTATGTCACCCATTCTCCAGTCTTCATCTTTCTTCCTACATAAAAAAGGGTATAGCTGAAATCAAACATGGTTGCCATTGCATACTTCTAATAAACATTAATAATGAATGACAACGACCTTTCAGTGGAGAAGAACTCATAGTGAGGGGTTCAAGATGATTCAGGTTTTGAATTACAACTTGCAATTAAAGGGGGAAACAGGTTGGTTTTGGCTTCAACTAACTAGTTCAAGTTCAAGACATAGAATATGTTACATCTTTCCTGAGGTGAAGTATTGGCACATACTCTACCAAGATTAGTAAATTTTAATGACTAAGTCGCAGTAAATCAAATAAAAAATTAATTTCATTTACACTTACCTGACTTTTAAAGATTCAAGGGTGTTAAAATTTACTCTACAGGTTAGGTATACTCCATTTAGCATACTTTGAAGCTGGCATCTCAGAGCCCCGGTTTGTAAAGCACTGTAACATTCTATATGCATGCTGCTAACAGCTGATGAAAAGAAACCGCACATCATAACTGATTTGCTTGTACTATTATGCACTACCTCGATACTATGTTCTTTTGGGTCCATTCTCATTCGCTTTAACCTAAATTTAATATTATATGAAGGCTTAATTATCTAGGAGACTATTCCTAGTCTTTCTTTTTTATTGCTTTTTTAATATTTTCATTCTGCAGCATGATGCTACGGTTCTTTCCAGATTTGATCTAGGGGTCAATATTGGATAATAAGCAAGCCAACTTCATGCCAATGCTTCAGATATACATGTTTGATTATAAAATTCATAACTAGGACTACTTTAAAGAAAATATGCTGTGACTTGGGCTTAAAAATAATGATGCACAGTTACTTGAGAAGTTCTATCCACTTGTCTGCAATGGCCATGTGCAGGCGGTAATCAAAGCCAACCCCACCATCTTGTGTAGGAAGGCAGAATGCTGGCATTCCACTGACCTGTAAGCAGAAGGTTAATTATAAAGTCAAGTGTCGGTTTTTGTCGGGTCAAGTAGAATCCAATGCCATATTATCTTTCACTTCTTTTTATGTGGTATAGCTAATTCATTGTAAAACCTTGAAATCATTATTACATAAACTAAGAAAATGAACATCAAAAGAATTCTTTACAACCAAATCATGAGAATAAAAGACTGCAAAATGTATTGGGTATATACATGACCATGGGGAGTTGATAAGGTCAAGAGATGACAATTAGTCAATTATCACAGTCCTTCAGTAATGTGTAAATGTTCTTAAAATACACCAATGAGCAATTTAAGGCATCTCTTCTTTAGCCCAGACTAGTAATATTTGGACTAAGACTACCAAACACCAATGCAACCTAAACCAAGGTCCACAAACTGCTAGCATCTAACACTTTGAACTTGTAATGATGACAACCTTGAGTGGTAACATATTGAAACCCACAAGTCATCCATATGTTCACAGCCAAAAGGGAGTAATTGTTTTATTTTTATTTTTATTTTTATTTTTAACAAATAACTCGTAGGATTAAGTTTGCTCACAATAACTTTTGATAGGATAACATACATCTTCACCGATTGAAATGGCCTCAGGGAAGAGCCCATGAATGATATCATTAACTAGCATAAGGTAAACCACAGCATCAACATCAGTTGCATATCCAAAATACTCATTGTAGTTTCCAGTAAAACCTACCTGCCAAAAGCACAAAGGAATTCATTAATTTAAAAAAAATGCAAGAGCCAATTTAAGAAAGAAACTTTTGTATGAATGACAGGACAACTTTCTCTTCCAAGGGTAACCCTCCACTCGAATATCCTTCATTAGTTTCTTAACACTGTTTTCTTTCCTTTCTTATTCTTTATTCAAATTTTACCCTATCTAATGACATCGTCTGGATAAGATGTTAGGAGTAGTATCATTGTAAGCAACTCGTTCTAGATCATAGACAATTTCACAGTCAATTAAAATGTTTAAATCAGTTTGCCAAACATGGGAACACTAACTAGGCATCTCAAGGACTTAGAACCAAGTTCCATATGAGAAGTACCATGGTGCAACTGCTAGCAGCAGGTGAAAACCTGCAGTGCTATATAAGGTGTTGGACAAGGAACCATTTTTCAGGCTATGGATCATTTGTTAATTCATTGATTAGGTCGTAAAACTTGGAAAACTTGTGTGCTTTGCGGAAACTGGCATGGCAAGAGCACCAAGGATGAGAGGTAAGATTTTGTCACAACTCAAATAAATATAATCGCAATGACTTGTAATAGGACAATAATTTTTATTGCGTGGGTTTAGAGAATTCAAATATCAACTTTGGCGAATGCTTTCGAGTGAGTGCCTGACACTCATACAAGTAACAATAAAGTTTGTTTTAGTAAACAACAACAACAACAAATCAAATCTTTTCCCACTAAGTGAGGTTAATACATGGATCAAATGACACCCAAGAGTTTATTGTAAATGAAATCAATAGAGAGATGATTAATTTTTAAATTCTTCTTAATGATTTCTCTATTGTTTTTTTTATCTCCCTTTACCTTTAATTATCAGATTGTTCTCTATCTAATCTACTTTTTTTCCCGGAGCTTCCACAGATCTCCTCCACAAATGGCCAAACTACCTTAGACAAAATTCTAACATCTTTTCCACAATAAGTGCTACCTCAAAAATTTTAAGTAAATGTAGATGAAACCATCCTTCTAGAATTGGACTCTTTTTTTTAATATTAGAAGAAATCATAAAGAAAGAGTAATTACTAATTACAAAGAATGAGGATATTTTTTAAAAAATATAGAACAATAGCACAAAATAACTTGGTAATCTATCTAAATATCTTGCAATGAACCCTGCCTTAAAAATCCGTGAGTAGAGACCCAAAAAGAAGCTAAGAAAACTAACCTATCTCATAGAATTTGGTTCGAGGGACAGGGAATGTTGATGTAGAAAGGCTAAATGTGACTTTTTTAATTAGGCTCCCTATGTGTCTGTTCATATTATAAATGGGGTCAAGTATATGTGTAGTACAACTAGTATAAGCCCAACTTATTAGTCACTAACACACTTATTTTAATCTAACCAACAATCTTATTTTAATACTTCTAACACTCCCCTTCAAGCTAAAGATTATACAAACTTCACATTGTTACACATAAAATGAAATAAATAAAAAAGAATTCCTTATAAATTGTTCTTTATTGATGATTTCACCCCTTTTTTCTGACTTGGTGACCCAGCAATGCTTGAGGACTAACTACTTGTTAGAGATTATAAGAAAATTATTCATGATCTTTAGTTCTTGAGTTGTAGTAGTCCTTGATATTGTATTGAAACTTTCATGATTAAGTGGACAAGAGTTTAATCTTTGCCTCCTCCCAAATCTTAATTAAAATTACATTTTAGGACAAGATATGGTGGGCCGTGCTTTGTCCACACATCAAGTTCAAAAGATTTTCATAAGAGAGGGTGCAAGAGATTATAATAAAATTATTTATGAGCCTTCATTCAATTATTGAAACGTTTGAGTCAAAGTAGTTCTTAACTATGGAAGTCATCATAAAATACCAAGAAACAAAAAGACAGATCATAGAAACCAATTAGAATGTACCCCCAATCCATGATGAGTGTACATCATTGATGTGACACCATCAAATCGAAACCCATCAAACTTGTATTCTTCCAACCACCATCTTGCATTTGAGAGCAGAAATCTTAGTACCTGAACAATAAAAAGTAGTCACTTACTACCAACTTTAGAGGGTATAGAAGAAAAGATGAGGGCAATATTGTCTGAACCATGTCAATGAATTATGTAAAAATGGAGCTTACTTCCCAATTTCCATAGTTAAAAAGGCGAGAATCCCACATCCAGTGATAACCCCGTGCCCCAGGATGGAAGTAATGACCATCAGTTCCATCAAACATGTTCAGCCCATCCAATGTATTATTTGATGAGTGGCTACAGTCAACAGATGTTAAAAATAAGGTCTAAGCAGGAGTTTAGAGAAGTAGCATCAATAAGACATTGTAGGTGATAGCTATCATATGATCACTCGAAGACAAAGGAATGACAAAAAAAGAAAAGCAAAATGAGCAACAGTACAGCAGTCGTTAGAGATATTGCCCAAAAAAAAATCAAACAAATAAGAAGAAACATAGTGAACAAACATTACCTATGTACAATGTCCATCAGAACAAGTAGACCTAGTTCATGAGCTCTATCTATAAGAGACTTAAGTTCATCTGGAGTTCCAAATCGGCTGCTAGGTGCAAAGAAATTTGTAACATGGTACCTGCATCGCGAAGATTAGTACTTTTTTACAAGTTGGCTTCTGACTTTGAGAGAAAACACCAATGCACTCAGAAACATGAGATACAGAAGATAACTGCTTGTTACCATGTAGAATCACAGTGAAAGCTTAGGCAATATGAAATAAAATAAAAATCCATGGACAATATCAATTTGGAAGATAAGAAAAGTTACCCAAAGCTAGCATAATAAGAATGCTCTTGGATAGCCATAATCTGGACGGCATTATAGCCAAGCCTTTTAATGCGAGGTAACACATCATCTCTGAAATTGACATATGTGTTGATTTTAGGCTCCTGCACCTCAAGGATGACAACATTGTTAGTAGTATAAAAAGAAATCTAACTCTAGATATGCACTTAGCCAAACTCAAGAGGCTTATTCTCCAACAATATGCATAATTTCTTTCTTTTTTTTTAAAGAAGCTTGATGTTGATTATAAGGGGAAAAAAAGGACCCAATCTCCCCAGAGAGAGGAAAAAATTCAATTAGCGAACAAGATTGTGTTAAAGAAGTTAAAGCCTTATTGCTTGTAACAACTCACTTAGAATTTATTGGACAATTCGCTAACTTCAATTTAGGATGCCCATAAGTTAGTCTAGCAACACTTGCCCAAGTTTATCAAACTTTATTAGGGGTGGTGCTCACTTAGTAGTGAAAGCCAATTTGATGCGTTTTGTATAGTATCGTGACAAAAAAAATTTCTAAAGCAAACATATTAGAATTTAAAAGCAGTGGCTTCTCAAGAGAGCAAATAAAATATTCCTCTTTAAAACATATATATATATATATATATATATATATGTGTATGTATGTATGTATGTATGTATACACCAGCAAACAATGTAGTCCTTTATATTCTAGCATTCATGATAACCAATAACTACACTTTAGCAAGTATTGGATTATTGACTTCCAAGTAATAAAATAAAGAACAGGAAAGGAACCATAGAATGAGCACATATCACAACAGAGAAGAGGAAAAGATCCCCACCGGACTACTCATTCCAACATGTGACTCGTATATTCTAAGTGATTTTGGTCTCTTTGGATGTGGATGCTCAAAAACATACTTTTCCTGTAAACAAGAGAACAAGAAAATCATTTAACAGAGATGCATGAGCTGAAAATTAAACATAACTAGATCAATTATCTTCAACTTAGATTATCATATGCAGAAGTTCATGATATGTAAGTAGCCATCAGATGCTATATTAAATTTTAACAAAGGTTTACCCAGATAACTAGAAACCAATTATTTCATAAAACCATGATCTTAATTTGATATTTTGAAATATAAGAGATTACTTCCATACTATTAAGTAGCATGCTGCCAAACCTTAACTAAATGTTGCAACGTTGTCTACCTGAATTCATTAGATTTGCCATTTCCTCTTTTCTAAATTTAACCTACACAGAAGAAATGCAAAACCTTACCTCTTCCGGGGGATCATAGTATATGCCATCATATGGAATTTCACCTGGAGCCTGTACAGAGAACTTGATCCAAGCAGGAATTGAGTCCTTGATGCCAGAGAGAGTATCCATTCGGATCTACAAAGACATATTCAAGAAATATTCATTTGAAAGAATACCCACAGGGTTTTAGTTCCAGAGTCCAGACACTTGGAAATGCTTAACATGCATGATACCAACTAAAGGATGATTCTTATTAACATTTTTTGCTTTATAGGAGAAAAATTCATTAGAAATAAAGTACAAGAGTGCATCAATGGAGGATAAGATATCCTCCTAAAAGGAACAAGAACAATAAAAAACCTAACAAGAGAGAGAAAAATTAACTAAGCAAATCTCAACATGTCTCCTCATGTCTGTAAAAGAAACCCTCTAAAGTTGAAACAAACAATTAGCTGAGAGCCATAAGGAAGCAAAAAAGTCCTCTCCAATTGTAGACACCAATCAACTGCATACATCACACAATAACATAGGAAATTTCCCTTTTTGCTCTTTCAAGGTGAAATAATATAAAAGAAGTTGTTCCAAACTTCCAGGACAGCTGCAACATTTTCCCACAAACACAAGACCAGTGATTCTACACCAGAAACATCTAGCGGCTGGACAGTGTAGGAAAAAATGACTACTAGTCTTGGAGTCAGAAAAAAACATGACACGGATATTAAGATAGAGAACTTTATATGATCGGACTCAGAACCAGCAACAAATCATTCGTATCTGTTCTATCAAGTACGGTGGTACAAAAATGAACAACTCGACCTTTTAGGGAGCCATGGATTCCCCAAGGGTATTGGCAAAAGAAATATGTTTTAATGGAGATTGAGTGAGAAATCGAAAAAAGGATGACTGAGAATAGGCCCAAGAAGATTCCCCCATGCAGGTCCTTACATCCTTCCTCTATAGTTAAGATTACCACATTTTCTTGTGTTCCTGTTAACCAAAAGATTTATGTATTGACAAGCGGAAGCATGCATATGCAATTGAATTTTAATATGTTACTTATATCAAGATGCAAGCAGATAATACACAAAGACATGGCCAAATTCATTTAGCATGTCTTAAACCTGTAAGAACAGGATGTTTAACCACAAATTTGTGTAAAAGGAATCAGCTGGTGTATTTTGTGCAAAAACAGTGAAATCATCTACTTACAAACTGTCAAATAACCAAAGATTTGCGGGACGTAATTTTTTTTCCCTTTTGTGTTTCTAGGGTGATACCCTGAAAGAAATAACCCAAGAGAAACCATGAACAAAATGAGAAAAATTTAGCATAAGGTAAATCAGGAGCTGGAGATTCACTTTAAATTTCTCGCTTCTTTCCAATACAAAGACAACAGATTATTACCCTCCAAAACAACAGGAAAATGAAGACAGTAAGCTCCATATCACATAACACATCTCGACAAACATTTACCACCCTTCTTACAACCCAAACCTCTAATATAAATCACCAACTTATTCTCAAGAGTTGAAGGATAGATCCACAAAACCCCATTGAAAATCCTAACACTTGAGAGTATCCTAGGCCAACAAACAGTCCTACCCATGTTATCTGCAACCTACCAATATTTTCACAATGTAAGGGTTTGTCATGTTGGCAGCTATAAATGAATTTTTTAATTAAAAAAATTCAATAAGAGAAATAAGTAAAAAAGGATAAGAAATTTTCATAGAGCAGTCAAAAAAGAAAAAGCAAAAGTACATTACCTCAAAATTGCTCTCCAATTCCTTGTTAATCCATAATAGAAGGCCCCTTAAATCAACCATGTGCTGACATGCACATGGATGCAAGGAAAACAACTCTACCCCGTGAAAGATGGCAGGGAAGAGACTTCTGTTTGAAAACTCGGGCAGTACACTCCATCCATAAACATCTAAACCCTCAAAAAAGAAAAGAAAAAAGAAGAAGCACAATTCCAAAGTATTTTGCTCTCGTTCCTGCCTATGCCCTAAAACTCTAGAATGAGTAGACAGAAATTGATTTACCAAATTTGGTTCCACATTAACCAGTTGAGATAAATGGATAAATGGTTATAAGTGGTTAATGAAATAATAAGTGATTAACTCTTTTGATAAATGGTTACTCTGGTGTGATTAATGTGGCATCAAATTTGTTTAACTAAAGTCACATGTGGTTAAAAAAGACAAAATTGGAATCAATACAACCTAAAGGCCAGATTGTACTTTAGAGATGAGGCCAAAATAAAAACAATGTTAAATGATTACATGAACATATGTCAAGATCATCCGACCCAGCAGAGAATGCTTACATTCTATTCAAAAGAAAACTTACCTTCACTCGAGAACCGTGAGGAATCGGTGATGAACCATCCACATTGTTTGGCAAAAATATCTCCCACACACCAAACTCATTCTGTTCAGACAAAAGTAGAACAATTATAGGCCACCAATAGTGTATAACAAAAGTTGTCATCATTTAATCAGACCTAGTATTTCATGGTAAAAAATTCATTTGATAAAGGCAATCTGTCCTTTTAATGATATGATTCTAGGGGAAAAAACTATATCAGTGGCATGACCAACAAAGCTCACAAACATTAACAAAAGGACAATGTAACAAAAGATCTACAATTCCAAAGGATATTCCATTAAATAACTCAACCATGACCCTGCACCCAATTATCAGAAACATTTATTATACAGTACATCATATTGTTCAAAAAAATCTTTAAATTCTGAATTGGGCTTGTTTTAAAAGAATTTGGTGATTGGATTAAATCATGTGTAGAATGGGAATTAACTGCAACTCAGTTTATTAGGCATTCTACTTCTACAAGCCTTCAGCAAACCATGCTGATTAAACTTATTCTTATTACGTTCCTGATGCCTCATAATCATCTCACATTATTCTACCCCTCATCTTCTAAGCCTATATTCATATTACACTTTTGCAATTACTTTCACTGTTGTTTCTCTCATTGATTTATTTCACCCTAAGGCTACTTCCACCAACATGCCCTTCATACCATTAGAACTGGGAAGAAACACAGATCAAACTTGATTTTAAACCAAAAGAATGAGTAGGAACAGAACAAGGAGGATGGATTTAAGCTACATTCTAGGTTAAACAGATAGGAGAGGTGTAGCCACGTGGGAAGAAGATAAAACCACAAGATAATCAATACATGCTACAACTAGCATTTTTATGAAAAGAAGCATCTTAAATTTCTTAAGTAATTGAAGGCCAATCAAAGATAGCATACCCGAGTCATTACATCTGCATTTGGATTCCAATTGTTGAAGTCTCCAATTAATGCCGCTGACTGAAAAAGCAACAATTAATAGCCATGATGGTTTTCAAGAGGAAATAAAACCCCAGCTATGCAGAGATTTAAACAGTTATTGTCTCGTTGCTTACAAACTCACCACTTTAAAAAATATACCAATATTAAATTTTGAATTCTAATGAATGTATTTGCTCCCTCAGGTAATTTGAGATCATTATCAAATAATCATTCTTTTGACATTAACCATAACTACGGTTAACTCTAACTCATACAAGTAAATATATAGATATGTCTGTGTAAATGATCTGGTTTTTTGGTGTGAGGATATCTTATCCTCCAATTCTTTGTACTGTTCCTTTTTTCCTTTTCTAATACAAGTTCCTCTTTTATCCAAAAAAAAATGTCAGTGCAAATGACAAAAGTGTAAAAAGGACCATTATTCATTCATGCAACTAGGAGAAATCCATCTCTAAGAAAAATTAAAAGGCCGGGAGTCATTATAATACACACTGATTGCATGTGCTGAAAACCTGCAATTATGTTCTAATTAAATGGATAATCAAACAGAGCAGAATCTTAACACTAGCGACTTTGACCTCCTGTCAAATTTTGGCCAAAGAATACAACTCGGAAAAAAATTGAGACAGAAAATAAATAATCAATATTTATATTAAGAACTAAGATGAACTATACCTTAGCTCCAGGTGCCCACTCTCTATAAGTAATGCCTGTAGCACTGCAAAAACATTTTGGGATCATTAGAATCTTAGAAAGATTTAAAACTTTGAAAGCATATTTTTTACGGGAGGTTAAAGTAAAGATACTTATTTTAATTCTATTCATTCTCATGTCAATGTGAGTTGGAATTTAGGGAGCATTTGATTCATGGAATCTTTTTGGATTCCCGAGAATGCTATAATTTCACAATTTGGTACGGGTTTTAAAAAAATATTCTTACAAAACCCCAATTTTCATTCTCATAGGGGAGGATGGGAATGTTGGATTTTTATAAGGGAAGAATGTTTATGATTTTTTAAACACTATTTTGCCCGTCCTTATTTTACTAAACTTCTTAAAAAATAATAATAAAGTATAAGATAAGATAATAAATGATGACATAAAACAATTAACACACATACATAACTGCCACACATACAACTAAAAGAAATAACTGATTAACATAATTCCAAAAACATCTGGTCAGGTGTCAGATTTCTTGAGTAGACAAGCCAAGGTTGTTGCTTGTCGCCCCCATGAACCAATATTTGGTTCCTATCAGTGCGACCCTCTACAGCTCTAACCTTGTCCTCAAGGCTAAAATTGAGAAATTAAATGCGAAGAGTAAAATCATCCTCCCAAGTAGTGTCCAGTAGACTCTTGCCCTTCCATTTAACTAGCCATTGACGAACCACTTCACCATCTTGAACAATGTCTCTACTAGATAGCATTGATTCGGGCTTAATTTTGTCTACCAATGACATTTCCATCTCGCTTGGCAATTTAACTTGTACCTGGTAGTCTCCAATAGCCTTCTTTAGTAAAGACACATGAAAAACTGAGTGTACCCAAGAGTGAGGGGAAAGTTGAAGCTTATAGGCGACATCCCCATACTTAGAAATGATTTTGAAAGGGCCATAGTACTGAGTTGCTAATTTTTGATTAATCCTTCTAGAAATTGATTGTTGTCTATGGGGTCGTAATTTAAGAAAGACCCATTCCCCTACTTAGAACTACAAGGGTCACCTTTTGTTGTCGGCATATTTTTTCATTTGCTCCTGAACTTGGGAGAGGTTGTACTTCAGCTAAAGGAAAGCTTCATCTCTATAAATCAACTCTCTAGTTACTGTCTCGACTTTAATTTCATTCCTCAAAAAACGAGTTAGAGTGGGTGGTTGCCTCCCATAATAAACTACCTCAAAAGGGGTTTTGCCAACAGAGACTTAAAAAGAGGTGTTATACCAATATTCTGTCCAAAGTATTCAATGAGCCTAAGTCCTGGGTTGTTCTGAAGTAAAACAACACAAGTAGCCTGCTAAACATCAATTCAACACCTTGGTTTGACTATCCATTTCAAGGTGGTAGGAGGAACCTATCTTTAGCATGGTACCCTGCAAGCGAAAAAGTTCTCTCCAAAAATTACTGATGAATAAGGTATCTTGATCACTAATAAAGGATTTAGGGACTCCATGAAGCTGAATTATCTCTCTAGTAAATAATTCAGCAATGGTCTTAATTGTATAGGGATGTTTCAGAAAAATAAAGTGACCATATTTAGATACTATATTCATCACCACAAAAATAGCTTCATACCCTTTAGATTTTAGGAGACCTGTGATGAAATTTAACGAGATATCCTCCCAAATGAGATCTGGTATAAGTAATGATTGTAGTAATCCCCCTGGAGTTATGGCAGCATACTTATGTCTTTGACACTCATCACAAGACTGCATGAACTCCTGTACACTACGCTTCATTCCAATCCAATAGAGGTTGCCGACTAACCGTTTATAAGTTTTCAAGAATCTGGAATGTCCTCCTAATGGGGTGAAATGAAATTCCTGAAGGAGTAATTGTATTGTTGGAAACATGGCAGATATAACTAAGCATCCCTTATAAAATAAAACTCCCTGCTACAGCTTAAAATTCGGATGAAAAATTAGATTGGTGATCAAATTAGCCCGTATTTTCTACAATTGAGGATCTTGGTGAGTCCTCAACGAGGGTCTTTCCATCCCCCCAAGTAGGATGAGATAACAAAGTTTGGTATTCATTTTCTTCATGTAATCGGGATAATGAATCCGTAGCCTTATTTTCCAGTCCTAGCTTATAGATGACTTCAAATTTATAACCTAACAATTTAGCCATCGAACATTATTGATCTGTTGTGGTAATTTGTTGTTGTAGCAAATGCCTAAGACTCTTCTGATTAGTGTACACAATGAATGATCTTCCCATAAGGTAAGGCAGCCAATGTTGCATAAATAAGATTAAAGCCATCAATTCTTTCTCATAGACTGATTTAGACAAAACCTTCTCAGACAAAGTCTTATTAAAATAAACTATGGCCATTTTCTTCTGCATTAAAACAGTCCCAATGTCCTTACCAGAAACATCACATTCTATCTCAGATGGTCTGAAAAAATCAAGAAGAGCTAAAACTGGGGTATTGGTCATAATCAATGCCAAGAATGACTCCAAAGAAGCAAGACCCCAATGAAAATTATCTTTCTTTGTAAATTCAAGTTTGGCCACCTTACCGTAGTTCTCCACAAATTTATGGTAATATCATGTGAAACCCAAGAATCCCCTGACTCTCTTAACATTCATTCTTAGGTATTGGCCAATCTAAAATACATTGAATTTTGGCAGATCAACTGATACCCCTATTCAGAGATGATATGGCCTAAATAATCCACAATTATATGACCGAATCTACACTTCTTAAAATTAGCCACAAATTGATTGCCAATAAGGACTTCCAGCACCCTTGATAGATGAGACAAATGCGTAGGCCAATCTGAACTGTATATCAAAATATCGTTAAAAAAACCAGCACAAACTTACAAAAAAATAGCCGAAATAAATCATTCATGGCTGTTTGAAAAGTTGCAGGTGCATTAGTCAACCCAAAAAATATAATTAGAAATTCATAATGTCCATTATGTGTACGAAATGCAGTCTTTAGAATGTCTTCTTCCCTTATTCTAATTTGGAGATAATCTGATTTCAAATCTATTTTAGAGAAATATTTTGCCCCAAATAACTCATCAAGTAGCTCATTAACTACTGGTATGGGATATTTATCCAGAATGGTCACCTTATTCAAAGCTCTATAATCAACACACATTTTTTAAGAAGAATCCTTTTTTTTAACTAATAAAACTAGATTAGAAAAAGAACTTACACTAGGTCGGATCACCCTTGATTGTAGCATTTTCTGAACCTGCCTCTCAATTTTCTCTTTGTGGTGGTGTGGATAACGGTAAGGCTGTACACTAATAAGTTTTTGTCCTTTCTGTAATACTATAGCATGTTGTTGATTCCTCATCGGTGGTAATTTAGCCATTTCTTTAAAAACATCAGAGAATTTCTCTGGCAACTGTAATAATTCTTTCTATTGTGATCCATTCAACTTAGGTGGAATGGTGGGTTGGCAGGGGAGGGCGTCTGCTGCCCATAATAATCCATCTATACTACGAGAATGGCCTTCTAGAAGGCAATCCAAGGAGCAAAGGTCAGCCCCCCATGGTGTTGCTTGGTGCATTGTCCTGGCTTTCTCAACTCTACCTTGTAGAGTAACTACAAGGTTTCCTTGAGAGAATTGCATGGTCATCTCCTTCCAATCCATAACAACCTTTCTCAATGTTTTCAACCAAGAAACACTCAATACCATATCTAATCCTCTCAATTCTAGGACATAGGCCTCGGTGACTAATTCAAAACTCCCTAATTGCATACACAGTCCTATACATTTCCCTTGAGTAAACACTCTGTGTCCATCGCCCAATGTAATTACCAACTTCTTTGTAGATTGCACCGGTAATCCTAGGGCCACTTGTAAGTGTGGAGAAATAAAATTGTGTCTAGCTCCACCATCTATCAACACTACAATGTTAATTCCAAGCAAACTTCCCTCAATTTTCATGGTTCTATTCTCATTCTCTCCTATAGAGTTCATGCCCAATAACCTCATAATTTTACACTCCACATTCTCTTCACCATCACAACCTTCTGCCTCCAAGTACACTATCTCCCCCTCTGGATTTAAGGCTTCATCTTCCCCAAGTACTGACAGTCGTAACTGTCTATCTGCACACTGATGAAGAGGGTAGAATTTTTTTCCACATTTGAAACATAAACCCCTTTGCTCTCCTCTCCATTAGTTTTCTGAGTATGTCATAGAGTGCAAGCCCCTATGCTTATCGGCGTTTTTCCTACTCTCCTAGGTGGTTTTCTGCTTTGTGGACTCCAACAAAGGAGCAGAGCCCCTGTTCAGTGCAAACATGCCACTACTTCCCCCTCGGCTTTTACTGGGTCCTAGGTTGAACCGGCATCCACCCGAACTACCTCCACCATGGTTATAACCGCCCATTAGTCTTCCCTTTCCTCTTAATTTCTGTTCATGCTCTTCTGCGCCTCACAATTTCTCCTTCATGTCTTTGGCAACTCACATCACCTGCCCTGTGTTTAGGGATTGAAGGTCTTGACTTTGCGTCAAATAGTAGGCTACAATCCACTCAAGAAATAACTGAGATATTGCTCCTCAGGAAGTAGCAGCACTTGAGAGAAGATTAACTCAAATGCGCCCCCCATACTTGGCTATGAGGACTCTCTTCAACTTCTCCCATGTTAAATTGTCTCCGTCTCCTTAAGGAGGTTAAACAAATAAATGGTTGCTCCCTCTATACTAACATGCGCAAGCTTCATCTTGACCAAAGAAAATTTCTGCCTTAGTAATCCAAACCACGGGATCCATCTCTTCAAATATGGGCAATTCAACTCTCTTGGCAGACAACCTATACTCCTCCCTATTCTCTCTGTGGTTTTCAGGCCTCCTATGTTGCACAGAATGTGCTTCCGAGGAAGATGCTTCTCTCGTTGATACTAGTTCCCCCCTTTCTCCCATTTGTCTATTGATATTCATGTTGCTGCATGTTAGCCACCATTTTCTGTATGGTGGATCTCAATTCTTCCATATTACTCTTTTGCAATGCCATCCGTTCCTTCATAACATCTACCATATCCGACATCTTTAGCATTCCTTCCCAATTCCCTTGTTCCCACTCGAATCCGACAAGTCAAACCAATGATAGGATTTTAGAAAAGTGAGACAGAAAAAAACACTGTATACACTAAAATTCCCAATCAAATCACATAAAACAGTACGCTCTGGTTGGAGAAACTCCACAACCAGCCCCTAAAGCCGAAGCTTGTTCTCAGAAAACTTCCCAGGCCTTACACCCAAAAACACAAGAACAGAATACCCCCCCACTAACTACTAACCTTGGTATTTACCACTCCCCCTCCTGGCCACTATTCTAAAACAACTAACACACATACATAACTGCCACACATACAACTAAAAGAAATAACTGATTAACATAATTCTAGAAACATCAAGCCTGGTCAGGTGTCAAGTTTCTCATTTCTCCTAGAGTAGACAAGCCAAGGTTTTGGCTTGTCGCCCCCATGAACCAATACTTGGTTCCTATCACCTACATAAAAAGATTCTAGAAGGGTTTTCAGTCTTGATTTGGACTGTTTCTTTTTGAATTTGTTTAATGGTTCCTTCAGTCTTTGTTCTATATCAGCTATGTCGGATTGACTTCATTTATATGGTCAGTCTAGTTTCTTACATTTACAAAGGCTTAGATTATAGGCTAAGGAATTTAGTAAGTAACAATCAAGTTAAAGCATGAAAGGGTTTGATTCAATATCACATTAAGGCTGCGCATAAGATTACATAGAAAACACTATGAATACTTTTAATAACATTTAAAAAGCACGAAAAAGTTGTGCACATCATTCACAGAAAAAGTACATTGATGTTATCAGACATAAAGCACTAATAGAAAACAAAAAACCCAAATATAGATCTACTGTAACAATAAATACTGTTATCTAATTTCCAAAATTGCATTTGTCTGGCACAACCACACAAATTGTACCCTAGCAGGATCTTGGGGTAAGATGCAAAACCAAAATTACACCAGAAATGATAAATTGCTCTCTTTTTTCATGTTATATCAGGTTAAAGCCATAAGGATGACACAGCATCAAAAACATTTCTGCTTAGACATCCATCAGTTTCCAGTCCTTATAAACCAAAAAAGACAAAAAAGGCAAACAAAGAAACAAATTAAAAGAAAAAAAGAATATTGCCAGTCCCATTAATCAGACATCTAAAGCGATCAGAAGTCTTCTCATAAGGAATATAACCATCACTTCCCAGAAATTGGAGCTAGTAGTGAATTTCATCTGAACAATAATTTAGCGTTAAAAATTAAAATTAAAGTTCCTCCTTTGGATTAATTAATTCTGATTCGTTACGGACTTGAAATTGCACATGATACAGATAATAACAAATATTAATCATGTTAAGGATGTGGTATCAGTAACTTTTGAAACAAAAAGATAGCTATATACAGGGCCATCAATATGTAAAAATAGGTGTAATGTAAAACCTGCGAGTGAAACCAAATTTTTCATAGCCACGAGAAAATGCTTCCAAACCACCTTCGCACTTGTCGATTTCCTCACGTAACCTTTTGTACTGTCCATAACTGTAATTAGAGAAATATGTATTTAAACAAAAATCAGGTTTATGATTTACAGTATGTTAGCTACCCAAAGTAAAGAAGCATAACAAATAAGAGTTTGGGAGACACAAAATAACATAATGAACAATATGTTAATCAGCTATAGCCTACAAAAACAGAGTACTGTATCACTCTTTTAAATTAAAGATCAGCAAGGATTTTGTCTTGCTAAATTAATTTTACAAATAAATGAGTAATGAATTTAATTAAAACATCTATGCCAGCAGCAGAAAAAAGAAACTACTCTATATAGGAAATCTTTCCTTTTATTTAATCAAATTATTAATGCTTTTCTGGTGCAAGAGGCCCCACTAAACTAGCTGAAGCAGTGAATGGAATATTCTTTAGAATTAATATTTAATGGATTCTCTTCCTCATATAGCTGTAAGGGAAGTAAACTATACAACACAAAGGAGACAACAAGAAAAAATGGTAGCTTAGAAGTAGCCTGTTTCCAATTTAGTGTAAAATCACAATCAGAATATTAAGTTATGGCAAGGTGTAATGAATTAAAAGAATTTCATGAAACATGAGACAAGCTTAAATTGAACATAAGCAAGAGAGATCTCCACTAGTATATTCGAAAAGAGTGTAACTTAATTCGAAGCATTGCTAACATTTCCGAGCTACCAGCAGCACATATGAGCTACAGATTGTTAAGTTCTATTTTTAAACACTAGTATCAAACAGATGAAATTATTAATAACATGATAAATATAACCCCATTATAAGAACCTTCGGTGGTTATTTGAGCTTCCAAAGCATTTCAAGATAAAGTCCATTTAGAAGTGCAACAAATTATTTCACTTATACTTTAAGAAGCTAAAGGTAAAAACTAAGCTCACCGGAAATTAAGATGCTCACTATGACTTTGCAACAATGGATCGATTTCAAATATCTTCTGCCCGGTGCCAGGTGGAGGAATGATCTTAGGTTTAACTTCATCTCCTTCTATTTTTACCTTCCTATCCAAAGAAACTGATGTCGTCTCAGCTTGAGCATTGGCGTTATCATCTACAGGTGATGAAAGAACAGAACCTAGCCCATCCTCAACCTCTTTGAAGCCACTAGCTGCTTCATCATCCTTGTACTTATTATCATCATTCATGGTTAGATCCTCTAAATTTTGAAGAGCCTAAAATATGAAGCAAGGAATATTTAAATAAATTAGTAAATTTATGATGTCAAGAATAGCCAATGCCCCCTTAGATTAATAAGAATGAATAAACAGAAGGCACAAACAAAAATATTAATCCATTCGCATTTGTTGGATTGCTACCTATGAAAACACAGGAAAACTATAGAAAACCAGTAACTACTACACTCAAGGACCAAAAAATTTAAGAATGACCTCAAGCAAACCAATAGTCTAAAACATCCTTAAGCAATTTGTTCCATTAATAAACAAAAACCGCAATACTACTTTTATTACCCCAAAAATCATTTAACAAGACATGCTTCCAAGTATCTGGTTGACAAATACTTTTTTCAATTTGCTTCAATTGTGTGCAAAAATTAATATAGGAAGATAGTTCAAATATGTTAATGATTACAATATTCAATACAAAACCTTCATTCTCTAGTCTCTAATTGGACTAAGGTACCAGTATATCTCAGCAGACTGGCACAAAGTGCACCTCTTCTTGTCCCAAATCTTGTTAGACAATGACAATTCTAAATGTCTAGTCAATCAAAAGGTTGTCAGCAATACCATTGCTTTCTACATTTCCTTTTGAAGGTATGGAAGATGAAAGCACCTCAAGCACACATGTTCAGAACAACATTTTCAATATCAGACACCCATAATTTTAATTCTTACCTAAATGCAATTTGCAACTAGCCCATCTCCTTAATAATCCCTGGATCTACAATCAAAACGATTACTAAGCTAAAACCTCCATTTACTCACATAATGCACAGGATTTTAGTTTTAATTTATTAACTTTGTATAATATATACCAATGCTTTAAATAATAATCATTTGTTTAAATATTTAAAAATTTGTTCAAGCTGAAAGTAAATTAGATAAAATCTATAGAATAATATAACTTTCATTTGGAGAATCATGGATTAATGGAGGATTCGCATGTATTTGTAAGTAAATAAGATGTCAATAAAAGTCATAACATGCTATAATTCTACTAACAGAGTTTGTAATGCAAATGAAAATGTACTCATCAGGAAGCCTGAGATTAATAGCATTTCTAACATTTCAAAAATATTATAAAGAATAACTAGAGTTGAATAAGAATCATATAAATCTGAATAATGACCTAAAATAACAATTGTCAACCCTTACTAGACACATTTGGGAAAGCTTTCCTATTATATTTTTCAAAAACCATTTCAATTCAAAAGTTTAGAATATTAAGTGAAAGTCTATAAATGGTTTTATTATAATATTTATCTTGACCCCTCACATGAAAGTCCTTGACTTGAAGTGTAGATAAAGCACAGATCCACCATATCTTGTGTTGAAACTTAATTTTTAATTCAGAGAATGGGGATTAATAAGGATTGAACTCCTAACCACTTGGTATGATACTATGTCAATAATTATTACAACTCAGAAGTTTAAGCTAATGAGTGAAAGCACATGAATGGTTTTATTGTAATCTCTAACAATATCCATATATTTTCAATGACTTTTTTTTTTTAACTAATAGGATACCCTTAAACAAATCCTACTCACACACAAATTATAAGACAGAGGTCAGGGATCTTAAAGTTCCAGTAACAATCTGCATTTCACAATTCTTAATGTCACCCACACTCCCATAGGATGTAGTTTTTTATATCTGCTTTCCCCTCTGTCCTCAAATTCCTTTTTTCTTTTTTAAATTTCTTATAGTTACAATCCACTTAGAGATAATTATGCTGAAATTTAACTAAAATCATCACTTTCTTATAGTTCTTGCAACAGTCTACTTTTCACATTCCTCAAGATGCATATGATGAAAAAACCATAATCCCTGTAAGAAAAAAGGCAAGCAACCACGTAGCAAGCATGCAAAATAATTATATAAAAAATAAATTACAAAAAAGTTCCACATGGAGATGAAGAAAAGTACCTGTGGATCCTCTGAGGTTATTTCAGGAGTTTCAAGTTGATCTGTCGAGGTTGAGGTGTCATCTTGACCTTCAGGTACAAGAACTTTATCAGATGCAGCAACTACAGAAGATGAAGAGTCGGAATCATGTGAAAATTTTCCAGTAAGGGTCTTCCCTACAAGACATCATCAATACATCAGTTTGGTGTTTTCAACCCTATAACATAGAATCAGTTTTGCATGTAAACTAAATTTCTTTTATGTTCATCCTAAGGAGAAAGACATTTCTCATTCTTCACTTTTTCTGTTTCCATAAAGTTACATATTCATGTATTTGCAATTCATACTGATCAATCATTAAAAATTGACAGTCAGTTTACAAATCAACTAACAAACAAATTACATTTTGAAACCCAAATCAAGACACCAATCTGCTGAGAGTGGACAATAAGCTCAAGGAAATACATAAAGCAACTTTCAGATGTTTGTTCCAAGCTGCATAATAATATTTCTCCAATTAGTAGTTACTAGATATATATTACGATCAAGATAGAATTTAAACTTCATTATAGTCTTGCCTGATTTTAAAATTAAACATTTATACCACAAATATATAAGTTCAGTTTTCATAAAAACTTACTAGGACAAAATAGTACCAGTGGGTGGGGGTTGGCGGGATTCTTATCTTAGAAAAAGCTTTTTGAAAGGGCGAGACCTTTAGCTACACAAACAGAAATGGGTGACATAAACTACAAAAAAAGAACAGAATGGAACTAAGATTGATTCGACTCTTTGAAACAAAATTGTGAAAACGTAGTTGTTTTTTCAGAGGAACCAAATACAAAGTGTGTAAGGAAATCCAAGGACCTAGATAAAAACATACATGAGGGACCATTGCAAATACAACTCAAAGAAACATATTTTGTATACACTGAGACTGGAAAAGCCTGATTCTATTAAATAGCTGATAATATGCAATCTATTTCTGTTGTTTAAAAATTGCTACATTACAAATATTTAGAAAATCAGTGCTGTATTTTCCTACACATGGCCTCACTTGTTAAAAATATTATATCTATAGTAACACAAATTAGTTAAATGAAACAGGGAGACATCTTTGCATGTTGTTAATCAGATATAATGATAACAATGACACCCTTGTACTTTCCCAGGCTAGCACATATTGTGCAAGTCATAGCTCTGATTAATTGTGTAAATGGTTTTCTACAGTTTACATCTTTCTCCTTGTCTGCAGTTCAATGCCTTTGACATTCCTGGCAGAAAACCCAGTTTTGTATAGCATTTGCTGCTACGCATGCAAAGAATAAAAAATCAGTGTCTCGCTTTCTCAAAAAAGGGGCTTACTATTATTTACTTGTCTTCATTAAGGTATGAAACTATGAATTAATTATTTATGTCACAACTACCACCAGTTATTAAATGTTACGATCTTAGGTATGATTTATCCATTCCAAAACCCTGAATACACCTTATATTTTCCAATCAAAGTCAAACCCACCTTGGGAAGTTGATCCACAATTCCACAGTCAGTAAAACATCTAGTTCAGAACTGATGAATCCAACAGCACAAAATAGAGCTGCTTCAAAGTCGTTAATCTAAAAATGCTCCGAATTGATCAAATAACCACAAAGTCTTATCTACGGAAGTCCCCTGTGTCAGAACTCGACACTTCGCTAAGTCATAATTTCTATACCCAATAAAACAGCTTAGAGGTTTTACTCTTCAATCAAAGGAAACTGTTCCTTGACTTGTTAATCGCTCACAACTGAAGCAAAATAACTCAGTTAGGCCAGTGAAATACCAAAAGAAAAAAAAAATACTAATACAAATAACGCGAACTATATAATTTTCTATTCATGCCCAGCCTGACGGATAAAAGCATTAGGCAAGCGAATATTGAGGCAAACACTAATTATAACTCCAAAAATGAGATAAAATGGTGGAAGTATTAAAGTGAAAATGAGGTAGGCATATTACGAGAAAATGAATCCTTGTTCAGTAAAAAAGAGAGAGTTGCACTCCTACGATCGCCGTGGAAGCTCGATTGCGAGGACTTGTACAGTGAAGGAACAACGGGAAATCGTATTCCCGGTATAGTGTAAACCATTGTGGTTAGGGTTGTATCACTAGTTGAGTATTGAGATAGGGAAGAAAAGAGTGATAGAGCGGCGAGACAGATCCGGAATTCGAACTCCGGGGACTGTAGAGTGGCGAGTTGAAGATCAAAGGGACCGTGAGAACCGTTACAGTAAGTTACAGTCCTTTTAATTTCGGGAAACAATAAACAGATTTGAAAATATCATGGAGATAATTTGTGGAGCGAAAGGGGCGCTATCTGCCAATGTAACAGTACACGGAAGTTGCCGTGTGTGCGGTTGGATTGGGAACACCCGGACCCACCACCCTCATTCTGATCTCAACCCACTGGGTTCATGGATATAAAATTATTGGCCGTGGTCGTGCACCTTCATCTTTCTTTTTTCATTTCCTATTTCTTTTTCTTTTTCTTTTTTATTATTTTCTAATGTTTACTATTTTTTTTTCCCTTGTGTGCCAAGAAATAAAATAATGAAACCAATCATTCTCAAGAGAGATTTGATTTCATAATTTAAGTTGACAAAATATTATAATTTATTGTGACTTGCTGATTCAACTCATCATTTATTCCACTAACCTCGTGTGACTCGTGACAACAACTTAAAACTAACAATGGGTTTCTGTATTCAAATAAATTAATTTTATAAAATATTAATGTTTATTTAGTTTATCTATTTTTAATTTTTAATTTTTATTTTAATTAAAAATTAAAAATAAACATAAAAATATTTTTTTTTATTTTTATTTTTAAAAAATATTTTTAAAATTTTTAGTTTTATAGTATATTACAATGATTGAATTTTTATAATTATTTTAAATTATATATATAATATTTTATTATTTATATAATTATAAAATAATAAAAATAAAAATATAACAATATAATTAAATAAAAATACAAATACAAATTAATCGTATTTTTTAAAATATAAAAATTATTTTTAAAAAATAAAAACAAAAAATAAAATTAAAAAATATTTTTATAAATTAAATACACCCTTAAATTTTTAAAGAGATTAGACTCTTTTGTTTTGAACTTTAATTTGATATTTTTATTTTAATATTTCAATTAAAAAATAAAATTTTGAAGAATACATATTAATGAAACAATTTAACATCTTAAAAGAGAAAATTATCGGTTACCCATAACAAATGTTCCCTCAATTTTAGAAGTTTTATTTCGGAAAACGATTGGAAAAAAATATCAATAATACGCTCATGTCCCAAAAAAAATATCTATGACATACTGTGTGTAATAGTGGCATACTTTATTGAAGTGAAACAATTTTTATCGATGCACCGATATTTTCTGACTCCGGTGAGATACGGACGATACGTCACTGACTTTCGACCGTTCTTTTTCTGGACACCTTTATGTCGTTTTGCCGAATCAATACAACGGAAGCATGTCCAACGCGAATTAAAAACAAAAAAAAAAACTGGAGATGGAATATGCCGCTTCCGATTCTAAGAATCAATTCCAATCTACAAAGTTTAAGTTTGGTTTTCATATGTAGTAATTTTTTTTTATTAATGAAGTATCACTATTAAAAAATTATAATAATATTAGATAAAAAAGAAATTAAAAAATAAAAATAAATAAATTTAATTTAATTAACTTAATTTTTTAATTTTTTAAAAAATAAAATACAAAAATTAAATTGTACAACTACAAAATATAAAAATAAAATATCTCTCGTAAATATTAATTTATTAAATATTATATATCAAAATCTTATAAATATAATAATATAATATTTAAAAAATCAAATTTAAGAAAAATACTAGATCTTTCAATTTTTTAAAAAAATTGAATCTTTTCAATTTTTTAAATTTTTTTTGAGAGTTGAATTTTTTTAAATAAATTTATAGTTATAGATTTAATTTTTTTTTAAATTTAAACATAAAATTGTAAATATAATTTTAAAGTTATAAAATTGAATAAAAAGACACAAAATTTTGAATTTTCACCGCTTTCTATAAGAAAAAAGAAACTGTTCTACGTGAGAAATAATTTTTTTTAATAAAATAAATAAGCACCCCTAAAAGAAAAAATCAACAAAAACAAAATGAAGGAGGAGAAAGGAATGAGCCTCCTCCTCCTCCCAGCGCTATCTGGGAAGGGGAGGTGTATTTATTCTCAATTGTTCTTTTGATTCTTTCAACTCATACGTAGTATTGTTAAGAACGCAGAATTTTGCTTTCAGACCGGAAAATCAAGTTCTATGTTGTCTAAAGATCCACTAACAGGTGTAAGTCTAGCTGATGACTTGAAAATTATAACCAGCGTTATAATTCAACTGCTTCCTTTGAAACAGATATATTCAGTAGTCACTTTTAACTTGTATAATAAAATTAAAGCTGGAGTTTAACTGGAAATTGAAAAATGGATTCTGATCTATGAGATATGGACTTTGAGATAACAAGAATGTAAAAATGCATGGCTTATTTGTGATATAGCTTCGTATTTGAAAAGTTTCAACTTAATTAAGATAGTTTTATGCGATTAAGGCAGAGTTGTGGGGTTCTCTCGAAAGGATGGACTGGTACGTGGTTGTCAAGCAGCAGTGAAGACGAGTTGGAAAACTATTGTGCTTTTTCATCATATTATCATCTCATTAATTAAATTAATAAATTAAGAATGTCAAAAGTAAATCTAGTAATTAAAAGTTTTAACCTCCTACAAATAAAATTACCTGACAAAGATTATGCATTCATTTCTCACCGCCTGTGATTGGGAAGCTCTGCCCTTTGCTGATGTATGGGATATTAATTCCCCGGGTTATTTGTTCTTAGCCCTCCTTGGGGCTCCTTCTCTACCAAAGAGGATTATAAACTTTTCAACTCGTGGTAACAAGACCCATGTGTTTCTTTGGATCATTATAGTAGGCCTGATTAGTGATTTATCTTGTCAAGCACACTGATCATAAAGAAGGCATGCGAGAGACTGTCTACTCAAATATTATCCCTATAAAAATCCAGATCCTGGCTGAAGTCTTTTCCACCTATACTTTACGCATTGTTCTGAACTCTACATGCCAAAAAGTGGGATACTCTTAGGCAATTAATTCTCTTTTAGAGGTTGACCACCAATATTTTGTTGAATATACATCAAAAGCCTATCAGGCCTCAACGGATCCACTGTCACGAGATAACTAAGAAAAGTATGACCATCTAGATGGCAGACAGGTATTGCCTTTTCATAATCATGAGAGAGTTGGGATTCTTTGAGGACAAACTACACTGTAATAAGAGTTTTCATACATAAGTAATGCAATAGCACGCATACCCCACATAGTCCACAGCTTATATGTCACAAGAGAGAATGACGAAGAAGGATACCGTAATATGATATCAGTATTAAACAATGTTTATTCAGACCAATCATAATGGAGCTCGTGTAAATGATAGCTCAACTGCTTGACCATACTATATTCTGACAGCGAATTACTAGTATGAAACTATTTTTCCAATACATCTGTATCACGAATTATCTTCATTGAAGGAAGAACAATTGCAGCTACCGGTTTGTTTTCATATCCACCACCTTCATCAATGATCAGCCTTAAGCCTTCTACATGGAGTTTCGCATGATGACCACTAACCACGATGGTTGGGCTTGCACTTAGTTCCTGCGTGAAAGAAGATATATATCAATTAATGTGAGGTAACTACAAAAGCAAACTAAAAAACTTGAATGCTAACAAAATATTTGCGTCCAAAAGCAGATAACATTCCATTCATGTAGCAATAAAGAAGAAAATATTGTCAGACGAAGTAACAAGCTACTACCTCTGGAATATCCCAAACATTCTTTCTCCCACTGAGAGCCTCAATCTTAGGCACCCGAGTATCCCGAGCTTTCAAAAATTTTAATTGCTCTTTCACATCTTTCCCTTTCTCCAAACCAGCATGAACAGCAATTAACTTGCAGCGTTTGATTCCATCATCGGTCTTCACAAAAACATCATCCTAGTAAACATGAACATCATGGTCCAGAGAGCTTCATCAATTGAGCCTTTAATCCATATTAATTTGCAAACTGAATATGGAACACTGTTCTAAGGTGCATGTAAATAACTTGCTAATCTATGTCATATGATCAGGAAATTGTGTCTTGCCATGAGACAGAGAGGCAAAGAAAGAAGTCCCACCTCTTCATGGACCCAAACCAAATCAGCAAGAAACTTCTTGTGCTCATCAGGAACTGCTTTAACCAAATCTGAACGCAATGATGGCCCTCAGTTCAGGAAATAAAAGGGCAGAATGTGCATTTTCAAGGAAAGGCCGGTTACACGTCTAAAAAGTTTTGTAGCACTAACAACCCTGGGCTAAATAAAAGTGACTCAATTGTGTCATACAGAGTTATGCTAACACAGTTGACAGAACTGAGAAAAAAGGATCAAAGCCTCTTTATGCCAATGTGAACAACATTTCCACTTCTTCTTTTTTTTTTTGTTATTTTGTTTTACTTTAAATTTCAAGGTTATCAGAAATATCATGATTACTACACCATGGAGATAAATCTGTGCAAAATAATTATATGCCCTTACTGATCAATATTTAATAAGTATACAAATCCAATTCTTGAAACCCTCATAAGGAAAAAAAAATTGCAATTCATGAAAGAAGAAAAAAGACCAGTTAAAGCAAGAACCATACCAGCAGACCCATGAGGAACCCCATAAGACTCAAAAGTGGGCCCAGCATCGTAAATGGAACCCTTATAGTCAGTGTTCTTAGCAAAATTGTGCTTGTCCTTAATTGTACCAGCCCATCTTCTCCCTTGAAGATGCATCTTTTCATATCCATCACCCTTAAACCATCCTTCTCTATCCTCGTTGGCCTCGTACTCTTTCCAGGCCTCGGAGAACTCCGACCCATCAGGTGGCAGAGGGAGAAGGCCGAGGAAGGCCGCAAAGGCGAGATCGTGGTTCCCGGAGAGAAAAACGTGCTTCTGATTCGGGTATTTAGAGGGTAAATGAATCAGGAAATCAATAACTTTGCGGGTATCAGGACCACGGTCGCAGTAATCCCCCAAGAAGATTATGATGGCGGATTGAAATTCCAATGGGTCAATGTCCTTTTCAAGATTAGACCACAAGTTTTGGAGCTTGGTGAAGTAACCATGGGTGTCGCCTATGCAGCATACTACCCTAGCCATTGGTATCTAGTATAGAGAGTTCGATCTACAAGCCTTCGGTTTGCCATTCCTATCCGGTTTTTATACTTGGCATCCAACACCTTCTTAATAGGCTACGTGAACTGGCACACCCCGACCGTGTCCTTCCAGTCGTAACTAAACGACACAAACGATATCGTCGTTACGATAATTAAACACAGATAATACTATTTACCAATAAAATAATATGCTCAAACTATTTTTTTTTTGGGGTACAATTATTACAAACTATTTAATAACTGAAAGCATGTCACTTTTTTTAAGTGATTTAATATAATTATTAAACAAAATTATTTATTTATTAAAGAATTGAAGTTTAAAAGACTTTATTTATAGAGTGCAAACAACTCTATAGAAATTCTCCCTAATAAAAGTCTTGTAAATGGAAATTCATGAAGCAAATATAATTTTATCTTGAAGTTATTCCCTTTAGAATTATAATTTATAAAGCATGAACATTTGACATAGTACAATTTTCTAATGAGATACATATTTGTACCCAGACTTGTTTAGGAGTTTTAAAATTAATCCAAATTGATTAAACTAAAATAAATCAAATCAAAATTCAAAACAGTCTATCAAAATTGATTTAATTAATTTTCTTCAAATGATAATGGGATGGTTTGATTATGAACCAAATTGAACCACCGACTATTGTGTGTGTGTATATATATATATATATATATGTGCGCGCGCGAATCCAACTAAACTAATTTAAATTAATTATTAATAATTTTTTTTGTTTCAATTTTCTACTTTTATGATAAATCAATTAATTCCATCCAATTTGATTTAAGAACAAAATCAAATCAAACACACAGAACGCCCAGACTCTTCAATTTTGTTTGATCTGAAATCTGATTTTGCTTCTCACTTGATCATTTTATATCATACATTTTCTTTTGCACCAAAAACTGATTCAGTGCAATTAAGAGGGGAAAAAATAGTGATACACCAGAGGATTAGATTTAAAAGAAAAAAAAGAAGAGGAAGAAGATAAAGAAAAGGGTGGGGCCGTGGGGGGTAAACACCTATTTTAACTACCTTCTTGTTGTACCAAAAAAAAAAAAAAAACTACCTTCTTATACACTTCCAGAAATCCGTTGTACTACCAATCCTAAAACTGACATGGTTAAAGCAGGCTATCTTCTTTGGAAGTTGAGGAACCTGATGCCGTAGGCAAAGACGAATAAGAAGAGGAGAACCCAAGCTACATGAACAGCAGCAACTACCGGTAGGAAGTCATAGTCATAACCTAAGCTTTCTTTAAGGAGTTCTTTCAATCCCTTGTTTCCAGCTCCTGGTATTTCCAGTTCCGCATTTCTGTCACCCACTTGAGAGGTAATAAGGCCATAGAGTGTCCAAGCAACAGGAGAAGCCCAGTAGTACCATCTCCACCAAACGGGGATTTGCTGTAATAGATAGGAACCATACAGGTTATGTATGCAAGAGAAAGAGTCTAAGTCTTGGAAAGATGAAAATGGTAGATCGCTTACCGTCCTAGGAATGAGAAAGCCAGAAAACAAGTTCCAGAAGCTTAGGAAGAAGGACATACAAATGGCAGCAATCTGGTGACCCGGGGTTAGCGCAACAATCATCATCCCATACAAGGTGAAGTAGATGAAACACATGAGTATATAGTAGTAGAACCAAAAGAATTTCTCTGCCTTCCATTCAAACCCGATCATGGAGTAAAGAATTAGTGCATAAATGGCCGTTTGAATTGCAGTATAAATTGCCTCTATTGCTACCTGCAGAATTAATGAAGTACTTTGTTTAATCCAGCAGAAGGGCAAAATATTTATGGACTCAGTTTATATACTCTGTCGGGTAAATCACGCTGCATATTTGTTATAGAAATCTTAATTGATTTAGATATTTCTCCTTAATTATATGTTAATACCTGACCAAATGCATAGGGCAATGCAGAATACATCCCTGCAGCCCTTTCACGATAGAAAACAGTTCTCTCAATGGCAACAACCGACTGCACTGAGGAAGCGTTTGTGGCTCCAAGGAAAAACACAGCAGAGTACATGGCCCCCAAAAGATTCATTAAATCTTGTTGTTTGTGGCTGCCGATCATATTGGTTCAAAAAACATCAACAGTCTTTTTAATGTGAAGGATATAAGAATACCAAGCACAATTGATATGACTTACGTTTTATTGCCTTTGTTCCAGAAGATAAGACCAAATATTACTCCGATCACTATTGTCATGAAAAATCGAACCGCATTGTACCGAGGATGTCTCCAGTAAGACCAATGCTGTTTCCAGAAACAAGCTTTGCACTGTATAAAAAACGACTGGGAGTATTTGGTTGGGAAGTACAAGTCCTCGGAACCAGGTGCTGGAGTGCCCAGCTCCTCGATAAGTTCTTGATTTCTCCTGCAGATGGTGCAGAGAAAACAAGAGTAACAAAGCTGGTATTTTGGTTATATAAAGGATACACATAACAGCAAGATCATAAAGAAAATAACTTACTGGTGAAGTGTAGAGTTAGCATAAATATCTGCAAGATCTATATCAAGTTTAGACTCAATTGAAGGAGCGCTGATATCAAGCATCCATGTGGCTGGATTATTACCATCCTTGATTTTAGGAACCCCTGGGATAGCCTGCAGCAGATTAATATAGTCATCTGAAAGTATAAGCAACCCTTACTGCTCAATGCATGAAGCTGAGGTAATGATATTATACTCACTTCAAAATATTCTATGAGCTTATGTGAGTGGCGACCAAGAGGTCCAGCATAAATAATTTGTCCTCCTCTTTTCATTAGTAGTAACTGTAACAACAAAGAAATCAAATTACAGATATGCAATATACAATATTCATATTACAGATATCCAATATGCAATATACAATCAACCGAAGAAATAACAGATGGAAACTCCACGGTCTACAGAATCCAGACTTGCCTCATCAAAAGCTTCAAAAATGTCTATGCTTGGCTGGTGAATTGTGCACACAACGGTTCTCCCTGTGTCCACCGTATTTCTCACTGTTCGCATAACAATAGCAGCAGCTCTTGCGTCAAGACCTGATGTTGGTTCATCCATGAAGATGATTGAAGGGTTGGCAACCAGTTCTACAGCAATAGTGAGCCTTTTCCTTTGTTCAGTTGAAAGACCATCCACTCCTGGAAGGCCCACTAGAGCATCTCTGATGGGATTAAGCTCAACCAATTCCATAACTTCTTCAACGAACATCTGTATCACCAATAGATCGAACTCAAATGAAAAAGAACATCAATAAAAACTATATCGACTGCTGATGGTCGAGAGAAAAAAGACCAAGTTACTTTCAGCTTACCTTTCTTCTTTGTGCGTTTACATCTGAAGGAAGACGAAGCCACGCTGAATATAATAGGGATTCGTAGACAGTAACATGTGGAGAATGGATGTCATTCTGTTCACAGTAGCCGCTAACCCGAGCAAATGTTTCTTGGTTCTTTGGATAGCCTGAGATGCTAATACTTCCTTCAATATACCCACCGGTCTTTCTTCCAGCTAACACATCCATGAGTGTTGTCTTCCCTGCACCACTAACACCCACAAGTGCTGTCAATATGCCTGGTCTGAAGGCACCACTGACATCTCGTAGTAGTTGAAGTCGATGTTCTTGAATTCCTTGACTCTTCATTTCCTGATAGGACCAAAACTTTTATTATGAAGAATTTGTTGGTCTCAAAATAAAGACCACTGTTCAGAATTGAGTGACTTACTGCAGGCATATCTACATAGTAGTTCACATGATTGAATGCAAGTGAAAGAGGTTGAAACGGCAGAACCATTCCTCTGCTTTGTCCTTGATCCGAAGCACCATTAATTTCTGAAGAATTTCCCACTGCCATGACTGTACCTGTAATTCATCAATTAAAATGAAATTGATATTCGCATAAGAACTATGCGTAACTAAACTTCTCTAAACAACAAAGAGATGTATTGGAAATCATCAAGAAACAAAGGTAAAAGAAAAACGAATCAAAACCTTCTGAGGTATATTTTCTGGAGGCTGACTTTTTATTCTTCTTGACGGCTTCCTCCAAGATGACCGCTTTTGCATCACCCAAAGCTGAAAATTTGGTTTAACAGTAATAAGATTTACCAAAACTGTAAATTTCATTCAACTATGGACTCTCAGTATAAAAAATAATATAACTTACGATTTAAATATGTCAATGCAGCAATGAAGAGAAGGTTGAAGAGAAGAGAAAACCCAAATAAGGCTCCAATGCAGATCCAAAACCAATATTCATCTGTGAAGAAGCCTCTAGACTCGAGAAGTACTTTTCCAACTGTAGGTGCATCAATTCTGGGGTCTGTATTTGGCTGCACAAGATAAAATTAATATTTAGCAACACTTATGTTCAAGGAAGTAATTTAGGCTCAATGCAAACCTACTTTTTTCTAATTGCGTGTATATAATGTAGGCAGTGAGAAACAACAAAGGGAGAATTGAATTCTTACCTTGGCCCATCTCTTATCAAGAAATTCATTCATGACAATGGCATTTTGACCGTACATCATAGGAGAAATATAGTAACCCCATATCATCCATGGTTCAATGTCATCTGCAGGCATAAAGTAAAATGTGCAGCAGAGCACTAAATACTTGATTAAAATATAAAATACAACTGTGAAAGAAGAGTAGGCAAAGCTTTGCGATTCAATCGCAATGTTAAAGTAAAAACCCTTCCTTTAACTACACGAGATCTCCGAATTTAAGAACTGAGCAATGACTTACTTTTGGAAACAATGAAACCTCCTAGCACAAAAACCAGTAGCAAGGTGAAGGTACCCAGGGTATTAGCAACAACTTCTGTTCTTCCAACTGCAGCAATGAACCGAAATAGAGAAAGAGCCATTTGATGGATGCCAAAGAATGCCAAGAACTGTCGAAAAAATCTGAAGAAAGAGAAGGGTGTATGTGTGAGTTGAAGAAATTTGTTCCTCCTCAAAAACTATTATCGCCATCAAAGCCAAAAAGAGAAAATTAAATAAAACATCAAAACTGACTGTAAGTTGGATACCACTGTCAAACAGAGCAAGTAATGAGACATGGAGAAAAAGCAAACTCATTACCTGCTGGCTTCAGGAGCAAATCCAATTGTATAGTATGTAAGGATAATCCATATCCCAGATTCCATAACGGAGAGAGGCATCCTAAGAACCCAGATGGGTAGCCCAAAAGCCCATGCAGGATAGAACAAGAAATCCCTTTGTTTGTAGAAGACAGGAAGCCTGAAAACTGTCATGGCCAGTTCTGCCATCCCATTAAACATCACATTTATTAGACTGAAAAACAGTGCTCCATAGAATTTTTGTCCTCCTTGAACAGTGCCCACGTGCATTTCTGTTCTGAGGAACACAGTAAAGGCAATAATGTTGGACTCATTGCATCCACATGCAATTAGTCAAGAATGGTAGGAGAAATATTGGACTTGGCTTCCTATCTAGCTAGTCAAGAAAGATGGCCACCAACTCTTAGTCAAGAAATGTGGCCACCATGTTTTTCTCATATTCACATTCATTTGTCAAAAATGGCAACAAGGTGGTTGCATCCTTTGTTGAAAATTGACTCTTGAATGTGTGGCTATGGTTCACTCACAAATGCTATAAATAGGGGGCATTTGGAATGAAGTTGGCATTCAATTCCATCTCATTTCCTCACCTTCCTTCTAAAGCTTTTCTAGAGAGAGTAATTGAGGTATTTTGTTCCTATTGTAAGAGAGAGTGATTTAAGTGTTCTCTCCTTTCAATTTGAGAGTTGTTGTAATTACCCAATTATTTCTAGTATTATCCTTCTTTCACTTGGCCGTGGACGTAGCCTATATTGGGTGAACCACATTAAATATCTGAGTTCATTTTATCTTCAATTTTCTCATTTCAACTTTAGTTGCGGTACCCGACTTCCTAACAGTGGTATCAGAGACTGGTTCTCATAAATCTTAGTATGCTCTGTGGTTGCGGTTATTAACCGATCTTCCACATCAGAAAAGATTTTTTGAGGTCGTGGTCTGTACTGCAGTACTGTTCATAGTCCATAGTGAAACAGTTATATTGTGCAGAGATGGCAACAAAGTTCGAGATAGAGAAGTTCGACGGAAATAATTTCTCGTTATGGAAGATGAAAATGATGGCGATCTTGACCAAAGAAGATTGCGTGGAGGCAATAGGAGAAAGACCGGTGGAGATCGTTGATGACAGAATTTGGAACAAAATGAACGCCAACGCTGTCGCTAATCTTCACCTAGGCCTGTCAAATGAAGTCCTATCAAGCGTAGAGGAGAAGAAGACCGCAAAGGAGATTTGGGATACTCTCACAAAGTTGTATGAAGCCAAGTCGCTACACAACAAAATCTTCTTAAAAAGAAGACTATACACTCTTCGAATGTCAGAATCTGTTTCAGCGACAGATCACATCAACACCCTCAATACACTATTTTCTAAACTCTCAAAATTGGGTTATAAAATAAGCGTAAATGAGCGTGCAGAAATTCTACTACAAAGTCTACCAGATTCGTATGATCAACTCGTCATCAATTTGACCAATAATATTCTCACAGAATATCTAGTCTTTGAGGATGTTGCAGCTTCTGTTCTAGAAGAGGAACAAAGACGTAAAAACAAGGAGGACAGGATAGCAAGTTCACAACAAGTGGAGGCATTATCGATGACAAGAGGGAGATCAACGGAACGTGGATCCAGTGGGAGCCAAAATCATGGTAGGTCCAAGTCAAAGGGTAGAAAAATTATCAAGTGCTACAATTGTGGCAAGAGAGGGCACACCAAGAAGGAGTGTTGGCATTTGAAGAAGAATGAAAAAGGTCCTGAGTCATCAAATGCTCAGGGTAGTGTAGCTAGTACCTCAAATAATGGTGAAATTCTTTACAGTGAGGCAACAACTGAAGATAGATCGAATTTTGCTAATGTCTGGATCATGGACTCAGGAGCAACATGGCATATGACTTCTCGAAGAGAATGGTTTCATCAATATGAACCAATCTCAGAAGGATTTGTATTCATGGGTAACGATCATGCTTTGGAGATTGCCGGTATTGGTACTGTCAAACTAAAAATGTATGATGGTATGGTTCGCACTGTACAAGGAGTACGACATGTGAGAGGCTTGAAGAAAAATCTATTGTCTTTAGGACAATTAGATGATGTTGGGTGTAAAACCCGCATTGAGAACGGGATCATGAAAATCGTAAAAGGCGCGCTAGTGGTTATGAAGGCAGAAAAAGTTGCTGCTAATCTGTACAAACTTGCTGGAGAAACACACCAGGAAGGAGAATCATCTGTTGCATCAACAAATTCAGGAGAAGAATCAACGATGATGTGGCATCGTAAGCTCGGACATATGTCAGAACGAGGTTTGAAGATTCTCTCTGAACAAGGATTACTTCCTGGACTCAAAATGGTAAAATTACCATTTTGTGAGCATTGTGTGACAAGCAAGCAACACAGATTAAAGTTCAGCTCATCAACAGCTAAGAGTGAAAACATCTTAGACTTGATTCATTCTGATGTTTGGCAAGCACCAGTTGTATCCCTAGGAGGAGCAAGATACTTTGTATCATTTATTGATGATTTCTCTAGGAGATGCTGGGTATATCCAATTAGGAGGAAATCGGATGTATTTGAAGTCTTCAAAGTCTTTAAAGCGCGGGTGGAACTTGAATCCGAGAAAAGAATCAAGTGTTTGAGGACTGATAATGGAGGAGAATATACAAGCGATGATTTTGACATATTTTGTCAAAAGGAAGGCATCAAAAGACAGTTCACTACAGCATATACTCCACAACAAAATGGAGTGGCAGAGCGGATGAACAGAACTTTGTTAGAAAGAACAAGAGCAATGTTGAGGACTGCAAATCTAGCCAAGTCATTTTGGGCAGAAGCAGTCAACACTGCCTGCTATGTGATAAATCGGTCTCCGTCAACAGCCATTGACCTGAAGACACCGATGGAGATGTGGACAGGTAAGCCAGCTGATTATTCTCACCTCCATACATTTGGAAGTCCTGTGTACGTGATGTACAATATCCAAGAAACAACAAAACTGGATTCAAAATCCAGAAAGTGTATCTTCTTGGGGTATGCTGATGGAATCAAGGGGTATCGCTTGTGGGATCCTACTGCCCACAAAATGGTCATCAGCAGAGATGTAATATTTGCAGAGGACAAACTGCAAGAAAAAGAAAGTGATAGCACTTTAATAGAAGATGCTGAAACTACATCGATTCAGGTGAAGAATAATCCTAAAGAAGAAAAACAAAATTCTTCTGAAGCAGTACCAGAGCACGAAGAAGAAGAAGAAGAAGAAGAAGAACCAGTTGAGTTTGAGGCTCAAGAAGTTCGTCGATCTACTCGTGAGAAAAGACGACCTTCTTGGCACTCAGAATATGCTATGGAGAGTAATGTTGCATACTGTCTTCTAACGGAGGATGGAGAGCCATCAACTTTCCATGACGCTTTAAATAGCTCAGATGCATCTCAATGGATGACAGCAATGCAAGAAGAAATTGAAGCTCTTCATAAGAACAAGACATGGAAACTTGTACCATTACCACATGGTAGAAAAGCCATTGGTAACAAATGGGTCTACAAGATCAAGCTAGACAGCAATGATCAAGTAGAACGGTTTCGTGCGAGATTGGTGGTTAAGGGATATGCTCAGAAAGAAGGTATCGACTTCAATGAGATATTTTCTCCTGTAGTTCGACTTACAACAATCAGAGTAGTTTTGGCAATGTGTGCTACATTCGATTTACATCTAGATCAACTAGATGTGAAGACTGCTTTTCTTCATGGTGACCTTGAAGAAAAGATTTATATGCTCCAACCAGAAGGCTTTATAGAAGAAGATAAAAAGAACTTGGTTTGCAGGTTGAACAAATCTCTATATGGTCTCAAACAGGCGCCGAGATGTTGGTATAAGAGATTTGATTCCTATATTATTAGCCTTGAGTACAATAGACTCAATTCAGACCCTTGTGCTTATTACAAGAGGTTTGGTGATGAAACCTTCATCATTCTGCTATTGTACGTGGACGACATGTTAGTTGCAGGCTCTAACAAAGATCGAGTCCAAGAGTTAAAGGCACAGTTGGCTAGGGAATTTGATATGAAGGACTTGGGACCAGCAAACAAGATTCTAGGGATGCAAATTCACCGAGACAGAAATAATAGGAAGATTTGGCTTTCTCAGAAGAACTACCTATTAAAGATCTTGCGGCGCTTCAACATGCAAGATTGTAAGCCAATTTCTACCCCACTTCCTATTAATTTCAAGTTATCCTCAAGTATGAGTCCTAGCAATGAAGTGGAGAGGAAGGACATGTCTCGAGTACCGTATGCATCAGCAGTAGGAAGTCTAATGTTTGCTATGATATGTACAAGACCAGACATTGCACAAGCAGTGGGAGCAGTTAGTCGATACATGGCAAATCCTGGTAAAGAGCATTGGAATACTGTGAAGAGGATCCTGAGATATGTCAAGGGTACCTCAAATGCTACATTATGTTATGGAGGATCAGATTTTATTGTCAGAGGCTATGTGGATTCAGATTTTGCAGGAGATCTGGATAAAAGAAAATCCACTACTGGTTATGTGTTTACACTTACAAGTGGAGCTGTAAGCTGGGTTTCAAAACTGCAAACTGTTGTTGCTCTATCTACTACAGAAGCAGAATACATGGCAGCTACACAAGCTTGCAAAGAAGCAGTTTGGATTCAAAGGTTATTGGAGGAGTTTGGACACAAACAAGAGAAAATCTCTTTGTTTTGTGATAGTCAAAGCGCTTTGCATATTGCAAGGAATCCAGCCTTTCATTCACGAACAAAGCACATCGGAGTTCAATATCACTTCGTTCGAGAAGTAATAGAGACTGGATGTGTGAATATGTTAAAGATACATACCAGTGATAATCTAGCAGATGTAATGACCAAGCCTATCAATGCTGACAAGTTTACATGGTGTAAATCCTCTATAGGCCTAGCAGAAACGTAAGTGGCATGGTGACGACAAGTGCAAGTATGGATAGTAGAGTGTGAAGACATGATTAAACATCAAAGTCTTCAAGTGGGAGAAATGTTGGACTCATTGCATCCACATGCAATTAGTCAAGAATGGTAGGAGAAATATTGGACTTGGCTTCCTATCTAGCTAGTCAAGAAAGATGGCCACCAACTCTTAGTCAAGAAATGTGGCCACCATGTTTTTCTCATATTCACATTCATTTGTCAAAAATGGCAACAAGGTGGTTGCATCCTTTGTTGAAAATTGACTCTTGAATGTGTGGCTATGGTTCACTCACAAATGCTATAAATAGGGGGCATTTGGAATGAAGTTGGCATTCAATTCCATCTCATTTCCTCACCTTCCTTCTAAAGCTTTTCTAGAGAGAGTAATTGAGGTATTTTGTTCCTATTGTAAGAGAGAGTGATTTAAGTGTTCTCTCCTTTCAATTTGAGAGTTGTTGTAATTACCCAATTATTTCTAGTATTATCCTTCTTTCACTTGGCCGTGGACGTAGCCTATATTGGGTGAACCACATTAAATATCTGAGTTCATTTTATCTTCAATTTTCTCATTTCAACTTTAGTTGCGGTACCCGACTTCCTAACAAATAATAGACATGATTGTTATCTGTGTCGTCTTGAATATGTAAACAAAAGAGTTACGCTTCATAAGCAGCCATTCTCTCGAAAAGCACGCCTTAAACAATTCCCAATTTGATATAGCATAGTTGTCCGTTACTAATGCGGCTGGGTGGGTTCTGCACTTGTCATAAGGAACCTCAAGCTCAGCTGCAAGCTGCTGTCCTATGCGGAAGGAGGTGAAGGACTGCGCAAATTCAGGGACTGAAACATATCTGTAAGGTTCATCTTTGCTAGACCAATATTGTTGCTGGTCTTTCTTGGATGTTACTTCTTGTAAAAAATCAGCAACCCCTTTTCTTTCTGGGCATTTGAAACCGATGTATTCAAAGAACTCCAGAACATTCTCACGTGGACCTTGGTAGACAATTTGACCTTCAGAAAGTAGGATAACGTCATCGAAGAGATCAAATGTCTCTGGTGCTGGCTGTAGAAGAGAAATGATCATGGTTACATCCATGATATGAACCATTTGCCTCATGAACTTGCAGATTTGAAAAGTAGTGGAACTGTCCAACCCTGTTGATATTTCATCCATAAAGAGCGCCTTTGCCGGTCCTACCAACATCTCCCCTGCACCAAGTCATCACAAAAGCAGTTAGTAAGGACCTATATACTACTAGATAGCCACAAGTGCTTATATAGACAACTTTTAAGTTTATGTATCAGACATGCGATTAGTTGTTCAATGACATCTGTTCGCTGATTAAGCTTCTCATAGAGAACATACCTGTCGTTACACGCTTCTTCTGTCCCCCAGATATACCCCTTCTCATCTCATTACCAACCATAATATCAGCACAAATATCCAATCCAAGTATCTGTCGGAATTCAATAGAAATCAGCTTATTGGATAGTATGGAGTATACAGGTAGTAAGAGGAAGCAGAGACGACAGAGACACAAACCTTAAGAACATAATCTGTAACCAAACTAGTTTTTTGGCCTGACATTGCTGTGGCCTTCATAAATGCATCAATCTCAGAGTCGGGCTTAATTCCTGCTTCTATCTCTCGTCTTGAAAGCTCCCCCAACATTTCGTACCTGGTGCCGACGCCTAAACAGCGTCCTGAAAAATCCAGTGTCTCTCTCACAGTCATTTCTCCATAGTGAAGATCATGTTGACCAATATAGGCACAGGTTTTTCGAGGAACAAATTCATTTAGCTCATGGCCACAGTAAGTGATCCTCCCAGAAGACTGTTCACGACAAATATCTCATTTTGTTGTAAGGAAAGGGAAACAATGAAATTCTTAACACATGAAAATTAATGGGAAGCAGAGAGAAAAATATAAAAATGAATGGGAACGAACCTTCAAATCTCGGTCAAGTTTCCCTGCAAGTGCTAGCAGCAATGTTGTTTTCCCCGCACCTGGAGGACCCAGAAGTAGGGTCATCCTGAGATTAACGTATCAAATAAATATCAGTTTCAAATGCCATATAACTAAATATAAAATGAATGAAACAATGGGTGACCAATTTCATCCATCAACATACAGAAGAAAGTGATGTTTTTGGTATCGAAATTTATAAGCTGGCAGAAATTGAATTCGCAGAGGCAACTGGGGTTAATACAGGGTAAGCAAGATGCATTCATCTTTAGTTAGACTACCTTGATGGTTTGACGATTCCACTGACATCTTTAAGAATCTGAAGTTTTCTCTTCTTGGATGGGGCAAGATGAACCAGTCCCAGAATACTCTATCGTGCACATCAAAAGAATCAGAAACAGTTAGGCGAAACAGCATTTACGCTAGCAAATTTAACTAACATCACAGACAGGGGATTAACAAGTAACAACATATAAAATACAGCAACAGCTGATGCAAAAAGGATTCTCATAATATTAGAAAGGAAGTACCTCTATAGTGTTCAGAGTAACATTAAGCAGGGTAGGAAGTGCTCTGCTCCCAACATGCACATCTCCCTCTACAGATAAATTCTCGTACCGGACTTCAATTTTCGGAGTTTCAATCCGAACCCTGTAACAAAAGAATAGAGCCAGTTCAAATTTAGCGACATTGGTGAAGTTAAATAAATAAATAAATAAAAGAGCAAAAGTGATAGTGATAGATAAAGCACCTATCGATTCTGTCTCTTAGTCTGCGAAGGAATTTCTCATTATCTTCCTCAACCACCTTCAAAATATTCTCCATTAGAAGCTTCTTGTCCTGCATCCCTAGCTTGGTAACATCAACTTCATCAAGGACAACCTTTCCATTATCAAGCACTTGCCTCAGAATGCCTTTTCTTAGGCGGTCAAAAGTGGGCAAGCGCTCCACGGCGGCCCACTTGAGCTCCTCCTCGTCATCCTCCTGTGTCAGTCGACCACTTCTGTTAAACACATCCGGTGGCAGCGTCCACACCTCCCCGAAACTCCCCGATGACCAACTCAGGCGACTGCTGGTTGATGGAGCCAGACCATCCCCCACTAATGCCGATGCCATTTCCAAATCGATCTGAGTAATAGCCACTTAAAAAATAACAAAAAAGATCACGTATATCTCATAAACTCAGTGTGTATAGAGCTGTCTGTAACTTCAACTCACTCATTCCACCCCCATATCTGGCCTTGCATTTCCCTCATTTAATGTGCAGCTGCTTGAGGCAACTGAACTTTGTAAGAAGAAGGAGACGAAGAAGGTGGAATATTGATGCAGCGAGAATAAATATATGTTAAATGATAACAATTCGTGACTTATATATTTGAGTCATGTGGGGGATAGTCACTTTCATTGCGCGGTTGGCTACGTGGTTTGAATGCGAAAGGTAAGCTTCATTCTTAGTTATAGTGATGCGGAGTGTGCTTTGCTTGACCTTTTATCATTTCCCTAAGTCCACCTTACTTTCCTTCCCTTTATTTATTTATTTTTTACTTAATTTTGCCCGTGAGGTTTGTTAAAATACCTTCTATTCGATATTTTTGTATTAATTTAGGGATAAATTATACTAACCTGGGACGGTGGGACCCGATGCACTCCCTTTTTCTTCGAAGTTCTTGGTAAACGAAGACGCATTGATATCATAACTAAATGACGAGCAGGAGATATGTACCATTATACCATATATATATATATAGCGATCTGAGTGAGTTTTCTTTCGTAAGCTTTTGAATTCCCTTGTTTTAGTTACGGTTTCCATTTTGTCAAAATCTGGCTACTTTCCAGCCGCCCAAGCCCAGCATCTATATTCTGTTGGTTGAGTTAGCGAACCCCCACACTACTTTCTAAGATTAATATTTACTTTTCCAGGTCATCTTTTTACATTCGTAGTAATTAAATATCAACGTTTTAATTAGCAAACATACTGTTTTTTTTCCATTTCAGCATATAATTCATAATTACAAGTAACATTATTAGCTATTATAGGGCTTAATTGCGATACATAGAAGTTAGTATCATTTAAAGGCGCCCAATTGGACAGATATTCTGCGTTCTTGTTATCTGTTCTGCACTCTTCATGTTTCCTGTGTTTGGTAAATTTTTCGAAAAATGGCATCCGTCACTTCAAATCCCAGATTTTCAACACTTTTATGCACATTATATAAATTAACCATTAGATGAGCACCGTTTTTATGCACATTATAAATTAACCATCGTGGACGTTACTGCCAAAAGCGGTCCACGGCCACCAAATAATATTATTATTTATAGTCATTCATCACTGACATTTTACATTAAATTAATGCTAACTCATACTTAAAATAATATTTTAAGAATTATTATATTAAAAAAAACGTTTTATATGAAAAAGGATTTTATGTTCAAATATTTGATTGCCTGCTGCAAACCTCAGAATTGACTTGAGGGCTCATTCTTTCCTCATTTGTCTTTTTGTACCAAATTAATTAATCTGTTAAAAGCAAATTAAATGTGAAGGTTCTATCGTCTATTAAAATTAATTAATTAATCATTCAAATCGAGCAAGCCTCAGTATATTATGAACCATGCTTTCATTAATGATAATATGCTGTTTGCTTTCCGGGAAACACATACAGTTCATGCACGCCATTGGATATATGATGGCCTATCAAACGAAGCTAGGTGATCTCACTGTGCTAATAAATCAATTAAATCATAATTATTTTTTAAAATATAATTTAATTTATTATCGTTAAATAATTTATTATTAATTAATAATATTTAATTTGTGATATATAATAAAAATAATATTTTTAAAATTATTTATACTATTTATCATAATTTAATTATTGTTAATAAATAAAAAATTATCTATTAATAATAAATTAAATATTAAATTTTAATTTTAATTTTAATTTCATGTCATTTTAACTTTTATAATTAAATTTCTAACAAATGATCTTATTTTATTTAAAATATTACAAATTCATAGAGACAATGAACTCGAATATGCTTCTGGTCAAGTTGGGAGATGAATGTGTAATGTTGATCTTAAATATTCACTTCAGGTAGCTGCTGGAGCTGGAAGGCTAGCTAGAAGCCTAAGCAGGAGGATGATGACCCTACTTGGGTCGGTGCACATGTGGATCCCACGTCCGCCGTTGGGGTAACTGCTACACCTTCTGAATTCGAGAGAGGCAGCTGATGTTTTAGTGGCGAATACAGTAAGGTATCGTCGCTATTCGGAGAAGGAAGGCGTTGACTATCTTGCCGCCGTTACAGTTATATATGCAGATATTGACGATAAAAATTATTATTTAAAAGATGAAAACCGAGGCTTCTACGTTTTCCTTAAATATGTGGGATGTATTGTTGAGTTGTTAATGCTTATACTATTATCAAAAGCTGTTATTTGACCTAAAAATTTACTAATATACCGATATTTTATTTAAAAACAATGATATTAATTAAATAAAAATATTAACTATATATATTTTGAATATGGAAGTGTTACTGTTACCTTACTTTCTGATCATGAATTTGGTTTATTTATAAAGCATTTATTCTTTTAATGCATATATGCATAATGACATCCTATTTTCCTCTCTGTCAAAGTATTAATTATACATAAATGAAATAATTATCATAAATGTGCTTTTTTTTAATTAAGAGCTTTATTTGACATTAAAACAGGTAAGAGGTAGCAGTACTATCCTCTCTTCTTCTTTTTTTTGAGCAGTTTTTGTTTTCTCTGGGACTGATTGACTTCTGAGATGATTTCTAAAATAGTAATATACTTTATTATTATGTTTGATTGTGAGGAAGAGGTGGGGCAAAATCATTAACCTAAAATAGGAATTTGAGTTTGTGTAAGGCTACAGAAACATTCCATTTCTGGTTTGGATGGCCCAGAGGAATATTGCTCATCATTCAAATTAACAGGGAATGAAAAGAGACTAGAAAGCAGATCGTGTTCGAAACGGCACTTACAACTACGACTAGAGGAGTTACTCTAAAGTAATTTGATGCATTTGTGAAGATATATAAACCTTGCTCACTTATATGCAATTTAATTGGTCTCCAGTTGACCTTGGTAATTAATATGTCTCTGTCAAACTGCTCTCTGCACTTGCCGATCGAATTACTGTTCTTTTCTCTGAGATGGGCATATTTCTGCGCTGTCTGGTTTCTGATATAAGGGGGACCTTCTGGTTTTTTAGTGCATAGAATATGGTATCATAGCTAGCAAAAGTAAATGGAGACCAACATAATATCTTCTGGGTTTCAGTGCATAGAATTTTGTACAGTTACATTAGATCAAAGGACAATAATTGAAGCCAATTCAACTCGCCTTCTATTCAATGTTTTCTCAACCTTCAAATTTCAAACAAATGATAATGAGAGGGAGAGAGAGATAATAGGGCAGATTAAGTTAATTATAAATAAATATGTCATCTTTAGATTTGACCTATTTTACAAACACACACATATATAAGCTTAATTATATATTCTTTTTAATATAAAGTTTACCTTGGGAAAAAAAAAGTGACATTTCTGGTTGAGCACCACTAAATAAACAATTATTTCCTTTTGAAACCCGAAGCCCAAATAGGGAGACAATGGACTCTAGTCCAAATGTAATCCTGAAGGAAAATTCAAACTCATAATGTGCAGGCGATCTTCAATCAATTTACCGCCAGCTTCGAAACAAATTCCATCAGTTGCGTGACATAACATTAGATGTAACCCCCTGCTCCTTCATTTGTCTCTCCGTAGAGCCACAACATGCAATAAACTGAAGAAAGATTTTATGTTACACTTCCCACTCAAGGGATAGGGACAGTGAAATGCCCCCCCACTAGACAATATTGGACTGTCATCCTCAACAAAAATGAAAATATTCTGATTCCACACGTAGAGAAGCACTCCCATTTCCACGTCTCCAATCGATTATCCAGCCGTGAGGGATCTTCCATGCCCCCCAACTAAGGAAGGAATATATTCAAATTATCTCTTATAATTCGCGCAGTTGCTTTAGTGCTTTTCATTGTAAGGTGTCACTAATATGACGCTCGTGGGGAACCATAATCCGCCTTAAATCTTTCTCTGTCTAGGAAGATGTTTAAATGGCTTGTGTTTTTTAGTGTGTCAAGGAACTTGGCACATATGGGTGACTAGACAGGAAGGAGGATATTGATTTCTAAATATTTTATGTAGAAATTAATGATAAAGTGGTCGAGATGTGAGTTCAATCCTGGTTATGATGATGATAACGATTGTTGTTGCTGGCTTATTACTGTCAGGACATCTGGAGAAAAGAAAAGCTAGCTTCCCCAGAAAAAAAATACTATCTATATATAAACATTTTAAATTTGGTGCTTAACTTAAACGTTATCTTTTCGAGTTTTAAGCTATTCTATTTCTATTCTATCGTCCTTGTTCCGCTACGCGATTCTTTCCAACTAACAAAATGCTTTTATAGAACAAAAGAAAGAAAGAAAGTAAATAAACAGATTATCCTTCATAGCTGTGATTTCTAGACCGAACTGATTAAGAGGTTGATTTACAACACGACTTTCCTGCTGCTCAAATTCATCGTAGTTACGTCAAAGACGAAGCAATTTGAGCTAAACTGACTCCATGGCTGACTTAAGTTAGTAAGATTTAACGAATATTCTACTTATGCACCTTTTACATAAACATAAGTAGATAATTTTAAGTGTGGTTTAAGTAGGACCACCTGATTACCTGAACACACACACACTCACACAGAGACCACAGAATAATTATATAAATTTGTAAATGCAATGCAAGAGTTGGCTAACTGACGCTACTCAAAATCAGACTCCATCCTTTAGTTGTTGGTATAACTTTTGGACTTGCTAATTGAAGGTCGTCCGAATAAATGAATAATGCTACAGAAATCTCCACGAATTGCCTATTTGTTCTGACATCTAACATAACCTTCGTCCCAGAGTTTCTCTAAAGCCCAGACCTTGCTTAACTTCCCCGTCCTGATTATATATAGAGAAGAAATTACCTGAAATGGTGAACCCTTCCAACGATCCTAATCGATATCCTTCTAAACTGGAGGCCGAAATCAATACCAAATATTTAAGCCATGAAGTAGCGGGCAAATAGATACAATATCTGCAAAATGCCCTGTATCGTAGCAGTTATAAGAAGTGAATTTTAATGGATAATAATAACGACGATGATACAAAGCCCATATACTTCTAAGTGGATTCAGTTAAGGCAACCAGAAGATAGCAAGCAATAATAATATTTACTTTTCAGAATTTTTAAAACAACTTTGCTTGCCACTAGCAATACCATTGTGACATCGCCTACAACATGTTGGAAATAGTCTTAATAAGTAAATATATAAAAAAGCCATCAAGTTAGTAGTTCAGATACAAACTATCATGGTGAAAAGTAAAAAAAAAAAATCACTAAATAGGAAAATTCATGCTCAATATCATTACCCAATTGTGTATCATATGATTATTGAAAAATTTAAATTATGTTAGAAAAAAGAAAAGAAAAAGAAAACCCCACCAAAAAAAACTAAATAAATGAAACAAATTAACAACCACACCCCCCCCCCCCGCGGCTAAATGAGATTCTGAGACTAATTAAGGGTGTGATTGATTTTTGAAAATGTTTTTAATTTTTTATTTGTAAGTTTTTATTTAAAAAAATATAATTATTTTATGAAGTTAAAAATTTGTTCATCTTTATTTTAAAATTAAATTGATATAAATAATTATAAATATTACTTAATTTTTTAGTTTAATCTTTCGGGATTATAAAATTATTTTATATTTATTATAATTTTTTTAAAATTAAAAATATATCATCAGTTATTTTCTGAAAACATTGAAAATATTTTTTAGATTCTTTTTTAAACCTATTTAAAAAAAAATTTAAAACTGCATACTACACCCAAAATATTGATAAATGTGGACCGAGCAAGCGTGCTAAACCACTCTTTGGAATTATTTCCTCGTGACCGAATCGTCTTTGATAAACATGACAAACAACAACATTAGCAACGCATCACAAGACATAACATTTTTCGTATTTATTTGCCAGCTTATCTACGTATTTTATTTACGCATGATAACCTGCATCGCATTCCCACCCCCACCCCCCCCCCCCCTTTTCCCCCACAAAAAAAGGCCAAGAGATTACCGCCGCTAATGTACTTATTTCAATGTACATAAATTGGATTTACCATACTTAGCGGACTTTCTTACAGAAGTCCTATCACCTTGCCTGCCTAAACAAAAGCTTCCCATTACCGAAAGCAAATTGCGTAAGAAAATTTTGGTTCTCGGGAATTTTCGTTCCTTTACATTCCGAACATCAACTTGCAGCCATATAACATCCACTTCTTGAGCCTTACAAGGCACACCTTGCCGTGATATAATTAAAACTAATATACAACATAGGCTTACATATTAGTTACATCTCGATACATACCGAAGAGTTGTCTCTTCAAAACAACTCAAATTCCACATGCTCTCCCGTTGCCTTACACTCAAAATACTTTCCCTGTGAGGTCATGTCGGGAATTCCAAAATCACAAAACTCTGGAAACTCTGGAGGGACAGCACAGCGAATTAATGCCCAATTAAGGCCTTCAAAGAAGGGATGCTGTTTAATCTCAGCAGCTCCTTTCTCTGAACCCAAACGGTTTTCAGGCTCTTTAATCAACAACCCTCTTATCAGATCCCTGGCTTGGAAACTAATAAATGGGCTGTCAGGAAATCTGAGACTTTGCAATACCACATTGGCTAATGTTTCCTCATTCTTAGAACCTTTAAAGGGTGTTCTACCATATAAAAGTTCATAAAGAAAAACACCAAAAGTCCACCAATCAACTGCAGCTCCATGTCCCTCTCCTTTGATGATCTCAGGTGCCAAGTATTCATGGGTACCAACAAAAGAGTTTGATCTTGCATCAGTAGGCTCGGCCACAAGCTGTGGCAACGATCTGATCTGGGCAGCAAGATCAGCTTTCAATTTCCTTGCTTTAGCAGCAGTGGGTAAGAATCTAGGGCTGAAGCATGAAACTTGACAGGATGGCTCAATGCAGAATGGCTCAATGCAACTAGATTGTGCACAAGGACCAGATATCTTTGCTGGATCCACATCAAAAGATGATTTCAGAAGCGTTGGGCTTACAGCACACCTTAGTGAGAGGTCAAAATCAGTAAGCATAATGTGCCCATCTTCTCGAACAAGAATGTTTTCAGGTTTCAGATCGCGGTAAACAACTCCAAGCATGTGCAAGTACTCCAGTGCGAGAAGGACTTCAGCAACATAAAACCTGAATACATAGAAGATGGATTATCAGTATTCAACAATAGTTCAAGTGATATAAATCTCTAGTAAATCCGTATCCAACTTTTATTTTCATGTGGAGAAGAGAGATTCAAGTTTGGCTTAAAATAACACAAAACTGTTGAACAGAAAGTCAATTCAATTATGTTAGCAATTGATGCAATTTGCACCACTGTTGAGAAATTTCATGCATATTCAGGGTTAATTATTTAACTAGAGTACAAGTTTATCGGCAGATCTGTGCACTGCACATGGTTTTCATTAAAATTATTTTGACAGTTATTACTTATAACTAAACTTGATGTAGCATTGGTTTTACTTGCATTTAATTAAGTTTCTCTTGTTAATGTAAGGGATTAACTATGTAAATTTTTTTATATATACAGAAAATCTTACCAGATAAAGAGGTGAGAAGAAAGAAAAATAAGTACTTCTCCACAGAAACTGTCAAAACAATAATAAAAAATCCAAGCTGATAGAGCAAACAATATCTCAGGATAGCACATAGCTTCCATGGCCTTTTTTCTTTTTTATCAAAATATGTATAGAAGCTCCAGCAACTACCAATCCAGGTTTCCCCCATATGGTGCAGGGAAAAACTATTAATACCAACTTTTAATCAATAATCAATAATTAAAACAACCTTTTCTTTGTCAATGGTAGTAAAAGTGGCAATATTAAGGAAACCGCTGTAAAATGATGTCTTACTTTAAAAGCCCCATCAAGCAGTGACCAAAGAGTCACTGGGAGGATTTCAAACAAAATTACTATGAAAACCATGAGTCTATCCAAAAGAATGAATGGATGATTAACCAAGTAATCACGAAGTCTAATTAAATTAGAACAAACTATTGCCAATATTTCATAACTTCAGGGTTTACAAGGTAACGAACAGACTAAACAGTCCTTTTCAACTTATACAACACTCAACAGTGCATAAATATCCTAAACTGATGCAACACTTTAGAATTCATATTTGATAAAAGGCAATAATGAATCATACATTATACAGAAGAGATAAGTCAACACCCTATTTACAGCACTATATATGCCAGAAATGTATGATGAACCATGAACATGAGCAAGAGCATATTCTAAAATCCAAGCAAATTAACCAGACTTGTTGATACCACGAATTAGTTAAGGTATCGTATCATTTTGTTGCGGCATCAAAATTTAGTGATTGGAAGGCTGTATATATTTTGACCGAACAGAAAATTATATTTTAGTATAAATTTACAGGACATCTGTTCTTAGTATCATACCTTGCTGCTGGCTCAGAAAAACTTCTACCAGGCTGCTTCTGCCGTAGAACGTGAAGATCTCCTCCTGGGCAATACTCCATGACCAGACACGAAAAATTATCTGATGTGAATTGAGCATAGAGTGTGGGCAGAAAAGGATGATCCAGCTTCCTTAATATGTCTCTTTCAGTTTGAGCTCTAGACATCTTCTTCCTTCTTGCCAAAAATTCATTGTCCATAACCTTGATAGCAAATAAGCAATTTGTGCCAATTAATTCAGCAAGATATACAGTCCCAATGTCTCCACAACCAAGTTTCTTTAAAAGCTTGAACTGTCTCAAGCCCATGACTCCATGCTGCATTTGAGCTTGATGTATGGCTTCCCACCTAACATCCTTCGACATGTGAGGCCTATTGCCACAAGTAAACCCACTCGCATTGCTCTCATCACTGGTACTTGTACTAGTACTGTACTCACCCTGGCTACTCTTTGAACTTTGAGAAAATTCAAGTTGCTCTTTCAATATGGGGTTCTTTTTCACTTTTGCGACTGCTTTGCTTCTATTAGAGCTAGTTGATGTGGGAACAGGTTTATTTGCACTATAGTGCACCCTACTTGAGCTTACTCCATCTCCAGGAGTGGCAGAGTCTGATGCTATAGTATCTTGGCTCCTTTCTTTACTTGTATTCTCTAAAGTACACCGACACCTCTCACAAACCAGTTGTGTTGCACCAGGAGCTGACTTATTATTGATTTCATTGGATGTGGAAGCACCTAAAGCAGAACCAGAATCCTGCTTAAGTTTCTTCTTGTTCAAATTCTTGTTCTTCATGACCGATTTGACTGTATGGGCATTGTGGGACAGCTTGCTCATTCTATTCCCATTCGCTGAAGTAGATGTAGATGAGGAAGATACTGTTTGTAACTTAACTTTCCGACCAGCCTTTGATACAGATCCTTTATTTCCTAATTTTTTAGGGGCAGAAGCATTTTCAGGAAACTCTGATTTGCTTCCATCCGTATTAGAAAGAGATCGAGAATATGCGGATGTTTGTTTTCCTGTTTGACCAGGATCCATGTGCTGTGACTGAACCCCAACTTTACTTAATGAACTTACCAAATCACTTTCCATAGATGAAGTCGCAGTATCATTTTTGGTAGTTGCAATAGCAATTTTGGGAGAAGAATTAACACTTGCACTGGATGTTGTCATATTGGCAGTTTGATGAGATCGGGATATTTTCTCCAAGGAATTTGATTTGCTCTCTTCTGACACTAGCGATATTTCAATTCCACTCTGTTTACCCTCAATAAAGGAGGGCCCTGGTCGACTGGCTTCAGCTACAACTGAATTGTACAATGCCTTTATCTTCCCAACCTCAGATACTCTTGGAGAAGTTGTTGACTTTGATATTCGTTTCATAGCAGCCATTTCTGATGCCTTCGATATACATAGGTCTCTTAATGCCTGCTTCAGAGTTGCAGGCTCAGAGGTACCAACACGTGGAGACCGAGGAACACCCACTGTAATTGGCTTTTTCAAGGCATTTTTCATCTTAGGGCTTGTACCATCTTGTAAAAGACCCATGTCCCTCGATGAAGTTTTAAGGGTAATTGATTCAAAGAGCCTATTGATATCATTGTCTAGATTGTCCTTGTATCCCAGTTTCAACACTGGAAGCTTCTGATTTTTCTCGCCCAAACTAAATCTAGAATTTGGCTGATAAATCTTTGCAGATTTCCCTGTATTTAGCTCTTCTCCAGCTTCAACTATTTCACAAGTGCCAGAGAATGAACCCATGACAAAGTAAATTGAGCTATAACTTATTGCTTTTGGTGTAGTACAGCCAATGGAAGCAGGTTAATCCTCTATGTTCAATTTTATTCTAATTCATTTCACATGCAGTGTATCAGACATCATTAACTCACAGCATCTCAGGGATAGAGAAACTGCATTCCAACTTACAAAATCCAAACCATTCTTTGGTGAAATCAAATTTTAGGCTGAACCGTCCATCCACTATTTTTACCAGTGTGACATTCAAACCCTGCAATTTCCAACATTTTGTTGCATCAGCAATCCAAAAGAAAACGTGAAAGTTGTAAATAGAGTTAGAAAAGTGAAGTGCTAAACATGTGGATAAAAGGAAGAAGAGAGCAAAGGACAGTGAAAAATAGGCATCACCAAAAGCATAAGAGAAACTACAAAAATCAGTAATGCCATTGGGTTCGGACGTTGGCTACTTGCAGAAAAATGTCACTTCCAAGACTACAAGCATCAAATTGCACAAGCAACAAAAAAATTCAGTGAAAACAACTATTTCTGTCACATTTCTAATGGCCCAGCACTCTGAAGTGAATTTGAAAATTATGACAACAATCTATGTCTTAAAATTCATGAATTCAAGTATCCAGTTATTGGATAAAGTATAAGAGAAACTAAGAGGCAAATTACTAGAACTAAATAACAGAATGTTCTATCTGATCTATACATTTTATCTGGGTACAAATTTCTCATCAATTCAATTACGAGCCGCAATTTATACCAAGCATAACACTTTTTTCCTTGCGGCTTCTGCTAGTAAATAAAGCGAGACTCAAGTGGAAGGAACTGAACTCCTTTAAAGTGGAAACTATATTTTTTTAAAACCTTCCCCTCTCTGTTCAATCGATAGATCAGATGAAATGTGCAGCAAAATGAAGTTGCAACTCCGTTATTATCAATTCTTAGCACGACATCGTCCAATTAAGAAAATGAGGGGAAGGCATATGAATTCAGGATCGATTTGCTTCCCACAAAAGTACCCGCGACAGAAATTCAAACGGAAGAAATATATGTACATGTGGGAATAAATTAGAAAGACAGTTTCTTCGGCAGGACCTTGTTTGTATGTACATCAAACAACCACGGCTTCCTATATTGGAATTCAAAATCAGAAGTAACGAAAGTTCTTAAACCGCAAAAGAAAAAGTGGAAGTCTTAGTAAACAGATTCAGAAAAAGCAGTATAAAAATAAACACTGTTCATCAGAGCCATAACTTGTGAATGTACGGACAGAGTTAATACAACATTAGCCATATACAGTGGGATCGGAAACAGAAATAGTACCCGCAAAGGCCGAGAGACATGGGCACATTGACACGGGTTTCACCCAACAAATCCGTAGAAGTGCAAAAGAAATCGAAAGAGAGAACCAAAAAAACCCTAGGCGGGGCACAGAGCCGACGGAGAGGGAACGGAGATAGATACAGAAGGAGAAAGAGAGAGAAGAAGATGCGCAATGTGTATTACTGTCCTGCTTTCGGTACTGGGCACTGATTATTTTGTAAGAACATGGGCCCCACCGTATATGCTCCGTCTGGCGGACACAAATAGAAATATTTATTGGAAGGGCGTATAATATATAAATATTTTATATAAAATAGTACTTGGTGGAAAATGACAATATTAATATTTGTCGTCGTATTATGATGGTTGCCCTGCCCATCCCTTCTCGTTCTCAATAGCTACCTAAGCTGTTCCTGTCTCCCATTTGAAATGAGGTGACCTGAGATTTGCATTGCATTCGTATAAAAAATAATAAATTAATTAAAAAAAACATTACATAGCATAAACGTTCTTATTTATTTATTTATTTATTAACAGGTAGAGCAATTATTTATAAAATTTCTTTTTCATGCTATTAACATGTATAGTGGAGGACTATTCATTATATATGATATAACGTGGAGCTAATAATTGTTAATTAGAAAGCAGTAGTTAAACGTTTCAAAGGTCTGATAAATTAGTAATTTGCATACCAATACCATTCACTTTTCTCGTTCTGATAAACGTTTGTGCAAGCTACGTAGTTTCTGGGATATATGAGCGGAAATGGCTGGCTCTCAATCCCAGAACGAAGAAGGTCTAAATAGTAAATAGTGAAACTGCAGTTAATAATTCGGGTGCGAACTTTCATTAGAGTTAAATGATTGGGGAGGAAGACGTGGCAGAGGTGGATTGGATGAACTGTGGGCTAATGGCGATGGATCAAAACAGTGAAACCCAAAGAGGAGACAACTTGGATGTCGACTAACCAATCAGCGCTCCATTCAACGCCATCGATTTGTCGTACCAATCGGCGCTCCATTCAACGGGTACAGCTTATATTTGAGAGCGCAAGCCAAACAAAATCATTATACAACATCAGTTTTTGCTGTCTTTATGGAGGAGTAAGATTTGTTTAAAATTATGTAAACAGTTTTTCTCAAATTCTATACTTTAAATCAAACCAAAACTGTTTTTGTTTTTTGGGGGAGATTCAAAGAAACTGTTCAAAGTTTTAAGTTAATACATGACTAACTAAGCAAATAATTGACAATCGCTAGAATTGTATATCTACCATCCATTGACAAAAATAATAGGGCCTACCCAAGACTTAAATCAAAAGTCAAGTGGATTGGAATTAGCTAGCATGAGTAATCTTGGTACGTACTACCTAATGATGTGCTAAGTTGACCTAACATACATGGCCAAAAAAGACACGCATTAAATCTATAAATATAGAAATGGGTCACGTATTTTTATATATAGAATTTTTGGTAATATGAAACGGTGAAACTATTTGAGAGAGCGGTGGAGATGATATTGCCATAAGATGAGACACTATAAAGATTTTGGGAGTTGATTTACTTTTGCTGATAAACTGTAGTTGAAAAGTATTGAGAGCGAAAGCAGGATGGGTTGGCGCAGCGGAGATCACCAGATAGGGGGAGTGATGTTTCTTCTTTTGTGCAGAGCGGACAAGAGAAGGGGGGTCCTTCTCCTTCCCCGTGTCTCGAGACAGCGAAATTTTGAAAAGGGGTTTCAGGTTGCGTGAAAATGGCAGGTCCCATTTTAACAGCGACCCTTTGCCTCTCATCTTTCTTTTTCATCTTCGCCCTTTCACACCACGCGACGTTTCACCATATTTATTACTCTTATATATATATAATAATAATAATAATTCATTACAGGGGTTGCTCGTCCCTGTCAAAATTATTTCAATAAATTAAAAAGGGACTTCTGCCTCCCCGTCGACGCTCCCTTCTCTTTCATCGTATTCATTGTTCAATATCTCGTACGCAATCACATATGCATCGCCACCCAAACCTTCTCAGGAGTTCCTTTCTTTTTATTTTTTTATTTCTTTTAAGAAAATCTAAATTCAAATGTGGTTGCTTCTTTTCTTTAGATAGCTACTTGACTAGCATTAGCTAGTTGCGAAGCATACATGCCACATGCTCCTGTTATTTTCATCGCTTTCTTTTCTAAACTATATTTTTATCTCAATAATTTAGTTGCAATAAATTATTTACTTTAGCGTCCCTATCTTCTGCCAAATTCTGTTATATTCCATCCGCCATTGTTTTGTTTGCAAACCCCACCACCATGCCCACCATGCCTCCTTCCTGTTCTTTTCGTGTGTAGCAGTTGTAAATTAATAAGAATCCAAGGGCGGCATAAATTCCTGCGAGTGGAATAGCAGGGGAAGCAGCAGTTGCACGTGGGATGCGGTACCAACCATGTTTGGTTCAAAAGACATTGGGGACTTGTCTTCAAAGCCAAGTCCGAAAAGAAACAAGAACCCCAACTAGCTTCCCTCAAACCCAATACGCAATTACGTCCAAGACTGACTTCCAATTTCTCGCCTTTTTGGTAAAGACATGTTAAGGCTCTACCGCTCTATTAGTTTTCCATGGCAGCCCAAGCTAACTATGGGCTATGTTCTTCAAGGTTGTGATGTAATTAATTAGAAAGCCCAACATGAATCTACAAGAACAAAGGCCATTATTAATGGATGTAATTAAAGAATGTAATTTTGTCCTTCTCGAGCCGATGAATTCTTAACTCTCTGCTAGGTGAGTCACGCGAGCAGCGGAAACGAAAGCAGCTAATGTCATAGAAATTATACAAAAAATTTATTTTGAATACTACTATCACTAATTAAATGATCAATTTTTTTTTCATCATGATCAGCAAAAGAATTTATAATATCACAACACCAAATGATGGAACACATGACCGGCACGGCATAAGGGTTTTCCCCTAACCGCAAGCCTAACACATAGCGTGCACAAACATCTAGCATACAATCCAGAGTACATAATAAATATAACTGGCCACATATGCCACATCCAATATAAGAAAATATTGTGTGTATATATATATATATATATATATATATATATATATATATATATCTCATTAATCCAACATCTGTGATTCAACTTGGCCCATGGCCTCATAATACAAACATCGTTGTAAAATATAAAACTATTTTTTCAAACAACACATCAAACCTCTTGAAGAAACATAAGAGCATCTCCAATGCTGCAACCCTTATCAATTGCTTAAGTGGGCTCCACACTGCCATTTCATCACATTTTTCTCTAAGTAATTCTATATTACTTTTTACTCCAATGGTATAATTCTTGAAAATTGCTTAAGTGGGTCCCACGCTGAGCTTTATTTTTATTTTTTATAGCATCTCCATTTTTTTATTTTCCAAGGCCATTTCATTTTCCCATGGTTTCCAAGCCATTCGAGATCTTTTTTTCCACTCGGTTTCCAAGCCATTCGCGATCCTCTTTCTCATTTCTCCCGAGCCCATTTATTTTCCCTCATTTTGGAACCTCTAAGTTTCTTCTCCAACGCCTCCAGCATCTCGCCTCAAATTTCACAGGTTTCTAGCAATCCATTCTCGAAACCTCCAGCGTCGCCTCACGCCTCACGCATCGCCATGTTCTTCCCAAATCAACCAAGAATTCGTCGCATTCTCAGCCTCCAAAACACATCATCTTCGTTCTTCTTTCTTCCCCTGTTTCCTTTCTAGTTTGTTTTTTGTTTTTTGATTATGATATTTGGTCTGGTTGTTGATTTCTGTTGTTGATTTTGCGATTTGGTCCTCTATGGACCTTGATGCAGATGTGGGGTGATGAAAGGAACAAGTTGATTTTTGGAGACGTGGGGCGATGAAAGGAACGAGAAGAAATATCAATGCCATATTCATTCTTCTCCTTTTTCCTTTCTAGTTTATTTTTGTTTTCTAATTATGGGTTGTTGATTTCGTTTGTGGTTTTTGCGATTTGGTTCTCTGTCGACTTTAATGTTGGGGCTGATTATTTTGCTTTTTTGATTTCCAGTTTCTTTCGTCTCATTTCTGGTTCCACCTTGTTGATTTTGTTTTTGATTTTTGGTTGAATTCTGTTTTTCTTCTTGATTTCTGATTTCTTCATTTCTGATTTCTGGTGTTGTGGACTGATGCACAAGGCAGGAAGCATCACCAACGATATACCGGTCGATGGAGCCAACAATTATTTTATTGTTTTTTTTCTTGATTTTCGGGTTAAGCAACGTTGCTTGGATAAGCAACGGTAGCTCCACCGTAGCGCACTCCAATGGCATCTTAAATATAAGATGCGTTGCTTAAACATTTGTGGGACTTAAGGAACGCCCGTTGGAGATGCTCTAAGGACTTTGAGACAAAAGGTATTAAATTTTGATTCAAAATATCGTTTTGATAATTTTAAAATTAAAAATATTTTGAGATATTTTAAAAATTTTGTAAATTTTTTTTTTAAATATTTTAAATAATATTAAATAATTTTAATATAATATTAATGATATAAATATATAAAATTATATTAAAATTAATTCAAAATAATATTTATAGTTAAATAAACTCTTATTTAAATTTTAATAGCATTCAATAATTTTTTTTATATTTATCTTTTTATTTTTTAAATTCTTTCGTGATCTCTATCTTTAAATTTTTTTTTCTGTCGATCATAATTTTATTTTTATTTTTAAATATCTCTTTGTGAACATCTTTTCTCAATGTATTAAAGAGGGCCTCTCTAACCGGTGAAAAGTGGTGGGTGTCCACTAATGGCCATTCCTGGCTCGGCTCCGATAACGCAATTCCGGAAGGAGTCGGTAGTTGGGCACTGGATCCCTTCGGACCTGGAGAACGTGTGACGCTGGGTCGGGGTTTGGTGAACCAACTGGTACTTTCTTCTCTTTTTATTTTTTAATTTTTTTTCATCATTTTTATAATTTTTTTTAAAATGAAAACTAAAAAAAAGTAATATCATAAAAATAAAAATAAAAATAAAAAATTGATAAATATATTATAACTTATGAGAGAAAATAATTTAACATTAGATATGATGTAACGATACTTTTATTTATTTTTAATTTTTTAATTTTTTTTAATTTTTAAAATTAATTTAATATTTTTCTATCAAAATAATTTAAAATAAAAATATTTTTATATATAGAAACAATTTAAAATAAGAGTATTTTTACTAAAATAAGAATATTTTTATCTATTAAAATAATTTAAAATAAAAGTATTTTTATCGAAATAAAAATATTTTTATTAAAATATTTTGTAATATAATAATTTTAATCGAAATAATATAATTTTTTAATAAATATTTTTTTAATTTTAATAATTTTACTTCGTATCGATAATTTTAAAATAAAAAACGTTTTAATCGTTTAAATAAATAAAAAATAGTTCCCTGCTTCGAGGAAGGGGAGAGGACTACCGTACATTGTGTGTTGTTTATGTTTTTAAAAAAGTTATTTTTATCTCTTTAAAAAAAATTAATTTTATTAGAGAACGGTAACTATAAAATTCCATACTCCTAACTTTAAATTTGTACTCATATGAATAGATGTATCTCTATTGTTGAATTTCTGTGAGGTTCAAATTGTAATTTAGCTGGATAGTATTTCAAAACTATATTATTTCTAATACTTTTTAAGATAATATTTATTTTTTTATAAATTAATATACTTAAAAGTTAAATTTAAATAATCTCATATTGAATCCCTTCATCTCTCTCTATTATGCCTTTAATAACTTATATTATTATAATTTTGATCATTAAACGTCCAAAAGAAAATAAATTTTGTCCTCATATTTCGTTGCCAGGGACAATCTCACATTTCCAGTTTTATCTTTTCATTTTGCTCCCTATTATAGCCCAAGATTATTAATCTCTCTACAATCCTGGTTTGCTATGTGTAATTTAGTGCACCATTGAAATAAGAAAAGATCCAAGAATCCACTGATCAAGATTCAAGAAAGACAAGGCCACAAAATCATGCATGCGGAAAGTAAGGTCGGAACTGTTATATTTTGTGGGTGTATGCCTGTGGGGCAACTGTGAACTTTGGGTCCTGTCCTGTTGGCCACTAAAAACGGATCCAACAAAAACAGGAAATTTTCGTTTTTAATTGGTTGATTACTTGCTGACCTAGCCGAATAGCCAATGAATTGTCAAGTACAATCGAATAGAGAACAGAAAAGGGGCTGTTTGCTTTCGTCATTTTCTGTTTTCATTTTCATTGAAAACAGAAAACGAGTTTAAAAACGTATTTGTTGAAACTTTTGAAATATTTTCTTTGAAAATGTTTCTCAAAAGAAGCCCATTTTAGAAAACATCAAAATGTTATTTTCAACGTTTCTTTTGTAAAGTTGAGAAACTGAGAACAAAGAATGAAAACACGGTGGCATAATTGAAATTATAATGAAAATTTGAAAATAAAAATCATTTTCAGAAACTGAAAAGTAGAAAATGAAAACAAGGTGTTTTCAAACCAAACAGCCCCTAAATATTTTATGCGTTGACCCAAGGACTAGAATGGTTCCAGGGACAACCATTAAAAATGGGCATCTTTAAGATTAATCATCCACATATTTAACACTGGGTCCGAAGCAGTCCGCACCATTATAAGAGTTAAAAGATCAAATAACTGAATCGATCTCACCACAAAATCAAAGTTATCAAATATCAAATCAATCTATTTCATCGTGCGCCAGTTCCAAGCTCAGAGTGTGCATTAATTTGGATGCACCGAAGCTAAATTTACTCGGGTAAAATAGCCTCATCGACTATAAGAAAACTCCTGAAATATTGGTGAAGTACTCACGAAGTACATACACCGAAAAGAGAAATTTGGCCTAAATCATTTATTCAAATATGCATTTTAGAATATGTTGAATATTATATGTTTAGTAGTATTGACGATTTTCAAGCATTGTAGAAATATATGCATCCAAATAATGCAGTAAATTTTGTTACGCCTACTCTCTAAGAGCATAGATTTTCTATTCATTCATTAAAATTCCTAACAAAAAGAAATGGCAATAGTAGGACGTAAATCAAGACGAAATTGCAAGTCCATTATATCACGAAAGAAAAGCTTTCAGACTAAATTCTTCAACTAGGAAGATAATTAACTTGAATGACGCTAAATTACCATTTAAAACAAAACTGTAACAAATTAGCAGCTCTAGATTGACAATGTTCTGGAGAAAAGAAGCTGAACAGCACACTAATTAGTCAAAGAGACTGAAGCCCATGTCCTGCATCACAAATTGACGGAGAAAGAATCAGGTAACCATGTGTTAGTCAAGCTACAAGAATTGGACCTCATAATTGAAGAAGTTTAATTGTGCATAGCAGACAAACAAAAAACTTACATCATCGGATTCCTCTTTCTCCTCGACCTTTTCCTCTTTCTTTGCCTCAGCTGCTGCTGGAGCAGCAGCAGCACCACCTCCACCAGGAGCAGCAGCCACTGCAACAGCACCACCACCTCCGCCAGGAACTGACGCCAACTTTTCCCTACCGGCGGCAATTAGCTCTGTTATGTCTTTACCCTTTACTTCGGACAAAAGAAGTTCAATCCTATCATCATCAGCCTCTATTCCAACTGCACATTTACATATTAAGAAAATGAGAAATTTCGCTCTTCCTCAATCTTCAAGGTACTATATATAATGTAATTACAGGAGTTACAAATACAAACGCGCCAATGTTTTGATTTCATAATATAAAGGCATCCAGCATCTACTCAATCTTATTATGTAATTAACATTTGTACAAATCCCGTGGAAAATGAAAAAAAGTACCAGAGCCAAGGATGTCCTTGATGTCGGCGGAGGACGGGGCGGTGTTCCCTCCCAAAACGGCCAGCAAATAAGCAGCGACCACCTTCATTTTCTGCCAAACTACCCTTAGACAATCACAATCAGGGCAACATTTGCCATAAACTCAAGAGATTTACAATCACAATAGCATACAAATGAAGAGGAAGAGGGAGAGAGACTACCTCTGTGCAGATCGGATCGGAAGAGAACAGCGAGAGAGCAAACGGCGACTTCAGACGCAGACTAACAGAGCTGGCAAGGTCTCCGTAGTTTCATAAATAGTGCCCCCTGCTAGGGTTACTTTTTACCACCCGTACCCGCATGGGAAATGGGAATCCAGAAATCATAAACCCGGAGCCCCAATTATCCGCTGGGTTTCTCGAATGTGCATTGGGCTGGGCCGAATGCCATTTTATACCACAAACAAATGAAATGAACTTTTTCCAAAAACAAAACAAACGACTCGCTGAGTTCCGGAAAATGGCAAGAAAGGTGTCCACGATTCAGAGTTTAATGTATTTTCAGAAAGTGTTTTGTTTTAAAAGTGTGTTGCTCTTTGTTTGACGACTCTCTGTTCTTTTATCCTAAACCATGGACTTAGACTTTATATTGATGTTTTATCCCACTTTAATCTCTTGGATTGATTATGGCTCAAGTTTGGCGATGTATTCCTCAATCCAAAAAAAAAAAAAACTCATATAACTACAATCTTAGTTTAAATAGATGTCTCGCTTAAATATATTTTTTTTATGTGAATGAAGTATTACAATTTGTTACTAAAATTTATGAAAATGGAAGCGATTGTTGTGTTTGAGGAGAATGTTTTGCCCTCTTTTTTTTTTTTTACTTTACCATATAGTGCTTGCGCTTTAGTCAATTCGAAACATGGGAAACACAAATCAGTCCGATTGTCGTGTTTGTGAACTTCACACTGGTAAGTTTTAGTCGATATTTTCTTTATTCAATTGATGTGGAGGAGAGGGTACAAAGCGAGCAAACAAGCGGCAATGGATGCATATAGAAACTATAATTTTACAACTTTCATTCATTCATTCAAATATAAAATTCCAATTTTGTATGATAAATAACATTTTCTTAGATAAAAGTCATAATTGAAAGTGGGTTGTTGGTAATGGTGTAGAAAAAAAAAGGTGGTACTGGTAGATATGACCAGTTTAAGCCATTAAAAGATGCCACGTGAAAACGCTTGCAGGGACTTGGAAGGATACTCACGAATTAAGAAAAAGGCCACTATATTAATTAGTTACTTAATTTATCCGATGGTATGTAATTTATACTATTCATTTTGAATCAACAGTTGCTCTCGAAAATGTATATTCCATTTTAATATACAAACGTAAGCTTCAAGAATAACCCATGTGGTATAATTATGACTGGAGTTCTCTGATAACGAAATATGAAAAAACCAAATTGAAGAGAAACTTAACCAGAACTAGTAATTTTGAAGGACAAGTGGTACTGGACTGTTCCTTATAATCAAAGTCAATTACTAAAAAAATTTATTTTTAATGGGGTCAATTAAAATAAGAAAAAAAAAAGATGGCCTGTTGGGGTTTCAACCTACTCTGTTTTATAATGATGACAGTAAAGCCGCGTGGAAAATAATATTGGATGGACAAGTTGAAGTCAAAATAAGAAATAGAGAATTAACAATTAGACTAGCTAGATTAGTAAAGGATGAAAAATGCCTTTCACGTGGAACCGAGCTAGTTAAATTTCTAGGGAGCAGGTACAAGGCCATCGATGGTCTGTGGACAATGTAGTAAACCAGGCAAAAAAGAAACGCAGCACAAATTTGACCCTATATCGACGGCACATGCCAATCCAGAAACGCCGCACGAATTTGACCCTAATTCGACGGCCTGTAATTTAACGAGCTACCCTCTGTTTACGTGTTTTTGCAATAAACGATCCTCATTATACCCACACCCAACTCCAGGACACGAGTAATTGGCCTTGTGTAATATTCGGAATATCTGTATAAATACTTTATTTGATAATTACATTGATTAAGTAAAATTATCTATAGTTAATAATATAATTAAGTGTGTCGAGCAAAGCAGTATACATGTGGGAGCCATGCCTTTATAATCTTCCTTGTCAATAATGATATTGAAAGACTAGCTGGAGTAATCAACTTTGGGGTTTGGATTAGAAATCACGATTTATGTTAGGACGGCATAATAGCATTTGTGTGCTGCCAAATAGTTGTACACTATTAAGTCTATTTAAAAAATAAAATTTATAATTTATTAAAATTTATCTATCAGTATAAATATTTTTACATTAAAAAAAATAGTGTTTGAATAAATTTAAATAAGTAACTTATCTATTTTTAATAAATTAATTTTAACTGATTTTATAAATCAATTTTTTAAATTTATTGAAAATTTTTTTTATGAAAACTCAAATTCACATAATCAATAAGTTATTTTATACTTTTACGAGTTAAAATTTAATCAAAATCATATCATTCATTTTTTTTCTTCCTTCAAAATTATATTTAAATATTTTTAAAAATATTTGTAAATTTAAAAAATATTTTTTTAAATATTTATCTAAATATTAAATAATTTAATTTAAAAAATTATTTTTTATAAATATGTTTTATATAAAATTTTATTCTATAAATATTTAATTAAGTTACATGTTCAAACTGAACCTACGACGCAATAACGTGGAATTGCACTACATGATATGTACGGAGTATTGGCGCAGGAGAGCCATGCGCCGTCACTCTTGGGTAAATTGAAATTCTGCCCATCGCCACACTTGGACTTTAAGGAAGGAAGGGTGGACCACCGTCTTTCTACTAAATATGTTTCAGCTCTCTATTCTTTTCCCAATCTATTCACTCCTTAATTTGTCAACCATCTCCTCCCAGTTTACCACGCGCCTCCTATACAAAGTCATGCTTCCATCACGTATTTCCAGTTTTTGTGTATTTCCTACAACATAATCACTGTAATTTCGTGACCACGAGAAAACATTGTAGGAAGAGAAAATATATATTTCAAAAAAATATAACAAGAGCATATTCAAAATAAAAGATGTTGGCATAACTTTTAATATAAAAAAGAAAGTAATTATTGTCATTTAATAGAATCTTTAATTTTATTAAAAAACCACAAAAATGACAATAAATGCAGGCATTAATCCCCCCCGGGGGGGGGGGGGTTTAGCATTAGACAACTTGAGGTCAGAGGGGTTAAGCAACAAAAAATATTTGTATTCCTTTTTCGTCTTGTACGTAATTTCACGTCGTTTAGCAAGGTGGACGTGGCGTTGGAACTTTGAAGACAGTGGGGTAAGTGAAGTCTTGCGGGGAGCGCGTATCAGTTCAAACTGAACTGGTGAAGAGGTTTCCCGGTGATTCCATATATATATATATATATATATATATATATATATATATATATGTTCTCTCCACTCTCTAAAAGCATTAACACCTTTCTCTGAAATCTCCAGTGCTCTGATATAATCTATCCAAACGTGTATACCTCCCACAATTCCCTATCTCCGGGTATCGATTTCTGTGAAAAACTGATACTACTATTTTCTATAGACTGACCTCCCATGGAGCTTCAAACTCACTCCCTCTCTACCTTTGACCTCCACTCAAACTCATCATTTTCCTACTCCCTCGACGCCTTGTCCTTTCCCCCCTCTGACATTCATTCCGACCAGTTCTGTGACTCCCGAGCTCCCGATTCTTCATACTCGAGTCCTTCGCTGATGGATGATCCTCATTGTCGCCACTCATCTTCCAATGGCAGACCCACTCAGAAACCGGTGGTGTCTAACGCGCTGGACGGCGCGTGTCCTCTGACGAGTGCTGCGCTCCAGGTTCAGAAGGTATACAGGAGTTACCGAACCCGGCGGAGGCTAGCAGATTCTGCTGTGGATGAGCTATGGTGGGTGCTTGGAAATCGCGCTCTTTTTTCCCTATTTTTTTCTTCTTCATGACAAATTGACAATCGAATAATGAAGTGACATTCATATTTATGAAGGGGGCAAGCGATAGACTTTGCAAGGCTAAACCTCAGTACGATTTCATTCTTCAATTTCCCCGAAAGTCCGGCATCAAGGTGGAGTCGGGTCAAATTGAATGCTTCCAAGGTATTGCCTCAGTTCTTCTTAATTTTTTAGCTTTGCTCTGAGCTGTAGTCTTACCATTCTTTAGTTACTATAGGCTATGGCGTGGTTTTGACGAAACGGGTGTTCTTGATTTCTTAAAAATACGATTTGAGTTTCATTTTAAGTAAATTTGAACTGTTTGAGCAGGTGGGTAAGGGTTTATCCAAGGATGCCAAAGCACAAAAGTTGGCTTTTCAGCATTGGATTGAAGCTGTAAGTACTGTTCTCGGCCCTCTTAATTTTTCTTTTTCATTTTTTAACTTTGGGTTTATCTTTTGGCATGCTTCATGCTTGATTCCCTAATTCTCATTTTAATTGGTAATAAACTTGAACCTGTAGATTGATCCACGCCATCGCTATGGGCATAACTTACATATCTATCATGAGGAATGGTGTAACACTAAAGCTGGTCAGCCATTCTTTTACTGGTAAGACTAATCTACTGGAGAAAACTCTACCTTTTCCTCCTTTTCTTTTTGGGGATGTTTGGGTGATTGAAATTTTAGCCTCTCGGCTTAGAGGCTCAGGGACAGTCAATATCATAAACAGCAGTTAGGGACGCAAAAGAGTTAGCTGTAGATTATACGCACAAGAAAATTTCTGAGTGCAAATGCTATGGAAATTTGAAATTACCATACAGTACCTAAATGGTCAAGGCATTTAAGGATCATCCCTTATAATATTATAAACTATTCGTGGTTGAAACAGGAAAAGTTGATGCTTCATCCCTGAAATTTTGTTATCATATTCGACAGGCTGGATATAGGAGAAGGGAAAAATGTTGATCTCGAACAATGCCCGCGATCAAAACTTCGAAAACAGTGCATCAAGTATCTCGGACCTGTATGTGCTTCTCTGAATCGAATTTAGTATTGTCTTTGTAGTAGTTAATATTGAATGTATTGACTTGAACTGCATTGTTTTGAAAGTTGTGGCTTATTGCTGCTTTCCTGACACGTTGCTCCATATTCTTCTACCCTCTTTTCGGTTGGTTCTTATTTGCCTAATTTAGCAAGAGAGAGAACATTATGAATACATTGTGGAGGAGGGAAAAATTATCCACAAGCGATCCGGAGATCTCCTTCATACAAACGAAGATTCTGAGGGTGCCACTGCCAAGTGGATATTTGTGATGAGCACCTCTAAGAAACTTTATGCTGGCCAGGTAACCATTTAAGCTCATTTACATTTTCTAGGTTCCTATTTTCTCAAACAGGCAGTCAGGCATTCTGCCATGTATTTCCAGAAAAAGAAGGGATTATTCCATCATTCTAGTTTCTTGGCTGGAGGAGCTACATTAGCGGCAGGTAATCTGGTGGCCGAGCATGGTATTCTTAAGGTATAAAATCTACTTCATAGGTTGCAATTGCATGATTAAATTGTCATCACAAAACATCTAGCAAGATCGTGCTAATATGTAGCATCTATCCTCAATGGGTTTGGATTTTTCAGTCCATCTCTGCATATAGTGGACACTACCGACCAACAGATGACTCCCTTGACACATTCGTATCATATCTCAAGAAAAATGGCGTCAAGCTTGATGAAGCTGAGGTAATTGATTAGCATCAGCCAATTTCTGTATCGATTAATTTCTGGTTGTTTTTCTTGCAAAATCTTGAGCGTAGCAAACAGTTTTTGGCCAAATTTTAGTTCTTCAAAATCTTTATAATTTGTGAGGAGTTTCGCTGCCTCTGTTTTATTTTTTAAATCCTCCTCTTCTTGCGACACTTGGAAAATTCTGGTTCTTTAATTTGCAAAGGATGTTTGTTCATCTGCATTATGCATGGACAGAACGTGTTAAGAAAAAAAAGAAGGAAAAAATTGGTATCAATTGCTTGCATTTTTAGTTATATAAAATTGATTCACGTTTTCAGATATGTAAGGCAAATGAAGACTCTGATACTTACGAGGACGGCAAGCTTAGTAAAAGAGCAGCAACATCCGAAGTTTCAAGCACTAGCGAAATTCCCGAACCTGGAAATTCTGAGAAAGCTGAGTTTATCCCATCCTCAGTAAAGGAAGCTCCTCAACCTGAACACGTCAGTAGTTTTAAAAGAACTCTATCGGGTGGTCTTCAAAGCCCAAGGTCTGAGGTGCCTAAGACAGCAATATTGCAAAGAATCAATTCCAAGAAGGCTGGGAAATCCTATCAATTAGGGCATCAACTTTCGCTGAAATGGTCAACAGGAGCTGAACCTAGAATTGGGTGTGTTGCTGACAACCCTGTAGAGCTTCGAGCACAAGCTTTAGAGATGCTTAACCTTTCCCCAAAATTCCCCCCCTCCCCTTCATCCTACCGGCGGATTAGTGGACTTGTATTCCCTCCAGCGCATCCTGCACCCGATCACACTAGCAGCAATGGTGATGGGTCTTACGGCAATTGAACTACTTTAGAGAGCCTTAAATTTATGCTTCCTTACTGGATGCTCTGCTAACCTAATAGGTTAAGGACTTGTGTTATCTCACAGCGTCCAATCATAGTTATCATCCCACCTCATGCTTATTTCCACTAAAATGAAGAGAATTCAGCAAGTGCTTAATGTGACCAGCGATACTGGAAGCATTATGCCAGATTGAACAAAATTACAGACTGCGCACTTGGCCTCCATACAGCAAATATTATATATATATATATATATATATATATATATATATATATATATATATATATATATATATATATATATATATAATTGTAATGAATTGGGACATTTTTATTTGGGATATTTGAATCTGCAACGCATTTGTGGTAGTGGGAAATGCCAAAAGGTGTTGCCACAATGATATTCTGAATTTTGGGAAAAATTGTATCCGTACAGTGAATTGTAAGATTATTTCAATATCTAAATACGATTTACCCAATTAAATATATTATATTTAGACTATACTTGAAAGTAAAATGATTAAATATTAACCTCTAGCCATTGTTTTCTTAAAATGAGTTTTGCAACCGTAAGAAACTCTTCTAAATTAGATTTAATTTATGTGATGGTATACAAATTTTTTTTGATCATCATCAAAATAGTTTAGAGATCTCTTTTATTTATAAGAAATTTTTCAACGTCTCTTTTTATCAAAAAGTTGTTTGAAGCAATAATATTATGACAAAAAGTGTGGGTCACTTTCTGAATGTTGCTAACGTTCATATGAACGTTAGCAACTTCCCACCTCATATGGGACATTCGGGCTACAACAACAATCTATATTCTCCTACTTGGTCCGAATATCTTTAAATTTTTGAAGAAGTTCAAATGCACGAATCATGACAGTAAATCCTCTATATGTGAGTATTACCTTCCATGTATTACAATACACTTGTTTTCATTAACTCAATGAATAAGTCTTATACTTATTCTGAATCCTCTTAATGTTGATTTTTTCTCTAAGCATAAATGTATACACAAAAATGAGAAAATCAACTTCAAATGAATAAATGCTTTATCACAGATGATATTTATATATCATATATTAAATATGGAATGAAGTCTCATTCTTATTACATGATCCCTAAAGCTTATAGGTGGCATGCCTTTTGTCAGGAGATCAGCAATCATTAGCTTAGTCTTAATATGTTCAATGAAAATTTTATTTTCCTTGACACGTTCCCGAATGGCTAAGTATTTAATGTTGATATGTTTATTTCGATTTTCACTTTTGTTATTTTTAGTTAGAAAAACTGCAGCTAAATTGTCACAATACATTCTTAATGGCCTAGAAATTGAATCCACAACTCTAAGTCTAGTAATAAAACCCTTAAGCCATACACCATGTGAAATTGCTTTAAAATAGGATACGAACTCAGCTTCCATGGTAAAAGTAGCAATTAATGTCTACTTCGCACTTCTCCAAAATACGGCTCCGCCAACAAATATAAAGATAAGTTTGATGTTGATTTTCTAGAATCAACACATCTTGCAAAATTCGCATTTGAGTTGCCGACTATCTCAAGATTTTCAGTTCGTTTGTACATCAACATGTAATCTTTAGTACCTTTAAGGTACTACATTACCTTCTTGGTAGATTTCCAATGGTCTAATCCTGAATTCCTTTGATATCTACCTAACATTTCAACTGCAAAAGTAATGTCAGGTCTTGTGCAAACCTAAACATATATAAGGCTTCCAACAGCAGAGGCATAAGGAATGTTACGCATTTGTTTCCTTTCAAAATCATTTTGCAGAAACTAGTTCAAGTAGAATTTATCACCCTTCACAATGGATGCTATACTCGGTGAACAGTTTTTCATTCGAAATCTCTCCAACACCTTATTGATATAGGTTTTTTGTGCTAGACTCAAAATACATTGAGTTCTATCTCTATAGATCTTAATGCCAATGACATAAGATACATTACTCGTATCTTTTATGTCAAAATTTTTAGAGAGAAACTGTTTCACCTCATATAACAATCTGTTATCATTCGTTGCAAATAGTATATCATTCACATACAGCATAAAGAAACATATTTTATTTCCACTGACCTTTTGATATATGCATTGATCCATGACATTCTTTACAAAGCCAAATGAAGAGATAATAGCATGAAACTTTAAGTACCATTGACGGGAGGCATGTTTCAATCCATATTAGATTTCTGAAGCTTGCACACTAAATGCTCACCAGTACTAGAGAAAAATCATTCAGGTTGTTTCATATATACCACATCTTCTAGATTGCCATTGAGGAGTGCTATTTTTACATCCATATAATGCAACTCTAAATCAAAATGTGCTACTAATGCCATTACAATATGGAGAGAATCTTTTTTAGATACAGGAGAGAAGGTCTTCGTGTAATCAATTCCTTTCTTTTGAATAAATCTCTTGGCCATGAGTCTTGCCTTATATCTTTTTATGTTACCTAACGAGTCCTTTTTTATCGTATAAACCCATTTACATCCAATGGTCTTACAACTATCAAGTAAGACAAGATTCCAGACCCCATTAGATGCCATGAAATCAATTTCTTCTTTTATGGCATTGTACCACAATTCTGATTGACTGCAATTGATAGTTGGTAAAAATATCTCAAAATCATTTGCAGCTCCAATATTGTAGTCAAACTCTTGTAGGTACACAGCATAATCACTAGGAATTACTTATCTCCTTATCCTAGTTGACCTTCTTAATGTTGGTTCAATATTCTCTTGTAGATCATGTTGCTTAACTGGTTCAGATTAACTTGGTTATAGTCAACATTTTGTGAATGTTTAATAATTGGTTGTTTAATACCTATTGAAATTTGAGAGGTATGTATAACAATCAATCTTTCACTTGATGTGGAAGCCTTGTTACTAATATGATCATTTTCAGAATGTGAGTTATAAATTTGATCACTCCTATTTATTAAGTCATTCTCAAGAAATTTTGTATTTCTTGACTCCACAATCCTAGTGCTATGAGATGGACAATAAAACATGTATTCCTTGAACCTTTCAGCATACCTAATGAAGTAGCTACTAATGGTCATTAGGTTCAGTTTCTTTTTTTGTGGATTATAAATTCTTACTTCTGACGGACATCCCCCAACACGCATATGTTTTAAACTCGGTTTCCAACCTTTTAATAACCCAAATGGCATTTTTTCAACAGCCTTGGTTGGAACTCGGTTAAGAATATACATAGCCGCCTTAAGTGCTTCAGTCCACAAGAATTTAGGAAGTGTGGAGCTACTCAACATGCTTTGCGCCATGTCTAATAATGTTCGATTTCTTCTTTCTGCTACACTATTTTGGTTCGGAGAATCAAGCATGGTGTATTGGGCAACAATCTCATACTTTTAAAGAAACTTAGAAAATGGATCGGGTGTTTGTCTATTTTCAGTGTATCTACCATAATATTCACCACCTTTATTTGATATCACTATTTTAATTTGTTTTTCATAGTGATTCTCTACTTCTGCTTTGAAAATTTTAAAGGCATCAAGTGCCTCATGTTTATTATTAAGCAAGTAGAGATACATGTATAGTGAGTAATCATCAATAAAGGTGATGAAATATTTTTGAGTATTATAGTCCAAATCTAAACAACAAATGTCAACATGTATGATTTCTAATAAAACAAAATTTCTCTTGGCACTTTTCTTAGTCTTATTAGTATGCTTTTTTTTAATGTAGTTTATACAAGTGTTAAAGTCAGTAAAGTCAAGAGTATTAAGTACTCCATCTTTTATTAACTTTTTCACCATCTCTATTGAGATATGACCTAATCTACGATGGCACAACATAGAGGATTCTTCATTAGTAACACTTCTCTTAATACCTATGCTACTAGAAACATGCAATGAATTATTTAATAAATTATCATTCAATTGAATTTGGAATAGACCATCACAAATTGTACCATTTCCAACAATATCATATTTATAAATCAATTTAACCATATTATTCGAAAATTCAAAAGAATATCCAAATGGTATAAGTTTTGAAATAAAAATTAAGTTTCTAGAGAAACTTGGTACATAAAAGGTTTTATCCAAAATAATATAAAACTAGTATTTAATACTAATTTGCATATTTATATAGCCTCTACGCATGAGTCCATCCTATTTTCTAAATAGATGTTTTGCTCACTGCCCATCAGCTTCCTTTAGCTTAGAAAGCCTTGCAAGGTATTAGATATATGAATTGTTGAACCAGAATCAATCAACCAAGTGTTACTATTAACATATACCATATTAAATTCATAATAAAAGTAAAAAATTGAGTTACCTTTCTTTTCAAGTCACTCCTTGAACTTGATACAATTTTTCTTTACGTGTCCCTTTTTCTTATAGAAAAAAATACTTTGATTCTTTCTTGATGTTGATTTTAATGGAAATTTTCCCTTTTTCCTTTGCTTTGAGCTTGTCTTGATTCTTTTTTTGTATTACCTTGTGCACATTCAGCTATAAGCATTCCTTCCTCTTGAATACACATGGTTAGAAGTTTATTTATGAACCATTTTTCATTATATGTGTTATAGGATATTTTGAATGGCCCATATTGATTTGGTAGAGAGTTCAAAATGTAATGCACAAGAAAAGAATCTGATAACTCAACCTCAAGCATCTTTAATTGAGCTGTAACATCCCTCATCTGCATGATGTGCTCTCGCACACCCTTTATCGTAGTGAGCTTTATTAATGATAACCTTGTAATTAAGGTGTTTGCTAAAGCCTTATCAGAATATTTGAATTGCTCATCAATGGCTCCAAGCAAGTTTCAAACATTTGTATGCTCTCCCAATGATTCCCGAATACTAGTAGATATTTTAGTTTTAATGTACATAATATTGAGGCGATTAGATCGCTCCTAGCATTCATAAAGAGCAATATCTATTTGACTGCTAGTATTCGTGATTGTTGGCAGTTTATCTTTTCTGATTGCATAATCAAAATTCATACACCTTAATTGGAGGAGAATTTTCTCCTTCCAAACTTTATAATTATCACCATTTAGTTCAGAAACTTGAAAATTAGAGAAGTTAATTGTTGAAAAAACTACGTAAATGTATATATATGATCAATAATTGAAGCAACTTTAAATCAAAAATCATGTTTTATCAACATAAAACATGTTCAATTAATGAAGCTAGTGATATAAAACTTACTTGTGGGTTAAAGTTTTAATTCAATAAGATTCACCTAAAATTTTATGACAAAACTATCAAATTACATACTCTAATTCATAATTTATGTGGGTAAATTATGAAAATAATATGATATTTTATTCTAATTAATTATATAAATATAATAAAATTTTTTGTGGAAAAAAATTATTATATTAAATATAATTAATCACAATTAATGTCTTATGTGATATTTTCTTAATTTTAATACATAATTTAATTAACTAAAAATATTGTAGTTAATCTTTAATCAATTAAAATTATATAGATCACTAGACATTAAACTTAAATTTTATGAGAATAAACTTAAATTACATAATTTAACACATATTGAAATTGATTTATATGTTGTTATATGTAAATAATATTATCACAAAATTACATAATTATAAAACACAATATTATACATGCTCTTAATATGATTTTATACATAAAATGAGTATATAATTTGAATTGCATACATATAAAACAAACATATATATGTTATAATCTCAAAATTAAGAAAAAAATCACATAGATTTAAATTAAAAGTGAGCATATGAATTTATTGTGAATAATAGATTTTATATATATTCAGTGACAAATTCGTTAAGAAGAATGCTATTAGTGTAGTGGCTGAGGGCTTGGACTCTCAAGGTGTTTATGTTTGAATTCATAAAGAACATATTTTTATATTTATTTCAATACATGTGAAAACTAAATTGATAAATATAAAAATGACCACATATATAATTGTAAACGCAGCTTCGGTGCAGCAGTAAATATATCAGTCAAAAGAGGTATTGAGTTCAAGACCAAGAGACTGCAGTAGAAATTTCTTTTAATTTTTTATAATCCAAAAAATTACTATAACATCGTCTTCTTCCTTTAGCCAGGTCAGCTTGACCCGATTGTTAATCAGATACAACCTACTTTGAAAATTTATAGTTTTTTCATATTTTTTACATCTAAAAATTACTTATTTTATATCAAAATTTTAAGAAATATATTTTTTAAAATTTTTTAATATCTCTATATGTCAAAAATATCAAAATACTTTATCAAAAATTGTTTACAGCAACAACCAAAATATAAAAATTAAGAATAACAAGAAAGATATTTAAACTATTTTTTAATACCAACTGTAACATTATTTAAATATCTAATACGATTTACTCAATTAAATACACAATGAATCACATAATTTGGTTGCCATTGATAGGTTGAGATTTGGAAATGATCAACTGACAATTCACCATTATTTCTGCGCTAGCTGGACGAGGTCTTCCCCACAAATTTGTAGGCAATTAATTTATTCTTGGCTTATCATAGTGCCTTGCGCGATTAACAGTTAACGGCACTCACTCACGTGTAAATAACAGACACGTATTGCCGCAGCAGCCAATAGTTAGATGAAACATTATCAGAGACAAATAAATAATTAAGCATCGAGCATATATTTATTTTTTCAACATTCATTTCAATTTTGACAGGGAAAGACATGACAATTTAAGTGACGTTTAGCCTTTTCCATTACAACACTAGTGAAACTTAGGACACATCTATTTTATAGCTATATATGTTTCTCATATTAGCAATTACGATTACTGCTATTTATTTAATACCCAATATATAAACTTGTTGATATGATTTTTTTGTCAATTTCATTAATCATATTTCTTATTTTTAATATTTAGAGATATGAGCTGTAAAACTTTAGGAGGCAGTTGACGCGAAACCCTTTTGTTTTTTGGCACGAAAACTTGAAGGACAAAGAGATGCCAAAAACCAAAATCACTGCAAAATGAGCTGCAGCCTGCGTTATAATGTGGGCCCCAAATACCTCGAGGAGGGCTCAGATATGGGCCCTTAATGAACCATTATTCCTCAACAAAACAAGTTTTTCTTTGTACCAAAACATTATTTGTTTAAAAAAATAATTATATAAAAAATTTAAAATACATTTAGTTTGTAAAAAAAAAATTGTATTTTTTATTTTTTATAATTTTAAAAATATATTTAATTTATATTTATATTTTTACTATTTTTTAATTATATAATTATAATTTTATTTTTATTACTTAATAATTATATAAATAATAAAATATTATATATATAATTTAAAATAATTATAAAAATATCACAGTTATAATATATTATAGTATTAAAAATTATAAAAATATTTTTTTTGATATTTTTAAAAAATTTAAAAATATTTTTTAAAAATAAAAAATAAATATATTTTTATACTTATTTTTTATTTTTAATAAAATTAAAAATTAAAAACAAATAAACCAAACATGTCATTATATTTCTTGAGTTGAGGGTTTTCCATGTATGATTGACTTGATTAGCCGCTCAATTATCGTTTCAACGCTAAACCGTCGTGGTAGGGGCCGACTTTCGTAGTGCGGGAAATCGCCTACGTGGCCAATACCGAAACGTGGCAAGCACAGATACATGGGCGTTTCTTCGTAAAGATGTCGAGTTATGAGTTGGCATGCCACGTGGCATTCATATACATTCTGTGCCTGTGGGCTTCTTCTGCTAACCAGCAACACCCTGCGCCCCGCTTCTGTTCCTTCCTTTCTCTCTCTGTTCGCAGTTCGCGCACTATCTTACCGTTCACAGAGTACTGTAATACTTCATCTCTCTTTGTGTGGTTTCTCTCGGTCAGCGCCATGGACTCAGAGAAGCGATGTGCATCAAGTTCTTCGTCTTCATCTGCGTGGGCGGAGGGGTTTGGTAGCGAGACGGATCGGTTGGTGAAGACGGAGATTGAAGCGGCGGAGACTCTCGCTGACTTGGCGCAGTTGGCGATGCGTGAGACTGGCTCTGACTCCGGAGAGAAATGGTGGAAGAAAGGCAAACGAGGCAGAAGGCGATTCACGCGTGAGTCACCGACCGGTGACTCGGGGTTGAACACGCTCGACTCGGTCTCAAAATGTCGGGATCTCTCTCGGGTTAGTTTTTATCGTACCCATGCTATTCCTCTCCGCTTTCGATCCTTTTTTTTTTATTTAATTATACATTTGCAGTCAAAAATTGTGGTCCCAATTACGCGATTTAAGTAAACAGAGAAATATTACTTTTGAATACCAGTCAACTATTACAAATAATAGTATATACTAGTCATTAATTTGAAAGGTACCATTCAAATGACCATTTCACATTATGATGGTAGATGATTCAGTTTTCCGAAATTGATCAAACCATAAGAACAAAGTAATGACTGTTCCACTGTTCTGAACGAACTTAGAAACGGACATTTATGCGTTTTCAGTTTTCACCTTATAATGTGGATGCTTGCATTGGCAAAGTGGAATTCTAATCAAGTACAAGCCCAAGGCTCATCAATCATTCACCCTCTTTCTGCAAATTCAGCCTTCAGCTTCAGAGTTCGGAGATAGCATAGTGTATAATTATTTCTAGTTGCATTTCCCTATTTGGAGTGGAAGTTTCAGATTCCTGCAGTATCCCTCTTCATGGTGGGTTAATGTGATTAAATTTCACTACCCCTTTTAGCTCCGCTGCAACCATGCTTCAGTGTGGATCATCTACTATCACCCCATGAATACACCTTTTTCTTGCTTATCTACTCAGAGCACGCGAATTTGACTTGATTTGAAGAAAATTTATGTCATGGGCTCCAAAAGAATTTCATCATAATGCTAGTACCTTATACGTTATATAGTTTAGGATCCTAAGCTAACAGATGTGACCGAGAGGATCTTTAATGAAAGCAACTAAACATAACCAGATTTGTAAGTTGAATTTTTTTCCTAAGAAAATTTTCAGGATATTCGTTCTGTGATGTTGTTAATAATGGAGCATCAACAGTTGAGCATATCATTAGACATACTTAAGATTTCCTTCTTCATCTCCTCTGTGATTTCGCCATTTCAGATTTCATTAATTAGTAATTATCATCCATGTCCCTGCATCTTTTAAAGAAAAATATCAACTTCCCAGAACATGGTTTGGCTAGACCAATAAACTCGTACAAATACAATAATTATGCAATCATCACCAAGTAGCACCATTTCTTGCGGGAATTTAGAAATACTTTAATTTATGGCAGGGCCAAGCTGTGGTAGGTCATCAGCCACATCAACAAATATCTGTAAGTGAACCAAAAAAAATTCAGCAGGATGTATGCTTAAGACTAGTGAAGGTTGAGCAGGATGCTGATTTACCTAAGACAAGTACTGTGTGCCCAACAAGTTACTCTTTAGTTGGCTGCAGCAAGTCAAGGCATAATTTAACTGAGGTACAAGAAGCTTCAAATTTATTTGACTGCTGCATTTGACCATCACTGATAATTGAATTATACCGGACTTTCTGTTCAGGAAGAGAAGGAAGCACGGAGGATACGCAGGGTATTGGCAAACAGAGAGTCAGCTAGGCAGACAATTCGCCGTAGGCAGGTACTTACAAGTGGGAAATCAATTTTTCTCGGTTAGAATTGATTCTGAACTGCTTGTCTAAATTGAACAAACAACTAGATGCACTCGGTGTGTTATGTACTTCTACCAACTCTGAATTTATGTTTTGCAATTGCTCTTAACTGCACAATGTCTAAAAAGCTATATGGGTTTTGCTTTTTAATCATCACTTCCACCTTTCCTTCTTTTTTCTTTCTTTGGAAACTATAGGGAGGACCTTGAGGTCGACTTATTCAACCTTCTGCCCCTCACCGTTGTTGTTAATTGGATATTGCTTATACTGTAATAAGATAATGTAAACTGTTCTTGTGGCAAATGAATGTGTCAATGATCCCAGAATTGCACATCATGTGACATCTGTTTTAACATCCTTCAAACTTGTAGAACAACCCCAGTCCCTATTTCATTTTCCGCTAAGTTAACTATGGCTATTTTTATAAGTTATCATGTCTTACAATACAGAAGTTGTGTTTAGGTTCTCATTTTAAAGACATATTTCTTCTGTACTAAAGGATTCTCAAATCTATAGCTCTGGGTATATGTAAAGGCCATTGCAGACTTAATTACCATGTTACTTACATAAATTTGACATAAATCTGATACATCTATACTTCCGAGCTTTGATGAAAAGAAAAAAACTAATATAATCTAATTGTTCTGGCAAATTGCTTTTCACATTTGAAATATTGAGGAGTATTTTGGAATATTTATTCCAGGCTCTTTGTGAGGAGTTAACTAGAAAAGCTGCCAATTTAGCACTGGAGAATGAAAGCCTGAAGAGGGTATAATACTATTCCTTAGTTGTTATCTTCTTATTAAGTCACCATTTATGTCTTCCTGTTCATCTGCCCTCCTCTTCATCTCTCATGCTCAATTGGATGAAGCATTTTTTTTTATCAATTTTTGTTTTATTAGCTCTGAATTTGATTTTGCCTCTTCGATGTTTATTTAATCATCAATCCTTTCCCATTTGGCAACATTTCTGGCCAAAAGGAGAAGGAGTTGGCTTTGAAAGAGTATCAGTCTTTGGAGACCACGAATAAGCACTTAAAGGCACAAGTAAGAGATTTTGCTATGCAAGATATCTTTAGACACAGAATAACTCTTCCTGTTCACAAAAGGAAGAAATAAAATAAATGAACGAAATTTTCTTCCACTTGCAGATAGCCAGGTCAATTAGTACCGAAGGGGAGAAAAATCCAGTTGAGCGTGACTCTTCTGTAGCTGAGATAGCTTCTTCTTCCAGTAATGGTCCATGGTTCCTTTATAACCATTTTCAAGTATCGCCGATATTTTGGCCTTCTGTCATTCAGTCTTCCAATCCTGTTCAATTTCAACATACGCCACACAGTTCCGTTGCCATTCCATCAAATATTTCTGTGCCATTTTCTTCTGAGTCTGACTTATGTCACAAACAAAATAATCTTAAACATGACAACCAAACACAAAGCCCATTATACATGTTTCCATGTCCTTGGTTCTTCCCGCTTCCAGAGTTTGGACATGGACAACCACCACCCTCCATTGGCCCAAAAGATAAACCAGATGAACTTCCTGCAGCTAAACAATGTAGTAATAGTTCATCTTTGAATACCGTGGCAAATGTGGATAATCACGTTGCTCTACCTTTCAAACTTAAACAAGAAGCTTCTCACTTGACAGAAGCTGGACTTATTGATGACGCAAAACACACCACTCCTAAGTTTTCATTTGATGGAGGTGAACAGAAAACAGTATGTCATGTCGTTCAAAGATTCCATGGACCTTCACTTGCTTGTGTTGGTCATGCCACTTCTGTCAAGGGGGAACATGGGCTTCAGTTGCATCCTGCTCCCAATACTGAGATATCCTCAACAACTTCTGATGCTGCAAATTCTTTGCTGGAAAAGAAACAAGAGCAAGTCATATGCCCAGGTAAAAATCTAGTGGATGTAGTTGCAGCAGCAGAGGCAAGAAAGAGGAGGAAGGAGCTTACAAAGCTAAAAGGCATCCACAGCCGCCAATGTAGGATGCATTGTTGACTTCTTAATTCACTAAAATAAAATATTAGACGGGAACCAATAACATTTACCAGCTTCTTCACTTGCTTATTGCTTGATCAAATGAAATAACTGGAAATTAAGCAGAAGACCTAACTATAATTATTGAAGACCTTTGAAGGAAGAGAAGCAAAGTCCAAATCATGTACAGTGCTCTCCGACTGCGTTAAAGGTTTGAGCTTTTCTCCACCCGGTTTGCTTTCCTTTTTTCGTACTTCCTATTATTGGGGGGTTACCAGAAATTTTGGTGACCGATTTTTTTATTTGTAGTTAATATTTATTTTGATAATGCTTTGAGGATATTCCAGGGGTTTCAACAATATTTCTGAGCTGTTAATCCCGAAAATTTTGTGTACAAACTACAACATGCAGTAGAAGGATGGGCAGAGGACATGAATTTAAACCTTGTATATTTTATGTCATGTTTGAGATTTCCTTTCAGCGGCAAATAGATTGTTAAGAATGTTGAGCTCGAAATACAGTTAGCTTTAGGACTCTGTATATGCACGAAGTTTTTTTTTTTTTTCAAAATAATATACGTGGATATTCTGGTACATTTCGTTGCATAAATATCTACATTGCTATGGCTGTTTATTTTATTTTTTCATAACACTTATGATTTATGCTCATGAGGATATTTATACAACCGGAAAAATTGGACTTAGATTTTCTGTCCACTTGGATGAATCGTGAATGCAACAGCTTCCGTACATACCCTTGCAAATCTTGAGCAGTGAAGTAATTCCTAGTTATGCTGAGCCTTCGCTACTCTGGTCTCTTTTTGTTATAGATGGTGTTTGGTAAATAGACATTATAATTTATTATATATAGAAAGAGGCAATTTCTATGCCTGTATTTTCAATCAACTAATGCAAGCGGTCTGTATTATATATATGTATTTTTTGGTTAAATCCAATTTAATGATATTTTTTTGGGTGGAAATTTAATGATAATTTAATCATGAACTGGAAAGTACTTTTTTATGAGCTGAGTGTAGATAAAGTAATAACTATATGTATAATTAACATGCTTATAGATTCAATTAAAATAAAATTTGAAGTCTTAGTGACAATTTATAAGATTAAATGGATAGAAGTTCGGCTTATTGAATCTAATGCTCGGGGATGGCAAGTTCATTATACAATTACGTATATGTTTAATATAATTGTTCGAGTTTTAAATATGGCATGACCTAAGTAGTATTCTTTATAATCTCTTCTCTAGAGGCTGTTACGTTGGGTTCCATCATCCTGATAGCCCAATCTGTTCGTAAACTTAATGACTCTGCTGTCCCCGTTGTAGCTAGCAGTCCAGATTATGGTTGGCTCAGTTTCATTTTTTTCCACACGAATCTAGCAGCTTATGTGAGAACGCACACACCAGTGTCTATGTCTTAAAAAACTTTGTAGGGATCATCATGCAACCATTCCCCCCATTAAGCTAAAACAAATGTCAACTTCGATATACACTAATGAAATTGAAATATAGAAACTCCTAAACTTAGATTTCAAGTTAGGAAGTGTAGCTGCTACAAGCTTAAGTTCCACCTGTCTGGAACAGCGGCCTATAGACAAGAATAGGACTTCTAACACTATGTTTAGAGTCATTCCAATCAAGTAAGGCAGATAATATGTTTGTCTCCTTTGGCATTGGAGGCCCCTTCAGGACAACCTTGAATGACTGCTTTTGATGCAATCGACTAAACTGCAAGGTATCAGGGTTAACTTCCACGGAAAGACCCCGAGGTGTTTTGACTTTAGCCTTGTACGTTGAAGGGCCATATCCTACATTAGTCACCCTCCGATGAAAGATTGCTGAGATGCTAGAATTGGCAGTCTTGAGCTGGATATGCATGGTGGGGTAATTAATACCATCGGTGCCCAGTGGAGTCTTAACGTTGGAGCAATTGAATCTTTTGCTGCCAAAGAGTATACCAATGTTGGTGCTGTTGTAACCTTGCTTGCATAGGAAAGCAGCATAGGAGTTTATTCTAATGTCGTATACCAGGCCAGGATGCACTGCTCTTTCTGGATTAATCTGTCCTGACCCAGATCCCAGCTCCGCCAGCTCATCTTTCACTATTCTCAAGGGAGTGGCTGAATAGTAGAGACGAATTTTCTTACTCTGATAATAAGCACCTGAATATAAGAGAAATTTATGTTAGGGAGTTCTCACCGGTGGTCATGAGAGCAGATTTGATTGCAGCAGGACTCCAATCCGGGTGGAAGGATTTGACGTAGGCAGCAGCTGCAGTGACATGTGGACAAGCCATAGATGTTCCTGATATTATATTGAAGATGTTGTGCCTTCTGTCTTCAGGGTACCCTGTTAGTGTTGCAAGCTTGGAATAAGCAGCCAGTATGTCCAGTCCCGGAGCGGCTAAGTCAGGCTGTGCGAACAACATAGAAACTTAGTAAGAAAACCAGAGGGAGCAAGAGAGAGAGAGAGAGAGAGAGAGAGAGAGAGAGTGATCACCTTGAGAATGTTGGGCGTGAGAAGTTGAGGACCTCTGGATGAGAAAGAAGCAAGAAATGGAGCAGGGATTTTTGTACTTGTTGTCTTGTGTATAACAGCTTGAGCATTTCTGAATTTGAATTTTATTATTCAGATGTTCCTTCAGGTTAATTTGACTTAAAGTTCTCATATTATCAATTAAGTTGTGGTCTAAATGCATGTATAAAAGAAACATACTTAGTGGAATTGATGTAAAGTTGGATGACTTTGCCTGCAGTATAGGCATCCACAAAGGTCCCCGGAATAACAGTGGTGAAAGAGACGTCTGTTTTCTCTTCAAGGGCCACGATAGTCCCTGCCCCTCCTAATTCTTGGATGTTATAGTCCTGGCCGCCCAGGCCTCCAAGGCAGTACACTATCCTGCCCTTCACCTTGTTCTTGCTGAGAGTCCCATAATCACAAGCACTGCATCATAATTTTAAATCTCAAAACAGATCTTAGGGTTCTTTTAGATAAGTACAATTTTTTCACAGCATGTCAGGGGTAGTTTAAGAATAAGAGTACCTGGCATTTCCATAACTGTCTCCACTACCGTTGACTGCAAGGGCTCCACTAGTCAAAGAGTACATTTTCTTCTTAGGAGAAAAGGTATTAATAGACAGTCCCTACCGACCAAATAAGCTCATTTAGTACTGTAGTATTTTGCATGAAATTAGAGGTCCCTCTAAATGATTTATAAATTAAATCTTAAGCCAACACTTACTGTACTAATAGTGAATGGAGGGACAGTTTTATAATACTTACAGTAGCTTTGTTGCCATCACCGAGAGCTACCGTTGTAGTGAACTGCCTATCAATGGCGGAAGCCCCCACCGTAAGAATCCAGGGAGCCACGTTCTCAACAGTCATAGTGTAAGGACCTTCATTCCCGGCTGAGCAAGAAGTCAGAACCCCTCTTTTCATAGCATGAAATGCTCCAATAGCTAATGGGTCACTGAAGAACTCCCTGGATGGCCCCCCTATTGACACCGATATGAAGTTGACTCCATCGGCGATGGCCTCGTCAAACCCAGCCAAGAGGTCCATGTCGCTGCACCCTATACTCCAGCAAACTTTGTATACGGCGATGCGGGCAGATGGGACTCCACCGCGAGCGGTGCCTTTGCCTATTCCATAGAGACTGGCTCCCACCACCGGCACGCCGGCCGCGATGGACGCGGTGTGAGTGCCGTGGCCCTGATCATCTACTGGACTAGGATTTTCAATAACGGGATCCATATCGTCGAGATTGAAGAATTTTGCTCCGATCACCTTGCTGCGCATCATACGATGGAATCAATTAACCTAGTATGAAATCAAGCACTCTCTTGGTGCATGTTAGTAGGCAGTCTGCCTTGTTAATCATGCTCGTTTGGTGCACGTTAGCATCAATCGGAGAATTCCTTGAGGGGCATGTTGATTTATGGGAAAAGGATTTAGCTTTGCTATGATAATATATGAGGGCCATTAAGCTAGGTAAGTTTAAAGCCTTGACCTACCATATATGGAGAATGGAGAAGAATGGTAGGAGTTATGGTACTGGTTGAAGTTGTTGCAGTGAGGAACAGTTGTCATCCAATGTTAGTGCAGCAGAGGTTAATTACAAACTGATGTTGATGTCATCTATGTGTTTTATATCTAGTACGTACTAATAGTACACAATTGCCTTGAAGATGGCTTTTAAGTGAGCGCATCCATTGTATAAGATTACATGCAAAAATGTCAAAATTTGGAGATTACGAATTTTAGGCTAATTCGAGTTTTTTGAGTAGGGCAACCAATACTCTTTTCTTTCCCTGTAAGAAATGGTTAAATGAATAGCGTTACCCTTTCGCTTAGATATTAATAAGAATAAAAACAATATTGTTTCAGTGGTGCTTGGAAGAACCAGTGGATGGAGGTAATACTTGTTGCAGCCGGTGAAGTTGGCTCCAGGTACACATTTGCCCTTCCATCTGCGTGGGGGAGGTCCATACCCTTTATCGCTGAAACTTGGGCAATCCATCCAAATTCCTGTACAGGTTCAATATATATAAATCATCAATATTTTAAAATAATAATAACCATTTTTTAATAATTATAGAAAATAATATTTTACTGTATATCAATTAATGTACTGATATATGTACCTGTATCCAACACACCCACAATGATATGGCTCTCTATGTTGGGCCGTCTCTTCACATTTAGGGGCATTCCCAGAAAATCCCATGACCTTGTTGTGTGTAGTTTTCGTCGGGTGTTTGGAAACACAGATACCACCTCGTCCTCCTCTGCAAGAATATATTCATAATTTAGAAGAAAAAGAAGACTGAGAAGTCTACGTTTCTTAACATAATTTGACTGCCAGATATCTCAAATTCTTTCCAGTAAAATGTAGGAATACCTAGCAGTTTCTCTGCTTCATGTGGCAATAGTCTTGCTACGAATCCGTTGAAGCTCTTTCCATAGCTATGTATTTTGGAGACTCTGGCTAACTGGTGGCTATAGAATGTAAAGGTCAAAATGAAGAATAAAAACAGACATCAATAATTAAGTTATGCTGTTTAATAATAAATAAAGTATCTATGCAAAGCCCGGTGGCAACGATTGAAATCAAATAATTTCTACTTGGGAATAAGATTATTACTCTCCAATTGCAGCAGCCAGCAAGTTGTAGTGGTGGGATTCCACGGCGTAGGTTGTAGCCTCTGGCACTTGTCCCATGTATACAATGTATGGCTGTTTTGTTTATCAGAATTCAATATTATTTAAGTTTTTCATCAATCACCAATCGATATTTACATATACTAACAGTACAAAATATAAAGTAAGAAGAAGGAGCTTCTTCACTGACAGTAGTGACCAGTCATTCAAGCCCCCCATATTGGATTTACCTTTCTTTCATTTTCATTTGATCCTTGGATCAGTACGGGCAGAAAATAGAGACAGAAGAAGAGTTGTAGCAAATTCCATAACATCATTGTGTTGCTCGTTCTCTAACAGACACAATCATAGGTGAAAGAAAAGATAACGTAAGTTCTGTAGGTAGATGGAGAAGACAGAGCTTCTTGACCGGTACGCATTAACGTATATACTACAACAGCACCGAGCGCAGATTATGCAGGGATGTGAAAAGAATGACATATTGACTGAGGAGCAAAATAGCAGCGGATCACGGTCCAATTCTGAGAACTTGATGGCTAAAATTTTGGATCTTTCAGTCCAGGCTACACCCACTAGCTGCAGTCAATCTATTGAACTCCTCTGTTCATAAATAGAGAGCCAGGCAAGAGATAGACTTGGTCCACTAATCGACACTAATGCCCCACTATCCTAACTGTAAATTAAGTGCCATGCAATGGTTTAAGATTTGTGTGGGCCACTGTGGTTTAACCCAAACCCAACTCCTCATCGAGACAACTTTGGGGTTTGATTTCCTATCTCGAAACTTTAGCTTAGCCTTGATGCTTAACGCATGACTCCCTTGTATAGTGTTCTTATTTATCAAATTACCGATTCAATATTTGATCTCGATAATAAGAGTATTTGATCCAATTGCAAAACCAAGAGTAAATAAAAAGAACCAAAACACATCAATAACTTATTAGGTTTTCATGAAAGACAAAAAAAAAAGGCATTTGCACGTCGAACCGAAACCAGCTCGAATAGTTTCAAACACTAACAAAAGACGAAATCAAACTGACATGTATTTGAGCTAGTGTCGAAGTTGACGAAGAGCACACGATGTTTCCAAGTTGTTAAACACGGCATGCCATCCTGCCTGCTCGGGATGCTTCACATCCCAAAAGAAAGCTGATGTGGGATCATCACATACATTATATTTCTTCACTTTGTTCTTGTCTACGCTCCCACATCCATACTAACCGCTTACCCCAACGCAACATGACTGGAAAGGGTTCTGAATATTATGGCTACTTGGGTTGTTCAGTACTGACATGAAACTGTCGTAAAGGTCAAGAACAACAAAGGTGGAATGGTCTCTTGCATGTTCTTGGTTTAAGATGGTGTTGTGGAGAGAGACGACGATGTTAATGGGACCAATACACTTTTTGAATGAAGATACGGTTGTGGTCAGAGGAAGGCAGCCCCAACTCATGGATGCGTATTAGATTGGTAGTCGTCTGATTAATCACTGAGGCCATGAAGAGCAGAATATCCTAATGCATTCAATTAAAAAAAAGGCAGATTTTTTAGAAAATTAAATTATTATATTCATATTACTAATTAAAGGCACAAAAGCAGCTAAGGACAAGATAAAATGGCAATCTTAATCTAATTTGACATTTCTTAAGGACAACAATGAAGAGCGTAGGTGTTGGTGCACTATAATTAATTATATTTAATAATCAAAACAAATAGTTGTAAAGATCCAGTAAAATATATGCGTGGGTACAATGAGGACATTAGATATGAAACAAATAAAAAAAAAAAGTGTGGTTCAGATTCAGAAAACGAAAATAATGAAGATTCATTGTAATTCTAATCAAGCATTATATAGAAATAAAAAATATTAATTACTTAATCATTTATATTATTACTTCATTGCATTCGTTATTTTTTTTTTCACAAAGTTAAAATAATTGAGACAACCAACATTCTCATTGTGTGGCTTCTTTCACGAATAAGAAAATTAAGATAATTTTGTTGAAAAAAAAGAGGAGAGAACAGGGACATATACGAAAGGGGAGAATTTTGTGGCCAAGTAATGGCTGTAGTCATTTCCAGCGACGGAGACGAGGGCCACAGAGTTGGAGAGGTGGGAGGCGTTGAATAATGAATACTTTGTCTTTGATGAGCCGTTGCAAGAAATCGATTTGGGCGGTCATGTTTGGTGCTTTAACAGAAGTATCGAAAACACCCGTCCCACCACCATAAGCAAAGTTCACCCCGTTTTTTGGCATATTCTGCCTTCCCTTTCCTCAATTTATGAGGCACCGGCGACTTTACTCCCAAATACACAACTGCGTGTGTTAACTTCCATTAATTAGAAAGTGGCATGCATGCAGAAATTAATAGTGAGAAATATACCAATATAGTCGGTGAGGATTCGGCCGTCGGAGAATCGACCGGAGGGTTTCGCAGGAAAGGTTATTCCATAGGGCTCTTTCCAGGCACTATATACCCTTCTTCTTGTGTTGCCGGTGTCAGCGTACGAGTCCCCAAAAACCAACACTTTTGTTGCACTTTCACCAAGCTTTACCTGCTTACGTTCCTTTTGCTCTTCAGCTTGCGAACCCCTTTTTTCTATCATTTTAAATTCAATCATTCTCAAATCAATACCAATAGATTACAACAAGAGAGGGTATAATTAAGTAGAATTGGTTTTTGCAAGTAGTTAAGTGGGTACCTGAGAGAGTAAAATTAGGAAAAGAGAGAAGAGGGAACATAGGAGCTCGTGTGAACCCATGATCGAGGAGCTAGATGTGCAAGCGCGTTTAAGTGAAGAAGAAGGAACTATAATTAGAGATGCAGAAAAGGAGTTTGTATATACGGATTGAGGTACCGAAACAAATAATTACTAGTGATTTTTTAACCAAACTACCTAGGTTGGAGAAACACAAATATGGAAATGCGGATTGATAGAAACCTTAGAAATCTAATTCCGAACATGTTACCTTTTGATGAACTTTAAGATTCAATAACTATTCGCAATTACCTTTTCAATGCCGTCTACGGACCATTCATCGGCCTAATTATATTGAGGGACCATGAACATATAATACGACATTTATTAAAATAAGGTGATATCACTTCGCGGAGGGAATACAATACTTTGTATAAATGATGTCGAATTAACGGCCAAATGGGTACTGTTGATGAACTTGCATCACCGTCAAGTGGATATGTCATCAACTGATACTATGATATCCGGATTCAGGAGAAGCTACTTACTCACAGTGTATCCAGCGAAACAGACTTTTTTATTAAAAAATAAAATAACATCTCACAATATATATTTTTACTCATGTGACTTATAAACAGAAACATGTTCCTTTATGCAAAGCCCATCGTTTAAGTTATATTGCACACGCACCCAACCGAAACCAATTCGAATAATTACAATTAAAACGCAACTTGAGGAACAATTAACTAATGGGAAGGGGCATAATGCATTTTATTACACACTAACAGAAGAACTGGTTATCAAGCTAACAACAAACATACGCTTTTTTTTTTGGTAGGAGGCTAGTAGTGGAGTTGTTGAAGAGCAATGGTGGTACGTAACTTGTCATAAACGGCTTGCCATCCAGCTTGCGTGGGGTGAGCCAAATCCCAAAAGAAAGCTGATTTAGGATCATTACAGACACTGTATTTCTTGACCTTGTTCTTGTCCACGCTCCCGCAAGAATACTCACTGCTTACCCCTACGCAACAAGGCTTTAACGGGTTCTGAATATTATGGGTGGATGGGTGGTTCAGTACTGACATGAAACTGTCATAAAGGTCCAGAACAACAAAGGTGGAATTGTCCTTGGTCTTTTGGTTCAGTTTGGTCACAGCTTGGCTTAAGAGGTTGTTATGGAGAGCTACGAAGGTGTTAAAGGTGCTATTGCACTGTTGAAATGAGGATAGACCTGTGATCTCGGGAAGGCACCCAAGAGGCTGCAGACCACTCACTGCAATTTTCTTCACTCCCAAGCCATGGATGCGAACAAGATTGGTAATCGTCTGGTTAATCACTGAGGCAATAAAGGACGGGAAACCCTGTGTACATTATTTGAGAAAGAGACACAGATTTTAGTAAAGAAAAACCTAATTATCTAATGTATATATAATAGATATTAAAATATACCTGGATGGAGCCATTTGTGGCCAAATAATAACTGTAGTCATTTCCGGCGACGGAGACGAGAGCCACAGAGTTGGAGAGATCAGTGGGGGTGTAGACTTTGTGTTTGATGAGGCCTTGAAAAAAATGGATCTGGGTAGTCATGTTTGGGTCCGTAGAAGAGGTATCGAAAACACCCGTACCGCCAAAGGCGAAGTTCATCCCGTATTTCAAATACTGCGGCATCCATTTTCTGAATCTGTAAGGGACTGGCGACTTCAATCCCAAATACTTAGCTGCATGTATAATCTTCAACTGTTATAATATATTTAATTATATAGTATATATATATATAATTTCAATACTCTAATTAATTTATTATCGAGACGTTCAACTTTCTATTATCGCCACCAGACAAAAAAGGGCTTTAATTTATATTTTTCTTTTCTCTCTCGGCGCGGTTGTGATTAACTGAAAAAGGACGACAATGCTTTTTTTGACAGACAAACCTGCGGAGGTCCAGAACCGCACTGATAAAAGTTTTAGGGGGAAACAAAAATATGGATATCCCAAAGCGGCTTTAGTCGTTACGTACGCGCATGATTAGATTCTTAGCTTGCTGGTGATAAGTTCTCAATGGCTTGGTTTTAATTAATTAGTATAAATTAATCCCTTTTGTGATACTTAATTAGTCCAACTAAAACCTGTGATGAAGTACAAAACTCTTTGTAACATCACGGCAGAGGGTAAAATGACGCGAGACATAAAAATAAAAAAAAAAAGAATGTATTACTAATAATTTGACGTGAAAAAGAGAGAGAATACAGTTTGGAGGTGATATTTGAAAGAGAGTAAAAGAAAAAGAAAGGTGACACAATAATGCAGCATTTTACTGGTAAAGAGAGCATCACACAAGAGGATGCAGATAGAAAATTGAAAGGAGAAAGGGAAAGTGGGAGGGCTGCAGAGGAATGAACCCCACCATTTCAATTATATGTATATATAATTATAGTAAAATATATGATATTATTACTCAACTCAAGCAAAGCAGCCCAACCACGACAACACTTTTGCTGAGAAAGGAAAGATAAAGATAGAAAAATTAAGCAAAAAGCGTATAAAGAGTTGGAGGGCAATAGAAAGAGGGAGATACCAATATAGTCGGTGAGGACTCTGCCGTCGGAGAATCGGCCGGCGGGTTTGCCGGGAAAGGTTATTCCATACGGTTGTTTCCAGGAGCTCGATACGTCTTTCCTGATGTTGCCGGTGTCCGCATATGAGTCCCCAAAAGCAAACAGTTTTGTTGGACCAACATGCAGATTACGAGCTTCATCCTCCAGCCCCAAGTGTCCTATCATAAATCGAAGTTTGAGAAGAAATCTCTCATCCACTTATAAATAATAAATACAGGAAAATAAGTGAGAAGTAGAATCCTTTTCTAGCAATATTTACCTGAGAGAAGTAGAAATAGGGAAAGAGAGAAAACGGGTAATAGGTGCTTGTGTGAGTCCATCACGAGTAGCTAGAGAGGTAGAGGGCGGAAATGGTTTATATTTGATGGGAAGCAAAAGCGAGAGAGGGAGGGTTCGCGGGACTAGAAGAGAGGGAGTTTGTGTTTTATAGTAAAATGATGAAATGGCCTCAATTCCTAATCTGATTCTGAATGGGGGTTGATTTTGTCGTCGGTAGACACACGGAGAGGGGAGGGAGTCCAATCTCCAAATTAAGGTGGCCCACCCTCGATCCATATATATATTATCATCAACATATTATTTCATTGTGTTTACGTGTTAAACTCCGCTTGTACGCCAAATCTGAAATTCATTTTTTTTTAATACTTTCTGTGTTATTTCACATATAGCTGTTAATGTTAACAGTTCATATAGCCATATTGGTAATTAAAATAATTCAAAAGTTTGGATTAGAAAAATGCATTAGAACAACTTGTTTTTTATAAGAACAATTTAATCTATGCTATTGATCAAGAGAAATTTATAAAAAAATTTCAGGTACGCTTAATTTTGAATGACTTAAGGTTGTCTAAATAAATTTTCGATCTCAAGTACGAATGTAAAAATAGTCACATACTAACTAGACATTCGATGCCTTTAAGGGTAAAAGGACATCACATCGACCCGTTAATAATAATAATAAAAATCAAAGTTGGTGAAATTTATGTATATGAAATAGATAATGATGTGTGAGACCGTGTACTCTTACTTTCTTGACAACGACTACGAACATTTAAAATTGCAAAGACAAAATTAGTCAATTTTGAAGGACGGTTATCTATCACGTGATTTATACGAAGGAACAAAAGTCGATCTACACCATTATTTAATATATATATAGAATGTAAACCATACGAAGGTCTCATTTAATTTTTTTTATTAAACGTAAAAAAATTATATTAACAATTGCGAATGGATTATAGACTAGACTGAAACATATTATATATATAAGTTGCAACTTTAAAAATTTATGCTTTGTAATGGTGATGGGGTAGACTACAAATTGGTGACAGACAGCTAGCTAATTGGTTCTAAATAATTAAGCACGTTAACAATTAAAGAATATATATATATTGATAAAGAAATAAAACTAATTAACTTAATTTATATGAAGTCAAATTTAAAACGCTATAGGTTGGAAGCGAAGTAGGACGACTGCGTTTTTTGTTTAACCTTTGTCGTTGATTAGTTAATATTAAAACGGGTATTCTTAAATAATATATTTTTTTTTTGTAAAGGTCTGAAATTAAGTTATAATAAACCATATGATACACGATGATAGAGCGCGGTTCTCTAAATGTAAGGCTTTGAAGTTAACAGTGGATCAAAATTTGTCTTGTGTGCAATATTTAATTATTTGGTGGAATAAAAGAATTAAACCTCCATTGACAATAATAATACGCACTGATTGATTATTGACTCGTTCGTGGATCAAAATAGTTGGGAGAACATCAAAGATTACCAATTCTAAAGTCAAAATTTACGAAACGTATTGCACATTTTGAATATTGGTGCAAATATGTGTAACACGAATATTATAAAATTAAAAAGCATTACAATTGAAAGATCCCCAGAAGGCGTTCTTGTGCACAAACTGAAATTTTTTACGTATTTTTTTTGGACAGAATTAAAAAGTACTCGAATGACGAATGTCTGTCCAAAAATCACAAAAAAAAAAAAAAAAACATTATCATGATAGGATTGGGCTGATCTCGGCCGAAACTGAAGTTTGACCTCGCAAAGGGGGCTGCCATGGCCACCCTTCTCCATTTTTTCATTTTTTTGTGTATTTTTTTTAAAGAAATACTTTTCTCTTATCAAACTTTACTTTATTTGGAAAAGAGTTTTAGAAGGAGTGTTAAAAATTTAAAATTTTATATTTTTTATATTTAAATTTATAACTTTAAATTCAGACCTACAATTAAATAATCAAATTTGAATAAAAATAAATAAATCTACGATATGTTACTCATATAGATAAAAAATATTAAAGAGTCAAAGAAGGTTAAAAAATATATATTTTCTGTTCAATGATATGTTTTTTTTAATATTGTATTGTTATATATATATATATATATATAATTTTAAAATATAAATTTAATAAAATAATATTTAATAAAAATATTATCTTCACGTTTTCTAATTATAATACTTAAATATTTGTATCATAATGTAACAATAAACTGGTACAAAAACTTCGGTCCTGTAACCTTTTTAACGAGCCCTTCTGATTGGGGGAAAAAATTGAAAATGTTCGCCGGAAAATTTGAAAGTCATATGTAAGGGGGTTCGCATTAGTGTCCAAAACACAGCACAGCTCCAACATATCCTCTCTGCCATTGCTTGTTGGCCGTCAGTTTCTTCAACGTTTTGCTTAAGAAAAATCCCTCTTACCACAACACCGGAATATATCTCTGGCGAGAGGAGGCTCCTCTCGCTGCTTGGTAGAGTTCTAGGGGGCAGTTAAAATGGCTACTGGGTATTGACTTAACTTCTTTTAGACTTTGTTTGGTTAACAGTGAAAGAAGAAATAAAAATGAAAATTAAGAATGAAATAAAATATTATTATTAAAATTATATTTTATTTGATATGAAATAAAATAAATTTTTTTTTATGTTTAATATATTATAAATAATATAAAAATAAAATAAAAATATTTTTTAAAAAAATAAAAATATTTTTTAAAAATAAAATTATTAAAATAATATAAATAAAAAAATATTTAATAATATAAAAATTTTATTAAAAATATTAATAGTATTAAAAAATAGTTTAAATATTATTTATTTTATTTTAATCTTATTTTTTTATTTAAAAAAAAATATTTTTAAATTTTTTCAATCTCATTTTATTTAATTTTTTTTTTATTTTTAAAAATAATATATATATTATTATATAAAATAATATATATTTTATAATAATTATATTCTACCAATCAAATATTATATTTGATAGAATGAGAATCTTATTTTCAGTAAGCAAACGGCATCTTAGAACCAGGTCTTTCCGTTATATTGAGTGTCTTTCGACTTTTACTGCCTCTTTCCCTTTAAAAGACTAGTTGTCCTTCAAATTTAATCATGATGCATTGAAGAACAAAATATAATACCAACAATTCTGAACCATAATCATAAATACACTGACTTGAAAAACGGAACAGCCGTAGTAAAAACAGAGCACCAATGGCCATGACAATATCTTCAACCCAATTGAAAGCACCAAATTTGCTTTTTGAAGGGACGGATCGGAAGCACGTCAAAGTTCTGCTTAATATTGTACTTTGTCCTTTAAACTGAAAAATGTTACTTTTGTCATGAAGATAAATAATCATTTCGGGATGCTGTGCTTTCATCGTTAAGGCCAGAATATAAATAAAAATTAAAATAAAATATTATTATTAAAATTTATATTTAATATAATACGTAAATAAATAATTTTTTTATGTTTAAAATATTTTAAATAATATAATAATAAAATAAAAAATTGATAAAAAAAAAAGTAAAAATACTCTTAAAAGACTAAAATTTATTAAAATAATATTATTTAAATTTTAAAATTTATTTAAAATAATATAAATAAAAAATAATTAATAATATAAAATATTTATTATAAATATTAATAATATTAAAAAATAGTATTGGATTGAATGGAATTGAATGCTCCTTCCGACATAGTTTTCTCCATTACTAGTGTCAAATTTATAACTTTTTACTATATAGTTTGTCAAAACATAAGGAAAGTTCCAAGTTTCGGCGGCTCCAAAAAAATTGGTAAACCACCATTATAAATAATTAGATTATATAAACTTGAATTTGTAATAATTAATTAAATATTAATTAATATACATAAATTTTAATATATTTTATTTAGTTAAATTTGATTTTATTATGTAGATCATTAACTATTTTATTATTGTCTCTTTACAATTAATTTTTCTTAACATATAAATAAATTTAAATAATAATTTAGAGAAGAGTATTTTAGAAGGATATTATAATCTTTTTCAATCTTATTCTATTCTCTTTTTTCTTTTTATTTTTTCTTTTTAGAGTCAATCTACATTTCTATATATAAAATAATATACATTTCATATTTTTTATATTCTACCAACCAAACATGATATCTAGAATTCAGATTTTCATTCTATCAACTTAAATCTATCTATCAAACAGAACATAAGCACTTAGTATTTTATATTCAAGTTTCCATCGTCAGTAGTTTGTGCAGGAAGAAAGTCCTTCTCCTTATCATATAACATCATGCTTCGTGGCAGCAATTATTTTCAAATAATCAAATCAATTCACAAATAATCACTAGGTACAAGGATTTGTAATACTCCCCAATGAGATTTCATGCATGAATACTGATAGTTTAATAGTGCAAGCAAACTGGAGAGTGCATGGCGTGCAAGAATCCCCAAGCAGATAATAAGCGCACTCAATGAAAGACAGTCTTAACGTAATCAAGATGAAAATCACACATAGCTAGCTAGCATAGAGCATGTATACACGGTAGAATCTAAAAGTGAAGTGAGAAAAAAGACGTAAAGATGAATTTTAGTACATACGCTGTAGAATAAACAATAAACCCAATAATAACGATTGCCAAAGAGAGGAAGTACAACCAGTCCACCTGTAATTGGCTATTAACATCTAGTCACATTCCATGAAATAACAAAAACATCACATTTCAAAAAAGGTGACAGGTTTAGCATATGGTATTTGCAATTGGTAATTGAATGTTAAACGAAACTCATAGCGCCCTTATTGTTCAATATTATTTAACCACATCATGAGTATGATTAATCTGTAAGATAAAATTTTTGGCAACTAATTAAACGTTGCGCCAAATTGTCGAACTGAGAACTCTTCAATAAGCTACAACATTGTAAATCAATTTCCGTCATGCAAATATGTATATTTCATCGATCTGACGAAAGGAGTTGTACCAAGAAGGAAACTAACCTTTAAAACAATAGGAGCTAGTGTATAAAACATGAAGACTGACAGAGTATATAGCCCACAAAAGCAGTTACCTAAGTAAGCATTCAATTGTCTAGTTAAAAATGAAGAATTTCTTATTCCACAGTCAAATATATATATATATATATATGCAGAGGATATCAAATCCGATAGAGACAACTTCCAAGCCCTTTAGTACTACCATACCGCACAGTGATATATTATTTATCTGTCTAGTAATAGTATATATTAACCGTACGTGAACCGGGATTCTTTTCAAAAGCTCAAATATAAAAGCACACATATGTGTGCAGAAATCGGATTCTTGTTTTAATCAATTTCTAGATTTTTTACCATTATTCATCGAGTTTGGAGACACGCTTAGAAGCATTATCACAGTTTCTAACGGCTTATGCTGTATACTGTCAATGTCAAAAACCTCGAAACAGTTTGAAGAATGAAGAACTTTCTTGCTGCTAACAAATTAAAAGGTACCCTATGCATAGAACCGGCACAATTTAGGTAGCTGCAACTACCCTTCACTTCTTTGAACAGTTGGGCGGGACACCCCTTCTCCCTCATGGGCGACGAATTTGAAATAAAACAATTTTATAAGCGGTGTACCATATTGTCATATGTGTAATTCAATCAAATTAAAAAATAATATTTTTTTAAATAGATACGTGCAGAAATTTTTTTGTCAAGATATTTTTCAAATATATATATATATATATATATATATATATATATATATATATATATATATATATATATATATATATTAATTACACAATTTTGCATGAAAGCTGGATATCTTTAATTGGCGCGCGCAAACTTTGAAGTCGCATAGGTACTACCATTTGGGATGTTTAGCCAGATAGAAGTAGAACTATACTACATCTGATTGGATCTGGTGCTCCGAAATGGATTTGGAAGAATTGAACTTTTTTATATATTGTTTATGGAGATACATTTATTTGTATTGGGCCCCAAATAAATTGTGGTATTGCCATGAATGGAAATTTAACATGGCAAACAAGCCGAAGGCCCATAGTCTGTAAACAGCGGCCCACACCCCTGGGAAGAAGGACCTAGAATATAGACCAGCTCCATCTGTCCTTTCCGGTGGTCCAGATAATTCTGAGTCACGCGTTTGAAATTTGGTTGAATTAGCCCACAGACAGAAAGACAACACTTATAAGTCGAACCGTCCATTGTTGAGAAAGGTTTCCACCCACCACTTTCCCACCTCCTCCCCTACGTTACTTTAGTGGATTCATTGTATCGTATCACTAACTGAAACGTAGTGCATACAGCTAAGCAACACACGCGTCTCATTAATATCCTCACCTAACCTTACCCCCCCGCCCCCTCCCTCCTAAAACCTCAACCTACAATGGATTGGCCCTACACCGCCTTTTATTTTGGTAAAAGAAGACATAATGCGATTCTTTTTTCTCACCTCATCCTGCGTGAATTTCCTGGGCCTTTTTTTTCATTGGATAACAAAAATATTAATTAATATGCGCACTCTCTATATATAATCTCTCATATTCCTTTTTACCAGTTTATGGAGTCATATTTTTGTCCCCCACTTCGCCGTAATTATTGTATTAATACTTTACTATGACTATTAATTATTGAATTTGATTATTTTGATTTGTCTCCTTCGCCGTTACTTCCTCTTTCTCTCTCATATCCTTTCTGACTATGTTCATCCTTCCCCATTAAGATTCTTTCCCTTCTCCTTCTCCTTCTCGTTCTTATCTCCTCCCCTCCGCTTCCATCTCTTGCCGCTCAACCAGGTACAATTTCTCTTCCTTTTCCTCCAATTCTGTTTACTCTGCTTTTTCTTTTTTTCTTTTTCCTCTTTAAATTGTTCGCGAAGTCTTCGCCTATTTTCTTTTTCTGTAGTATTTGGTTTTAACCTCCAGACGACTATTAAAAGATTTGCCTTCCTTCTATTTCTTTTTTCCTTCGAATCCGAACATACTCGATCAATTTCCATACTTAAGTTTCCATTTTTTCCTATAAATCTCGGCAGGTTAAGGATTCTTCGATCGAGATTTACAGATTCCGTCCAAAAATTCAACTTTTTTTTTCCTTTCTGGCAAAAGAAAATCTGTAATCTAAGACACAGACGCAAAGAAGGACATGGCAGAAGAGCACCGATGCCAAGCTCCCGAAGGCCACCGACTCTGCGCTAACAACTGCGGTTTCTTCGGTAGCCCGACAACCATGAATCTCTGTTCCAAATGCTACAGGGATTTCCATTTGAATGAACAACAAGAAGCCTCTGCCCAATCCACCATCGAAACCGCTCTCTCCACCGCCGCTTCTGCCCCTCTGTCGACGACATCTCCATCGCCGGCCGTTGACTCGCTACCTCCTCTGCTGAAGTTGACATTGCCGGAGGTTGCAGTAGATGGGTCGAGCTCGGCAGTCATAGCCTCTGGACCGGACGTGGCGGTGGCACAACCAAACCGATGTGCGACGTGCCGGAAACGGGTCGGGTTGACGGGGTTCAAGTGCAAGTGCGGTATCACGTTTTGCGGGACCCACAGGTATCCGGAGAAACACGGGTGTAGCTTCGATTTTATGAAGGTGGGACGAGAGGAAATAGCTCGGGCAAATCCTTTGATCAAAGCAGAGAAGCTACAAAAGATTTGATCTACACCGTTGGATGGGATGTTGGGTTCACAGCGATTCACAATAAGATATTTGGACAAACTGACGAGGACCTTACCATCCATCGTTGAACTCTTGAGAATCTTGATAAGAAATATGATTTATTAAAGATGAAATATGGGTTTCTGGTCGAAAGAGTGACAGGGAAAAAATGTGGCTTTGCTTTGTAAAAACTTGCCTTTTTTTTTTTTGGATGGCGTTGAAATGTTAGGTCCGCCTACCACTAGATCGAGGGTTGTTTGTATGTGAAGCATTAGAGTTTCTGTGTGTTTGGCCAATTTGGTGGAGGAAGACCGCTTCTGTTTTCAATTACAAATGTGAATGTCAAGTTATCATCTGCATTTTTTCGGGTTGTCATTGAAATTGAATTTGAAGTGAGAGCAAGAATAACAGGACAGTCAATGGAGAAATTTCTAATTTCAGTAGTTAATTCATCGTATTTTATTTTATTTTACCATTAAAAAAATTAGATGGGAAGCCTTCTAATTTTATAATTGAAAACATTTTGTTCGGAAATCGTCCTTATCTACACGACGAATATAACAAAATAAATAATGATTTTGTACTCATCCTTGTGCTGCCATTACATGAATTAAAAAAAATAACCCGGTATTGCACCACCGTATACTACTAGTAGCTCTTATCTATACATGTGTGTAAAGAGAGTTGTTTGTTGAATCTGTCAGCTCCAAATCCAATGGCAAAATTATAAGAAGGATGATTAATGGCTGTAATTGCGTTTCGTAGACATGCTGCACATGCCATGGTCGCCAAGAAAATCACTCATTGCCAAGTTAACTGTTTCTTCATTTCCAGCCCTGCCTGCATCTATCTGAAACGATAAACATTTGAACAACCTAAAGTACCGCCAGGGGTGAACAAAATTGGAATATATATATATATAAGGAAATTCCGAAGCCCTGGACGATTATCCCAGAGATGAACAAAACTTAATTATTAGTTGGTACAAAAGCTTTGTTTCCTAAGCTACCTGAGTGTTATAGCTAGTGAAATCAAATTAGAGTGGCCAAGAAATCATGAACACTTTTTGAATTAACACACCTTGAACAAAGAAATTAGCCTGATATTCCATGGGGGAACTACATATGAATTAACTTTTGGTACAGCAAACGGTGAAGTCATATATACAGTCCCAATACCATGAAAAAAATTGTAAAAACTAATCAGTTTTTTTTTTCCTTTACGGGAAATATAGTTCCAAACTCAATCTTTCAACATTCATCGTGAGCTTCTGTTGAAGATGAGGGAGGTTGCAAGTGCCGGTCTACATCTAGTGTCTCCCAGCATGCTTTGGAGCTGCTTAAACTGTGTATCCAAACATTGTCTGCTTCAAACGCATGAGAGTCATTGTTGCGGTGCCACGACCAATGTGCATGTGTTTCGTTTAGTATCCTCAACCTTCCATGCCCAAAGCTTGGCTCCCGATACAATGAGAGAGGGCTTGGAGGATTCTTAAACCTATATATGGCCAAAATGTAGAAACATCTCAATGACCGAGGTAAAATTATGTTTAGTATATTAAACTAAAAGTTAAAGAATTGGGTAGCTCACGATAATGCAAGTCCCTCGCGGTTTCCTCCGTCCCCAATTGTCACGTACATGGGACCGCACGAATTAGCCTTGTTGTCGTAAATTCGAGTCTGCACTTGAATGCCAAAAGATTAAAATGTATTCATAGGCATTACAAAGAAAAAGAAGATATAAGAAAAGTGACATACAAAGCGTTCGTATGCATGAACGTGGCCTGCAAAAACCAAGTCCACCCGGGCTTTGTAAAGCAGCTCTTCCATGGCTTGTCTCATGCTTTCCCCTTCGCCCTGGTGTGCCGTATTAGTATTATACCAAGGTGCGTGCAGCAACACAATGACCCAAGGGGTCCTTCTCCTATCAATATTTGCCAAGTCAGCTTGAAGCCACTTGTATTGGTCAGAGTCAGCATCAAAATCCGTGTAGGAACCCAACATGAGAAGGTGGGCACCCGCAACCTCAAAAGAGTAGTAGAGGTTCGAGGTGGAGGCACTTTCTTGATAAGGCATTGGCCACCGAGCATTGAAGGCCTTAAAGCTCTCTGGGTAGCTGGTTGGGAAAGACTCGATCTCGTGGTTGCCTTCTGTGACCATCCATGGCCTTCGGCTAGCGTATGGCTCCACCAAACGCCCGAAAGAGTCCCACAGTGGTTGCTGGGTATCCGCGTACGAGAGATCTCCCGGCAACAAAAATACGTCGTAGTCTCTGCTGTCAACATGTTTTAGAGTTGATGCAGTCCATTCTGTTTGTCCCAAGTCCCCTACACACCATGCACATTATATGAATTTAGGTAGTGTACCAGAAATTTTTTAGAATTTATGAGAAAGTCAGAATTTTTTTTTCATATTTATTATCAGAAATAAAAATTTATTTTTGAAAATAAAAAATTTTAATAACAAAAAATTTAAAAAATGTCCACCTTTTTATTCTCACTTATAAAAATAAAAATAATTTTTTTATATAAAATAATTAAATTATTTTTAACACTAATTTTAAAATTTTAAATTCTAAATTTAATTTTTAAATTTTAAATTTTAAATTCATAAACTTTAAATATTAAATTTAAACTCTAAATCTTAAACTTTATCTAAAAATTCTAAACTTTAAATATTAAATTATTTATTTTATTTTAAAAAAAATTTAAAGATATTTTTTTAAAAAAATAATTATATTTTTATAAATATTTCAAATGAATTAAATATAAAAATAAAATTTTGAGGATAATACAATAAATTATTTTTAAAAAATAAAGGATAATTAAATATATATTTTTAATTTTTTTATTTATCTTATTTTTTATAATTTTTTTTTAAATTTTTTTTTAAAATAAAATATTTCATAAATTAAATTTCAGTAAAATTAATATTTAATACATTGATAATAGATAATTTTTTATTTATTAATAATATTTAAATTATAATATGTAATAAAATTAATTTAAAAATTTATTATTTTTATTATATATTATAATTTAAACACTTAAATAAAAAATTATTTATAAATAATTGATCAAATTATTTTTCTTATTGAAAATATTGTTGACGTAGACCGTGCCTAATATATGCCTAACGAGTGGTGGTCTGGACGCCATATTCTCCCCTTATCCTGTGCCACCTTTGCGTTGGCTTCAAGCATTAATCCACTTCAACCCTCATCTAAGTAAAGTAAGGCTCTAACTAAAACTTGTCCTACAGGTTGTAAACGCAAAACAACAAACATAGCAATCAACAAGGAAACTAACGCAACACCCAAGAGCAAAACAACTTACCCACCACCACAAATTCAATGGGGAAGTCCGCCGGAGGTGTTTTGAAGGAAAACTCAGGCCCACTCCCTCCGCAACGGTAGAAGTAAGTGGTGCTTGGGCGTAGAGGCCCGATTTTGACGTGGTGAATCTTGCCCGAACTGTACAAGAAATATTGGTACCACGTGTGCTCTCCCCTTGCCTTTTCAATGTATTCCCCTGCCGTTGTTCCGTATTCTACCACCGATGGGGCGTGCTTGTCTTCTGTAATCCACGAGATTCTCATATGGTCTTTACCGACCAGTGAAATGTGCACCTATATATAATTAACATGTGCATGAAGCTGGGGTGAATCATGAATATTAATTGAGAGATAAGACGGATGAAGCTAATTATATTTGAATATTGAACCTGTTGAGGGTCAGAGTGGGAGCGGTGGTGGGGAGTGAAGATGATTTGCCGAACAGGCTGACGAGAAAATTCATTCCCCTCATGTGATTCTAGTGGCTGAGGGAACAACAAGAAGCATAAAACTTGGAGGAGCAGAGGGAATGCCACAAAGGACTTGCATTTCCCCATTTTGTTATCTTGGCTTATTAATTGCTTCAACTTGCTGCGACGAATTGGTACCTGCGGATTCCTGAAAACACAGGACAATTTATATAGAGGAGTTGCAGACAGCAAGGAAGAAATAGAATACATGATTTCGAATAAATAAAAAAAAATTGTATTGAATTAGGCTGCTGGTGTTTGCAATGGCGTCAAGTTAGTTTTTGTGAAATAATGTTTGGATAATCCTTTCGGCAAGCCACCACACGGATGCCTTTAGTTTGCGTCCACGGGCTGGGTTCGTTAATTTGGCTCGCCTTTTACCAAAGTTGGCTTTTCTTGGAGACGCACGCACGGCAACAACGTTGCTGTTCATTTCAAACGTCTACTATCGGGGCAAGCAATATATCTCTCTTATTATCCAGATTGGTGAAGACATTTAGTTCTTGTGACGTAGGTCCTAAATTTTCTTAGAAAAAGGAAGTCCTCACGTTCAATTACCTTAATATATATATATATATATATATATATATATATATATATATATATATATATATCTATTTATTTGTTTTCTTGACTAGCATATGAATATTGGAGATGTTAAGTTAATTAAGTTATTTATTTGCTTCTGCTCAAGACATTAGACATGATAGAAATCGGCCGGCAACAAAAGCTTGGAATATCAAAGCTACCTCATTCGTGTGCACACGTAATTGTCAGAATATCTTAAGGTATATGCTTCTAGAGAAAAAAAAAAAAGGAAGGGGGGGGGGATATTGGAAGAATTCGTGTCAACTTCAATAAAATACACAATCCTCTATGCTAATAGACAAAGAAAAATTAGACTCGTTTAATTAACGATAAAAGGATTAGCTAGCTTGGAGTAGAACTAAAATAAAGACAAATTAGGTAAACAAACTTTTATTTTTAAGAACTTCTTTGATTTTAATACTTTTACAGTTGGTATTTGATACACTGGCGGTAAATAATTTTTTATCCACAAACAGTATTTAGATCATGACACATGACAAAAATAATTTTAAAAATTATTATTTTTACCACGTGTCGTGATTTAGACACCACTGATTGACCAAAAAATTATGATGGACCAAATATTTTTTCATACTTTTAACTGTCATTATTAATGTGCAACACAATTTCAAAATATCCACACAGATCATCATCTCATTTATTTATTAATATTATGGGCAAAGGCAAATACCTATTGGCCAACCATGCAGCACTAATTGACGCACCTAAAAAATTTAATTATTTTTAGCGAACTAAGTGAATCAATTAGATTAATTGAACTCGTTTTATAGTTTTTTTTAAATAAATCAAAGATCATATTATTTATTAAATAAGTACAGATCTGAATTTCATAAAATTTTTAATAAAAAGAAAAAAATAATAAAAAATATTACAAAGTAAATATGTACTTCTAAAAGTTAAATAAAAATTTCAGATTAAAAAGACAACATCCACTAATTTTGTGTGACGTTGGATGAAGGGGCCTAATAACATTTTTAGGCTTTAGCAATCGCTGGAAAGCGACCTCCAAAGCCCAATCTATCGAAGCGCACCGTTTTCGATACCCGTAAACAGCTTTTCTTCCAACGACAATGCGGTGAAGCAGTGAGAGTTACAGTGATTGAGAAAACTGAAAATTGCTTCGAGCTCTCAGGTCATCTTCATCCTTCTTTTCTTTTCTTTTCTTCTCGAAGCTTCGGTTGTACGCCTTTCTCCATGCCTGCTCAAGTAGGATGAGTGATAGGCATAGTTTGAGGAGCTTGGGTTCTTTCCCACTTAGCGTCATCTTATTCCCTACAACAAAAGGAGCAAGTCACCTCTCGTGTCACACATCACCTTAAAGCTATCCCTTCCATAGATCCCACCATGGTATCTTCTCAATTTCCTCTTCTGATTTTGTTGGTTTCCTGAAAGAGATAGTTTTCTGTTCGAGCTATGTGCCTAACTTTGAAGGTTCTATTTGGTTTTCTGAGAAACTCTTCTGCACGAAAAAGTGCTAACATTTTGGCTCCATGATGGTGTTGGAAGTTCACGAGGATGAGATTTTAAAAAATTATAGTGTTTGCTCCGCTTATGCGATTATCAATTTCAAGGTATATACGTTGATAGAATGGTTGGAGAGAGAATTTTGAAATTACTTTTGATCACCTTCAATGCTCATTGCCCTGTTACGCTAAGGGGGCTGTAAAAGTTTTTCAATTTTGAGTGTATAATCCGAGTTCAATGCATATTAACATCTTCTTATGCCTTTAATTTTACAAAATATGTGTAGTTTCTACTGATACTGTGTCCATTCGTTGTTAAAGCGTTATATGGGTTTCCTTGAGAAATAAATATAATCTAGAATTCAACTTGTACCCATCACCGAAGAGAATATAGGAAGCTTCTTATGTTCAATATTGTTGCGGAAGTTGATTGATATGGTGATGGTTCAGTACAAGCATGCAATCATATTACTTTACAGCATAAATTTAGAGAAAAATAAATAATAAGTGAAACTATTTCAGTCTTACAAGTGTCTTTTGCTCTCTAAATTTTTCCTGTAAAGCTTGTAAGAAGCTTTGAGCCCCAATCTGCATATCATGATATTCAAGGGTATTTGACCATATAGGCCTTATCACCTCCTGTGTATGCTGTCTGAGGCCCAAATGCCTTTCAAGTTTCAACTGAATCGAAGACTGAGCATCCAGGATCTATTTTGCCACTTGTGATCATGTTAGATACATAACGCACTTGCAGACGGTTGATTGCTTCAATTATATATACCACCGATTACCAAACATGGTTTAATAATTTGCTGCTTTTATTATTGAGCACATTAGGTTACCAAATTACTTTGATAAAGCATATCAATTCAGCTTTCAAGTGTTATTAATATGAAGTACCATAGACAAATTAATCTCGGGCTGCATTGTCAATATTGACGTATATAATAGGATTTCCTTCGGATGAAGTAGGCTATCAGCCAATATGCATTATAAGAACGGGTCAATTTGTATATTCTGCTTGGTCTGAGGAATTTATGCAGTCTGTAATATTCAGATAAAATGTATTATTGAGTCTTAACAAATAACAACCACCTCACATTTTTTAATCTAATGCGCGCGTGAACCTCTTGAATTAATGAGGCGTCAGCTTGGCTGTAACATTTCCCACAATAAGAGAAAGAATAATTATTTTTAAAAAAAATAAGTTGGTTCTTCAGCCATGCATGCTTAGTTGATTTGAAGTTTCTTTTGTTGCCCGGACCAAAGGGGGGAGCCGGGGTGCTTGGGGGGTAGAACTATACCCCTATCATCATACATAACTAGTTTTATACGGCTTCTTCCAAAATATTTAACTTTGTTACCATCTTTTCCTTGGCGTGGTAGTAGTTACTTAAAATAACAAGAGGCCGATGCTTTTTATTTATTTATATTTTTCTGGGTTTTAATTGAGGTACGTAGCAGCCTTAGCTTGTTGCCTCTGTAATCATCACATTTTAGAGTCATTTAATCTTTTCTTATTTAAGGCATTATTTCTTCTCTCGTACAAAACATGTTATCAATATTTGAAAGTTATCTTACAGGTGATGAGTGCAACACAGCAAGTTTTTAAGGTGACATGCAGCTGGATATTTTAGATGACGTGCAAGTTTTGAAAGCTGTGGAAGAAGAATTTGGAATTGACATCCCTGATAATGAAGCCTACAAAATTTCAACCATAGCCCATCTCATCGGCTCCATTGCAGCTCATCCACCAAACAAGTGAGATAATTAATGTTTCCAGTTGAAATCTTCTGGTTAAGCGTAGGCCCGCTGCATATCCTTATTTTCCTCATATCATGCATTCTAAAACACTGGCAATTTCCATTTAGTACCATAACGATGTTTCTAAAACAAGTCATATGTTGACGTTTTGTTTTGTGATAACGCTTTTAGCTGTGATGTGATGTTAAATTTTGTGAGTTGACAAGCTAGTTTACTCTACCAAATGAAATAGGATAAAGTTTGCAACAATTGGCATGGCCCTCCGTGGATGGAGAAAAAGGCTTTAAAAGACATTCCAAAGGGGGATGATTTTCTCCTCCTTAGCCAGGCCTTTGATCATGGGAATAGGAGCTTTCGACGTTCCAATATTGTATTTTATACGGAAGCCTTGACAACTGATGCGCATCTCTGCCAGTTATGCTCCAAAATCTTCGAGCCTGAAGATGAAGATTATGCCGTATGAAGACCCCACTTTCAGTGCATGTCGATATGAATTCAAGTTATGCTGAAACAAAATCTTCAATGCTCATAACTTAATTATGGAAAGGGTTCCAGTTAATCTGAAGCACCATAATCTTAATGGTTAATTTTTCAAGTCACTTGAGACACCTAAGTTAATTGCACAAGCAATTTTTTATCTCGATGAGACATAAATTTAAAGTACCTGTAAAAATGTGTTACTGATTAGATTATGCTTTAGTTTTTCGTAGATATATAGGAACTCAAGATTTAAACTTTCATTCTTTTACCTCTTTTTGCATTAAGTTATTAATTAGAATACATATATAAACCTGTTAATAAAATTTGAAAAAGAGATAGGTTTTAGAAGATTAAAATAAAAATATATATATCTTTCTAAAATTAAAATAATTCCCCATGTAAGAGGCACAATGATTGTAGCCATCACTATCATTATAATTTTTGTTTAATAGTTTTCTTCTGTTTAAAAAATATGTAAAACTTTATAAATACGCATATAATATAAATGTAAATCTATATATATATATATATATATATATATATATATATATATATATATATATAAACATGATAAAATTTAAAATATTTATATATGATTTAAAAATTATATTATATTTAGTATGAGTATTTAACATATATTAAACATGAATATATACAATTAATTTTGTAAAGTGTTTGTATTATATAGTATTTTATTTTATTTACTTAATGACAAAAAAATAGAATTCAAAACATTCAACGTGCCCCAACCGTTTAAACTTGTTTTTATGTATAAATTATAGCTCAGTTAACAGTCTTACAGAGCAGGCTCGGATATTAACTAGCAAGTTACTGACTGCTCCAGTAATAATCTAATATGTAAAACTGAAGATAAATTTGGTTTGGTTAGGTTTATAGGCCACCTGCGTAGCTAATTAGGTGTGCGTGGGTTAAAGAGGAGTGTCTCCTACTAGACCCTAAAAAAAATTGATCGAAGGCTAAAGGTCAAATGCAGAGTTGAATGCTCTTACGGACCGTAATAATGTAAAAAGAATTCATCATTAGCAATGCAGGAAAATGGTATTATGCGAAATGATTAAAAATGACCGATGAAGCCATGAGCTTGGCCTTGGTACAGTTAAATACCTCCACGCCTTTTGTTTGTTTCACAGCTCAATTACCCTGTGGGTCACCTATGGATGTTTCCCTTGCCAACGCAGTCACACGCCCACCTATAATGAACTGATATAACTAGGGGGATGAAATTTCAAAGCCTTCACGTGCGCCGGGTGAGGCAATCATCTCTTCTTTATTTTGCTCGGTAAAAATAAAGATGGGTCATTTCCCCTACTTCTGCATAATTGTAATTATAGGCGAGGAATATGATGATGGACATTCATGAGTGCCAGTTATATGCAAAAACTCCTCGCCACTGTCACACACATTTATGAAAATGTATAAACCCCTCTCCTTAATTCATTCAAACCCAAAATTGTTACTGAAGAGGGGGTTCTATGGATTACCAAGGGAAGACAAGCCATCATTGTTTGTTTCTGACGAGATTTATAGCTCCTTTTCTTAGATTCAATTCGTTCACGCATTGGGGGATACCCTTTTGCCTCTGTGTACTCTTCCTTCCTTTGAATGCACAATTATTATTTTCGTGGCATGGTTGACTATTCACACGTGTTTGAACATCGGATAGCAACCTCTTTGGGCTACAACTTTGCTTCAGCTTCCCTTAACTTCAGTTACATAATTTTATGAATATTTTTAATACTGGTCACTCGAATTTCTTAAAAAGTTAATGACGGCACTCAAAACGAAATATGTGAACTTGCATGATTATATACTCTGGATCTGCTTTCATATTTCGTTTCTTTCGCGGAAATAATTTATGAGAAAAGAAAACCAAACCCTGCTTCGGTCATTAGATTTTAGTCAAGAAAACTAATTTGCACAAACAGGAAGTTATCAAAGTATATACACTGATCTTCTCCAATTTTGAAATATTATTTTATTCTCCATTCTCACTTCTCAAATCATTAACTTTATATTTATAGACATCTTTCTCTTGGCAGTCCGAATTTGGTTTTAGAGGACAGAAAAGGTGTACCGTGTTTAGTAATAATATGAGCGTTAGCGGTTAAGGACCATAAGATAATTTTGGAAGCAATCCCCGTAGGCAAAGAGGAGAATAAGGAGTGAAAGGAGGGAAATGCACGAGGGCGGGGCAGCCATAAGCTGTTCACAAATTCACCGAGAGAGGGAAAGACCCACAACAAACACCATCTGTCAAACCATGATGTTTCACGTTACGCCACTCATAACCCACGAGGGATTTGGGGGCTTGCTGGCCCCCATTTATTTCAACGTCCTTGTCTCCTCATTTTGCCAACATAAAACACTTACTGCTTGTACTTTTGATACTAGCTTTGCTTATAATTATGATTATAAATAATAATCATCAATAATCATTCTAAACGCTCATTCTCATCGGCGAGAAGCTAAGATGGTCATTTGCTTAACCACTAATTGCAAACTTCAGTAGCACTAGCCAGGTGACTTCTCACGAGGAACTTGTACTAAACCAAACTCCACTATGCAGTACTCTCTCTTTCTGCCATTTTTTCTTTCTGTCTGTGGAGATTTCACATTTGGTTTGTTCTTTTGTAATGTCTTTCGACTATTTGATCTGTGATTTAAAAAATATATCAAACGAGCAAGTGACAGTGCCTCCTCTCTCGACAGAAAGGAAGATCAAAATTACGGCAATGAAAATGATTACTGCCAACAGTTCCCAACACATGAAAATTAACAAAATGAAAGTGAAAATTGAAGAGACCTGAAAATAGAAGGGCAGCGGAAATAAAACAAAAGAGTAATTGATGATGGGGGGAGGAGGTAAGGAAGAGGGTTCTGAATTCTGATGGTGGTTTCCGACCCAATCCAAACCATCATTGCGAATCTTGGGACGGCCTAGCCCACCATCATTTTACAAATCCTAGCTGAAGCCCCATTATTGTCCCTCCCTCCCCATGTCCATTATGTTATGCCCGCCAGTTTTATTCCCATAATACCCTTTTCTCCTGCAAACAAGGATCATCGATGAAGAACCGAAGAAGATACAGAGATTTCAAAAAAAAAAAAAAAACCATCATCATTCACATGACGCCATAACCATAATCATAATCATAGAACCGAAACATGAAATCTTTTAGCTCTTAACCGGCCGCCTTCCATGCTTACACATGCATGATTGTTGTGTCAGAGAGAGGAGGGGCACGTCCTCCCCCACCCTTGTGTCTCTCTCCTTTTCATCTTCCTCTCTGGCTTTTGCTCTATAAATTAACAGCTCATTGTTCCTTTGTCCCTCACTTTCCGACTCAAGCTCCCCCTTTTTCCACTGCTACTCGTTCTTCCAGAATCCAGATTGCTTCTTCCGCCAGGTTTTCTCAGCCAACTTCCTTGAAAAGGTGTTCTTTTTCAAAAAGTTCGAGAGAGAAAGACAGAGGCCCCCACCTCTCTCTCTCTCTCTCTCTCTCTTACATGTTTTATTAAACTTGCTTACTTTCACAAAAGATAGACACGGTACTGTACATCTGAGACCCATTTGAGGCTCTTGCAAGCAGAATTTTATTTAACTTGTTTTCGGATATCTGAGGTCGAATCATCTTTACTCTGTCTCTCTTCGTTTTCTTCTAACTTTTTATGTGGGAGGTTCACATAGTTGGGTGTCCCAGTTTACTCCACCTTATTTCGTGGAAGAAACTTTTCTTTAAATATTTTTCTCACCAGATTCTATAATATTTCGTTTTAACATTTTTTTTTAAGTTTAGTTTTAAAATCCTCTGTCAATGGTTTGTTTGTCTTTCGCTAGCTCTACGGCGACATCCTATTCTTTATTATATAGGAGTTTTAAGTTTTCTTCTCTTTTTATTTTATTTTATTATATAAGTTTACATTAAAAAACTTGAATGCCTGTAATGAGCGTGGAAGTGCAAGAGCTCTGTTTATACATAGATATAGAAACACACCGAAGATCTTAATCTGAAGCTTGTCTCTTTTATGTATGACCTTTATCCTTTACTTCCCTCTTGGGACAGCCGAAAGAAACTATTTCCTTTTTCTTTCAAGGGAGTGCAGGTTTGGACAACTGTGTTTTTCACCTCTGTATCACATTCTTTAGTTTCTCAGACAACCCTTATGTCTCTATATATTTGATAGGGTGGTCCAAAAGACTCAGTTCTTCTGTCCTCCACCGGCTATGCTTTTTCCTCTTGTCGTTGGCTTCTTCGTTCAAGTGTCATAATTATATCTACCAAAGCAAATTCATAAAGCAAAACATTCGCAAGGAAGCTTAATTTTTTTTTTCCTTTTGGATTTATCAGTTGCTGAGGTGGTTCTGTTCCTTTCTTGTTTTTTTTTTCAGTGCCCGTTGTTTTATTCACGGGCTCTATTTTTTGTTTTCTTATCATATCATTGTGTTTGTCTCGATGAAGTGGATATTCATAAATATATTTTTATATTAGTTAGTTTGGCTTCATATGGTGTATTAATTATATTGATAATTGTATATTATCTGAAGATCCCATTTTTTCTGATAGCATTGTTTTGGGTTTCAGGGACCCTGGGAACAGTTGTGAGAATTGTTTCATAGGGATGGAAAGGTTGAACTCAAAGCTGTACATGCAAAACTGTTACATAATGAAAGAGAACGAGAGGCTAAGGAAGAAAGCTCAGCTTCTTAATCAAGAGAATCAGGCACTGCTTTCTGAGCTCAAACAGAAGATCTCCAAGGGCAATCCGAAAGCCAATGCTCCAAACACTATTCTTGAGCTGAACCTCAGCTCAAGCTCCAACCAGAATCCTTCCAGTTCCAGCAATTAATCTGCTTGGAGAAAAGACGTGTGATGACCCCACTAGGACTATTTGTTCTTTTGTTTTTTGTGTAAAACCAGAGTCAACAGTAGTAGTTGCAGTTTCTGTTCCATAGGACAATACCAGCATCATCTATCAGGCCACTGTTACCTTCATTTTCATTATCATTATCATCATTTCTTTTTTCTTTTTAGGGATTTTTTTTGTGGGGGGAGGGGGCGTCTTAGATATTAATCTCTGAACCACAAGGTTATGATGTATCAGACTATGTGCTAGAATGAACATAAAGTTATTACTATGCTCTCTTCCTCTGCCTCTGTGTGTGTGTGTGTGTGTGTGACTATGACAAATATTATAAACGGGATTCGGTCGCTTTGCTTAGTTGTCAGAAAGATTTCTAGTGCTAACTCAAAGAAATCCGTTGTCTCATTACTCAGCTTTAAGTTTCATGCGTCTATCTAAATTAAAATTCAGGTAAACGGGCTTTAAGACTACATATCTACCTGATCATGAGGCAAAGCCAAATAATCAACAGATTAGTGGTATGTCCTAAAAGTGGCATTGGTATATTTCTCTTGAACTTTGGGTGAGTGCTCCACCATTGAAATGTAATAAATGTTGATCAGTGTGCATTAAGAGTATAATCTCAGCAATTTTCAGGAGAAAAATGTTAACAAAATTAAAAGAAATAATAAAACTCAAAAGGGATGACAAAATGGCTTGTCGTTCAGATTCTGTTTGACAAAGAGGATCAAATCAGAGGCAACGTCATCAAAGGATTCATCAATAAAACTATACAAGTCAATGAGCGTTTATTAGTTAGGGAGGGTGGAAAGAACCGAAGGAACATAAAGAGATAAGGTAACCCGCGATATCAAAAACCCAGGGAAACGACATTGCATTTTCACCGTCAAAGTAAAAAATAAAATAAATTATTGTCTGTCAAATAAGACGAAGACTGTCTAATGAAAAATCAAATGCAATTCAAAAAAAATCAATTATTCTTTCATAGCTTGGGCTCATAATATGCAAGAATTATTTATTTTCCTGCGTATTAAATGTTTGTTCCCCTCAGTTACAGAGTATCTGCAGCCAGCGGATTCCGGCATCATAACCATATCTAAAAACCATAAATTTTGATGTAAGGCTGTCTTTGATATACCATGTGGAAAAATAGAGATGACAGTAAATTTACAAAAAAAATTTGATATTTGAATCCTTGATGCTTCGCAGTTAGCAGTTAGTAGTGAGGGTAACAAATGAAACGTAGAGAAAAATGTCATTTTTATTTTTATTTTTTAGTGGACTACACAAATATAAAATGATCAGTGTTTCAAACCCTGAACTCATCCATTATTTTTGTTGGCTGCCAAGTTGCTGCTCCAACATTTTGTCCACTTTGTAGAGTGTTTGAAGAGCCAGATGCACGTGCCGCCTGCCCCCATCATTTTACTGAGGCGTCTTCCACTGCTACTGCTACATTATTACATTACTTCTCTGCTACTCGGCATACACTAAATGAAGCATTCAAAGTTTTCATTGACAAGTATGGTTCCAAATCAAACAGTTGAACCGGAAATGGTAATTTTGTGAACAGTTTGCTGTTTCTGAATCACATACTTCTGCCTACAACTCATGCCTAGCTTTTACCTTTATGTCCATTTTCTCTGTTAATGACTTGGTTCTCCTCAGATAACTTCGACAGGGTAACCACAGTTTATTTGAAGAAAATAAAATCCCTTGCTTTTAGAAAAACAATATCCATAGTTCCAACTTCCAAACAAAATTGTCGCACTTAAATTAGTATTTTTTGGATCCATTCATGGGATTTATATATCCTGGAATTCGGAATAAGGAACTAAGAAAGACCTTCTCTTGCCACTGTTTCGTACAGAACATTGTATTTCACCCTCTTCCTCCATTGCTAACAATTCAGAATCACAGACAGAGGCATAAATTGCAGCAGCAGGGCTTGGCCTTTGCCTTCTGCCTTCTGGGTTCTTCCGCATTCAGATTCAGCGATCCCCATCGCTTTGGTTTTAATTTATCATTTTATATACCTGATTAATATTTTTGAAAGTACAAAGCCTTTACACAGACCGGAAATCGAAGTAACGCCCCTCCATCTCTATAGTTAAAAACTCAATTAGATATGCAAGTCATCACATGGCAATCCGCAATAACTTCCTAAATTAATAATATGCGTGAATTATTTTTCTTACTATTAAATTGCCATTGCTTTCTAAAAATAGAAATTGCTATAATTTCGTTATTATTTTCGTTTTCTGTCGCTTAAGTTCATAATTAATCTAAATTGATGTTTGATAAGTGGATTTTTTTTTTTTCAATTTTTAAATAATTGATAATTTATTTATAAAAAATTAAAATAAATTATATTAGGCAATTAATGTTTTCACATTATTTATGATATATAAAATATGAATCTCATTATAATTTTAAAAATTAAATATTTCAAATATCAAACACTATCTAAAAAGTTATTAATTAAAAATTTACTATCGCACCAGATCTTATCTTTTCCTTTAGTTAGATAACTATTATGTTTATGTAGTTTTTAGAAAAGTATTGGCATTTCATTTTTTGGACAAGGGTAAGACAAATTATATCCCGCTTGTCTTCTTCTTTTTTTTTTCAATAATTAAACCTTTTTTTTTGGACTGAAAGTCAATAATTAAAGTCGATTTCAAGTAACGTCACTGGCCCAATCACGTTGTACCAAAATTAAACCCGATTCTATGATCACCGACCTGATTTATGAAATGTCAACAGTACCCTTAACTCTCTGGACTGGTAGACGGCACTTGCACGATAGAGTTTTGCGCGATTCTTTAATAACTTCTTCCGTTTTCTTTACCCATGCCGCTCGCCTCCTTTCCTTCTTTGTGAGCTGTAAACCCCACTTTCAGCCGACAGAAAGCCCTAGAAATTTCATCTTCAACCTTCTGAAAACCCTAATTTTACCTGAAAGACCAGATAAATTTTTCTTCCTTTTCAACAGATCTCATGGCTAAAGAGTTTGCAGTCCCGCCGGTGGTTTTTAAATCCGGTGGAAACCCCACCACCGGTGTTGCTAGTTTCCAGCAGCGGCGGGTTCCTACGGCTCCATTTCAACCTCCTCGACCATCCAGTTCCAGCATCCCCTTCATGTCCTTTGACATAGGGTCTGCAGCCGCATCCACCTCGTCCGGCCCAATTTACGGTGGCCCCATCGGGGCCAGTGGCTCTGCTAACTTCGATGATGAGGAACCCCTCCTCGACGAGCTTGGGATCCACCCGGACCAAATCTGGAAGAAAGTCAGATCGATACTCATTCCATTTCGAGTAAATCACATGGTGCATCAGGACTCAGACCTATCTGGCCCCATTCTTCTCTACATGTCCTTTTGCCTCTTCCAGTTACTTGCTGGAAAAATACAATTTGGTGTGATTTTGGGTTGGATTGTGGTATCTTCTATTTTCTTATACGTGGTTTTCAACATGTTGGCCGGTCGATCCGGTAATTTGGACCTGCATACGTGCACGAGTGTGGTGGGATATTGTATGTTGCCGCTAGTGATTTTGTCCGCTCTGTCGCTGTTCTTGCCGCAAGGTGGGATCGTGAGCTTTGTGATTGCCGCGGTTTTCGTACTTTGGGCGACTAGGGCTTCCACGGCTCTCATAGTCTCCCTAGCTGACGGTGGGGAGGAACATCGCGGGTTGATAGCGTATGCGTGTTTCTTGATTTACACTCTATTTTCGCTCCTTATCGTATTTTAGTGACATGATTGACACTGAAATTTTAGATGGCAGTGCATACGATGTTAGATTCATTGGACAGATTTCTTGGATTTTGAATGTTTTGATTAATGTTATAGTTATACTATAATGAGAAGGAATATTGAGATGTAGAAATTGGATATATTGATTTGAAGCTTTTTATTTTTTTGGGGAAAAACTTATCCCGCGTGACTATTGTGTTGTGGAGGTCTATTTGTTCTAACATTTTGTTCTCCTCTTTGTCTGTTCAATATATTTCCTATAATTTATTCAAGGTAGAATTTTGGGTTGTATGTATGGTGCCAGTGGATAATTAGAACAGTATACTAAATTGATTCTGGAAGACCTAATAAGATCTGGACTGGTTTAGAAGGTATCAACCTAAACATCTAATTTGTGTGATCTAAATTATACTGAATTTGAACACTTTGGGCTGTTAACTCTTGTCGTCAAAGTGAATTGAAATCGCAATTTTTGGTATAGGGTTGCTGAATGATCCTCAAACCTCTCACTTGTTGGTTTAGGTAAGGGGTTTTGAACTGGGCAGACGACAAGCATGATTTTGCGTACCAGATTTGAGATTTTTTAAACTTCTATTATGTGCAAAAAAAAAAAAAATTCAATAAAGGTGAAGAGGAATATGTAATTTTAAACTTGATTGGTAGATTTCACAGAACACATGTACCTGTGCTTTGCATGTGCCATAGGTCATAATACTCACAAGACACATCGCTCAGCTAGTTTCTTAAATCCAGATTCCATTACATCAAAGTTTTGGTCCTTGGAGAACGAACCAAGATGCTTGTTGGATTTTCTTTAAGGGGCTTATTATATAATTTGAGTTTACTATCACTCGTATTTGAATATCTGTGGCTAAAGGGTTATAGTCCTTGTAAAAGGGAACAATATCTTTTGCTTCCATAACATGCAAGCAATCATCTATGACAATTATTATTGTGAGCTTATTTTGAGGTTTTGGTACATTAAATAGTAAATATTAAGATACATTATACCTCATACTTAACATTTCTAAAACTGCAAAAAAGGAGCTTTTGTCAAGTTTTCTCAAAATGCTTAATTTAGTCTTCATTGACTAGCGAATGTAATTTCCTGTACTGATGAGCTATTGGCTTTATTGATGCCTGCCTACCAATTGGAAGATAAGATGCCTAGTGTATTTAAAGTTTAAACAATTTTATTGGAGCACAAGTGATTGCATGTTTCTTGTTTGTTGCTCTATTTTTTAATCAAACCTAGATCCGGTTAGGTGATGCTTTTTTTACCCCATATATAATTGCTCTGTGGAATCGGAGGTTCAAGAAACTCAAGTTTGCTGAAATGATTATTTATGTTGACTAGTATAGACTATTCACTATTCTCTCCCACACCAATGAGCTTTAGCGCTGAACCGATTACTTATAAATCTACATGCACTTTTGATTTGAGATTATGCCTCTGCTTTCTTATAAAATTGTATTGTGGGATGTCATATAAAATCTTCTTAGAAAGCTAGGTAAAACTATTAAACTTCTGATACTGGTGAGCACTCCTTTCATATCAAAGAGCTCATTCTCAAAGTAGGTATTAACCGTTAATTTTGTAATTACTGTCATTATAGGTTAGATATTTGTCATAGTATACAACAACAACAACTAAGTTTTTTCTCATTAGGTAGAGTCGACTACATAGATCAAATGACGTCATAGTGACTTATTATAAATGAGTTCGATAGATAGATTATTAACTATTAAATTCTTCTTAATAGTTCTATTTTTTTTTTTTTTGCCTCATTCTACTTCTAACTATTAGATTATTCTCCATCTGATCTACTCTTCTCAATAGGATTTCTACAGATTTTTTTTACACATGTTCAAACTCTGCCTATATTTGTATAATCGATTCCAAGTTCGAATAAAAGAGGAGAGTTGTGTTAAGCATGCGATAGTTAATGTATAACTTTGTCGTAACTATATGAATATGGATAAACGAAGCAATATTTGTCATAGTATGATAAAGTAAAATTCTTGTGTAGTAAGAGCGGTAAAAAAATTATGAAACTACGAAATGGACAAAAAATGGTTTACCAAACTCATGCATTAGTGACATATATTAAAAATATTAGGTTGCTCACAAGTTTGTGCATTAATTTTTTATACAAAATGGAGACAAAATATTTCCATGGAAGGATTATATGTTAATATAAAATTCCTGAGATATAATAGATTATGCTCTCTTTTGTGATTACCAATAAGGCTTATGTGTTCAGAACTTCAAATATATGGGATATGGATAAATATTTTGGCCGATAGCATTATTGGAGTTTTCTTTGCCACAATTACTTTTTTTGTCATCAGGAGGGCTTTTGATTTGTATGATTATAGCACGTGGAAGGTGAATTTGTGCTGTTATATATTCCCCTTGTTGTGCTTGATTATTTGGTTAGGTGTTTAAAGCTCTCTTATTGGCATTGCTGTTGCAGATAATTACAATATCTTTGCTGGGAATTAATATCTTCCTGGAAAAACTGTCTTCCTTCCAATATAGTTGGATTTATGTTGTTGCTTGTGATAAGGAATTAAGGATTACTAAATAAGGTCTTCTTACCTATCTTGGCCTTACTCCTTACCTATCTTGGCCTTACTCCCCACTTTTCCCACATTATTTGGTCCACGGATCAGGACCACTAGTTGGTGATGAAAAACATCTTGATCTTTGGCTTCTTTGTTCGGACTTCTTTTCATTACATAATGGCTAGCCAGGGCAGGAAATTCCACTCTGGTTTTGACTTGTGGCGATTTTTGCGCAATTCTTCTCCCTCTTATCACCCAGTCACACCTTAAGCGAACTATATGCAAATTATTTTTAGGCTACGGAAACTTTGTTTATTGTCAAGCTTGTTGGTTGCTGATGCTGTATTTTATTTTATTTAAGGATCTCACAGTTATGCCTTCATCCTCGAAGAAAGGTCGTGACTGGTGCTTTTGTCACTTTTATTATCTTAATGAAATATTTGCAACTCTCTATGCCGTTGAGGGAGGTTGCTTTCTGGTTGACTACGCTACGATATTGGTGAAAGTGAGTCAACTGCTCCTCTTGCTCTTGTCCAAAAAAAAAAAATCAACTGCTCCTCTTGCTGACTGAATATGATCTTTTCTCTATTTAGAATTTTTAAATCGGCTGTTATGATTTTGATATTATCGTCTACCGGGCCTTCCACCAGACATGATATAGTAATTATGTAAGTTCAACTACATCAGATCTTTTTCCAAAAGCTGATGTAAGATTGCCCAGGTGGATTCCTTAACGCAGAATCTGCTTGGGTATCGATTTTTGACATCTGCTTGCAGTCCGATATTTACGAGTGAATGTTACTTGATAATGGCTAATTGAGAGTATCCAAACGAGTGCTGGAACTGATCTGTCTTAACCAAAAGAGAAATTCCATTAGACGGTAACTAGAGGGTTTTATTTGAAATTGAAAGTAGTCATTTAGGCACATGGCAGCAACACGGTCGTTGAATTTGGTGGAGCAGCTAAAATGAGTTGATGCTTTGAAAACCTTGCTAGTTGACAATTGCAGATTTGTTGGAGACCGGTCTACTTACTTTCCACCTGACCTGAACATCCAAATTCCAAACCCCCCTCCCCCACCCTCCTCTGTTTTCCCTTTTTGTTGTTGTTAATATTACATTCCCTGTGAGAACGTATCAGAAACCATGACTTCTTCAACTGAAGGTTGTGACAAGTACCGAGCACAGAGAAGTCACCCCAGTGATAGGAATGGAAGATAAGATCTATTTGAAATTGGCCTGGAGGCCGTAAACTATATCCCACCACCACATTATCGGGAAAGTTACTACACTTCCAGTGGGAATGTACCTCGCGCCAATTGTATGCTGCCCATATCCGATATCTCTAGCGCTGTTCCAGTGTCTTTCGCGGGAACAACCAGCATATTTCCTATTACATAGCCCTTGTCTTTGTTATGGACTTCCATGAAAAAGAATGAAAGTGCACCCCTTTTGTAAAATTCAGAATTAGTGGCTTCATTGTCATGTTTTTGCAGCAACTACGACACCAGCACCTTCGCCCTTTATCTCTGTTCCGTTTTAATATTATCAAAATTTCCCCCTTTTTTATGGTGGGGATATTCACTATTCAGGTTGATAGACCATGAGAATTTAGGTAAGATGGTACGCTTTCAAACTTTAGTTGACTTTTCAATGTGTACTATTTAATTTTTTTTATTTTAAACAATTAGACAAGAAATTAAATTTTTTTTATCAAAACGATCGAAATGTTTTTTTTTCGGAGTCACCGACACAAAATGAAATTATCGAAATAAAATAAAGTAATTGTTAAAAAATTATGTCATTTCGATTAAAATTACTATGTTATAGACTGTTTTGGTAGGAATATTTTTGTTTCAAATTGTTTCGATAAAAATATTCTTGTTTCGAGTTGTTTTGACAAAAATATTTTTATTTCGAGTTATTTCGACTGAAATACTCTTATTTTGAATTGTTTCAAATTGTTTCGTCGAAAATACTCTTATTTCGAGTTATTTTGATAGAAAAGTAACAAATTAATTTGAAAAATAAAAAAATTGATAATTTAAAAGTAAATGAAAGTAACATCACATTACATTCAATACTAAGTTATTTTTTTTTCACAAATCACGACATCTTTATCAACTTTCTACTCTCCTCACTTATTCTCATGGCATTACTTTCTTTCATTATCTTCATTTTAAAAAAGAACTTACAAAAATAATAAAAAAATAGATTGAGAGATAAAGAGAGAGGAAGGTACCTGAGAGAGATATCTGAATATAAAGATAAAATCATAGTCGATAAATAGAGATTTAAAGATAGAGATTATAAAAGAGTTAAGAAGATAGAGAGATAGATACAAGAGAGAAATTATTATTAAATGATGTTGGTATTTGAGTCAGAGTTTTTACTGTAGTAGCATGTTTTCTTACTATTCAACTATAGATATTAATTTAAATTAATTTTAACATAATTTTATATATCTATATCATTAATATTATATTAAAATCTTTTAAAATTAAAAAAATTATTGTTTAAAATTATTTAAAACGTTTTTTAAAAAATTATTTGTTTTCACAAAATTTTCAAAATGTTTTCTTTTCTAGAATTACCGAAACAGTATTTTTAAACGAATTTTAATATCTTACAACTAAGTTTATTATTTAATAAACAGATATAAAAACTTAAAATTTATAAAAAATTTAATAAATTATTATATTTTTTTATTATAGATTTAATTTTTATTTATAAAAATTAAAAAAAATTATATATTAAGAAATAACACACCATTTAATTATTATTAATTAAAAATATAAAAAATTACAATAAATTTTAATAAAATATAAATCATTCAAAAAAAGAAATTAGAAAAAACAGCACACCTCTTATTTTATTTTTAAATTAAGACTTTTAAGTAATTTTTTTAATTTAAAATATTATAAATTTAAAAATTAAGTTACAGATTTTTCGAAAGATTGATTAACACCACCGATTTTTTTTTAACAAGAAGATAATTTTTTTTTTTTAGGGAGAAAAAAAATTATCAGAAAAAAAAAGAAGACTTTCGACAAAAAGGGTGAAAAATTTTCTGAAGAAAAGAAAACTTTCATGAACGAAGAAACAACCAAAAGGAAAAAACTAACAAAACAGAAATAAACTGCCATTGGCAACAGCACTCTATCCCAAGCTCAAAAGCTGATATGGCATCTGTACTACTCAAACGGTACAGCTTACATATTTACTTCGGACATGAGAGGGAATAAAGGAAATCTTTTTCGCTGAGATGTGACGGCTTCACTGAAAAAGAGGCCGAAGCTGAGGAATCTTCTTGTAATTTATCCTAAATCAAAATACACTATCATGTAGAAATTGATTTGGAATTTATTTTATTGAAAATAAATAAGCTACAGATATATGATATTTGAGTATAAAGCTCTTGATTTTGGCGCTAATGTTAAGAGGCATAAAAATTAATCATTGTTTTAATTGCTAATGAATTAGCAGGAAAAGGTCCAAATTAATGAACTGGAATCAAGTAGTTATATATAACTCTCTTCAAATGAAAATGTAAATAAACTGTTAGTATGAGCAGGGAATACTTGGGACACGTTAAGTGATCTCCAGTTTACATATTTATCAGTTTGTTCTTCTACGTCGAGCATAAGTACTTAGTTCTTAGATTCTTCTTCTTCTTTTGTCTACTCTCAGATTAGGATTGAAGATTGCATTGCAATTCTGCATATTTTACAAACTCTCGTTTTCTTATTGTAAACGAACTTTTAAATCTCATAAATGCAAAACCATTCATACACTTAGTTCTTAGATTCTTCTTCTTCTTTTATCTACTCTCGGATTAGGATTGAAGATTGTATTGCAATTCTGCATATTTTATCTTCGTTTCAGTTTTTGGAAGGTATAATTGTCAATTTTTCTACCTAAATCCTGTAAATGATCAAAACTTAGTAATATGTAGGTCTGACTTTTGGAAGGGGAAACAGTGAATGTTCCCTAATTCCTCTTTAGTGGTGCTTAATATGTGAATATTTTATTTTCTCAAATGTTGTAAATAGTTTATACAAAATTGGAACAAAAAATATATAAAAATTATTATTTTATATTATTTGAAGAATATATAATACATAAATGTTAAAAAATAGTTTATAAGTTTCGGAATGCTTGAAAAACAAAATACTCACGTGCTTATGTTTGAACCAAATAATTCAGATAAGAATAGAAAGCATGCACTTGAAGTCGGTGGGTGGGGCAACTGGCAAAAGAGAACAAAAGGGAACAAAATGATGCGAAGGCTAATTAAGCTGAAACTGGAAAGACAACGAAATGGAGTGCATGCCAATAATGCAGTATATATAGTTATATATATACAGAAAAGTGTGGTACACTGATGGAAGCCTATATATAGCAGAGTCAAAGAAAAGATGATTCCCTTTCCGCCAGTTATTTCAACCTCGTCAGGATTGGTGGGACTGCCACTCCCATACTCCTCAGTCCTCACATCAGAGGAGATCTAACCATTTTATTAAATACATTGCTTCCACTATTAATTGAGATATTCTGGGCTACCTAGCGCCTTCTTGCAGCCGTTTCCCTCTGAGCATTGAAGTATACTGCGGCAACAGGGAGACCGAGCTCGTTTTCTTCAGCGAAATTTCGGGTGTTGAAGTGATCCCTTAAAGAAGGTGGGGTTACACACTGCCTATGTTTTTGCTTGAAAAGCACAAACACAAACCTGTGGATCCCTATATTAGGCTTTGGGATCTCATAGCTCACCAACTCTTTGCCTATATCCCCACCAAAACAAACAAATTAAGAATGATCCCAAGAAAAAAGGAAAAAAAAGAAAAAAGGAAAAGACCAGTCATCAGCCTCTCTTAGTCTCCCTGTTCATGCGTCTTTTGAGCAAATCAGTCAAAAAAGTGAACCTACCAAATGTGACATCTGTTGTGCCTGGAATATCTGTCACTATCCTGCAAAAAGACATGTTTGGACCAAATTTAAAGTTAGATACCTCTGAATCATCTATTTAATATTGTTCCTGTCTTTCTTTTTCCCTCTCGCAGATTGGTAATTTGATTTTCATACCAAGGTCTGAACTTAGAAGTTAAATCATGCCTTCTTCGTGTGCTGGACAGTTAATAACCTGTGCGTGCAGTTTAATCTAATAAATGGGATGCATAGATTATACTTCATAAAATAAGTCTTGTTTATATCTACCTCGCATTAATCATTTATAGTCTATACAACACCACTCAAATTTTAAATTACATACAGATCAAAATTTGTTGTGTTAAAGTATTTATGTTATTACTGTGTCACATGTCTCATGTTGTAATTTATAATTTTGTATACAAGAACTAGAGCTAATGCATACAAATACAATGGTCGTTTTATATATATATTACATGTCAGTTTATGGATATGCAAATGGGTGTCTGATGTTACAGCTGTACATGTAACCTACAACTACCTAAGTTTGTTTGGGTATTAATATATAACTGGTTTCTTTAATCTAGTAAGTACCAGTGCAAGTGTTCTCTGAGATAAGTATCACTGGGGCCAGGAACATCCGGGTCTGTCATGACCTGCAATGAACGATGCAAGTTTTATAGAGAGCATTCCAATAATATATATATAGAGAAACAATACCGAGCAAAGTTTTGTTTTTTATTTTGAAGAAAAAAAAAGAGAGGAAGAAGATCGGAGAGATTGAGGGGCTTTGCAAATACCAGAGTAAAGAAGGACCTCATATCAACTCCATCGATCTCAACCCTAGGGCGGGTGGCGACTGCGGAAGGGAAGAACTCATACCCGTTGAAGACTTGCTTATCGGCGTAAGTCACAGTCATTTTTACGCTTGGGGTAAAAAGATCAAGAACATCTCCTATCACTCTCCCAACAATCAGAGGTTCTGTTGACGCTCTAGCCATGATAATTGAGAGGAAGAAGGAAGAAGAGAAATCCTAGAACTCAGTGAGAGTTCCTGCTGGGAAATGGGGGCATGAGCTCATAATTTATAGTGTCTTAAAAGTAAGTTGTGGAAGCTAGCTAGAGGAGAGACCTAGAGAGAAGATGAGGTCTATGAATAAGAATGGCCCTTTAATGAATAACAAAACTTGTATAAACCAGGTGCTCCCACCACTCTAATATGCTGTCTGCCTCTGGATCGGATGTTACTCGGGAAATTATATTATGTGAGAAATCCCTTCCCCTCTCTCCGTCCTCATACACACAATGGATGGGTGATGGGTCCCTTGGAATCGGTTCTTATTGGCTGTACTATTGATGAATGAATTTCTCATCCAACGATGGAATTGTTCCTTTATATCTTTACGTGGATCCTTTCTTCGCAGGTTGTGATTTGTCATCTCTGCCGTTTCCAAATTAAACTGTACTACAAGCACAAAAAGCCAAAAAGCCTAGCTATTAAATTTCAAGGGACACCATTCTCTTCACTCCTTGAGTGTGTAAGGTCATGCCACGGGGGAATTTTGTTGAACGACTTCGGTAGAGAACCTTCCTTAATTACACTCTTTGAAAATGGATTTTGCTATATTTGGGCATGTGACTCTTCTTTTTCCCTTAGTCCATCTTTAGGAATATTCTAATCTCGAGGAGCAGAGCATAAAGGTACTCCACCATTTATAAATGTTTAAGGAGTCATTTCAGAATAAAACATATTTACAAATTCAAAATACTAGAAAAAAGCGAAGAAGGTGGAGATTCTTTAAACGGAACACGACCTATTCTTCTCCTTCCGCCCTACGAAAATTTATATGTTTCTCTTTCTGATTAAATGCGTTTTGTTAGGAAGAGGATTGAAGACTTGACGCGTACGTGTCCACTTGCATTCCTTTGTGCTTGAAAAGATCGAAAATTCTCAGCATAGTTCCATTTATAATTAAGTAAGGAGTCACCGGTTCTTATTTTTTTTCAGGATTTAAGCGTGGAATATGTCCCTCTCAATGCCATCAACTCTTATGAATAATATGTAGGCATCATTTCACTATGGAAAATAATAATAACGATTAAGAGTTATGCATGTGGAGATATGATTCTAAGTTTTTGTTGTTCGATCTGGAAGCACTAATTTCCTGTTGTGATCAATGTGAGCGTTTACTTTTCCAAATTTTGATAATGGACTCTAAAGTTTGAATTATTATTTTTTTATAAAAAAGTTGAAAATGCCAAATTACCTGCGTTCACCTTTTCTTTCTCATTGTTCTCGTTTAACTTAAGCAAAGTGCTTGTCGTCGATTGAGCCGGGAATCTCTAGCTAGTCATTTTGGTATGTAACAGAAATATTGGCACAATGTTGTTACTTCGGCCTTTTTTACCTGCTAAAGACATTTGAGCTTAGTTCAAGTATAGCATGAATGGAAATTTCCTTATTGCATACTTAGCTTAAAATTAAAAGAAAAAGAGCTGAAATATGGACGAAGTTAATTAAATAATACATCCTTAATTTTTTCAAACAAAAATTGTGATCAAGATTTGGTAATTCCCATATAAATTTTGTAATTGAAATAGTCATATTACTTCAAAAAAATAGATTTCTACTTTTTCAAAAAGTAATCTAAGATTCTGCTAAAAGATATGAAACAGGATATGATTAGTGCTATTATGAAGGATATTTTGCTCTCTTTGATTAGTCAGGGATTCTATGTCAATGGGAGGCATAAATTGACAACCCTATGACAAGTGCCACAATTTCGCAAGCGTTACATCTCAAGAATACTTAAGTTATTAAGAGAAGAGATATTATTATAGTTTTCATTAATACTTTTTACAATGAAATATTTTCAAATTTATTTTATTTGATTAGTGTAAAAAATTTATAATTAACTAATAGCATAATTTTTTTAATTATGAGTTTGAAGTAAAGAATTGAATAAAAAATATGTTAAAATTATTACCTCGACACCCTAACAAAGATTTCCACGTATAGTACGGATATGTGATCATCATTGTCTGGTATCTTATCACTCCCACGTCTTAGATCTCGGTATCTATTTGTCTTATTTTGAGAAATCTGTGAACTGTTGGTGGTCTTCCTCGTGGGTCTTCTCTGAGAAACGCGGATTTACTAGTCGGAGAATATGGCGAGCGGAGTGAGCAGAAAAATTTCTGCAGCGTCTGCGAGGTCCCATACCAGGAGACCTAAGAAAAGTAGCTCAATTCATCTCCCTTCAGGTGGTTCTTGATCATGTTTCGTTACTAAACCACACTATTTGTCTCTTTATCTGGATCTCTCTGTAAAATTTCTTTTTTTGCTCTGTTTGTTGAATTTCTGAAGTTGGGCTTTTATGAGATATGAACTTCGCGCAACTGAGGCTCCTCTATTGTTATTTCACTTGGAAACCTAAAGATTAGAATTTAGAATCGCTTATATTGAAAGATTGGTTTTGTATGCTTCAAATGCTTTTTTATTGTAGAATCTTTTCTGCTAGGGTTCTTCAGTTTTCACAAATTCAATTAATTTAAATCAACTATTTAAAGTTTGATTTCCTTCTTGTTATTTTCAACCGAGTAAATGAATATTTCTGTGCTTGCGATTTGACTTTATGTTTTTATTTCACCTTATCATCGTGTATTGCTATTTGCTTGAAATAATAGACAGCCAATGATAATTTCTGGAGAGCGAAGCACACATTGAACACGTGTGTTCATGAGAAAGAGAAAAAAATTATATATTTATTTTTTTAGTCACGAAGTATTAAGACAAAATAGCGTGAGAAATTCAAGGAGAGTGGAAATAGAAGCGAGGCCTAATTATCTAAAAGGAAAAATTATTTCAGTCTAAGTATTGAATTACATTTAAATTTCGTGCCTTTTCTAAATTTATTTAACGAACATGCGTATAAAATGAAGAAAATTTAAAAACTCGAGACAATGATGCAACAAAAGACGCAGATGGAAAACTACAGAGAGTATTCTTCATTAGTAGTAAGAGTTCATTTTGGTAGTGATATAGATAGAGATATCCGATATATTATTGGATGCCTAATATGAACTCTCTTGTATGTTTCAATTGTCAGCCTGGGAATGCACTGCCCCAGGCACATTCCTCTGCCATTCCATTTGTTATCATTTGTTGTTTGTGAATTATGGTTTTCCTTTTCCTGTGTTTCTATGGCATTATCATATATAGGTTTTGATGGGATTTCTTCACTATTTATTTTGTTTATCCTAGTTAAATAGTCAGTGGGAGACCTAGAACTAGTCCCATAAGCGTTGAATAGGTTAATTTGTATTGATAACCGTACTTTAAGCGTGGACTGCAATAAATTATTTCTCTAATAAATGAGCTTTGTGGTCTCTCAGGAATGCTTAAGACAGGACTAGCAGTGTTGTTTATGGGGTTTCTAGCGTGGGTTTATCTGGCTATTCAACCTCCTCCTCCCAAGATATGTGGCTCTCCTGATGGACCCCCTATAACAGCACCCAGAATTAAACTAAGAGATGGAAGGCATTTGGCATACAAAGAGTATGGAGTCCCAAAAGATGCAGCCAAATATAAAATCATCTTTGTCCATGGTTTTGATACTTGCAGGCATGATGCCGTTGTTGCTGAAACCCTATCACCGGTGATTATTTATTTTACATTTTGATTTTTCTTTTCTTTCATAGCATTTTCTGATATTTTTGGAGTTTTTACTATTTGAATTTATGGTGGGTTTGTGCAGGAAGTTGCTGAAGGTTTAGGGGTCTACATTGTATCTTTTGACAGACCTGGTTATGGGGAAAGTGATCCTGATCCAAATCGAACCGTAAAGAGCATAGCCTTAGATATTGAGGCGCTTGCTGATCAGTTGGGATTAGGGTCCAAATTCTATGTAATGGGTTTCTCCATGGGTGGACAAGTTATTTGGAGCTGCGTTAAGTACATACCTGAAAGGTATTATCTATTCAGGTTATTTGAAATTTTGTTAAAACGAAACAAAACAAAATATTTTGTTTTGTATTCTTTCTTTTATCTATTCATTCTTTTGGCACGTTTAAATCCATGTATATACTAGTGGTTTGAAATAGATTTTCAACCACGCTATTTATTTTTTTCTTACAGTAAGAAAAATTTCCATAAATGACAGGCTGGCAGGTGCAGTGCTCTTAGCCCCAGTTGTCAACTACTGGTGGCCTGGACTTCCTGCAAACTTATCTAGTGAAGCCTATCATCGACAAAAACTACAGGACCAATGGACTCTTCGTGTTTCTCATTACATACCTTGGCTAACTTATTGGTGGAACACTCAGAGATGGTTCCCTGCCTCTAGTGTAATTGCTCATCATCCGGATAATTTTTCACGTCAAGACCAAGAGCTCATGTCTAAGAGGTCTAGTAGAAAGAGTTATGCGGTATGTATCCAGCATTTGGGCGATTACAAGAATTGTAGTTCTGTTCTGATCGCAATAGAATGAAAGGCATTAGTTGAAAATCAATGAGTGAATACATAATTTAATTTGGGTGTATTTATGAAATTCATTTTTTTAACTTGGTAATAAATAGTTTCTCAGAGGTCAGAGCTCGCAACAACTGCACAAATTCAGTGTATGAAATATGTTTTTTAGCAGTTTAGCTAAGCATGGTCCTATAATTGTTGAATGCTGCATGTCCTTTGAAGTCAGTCTTAAATTTTCTCACTGTTTGCTTGTTATTTTAAAATTTCGAAAGTCTTTGTTATCATCCTCTTTCCTGTTCTTTTGAGGGAAGAGTGATAAAAAGAATTTAAGTCATCAATTTGGTGGTTTATAACTATTGCAGTTTGTCCTTGGTAACAAGTAGCTGTAAAAGGACATCTGATACACAGAATAGACTTTAGTAGCTGAATTATAATTACAAATGTCTTTGTCAGTTAAAATTTGGAGTAGATACAGCAGTGAACTGCTTGATGCACCATTAACAAATGCTTTGGTGAATTTAGCATAGCATGTGGATCTGTCTGCACAATGTTGTTATCTTGGACTTTAGTTATCTTCTCTCTATCTCCTAAATAGATTGCTTGATGTTCGTTGATTTCATGAATCATGTGTCTGAAGAGTTGTGTTAGTGATGGACGCCTAAATTGGAATTTTAAATGTTCTATTGAATTTAGGAATGATAATATATTAATGCTGATTCTAGAGAGTTTTGTTACTTGTTCACATTGTGAGTGAATAATGTTTGGTTATGTTTGTCCTTTGGGTCGCAGATTACATAATCTGACAATTGCACAAGCAATCTTCTACTTTTATAAGGGCCATTCCAGTAAGCTCATCTTTAAAATTTCGTTCACTAATGAAGATACAGTTTGGGAGATTGGGCTCATTTAAGATTTGGTTGATTAATGGGACTCTGATTATCTGATCTAGTCTCACTTTTAATTGAGTTTGCATAGAATTGTGTTGTGGTTTCATCTTCAACTAAATATTTCCTCTCATTCTCATGATATCTAAGAGCAGTTTGTTTCTTTAGGAATATAATTAACTCTTTTAACCCCCTCCCCACTTTGGAACATCAGCCTCACTTATGATTTTATTTTTTTGGATGTGGCTTCCACAGGCACAAGTAAGACAACAGGGAGATTATGAAACCCTTCACCGTGACATGATAATTGGAATGGGTAATTGGGAATTTAGTCCTATGGATCTGGAAAACCCGTTTCCAAACAATGAAGGTTCTGTCCATATTTGGCAAGGGGATGATGATTTGCTAGTGTCTGTTAAACTGCAAAGATACATTGCACAAAAACTTCCGTGGATTCACTATCATGAGCTTCCGGGTGCCGGTCACATGTTCCCGTATGCTGATGGTGTGAGTGATACTATTGTTAAGTCACTTTTACTTGGGAAATAGGCTTCTATATAGGTCACTGGCTAGCTATCACACATGAGTAGATTACCTTCTGTGCATTTTGTATCTGTTAAGGAGATTTTGAACTCTATTTATCAATGTGAGCACAATCAATGTAGTACAACATGTACTCTTACCAACTGTTGTGAGAATCCAGTTTGTCTCATCTTGAAGAGCAATTTCTTTTTTAGTCTTTGATTCAAGGGCTGAGGGAGCATGAGTTTTTCATCAAGTCAAGGGATAGAAAGAAAGGGAGAGAACAGACAAATCGGATATTCTTGTGTAACATAACTAAGTGAGAAGTGAGAACACCAAGGTGCTGCTTGGTTTGGGATTTTTTTTTTAAATTCGTTTACTCATACAGTCTAAACCTAGGAATTATATACCCTAATAATTATGTTAGAATTTAGAAGTGAAGATTGGACAATCTTCTGAGTCTCCATCTCCCTCTCTCAAGACTCTACATTTTTTTTATGCTTATTGTCACGGATTTAGTTTAGAGTTTTGTCAAGCACAATGCGTCCGTGCAGCGCTCTAGGGTAAGCCCACACCCTTAGGGCCAGTCTTTAACGCACATAGGTAGCAACTGGTTTTGCCCTACCATGAGCTCATAAAGTGAACGGCAACGGCTCCGACCAGTTTGTTTAGATGCCTATGAGTCCCTTTCATAGTCAAGTTCATGGCAAGTGATAAGCTCCTCGAATTTAATTAGGTAGGCATTCCTAACTCGGCTAGACGTTGGTACATTTTTTACCTGTTATTACCATCCCAATACTCCAGAAGGCATCTTACAACATCCATGCGGTCATGCTACTTTCAGGGCGTGACATTCTCTCCCACTCAATCCTAGCAACATCCTCATGCTAGGGAGGGAGATAGACTCGCTCAAGGAACGTCATCGTCACACTACGCTATTGCCGTACACCCATCTTACTTGCCTTAATCACACCCATTTGGCAGATAAGGCTCCGCTAGTGGACACTTTGCTTGCCCATTATAGACTCACACACTAGGTGGAGCATCCTTCTCCTTACGTATTCCACTTACTCTTTTATCATGTTTGACATTATGTTGGCATAGTTGTTCAAGCCCTTCGAGGATCGTGCTTTGATACCACTTGTCATAGGTTTAGAGTTTTGTGTAGCACAATGCGCCCGTGCAGCACTCTAGGGTCAGCCCACACACCTAGGGCTAGCCTTTAATACACATGGGTGCCAACTGGTTTCGTCCTATCATGACTCATCAAGAGAAGGGCAACGATCCTGACCAATTTGTCTAGATGCCCACGAGTCTCTTTCATAATTAGGTTTATGACCAGCGACAAGCTTCTTGAACTTAACCTGGTAGGTATGTCTAACTCAACCAAACGTGGGCACATTTTGCATCTACCATTATTGTCCTCATACCCCAAATGGTAAATTACAACATCCACATGCCACTTTCAAGGCACGACACTATGCTCCCCGTTTCCCCTTTTTCACTCTCTCTCAACAAGGTTTTTCTTTAATCACCACTTTAAATCAACTCTTATCCCTCTTCGTCAATCCCCACCCCACCAAAGGCCAACCGCTCACTTTGCCTAATTGCTGTCGTTGAGCGGCTTGAGCCTCTTGCCAACCCCCAAGTATTGCCATTGAGTATCTATATAGGGCTTGCTTAGTTCACCTTCTGTAATAGCAAATGACGAATCAACAATGTAGCGTGATTGATGTGAAATTCATAGCTGCGCATAGCGTCCATGGTGAAAATGTGTGGAAGTCTGTCATATCCATGACAGCGGGCATGGATAGGAAGAATCATGATATCCGTTGATATATTTGGGATTAAGTTATCCATATTGTATGAGTAAACGAATATCATAGAAAACCCAAGATTGTATTCCTGGGAAGTGCTTACATCAAATGATATTGGACTTGTCAACCCTCGTACCAAGGAGCACCCAAGACCTTTTCATCATTTTAACTTTGGTCTACAATTTGGAAGCATAACCCAGTTTCTCTCAGCTTAGAATTTGGATGCTTCCGACGATGTCATAGTACTCGTCAACCCTTTCGTCCTACAAATTCAGTATTCCATTTCCTGTGAGTTTCAGAGCATCGTCCTATTGAAAAGGGGTTCCATATGACCACTCCGACGGAACAGACGATAGTATGTACGAAAAAAAGAAAGAAAAATGGGTGAAGGGGAGCACTAAAATACAAGTGGGATGTAAAGAAATCAAATTCAAAAGATCATGACCTGTACTGAGCTGCCATCCAAAGCTATCAAACACTGACACTTGCAAGTTTTTACTGGTTTCAGTTCCCTTGTCCTCTTTTCCTAGTCACATGTACGGCCAAAGAAAAAAAAAAGGAATGTACCAATAATGGAATACTAGCTTGCCTAATTGGCAACACGATAACTTATAATGAATCTGCTCTGAATGTTTGTTTGTGCAACAGGACGATCGAATCTTAATGGGAGGATAGTCATTAGTCGGTGTTTGTTATATATTTTCTTTTCTAGATTAGTTTTATTTTGATGCCTATTCATGTCGTGAATGTTTCTGATTTTGGGATGTAATGTGTTTCATTTTATTTTGACTTGTCCCTCCCCACCATTGCCCCCACCCTCCTTCGTGTCTAAACCACATGATTATTGTTTGTCTCTCTCTCTCTCTGGTGGCTAAACGCTTGTGGTGGCTTATTGATGTAGTGGAAAGAATAACTTCACGTTTGCTTTCACGCCTTTGTCTATACTTTGTCGTCATCTCATTAAGATCGAGAACACACGATTTCAAGCATATTAATTTAAAAAAGAAAACCAAACGACGAAAACTGAACCCCAAGATGTGACTCAAAAGGCTCTACGTTGCTCTTTTGGGATCAAATCTTCTTCTCATAGTTCCAATCTGCTTGGGAGTCAATCCAAAGGCCTTCTGTAAAAGCTCCTCGTCGATCCCTGACCCAAATACAGCAGATGGTATCTTTTGCATGCCAGGATTTTGGCCATTGAAACTTCCAAACAAAGTTGCAGGCTCATCACCCACGTTCATTAGAAAGTGCACTAAACCTCTGGGAAACACCATCACCTCTCCTGGCTCCAGTACTCTAGCAAACAGCCTATTACTGGAATCCACGAAGCCTGAATAAACTCTTCCTTGTATCACGTAAGTTAGCTCTGTAGCTCTTGGATGAAAATGGGGTGGATTAATGCCCCCCACTTCCATGTCTGCCCGGACAAAGGACATGCCAAGCGTGTTGAGCCCAGGGAAGTTGGTGGGATTCGCAGATACCGCAGCTAGGCCAGTGTCTGATGAGAAGTTTCCCGCAGCTTTCATGCCGGAGAACACGAAGTCATCGGTGGTGGCCTCGGAGGAATTTTTACACGGTAGATTTGTGAGCAGACCATGAACTGTTCTGATGGAACCTGAACTTGGGCTTGGGATGCAAAAGTCTTGAAGGGGATCAGGGTCAGAGGCCAATATGATAGCAAAATGAAGGGAGAAAATAGCAAACAATATGGCTTGTTTAGGAATCATTTTATCTTCTGTTTGTTGAGGACGTGTGAGTTAAGCTGGCTTAAATAGAAATGAAACAAATAATTCAGAAAGCTGCTTTACATTATTTTTAATGGGAAAACTACGCTCTTGGAATGATTAGATAGTATAAGATGCAAAACATTCCTTGCAGGATCTAAGGCACATATTTTGCAACTAATTAATCCTTGTAGACTATTTATAATCCTAATACGCATGATAAGCTTTTTCACGCCTGGTAGAAGGCGTTGCTGACAACAACCATGATTAAAATGATTAATTCGGAGTCTATGTGGTGGGGGTGTGACCACAGAGTCCCAATTCAAAAGCCATTTATTCATCAAGTATATATATATGTAGTGTTATTTTCATTCCTTTGCTTCATTGTGAAGGCACGCCATTAATGATGGATTTTAATCCACGCATTGCTCTCGCCATGATTCGTTGGCGGATCGAGGTGGTCTGGATTTACATTTCAAGTGAGCTTTTTTAATAATTTTTGAAACGAAGATACAATGACACACAGTTAAGATAATGCTACAAGTATAGCTATATTTTAAAATTGTTAAAACCTAGATATTCTAGGAATTTCAAGAAGCACCTATAATACTTGTCCAGAAAAAAAAAACACCTATAATTGGCCCAAAAAAACTTTTTTTTTATTTTGTATTTTTCTTCACTTTTTATGAACATTTTTTTCTATTATAGAAATTGACTCACATTTTCTAAAAATGTCCTCTAATTATTACAATCCCCTCTACTTTTTTAAGTGTATTATGTTTTAAAAATAAAGAAAAATTTGCGAATATCTGAAATCTTTTACTTATATATATATATATATGTATATATATATATATATATATATATATATATATATATATATATATATATATATATATATATTTGGGTAAACTCAACTGATATTGGTGGCTTGCAACTCAAATATTAAAAGGTGTGTGCCCACAACGCCTGCACATCTCAAATATATATATATTTGGGTAACTTAACTCACTCCTTTTCTGTGGACAGGCCCCAAAATTTATTCTAAAAAAATATCTGATAAATAATAAAAATTTTTATTTTTAAAAATCATATTTTTTTTTATAGAATATATACATAACAAAATTAAGACGCTTACCTCAAATAGTAGACAAATCAAGATTATCTAAAGTCAATGCGAAGAAAACGCAGCAACTCACACGATCTCTTTGTCCGTAAAATCCTCTATAGAAACTACATCATCAATCCTCCGAATAGAAAATTGAAGAAAGAAGACCCCCCCCCCCCAAAAGCTAGACTCCCACGAAGTTGGTTTCTCTATTGCAGAAGCTTTTGGGTTTTCACAAAGTGTGTTACTTTATTTTTTGCACCCAAATGTTTGGTATTGGTTTTTTTGAGAGTTAGGCTTTTTTTTTTTGGACTAATAAAAAAATCACATTAATACATAATTAGACCTTAAAATCAGTAAATAGAAGACAAAGGTAGGATAATTCTACAATTTCTGAAATTAAAAAAAAACTAATACTTTGATTAAAAAATAAAAAAACAACACACCTCTTAAATTTTAATTTACTAAATTATATCTCAAAAATTAAAAATACAGTTGATATAACAATAAAATAAAAAAAAAGTACATTTTAAAAAAACAACACACTTCTCAAACTTTCTTTAAATATCTTCTATATAGTCGCAAATTCATAGTTATAGATCTAATTTCTTTCATTCAGATTTAAAATCAATCTATAGATCTAGACAAATGAAACGTATTCTTTGAAGTTCTAATACATCTTTTATAATAAGAAAAAGAAAACTTTCGTAAAGGAAGAAAAACACTCTTCTAAAAGAGAGAAATAAACCTTATCTAAAGAAAGGAAATTCAAAAATTAAAAAATATAAAGAACAAAAAAAGAAAAAAAAAAAAAGAGAGAAAAAGAATGGCAACCATTTTGCCTTGCGAAGCACTTTTTTTTTAAGGAGGGTGCTTGCTTTTCTAAAGTCTAGAGCTAGGCTTGTTTTTGCTTGGCAAAATGGGTCTCTCGCGTGCTTTTTGGGTTTTTAGCCCAATCTATTGTACTACTTTAAGTTTCGATCTATATCTAAAATAAAAGAATTATATTTTTAATAAAATATAATTGATAAAAATTATAATTTTTAAAAATATATAAAATATATTTTGTTGATTTTTAAAATTATTAAAAAAATTTAAATAATATTTTATATAAATTTTTTATTTTTCTGTTTGATTATGTTTAATTTTTTAAAAAATTTTATATATTTTTTACAAATATTTTTTATTTTTATAAAAAAAAATAAAAGTAAAAAGAAAGAATGAAAGAAAAAGTGTAAGAGAAGATGAGAAAAAAAGTAAAAGAGTGAAAAAAAAATGAGAAAGAAGAAGAGTAGAGAGATAGAATAAATTTTTTTTTGTTATGATTATAATTATATTATTAATAAAGAGTATAATTGTTTTTTAATATTATAAAATAATTTTTATTTTTATGAGAAATTAAAAATTTTACTCTTTTTTATGATAATGTTTTTGTAAAAAATTTATTAAAAAATAAATTTTAAGAATACATTTTTTTAAATTTTTTATTAAATATAAAATTTTAATTTTTTATATTAAAATTTTTTTAAAAAAATTCGTGAATCAAACAATTGAAGAAATCCAAAACTTGACTTTTTTATTTTTTATTTTATTTTTGTGGGCAGGCCCCAAAACTTAAATCTAAAGAGTCTTCAAAATTCAAATGATGGCACTAGGCCACAGGCTTCACCAGAATATCAGGCGCGTCGGAGTGGGAAGCGCCCTTCAGTCTGGAAGCATGTTTGCATACGTTAGTCCGCAGACTGTGCATGTGTATCATTCCACTAGAAAATGACACGTGGTATCCAAGAAAAAGATCCATGAACCACAACTACCAAGGTATTACTATTGTTCACCTTAGATCCATGCGTCGTTTGTCGTGGGATCAGATACCCCAAAAGCCTGCGGCTTGCGACACCATTTACACTTTAAGCCCAAAAAAAAAAAAAATTACGTGTTGAGCTCAAAACACAAGCTGCACCCAAACGAGGTTGTAAAGGCGACACCTGCCCTAAACGTGGCGAGTGGTCCTGATCCAACCCGGGGAAGCTTGTGTCTTTGAATTTTACTTTGTACATGGGGCAATCTCCGTTCCGGCATTTTGACATCCTTTATACTAATTATTTAATTGATACCCTGTTCTGTGGGGTCACCTTCCTTGCCCGGATGGGATGCGTATAAAGAAAGGTGGGTACAGAATTTGCAGGACTATAGCTTCCTCTTTTTGTGTTTATTTGAGCATATACTGTTCAGTGTGGTCTCTGCTATATAAGACTGAAAAAGAACCCTCCTCCTCCATCCAAATCTCATCCTTTGTTGCTGGTCTCTTAAGACTTGACTTGGATTAATTGTTAATAGCATTTCAGCTGAACTTCAGTTGCAGGTATCTTTTATTTTTCCTCTCCTTTGTTCTGCAATCCATGTACTTCTCATTCGAAAAGAACCCATGCATCGATCGAGTGTTATTTTGCACCTGATTCCATTCTGTGCTGCATGTTTTGTTACCGTTACTTTTAGCTTGGGTGGGTGGATATATGATAGGATTCGACTAGGCACTAAGGATTGTGTTTAGACGATGGTGCTTCATATAAGCTTCACAAAGATAGTTTTGGTTTAATTTTTTACCTTTTTTAAGTAGAATGTCAGTGCGCTCGCAAGCAACCCTTTGAGGCACTAGCTAGGTGGTTTCTAAAGTAGGAAATATTCCTTTTCATTTTGATTTACAACTTCCAACTTCTATTCACCAAATATTTCTCATTTAGTAAATGCCTAGCTACTTTGTTATTTTAAGGATTAGACGTTTCTTGTCCTTAATATGGGATAAGGATCCCTCTTTCTTTCTTTCTTTCTTTCTCTAAAAGGAACGTGAGAGTAAGGAATGATATTCTCCAGAATCCTAACATGGGATCATGTTATGGTAAGCTGTAGGAAATTCAAACCCAAGGTGTTTGAGAAGATAATATTTGTTCTCGTTGATTATTTTGGTACATTAATGGTGGTGAGTATGGAGCTCCATACCTCAAGTTGTACTCATAGTGAATACAGCCCTTGGTTGCTACACACACATGCTGTAATTTTTAGTTAAATTAAATGTTACGAAGCATGCTGCACCCAAGGAAAGGCAAAGGAACGGAGATTCAGGGAAGTCCATCAATGTCTAAGTGGGATATTATTCACCAGCTGTTTGTGTAATTTGAAATATGAATGACTTAATTAGCGTGAATGGCCTATTTCTGTTTTTTTTGACAGAAAATGGTTTTTCGTTCTCATATTACTTAGGGAAAAACCATTCTCTTAAATTTAAACTAATGTAAAATGTCGGTAATAAATAATATTCAACAATTGTGACTGCTATTCTGCCGAGAGTTGGGGACTGTCTCTGGTTAATTTCCTGTGCATGACGGAAGCAAATTGACTTTTTATTGCAGATATGTAGGAAGTGTTAAAAATACATAAACATGCATCTATTTTTTCGTACACTTGATATACCCACTAATTGCTCTTGTATATATTTATACAATAAAAGAGAACAAAAAAGAAAATCTAGTAGAGAATTTACATTTTATTTATTTTAGTAGTTGAATTTAACTCGACTTATCCAAATTTGTCTACATATTTTAATTTTCTTTTGAGCTTTTTTTTTAAAAAAAAAAAAGAGAAAAAAATTAAAAAGGAAAGCATATTGACAAAAGCGAAAATATTTAGTGGCATGACTTTGCTGGTTTCATGAGAGTATGAATATCACTATCATGGAGATCTTGTCTTCTAATTGTCTTCTAATTGTGTTTTTGGGCCTTAACTTTTTTGACAAATGCCACGAGTCCTTTTCAGCTTACAAATACCAAATTCTGTGCCATTAAGAACCAACTGTATTGGCGTTTGTTGCGTTTGGCAGCACGAGAAGAAGAAACATAAGAAGATGGTGGTGGCGGAGGGTGATATGAGCTCCCAAGGCGAAGTGGAATCGCCGTTTCAATCAGATCAACAACACAAGAACCACCCATTCTTATCTATTGGAAGACAATCATCCATATACTCCCTGACCCTTGACGAGTTCCAGCATACCCTCTGCGAGAGTGGCAAGAATTTTGGGTCCATGAACATGGACGAATTCCTCAGCAGCATCTGGAATGCTGAAGAAAACCAAGCCATAAACTCCAACACCAACACCAACATCAACGACGCCTCCGCAGAGAAAGGGATAAGAAAGCAGCCAAGCCTTCCTCGCCAGGGCTCTCTGACCCTTCCTGCGCCGCTGTGTAGGAAAACTGTGGACGAAGTTTGGTCTGAGATACACAAAGCACAACAAGGGCAGCAGCATCCTCAGAGCAATAACGATGTCAATGACAATGTTCTGAACACCGAGTCTACCACACGCGAGCCCACTTTCGGGGAGATGACTTTGGAGGATTTCCTGGTCAAAGCAGGGGTAGTTCGGGAACCATGCCAAATGCCTGCCCCAGCGTCCCGCCAGAAGCAGTACGGGCTGTACCCGAATAACAACTCTACAATGGGGCCCTCCGTGATTGGGATTGGTGGTGGGACAGGTAATGTGGTTGGGTCGTACCAGGCAGTGGCTCAGGGAGGAGGGGCAATTGGGGAGCCTTCTGGGTATCCGCCGCCAGGGGTTTGCCATGGAGGAAGAATGGGGAACGGAGGTAGTGGATATGGGGCGGGGAGTAGAGGAATGGTTGCGCCAGTGAGCTCGATTTCATCGGATGGGCTAGCTACAAGTGAGAAGTCCGCTAGTCAATTTGGGGCGGACATGGGCGTGTTAAGAGGAAGAAAGAGAATCATAGATGGACCGGTGGAAAAGGTGGTGGAGAGAAGACAGAGGAGGATGATAAAGAACAGAGAGTCGGCAGCGAGATCTAGAGCCAGAAAACAGGTGCCTTACTTTACAAATGCAATAACTAGAAACATTAAAATTCCGATAATTAAAATACAAATTCATTTGGTTGTTAGAAATAGCTTTTAATTTAATATTGTCAAAGAAGCAGTGCATCAATATATCTAGTTTTGCCTGTGAGACGCATTATGTTTTTCACCTGGAGAGTTAGTGAATGGTGGTGATATGATTGGGTGAAAGAATGAGATGGGAAAGTGATTAAAGCAACAAGGGTCACATTAATAACTTAAAGATTGTCATATTGCAAGATGCTAAAATTAGATTGCTGGAGCAGAGATGATGGGAAGCGATAGGGAGAAAGGTGGCCAGGAAGTTGATTAAACACGGCAAACGAGTCTAGTAGGTAAGTATAGGGACTCTCTTCTGCAAAATCCCCTGTGAACGGGATTACACTAGAGGGAAGTCAAATTAGATTTTTTGGAAATCATGGTAGATTTCGAATAAATGCAAATGAGCTCCCTTGGCATAATTTTGTTTGTTTGTTTATTTTTAATTGGCTTTGCAGGCATACACTGTTGAATTAGAAGCAGAACTGAACCATTTAAGAGAACAGAACGCCCACCTTCAACAGGCGCTGGTATTGCCAAATGACATGAACTATATTCTATAAAGAATGTTGAAAGTTGTCCTTACTTGTAGTTACCTGTTAGTGATTGCAAACACTAACGAGGATCATGCTTGAATTTTATTCTCTAGGCCGAGCTTGAGAGGAGAAGGAAGCAACAGGTAATTCTTGTACTGTCTATTGATTAATGATGGTAACTAACTTGCGCAGTTGGCTATGAATACTTTGGACAATCTGCACATTGGAGATATAATATGCAAGTTGATGTGTATGTATAGATATAGAAAAAACTCTCACTATCTTATATTTCATATTTTTATCCCACTTTAATTTCTTGCTCTAGTGTTTTGAAGAATTGAACGGGAAAGTTCATACCAAAGGCCAGAAGGCAAAGGAGAAATTGAGAGCTTTGAGAAGGAGCACAAGTTGTACTTTGTGAAAAAACTGCATGCATGGTAGCCAGTGATTTTTATATAATTTGTATTTTAGTATTCAGAGGGAAGTATCTTATTGTAATAAAACCAAGACTTTCATGAAACAGAAAGCAAATATTATTTTGCGAACCTAAAAACTTGTGTCGTATCATTGATGGCATTCTTAATGTTGTAATTCACATTGTGTGGTACTAAAATGTATTAAGATATTATAATTTTCTAAGGAACCACTTAAACAGTGCCTTGAATAATTAATGTTTCTTTTAAATTTGATTTTTTTATATAAGAGTTGAGTCTCGATAGTTTATCAAAGTCAGGATAAATTTCTTAATTCAAAGAATACTTATAAAAATATTTATAAATTATTCACTAACGAAATATTTACATCAACAACAAAATTTAAATTCACATTTTTGTGAAATATGAATCGTAATTTTATCAACTGAACTAATTTTTGTTAACATGTTTTTATTTTTTATTTTTCTTCCTACCAATTCATACTTATTTTATTCAATTTTTACCAATAATGTATTAGTAAATTTGAATTCGCACATTCCGTTGTGATGCCTTCTATATATTATCATACCCACAATCAGTTTGAAACTCTTGAGTTTTTAGAAGAAAAAAAATTCAAGTTTTTGTTTTCCTCTGAATTCTTACATGGTTTATGTAAAATACCTTCTTTTGAAGTCACTGGGCTAGCTTTAGAATGCAAGTTGTTGGTAGGTGTTATTTTTGGGGACTTGCATGTTTGTTTCCACATGATTTATGCGATTCTTATGACTGCTGATTCTATATTTTCATATGTCGCAGGCCTATTGGAAAAAGTTGCTTGCTCGTCTTTTTTAATTACGCATGCAAAGTAGTTTTGTTTTGTTTTTTTTTTTTGACTGGCTATGCAAAGTAGTTTTGCTGAAAATTATTTGCATCAGAGGCTGCAAATGGTCAAACCTATGAGACGTGCGTGGCTCAAACACAATCCAGGAGAACCCAAACATATCCGTCTGCAGATAAAATGACATGTACTCACGGAAATCCTGGTTCTACCCCACATGAATTAATCCCTGCTTAATACAGTGATGACAAAGTTTGAATTTGCATAAATGAAATTGGAGGGACCGGTGGTCCAGGCGAGAGGCGACTACACGCTTCTATCCCACCATGGGCAGACAAGGCAGCAGACTTGCATTCTTCAGCTAGCACGGATCACTCTTTTACACCATTGCATACGCGCGTACTGAGTGTCGAGTTGACTGCGAATTAACAACTTCTGTAAAATATAAAAAAATACGGGGTTTGACTAACGTCATTATATATGGTGATATTATCTACAAATGTTTTGTTTAGATGCTCAAAATGTACACTCAACGTGTTTGTCTCCATTTGCTCATCATTTTCCACCCTTTCCCACTCTTCATATCATCCTTTCTATCAGACACGAAACACAATAGAAGGAAACATACAAAAGCTTTCTCTTTACCTACGGTTTCTGGATAGTACTAGTGGTGGTGGTCCTGCCCTATTGGTACATCCAATCTTAATCATCATCATCATAATCTCCCAGGTCTCATAATCTCGCTTAATTACGTAATCATAATTCTGCTAGTTTGTGTCTACTGTCTCATTTTCATCTTCACCTTTCTGCAATTTTGCTACAGGGCAAAAGAGAAAGACAAAAAGAACATTCAGAAAATGGAAACAAACGCTCCAACTTCAGGTGCTGGCAGCAACAAAGAGGAAGAGAAAAATATTATAGAACCAATCTTACCCAAAACGCTTTAACAAGCGATGATCAGAACTTGATTCATACTTCAAGAAAGTTGCAAACAATGAAAATTTATTGCTAAAATGGAGGACCTCTTTGATCAGAACTTTAGACCAATGTGGTGGCCCCCCAAAATTTTATGAGTTTCGACATTCTACAAGAAGACCAGGTTCAATCCCGAAAGACCACCCAAGTAAGAAAAATTCTTACATATACGTGGTAGAAACAGGCACAAAATCAGTCAGTAAGAGAAAGACATATATTTCCTACAACGTCTAAGCAACAAGATCAATTAGCTTCTCTAATATGATGATGTTAACTCTAAGTACCAAGATTCGTCAAATAAACTCAGCTATGTTTGAGAAAAAAAAAAGAGCAGCCATCCAATCATTTAACACTGAGGATAGCGCCTTTGAATGCATTACTAACTACTCGAAACTGAAGTTGCCTTGTCTAGCAAGGAAAGATTGTGGAGCCGCATATTAACAATTCTCTTTCAGATTATCAAGAAGGGATCCATAGCGAGCACGAATATGTGCAGTGCTGAAAAGTTAAAGCACATAAAATTTACCACATTTAGGATAAGTGGTATGGTGAGGCAGTAACCATTAATTAGTACCAACCTTACCGGAAAAAGAAAAAGAAAGAAAAAAAGAAGAAACATATATAAACAGAAAAAGAGAATATAAAGGAAAGTGATGGTATGATCCAGGCACCAGGCTTAAAATCCAAGGATAGAACTAAAAAGACATAAACCAGAATTAATCTCACTTAGTCATTTTTTTTGGCCATGAATCTCATTTAGTCATTTACACAAAAGAATCTGCAACTTTACATTTGATGAATTCTTTCACTTCACAATTAAGGAATTGGACTCCAAAGAGCACATAAACTCACGGAATACAGAAGTACCTTACTCGCAGAACTATATTAAACCAAAACTTTGACAGGCATGAATGATGCTACTCATATTCAAACTCAACCTTTACATGCATATATTTTCTTCCAAGTTGCAGAATGTATTCGGTAAATTTGGCAAAAATTTGACACTCTTCATGGGTTTTGACCTCTGAAACAACACCATAAATGACCAATTTTTTCAAATTGGGACATCTTTCCAAAAGTCCAGCTACCCAAATCGAGAAGAGATCACTAATTGCAGTCCATCCAAGCTCTAACACAACCACATTCACCAAAAGAGACAAACCCTGTAAGCCATAATGAAGTACTCCATCTCTTAAATCATAGCTCAAGGACAGGTGTGTCAATCGAGGAAAACAAACAGAAATTGTCTCTAAATCCACAACCTCATCATCATCATCAAATACAACGCCCCACAGCCGAAGCCTGTATAACTTCGATGCTTTTGAGATCATATGATAAAATTTTGGCCACATAATTGTGAAGTTAGTGACATCTACAATCTCAAGATTCTCTGCATTCTCACCAATATCAAGATGGATGACACTAACATCGTCAACCTTCAGCACTTTCAAGGTTCCCTTGCCAATCAATTCGAAAACCTCAAAGGTACAATCTTTCAGAAGTAGATTCTCAAGCAAATCCGCCTCTAATATAAATTTGTCCAAACCAAATGATTCAACATAGAAATGCTTCAAAGAAGCGCTGCTAAGCTCCATGGAAGCCTGCGAATCTGATATGGCGATTTCTGGATTAACAATTGACAAGGTTTCAAGTTTTGGACAAGCAGTAAGTAGAAGGCTCAGATCCAAAGCCGAGATACTAACAGAACTCAGTGAAAGTGATTTCAAGCAAGGAAATTTCTGATAACTGGGCTCAACACCTGTAATAGAATTATGAGCCAGAGCCAACATTTCCAGTTTTTGCCTTCCGCATTTTTCTATGATATTGAAATTTGGGGATGTCCTTACATTATAACGCAATTGTCGCAAGGAATCCCTAGTATACATAAGCCAAGCAATGACTGGGGCAGCAGAAAACTCATCAACACCATCCATGAAAATTGTTAAGCACTGCAGTGCTCTGGTTTGAAAGATTGTTTGAGTTATAAGTATTTCCAATCTAGTAGGGGTTAACTCATGATAGATGGGCCAGTCACTAGAATTGAATGAAAGAGTGTGGAGGTGATTGCGCCAAGCTTCTCTCCATTTCTTGCAAGTTGCTGATGCAATCACGACATCCCGAGCGGACCCAAGATGGGATAGTATATTGCCGATCACTTCAACAGGAAGGTGCTCCATCGTAAATGACAGAATCACTAATACTGAAGCAGCAATTGTTTCCAGAATCGAATACAACGAGAGTCCAATTAATCAGAGCCTATCCAATATGTCAAGATTTCAAAAATTAAATTTAATATGAATGAGTGATTGAAAAAAAAAAATTAACTGCTAAAACCTTGAAAAGAAAAATCAGAACTTCACCAACGAAAATTATATAAGGTACACGGATAGCAAGAAATCAGTATTTGAGTTTCTAAAAAAACAGTAAAAATTTGCAATTTATCCCAGAGGATATGAACTAGGTAAGAACTAAAACGAACGCAGTACAGGAATGCCAGAATAGGATAAATTAAATAAGGTACACTAAGAGCAAGAAACAAGATTCGAAAAAATTCTCGCCAATCAAAATTCTTCAATCCGCAAATAAGGCAAATACACAGTGGTACACAAACAACCATCGAGACAGATTACAGAGGAGGAGGGAAAAAAATCATAAAGCGGCTCACCAGGAGAACGTAGCGATCGTGTTCTTGAAGAGAAATCGGGGGCAGATCATCCGAACAGCCAAAACTCGTACGAAAGCAACAAAGAGAGACAGCTTTGAGAGGGTCAGGTTCGTGATTTCGAATTCGATTCGATTCGAAGAATATATAGGAAAGCGAGTGAATACTGGAGCTGTGAATCACGAAAGAGGGCCTATCTCGCTCCGGGGGAATTTTTGTGCAAGAAATGAGTGGTCTTGAAACTCGCGTGCGAAGTCTCTTGCACGTGTTAGGACTAAAGAAGCTCAGCACCTCGGCGGCAACCACCCCCGCTCGCTCGGCTTCTGGAACTATATGGCTATGGTGTAACGGGGATGAATTTGGCACTTTCTTTATTTATATGAAAACAAAAACTCCTTTTTTTCAAAAAAAAAAAAAAAACTCAAAAAAATTAAATCCCTGATAATTATGTGAAAATGAGGTCAAGCCCCTTCCAAAAATAACAAGTTATCAAAAGCCTATCAACACTGATAATTATGCAAGTTTGTCTTGGTTGACGCAGCAAAATGTGATAATTATTAATGGAACAACCCAAATTATATTTCACAAGAGTGATGCTATACAATTACAATTACGTAATCATTATCGACACCTCTAGTTTTCTTATATATATAGTTCACTCAAATCAAATTTAGCTCCTTGAACAGTAATAACATAGCATAGCTTAAATGATATAAGTATTAAAATACTGCAATTCCCATCTCGTCAGTTGTCACTAAAATCCATGAATAAGTTAAAAGAAAATCATTCTTATGAGATAAAAACAAAACTCGCGTGATTCAACCTGTCACTGGAAGCCATGCCAACATAAATTATTAAGTGAAATGAAAATGCGACCTTTAGATTGGCATGGCTCTGATTCACATTATAGTTATAATAAACTATGGAAAAATCATTTCAATTATTTTCATAACCTACAAACTTTACAATGATCCATAATACAAAAATTTTTACATTAGAAATCGTTGTCATCTGAACAAATGATATGATAGTACAAATTAGTGTTCTCAGCCTATATTAGCACACTTTTCAGATAACTTTGCATACTGAAAAAGAGAATCTTTGTCAGTATCCGTCTGTTCTGAGTGCCTAAGCTTTCCTTTTCCACGTTGCGCGTTCAATAAAAAAAAAATAATGAAAGAACGGCTTCATAAATGTGGATCCACCCCCATGTTTAATAGCAACTTCAACCATTTCCTGGCTTAGCAGCTCCGGCACTGGTCATTGTCATGAAAGATTCACCACAACCACACTGACCCTTGGAGTTTGGATTAATAAAAATGAACTCGGATCTGTCAGAAGAAGCAAAAATAGTAATTAAAACAGGACAACCAAAAAGAAAGCAGAAGTTATTGTGTTTCACATGCAAAGGAAAAGCAGTTAGTGGAAGTAGCAGATTCGAGCACAACAATAAGGAACACAAACATTCATGCCACATTTCATCATTAATCTTCCTGATGTAGACATTAATCACCAACTACCCGCAAAATCAAGATAAGATACAATTAACACTAACATTCTTGCCAAATTACATCAAAAACTTGCAGACTATGCAGAAATCTGCCACTCGTGATCTCTGGGATTGGAAAATCGCTGACCATCCTGAAAAGTAGATATTAATGCATGTTTAAGGTGGAGGTGTATACACAAGCTAGTCAATACCCAAATATTTTGGGCCCACATGGAAGCATGAAGTTTGGCTGCATATTGGCACAGCAAGTCTAGTTCACTCACACTACAGAAGTACAGTACAAATTTATAGAGGCATGTATGGAGTGGCAACATTAAAGGGAAGAAGAAGTTTGCTCATGATTGAAATAGCTGTGTTTGGCATTCTAAGTTCACCTCAAAATCAGATATGACTTAGAAAATATAACTTTTTTCCAATTTCACATAATCCCCAAAAGAAACTCTTAGGGGAAAAAAAGTGGCAGGATGGGTTCCTTCATCCAAAGCAACCATGGGGGTAGGTATAGTTTATTATATGATCCACGAGATGAAGAAAATCAGACTTAATTTGGTCTACACTGAGCAGTTTAGAAGACAATAAATCTTAAGAAGTAAGTTTCCCCATATTTGCAATTGCATATGATGTTTATAATAAGCCTCCCTCACCCTACCCCCAAGCACACTACAATAGTTCCAATGACATAAAGTAGAGTTAAATAAAACATTTTACCTGAGTTTGTCATCTACAAAATCCATCTTAGTTCCAATGACATGCATTAGAGCCTTTGGATCAATCAATATCTTAACGCCCTTATCCTCAACCAACTCATCAAATTTGCCTTTTTCATCTGTCAAAGCAGCAGGAATAGTAAGCTCAAAAAGTCACAATGCATCTATCTCCAGTTCATCTCAATTGAAAGATTTAAACAAGTATACAAAATGGTATACGCCCAATAGGCTTGAAAGTTTTCATAATACCACTTATCCTCTTAGGTAAGCACAGTACTTTAGTTATTCATAATTGAGAACAAAACCGGAGCAGGTCTATTGGAAAGTCCATTATTGTTTCGTTAATCAAGTAACTTTCACACAGACAAACTTCAAAGTGCAATTTATTGCATCATCTCAAATGTATATTTCAGTCTTCCTTGCAATTTTACTTTGTTTCTTCAACCACCCCACTTGGTTCAGAGGAAAACTTGTTCATTACTTTCTCTCTGCATATCTCAATGTAATATCTAAGTTCAATGCAACCAAAGATACAAATATTAAAAAAGAATAAGAAAGAGGACCACAAATTAAAGCATTAGATAGCCCTCTCAAAAGGCCTGAGAAAACAAATAACTGTCTGTTGATATTTGCCTCATAACTAAGCCAATATGATATGTTAAACGCATATGGCTACTCAAAGAGGCAGTAACCTTGAGGACATGAAGAAAATATAACTGGAAAAAAAAATTAGTACAAATACAAAAAGGAAAACATATGGAAAGCCAACCTGACAAATTTGGCAATCAATTCATCTAGTTTCAGATTATAAGAACGATATGATCAGGACCATCTCTAAGATAGACCCAAAGTTAAACCGTTGATGACATACTTTACCTAATAACTTTATCATAGGGAACACAAAGGAAAACTTCGAAACTGATTCAGCTAGATTGGAAAAGAAAATACAAAACCCTGATTAGACATATAGATAAGACATAAGAATCTTAAAGAAAATTTGATTCACTAGTATATTAGAGTCGAAAAAAACAACGTATCTCGCATCAAAGAACATATTATAATGGTTTTCTGCCAGTTAAGGAAAAACTACTGTTTCCCCACTCCCTGGGTTTCGTTTTCCACAATACCAAACAATGAAATGAAAGCCGGCCAGGCTAACTGATTGGGCAAATGTTTCCGGCCAACTGTTGCCATGAAAACAAAGATTCCAAATTTCTCGAAAATTTTTTCACCCTCACATCAATTACCTTATTCAGTTTTAAAAAAATAACAAGATATAAACCAAGAGGAATTTCGCAGAGTAAGAATCCGAAAACTAATAAAAAGAAGACTTCGAGATCCAAGGGAGTAAAGATAATTGGAAAGACCTGCGTAATTTAGAGTGTATGTTAAGCCGTTACAACCGCGAGCCTTGACTCCGAGCTTCAAGAACGACCTCTGACGCTGCTGTAGCAAGTAGCTTACTCGCGAGGCAGCGGCGTCGGTCAGGATCACGGCTTGACGTCGCACCGCCGTTCCAAATTTCTCCGCTGCGACGGCCATCACCTTGGAAGCCATTGATCGTTAATTACGAAAACGCCTCAATTTGCACCGCTCTCCGTTACTTTATAGTTACGAGGATAATTTCGTCATTTCGACACAGAAGGGCTCCCCGTTATTTCGTCCTTCCGTTAGGCGTGCGTGGCCGCCACGCTTTGCTCCAACGAATTAGGGTCGTAGTAATAATACTCGAGAACAAAAATGAAATTTCTGTCTGGGTAACTGTTAGCCTAACGACGTTTTAAGGAATTTCATTACAATTTAAAAAAAAAAAGCACAATAAGGAAAATTATTTAATAAAAAAATTTAGTTTTACAAATCATAAATTTTTAAATTTTAATGCGAATTATCTCTCTTCTGACATTTTTTTTGGGTGTCCCTTTAAGTAATTTTGATAAAATGAATTGTTAGAAATAAGCCTAAAGTAGGCGGATACTACTTGATAATATTTATCATAATACTAAAAAAAAATCCAAAAGACATATTAGATATTAAAGAATATTAAAAGTGAAAACTAATATAGACAACAAAAAGATATCTCTCCAAACGCACCACCGCGGAATAAGTTTCATTCCCGATATACTTAAGATACTCTGCTAGATGTCGACAAACAATTATTTACATTTCATACATAATTATTTTAAGTGTTAAAATAATTAAATTAAAAAAAAAGACTCGAAATAAAATTATCTTAGGAAAACCAAATTGAGAAAAAATATATATATTTATTTTTGTGTGTGAGTGTGTGGCTTTTTTTTTTTGGGAGCCCACATGGCCTGCATGCCCACCAAAAAAGCAGAATTGGTATGTCACGCCTCGCAGATTTTTCCTCATTGCGGCCGAATTATCAACAAAATTGACAGCGAAGAGCAGAGCTGCTAACTCTCACAAGCCAAGGAGGACTGGGAGACCCTCGTTTCGGCCATTTGGTTTCAGCACTCAAATGCTGTTTCTGTTGTTGAGCTTTTCGACTTTTTCAGGTCCTTATCTCTAAAGCCTTGGCTGTTTTTCGTGGCCGTAATGGGTTCTGGTTTGTTTGTCTTTTCCCAAAGTGTTTATTTATTTTCTCCTCTAGTAGACTTTGAACAATTGTTGTTACATTTCCCCTTCGGATCTTTACAATTGATTCAGGTTGGACATTTTGAGCTTTGTGGGTCTTGAGATTTGTGATTATGAGCTTTATTATTTAGTTCCCCGTTGTAGTTATTTTTACTCGAGCAGCACCCCCCCTTTTTCTCAGGAGAGTTAATATTCTTTAATTACTGGGCCGTTTACTGATATACCAGTTTTCGATCAACAGGTATTGGAAGAAAGAGTTCTTGGCGAATCGGGAGTTTGAATCTTTTGGGCCTCTAAATTTTTTCATCTATTGACGTAGCGATCAGAAGTTTGGCTACCAAAAATGGCAACTTGTATGTCAACAAGTTTTGCACCTTCTAATGCTCGAAATTCAGCTGGGGTGCAAACTGTTCTTGGAGGAAGGACATTGACAGAGAGTTTCCCTGGGAGAGCATGTTGCATGAAAATGTTTGACAACAAGTATGGATCTTTGGGTGGCAACAGAAAGTCAGTTTTGCTTCAGATTAAGTGCTCGGCCAATTCCCACAGTGTCAGTCCATATAATAGTCAAGACCCTTTTCTAAATCTACATCCTGAGGTGTCAATGCTCAGAGGGGAAGGGAACAGTGCAGTGAACAACCCAAGAAAGGATAATTCATGTGAAAACGTCTCTGAGAGCTTAGAAGTTACATCTGGTCCAAGTGGTTACAATGAAGCAAAGATCAAAGTTATTGGAGTGGGAGGTGGTGGGTCAAATGCAGTCAATCGCATGATAGAGAGCTCAATGAAAGGCGTGGAATTCTGGATTGTTAATACTGATATTCAAGCCATGAGAATGTCACCTGTCTTTCCTGACAACCGTTTACAAATTGGTCAAGAGCTTACACGGGGTCTTGGTGCTGGAGGTAACCCTGAGATTGGCATGAATGCTGCCAAAGAAAGCAAAGAATCAATAGAAGAGGCTGTTTATGGATCTGATATGGTCTTTGTTACAGTAGGTTCAACTACTTCTGCCCAATTATAGCTTCTGCAAAGTGAATTACAGATTTACATTATGAAGTTTCTTTTTAGTACTCTTCTAGACATTGGACCCCTAGTACTATTCTAAATTATTCAGGGAGAGCATTTATAAGGATAAAAACATAACTTTTTATTTCCAAAACAAAAGCATCAAGAGTCTGCACCGAGAAAAATGTCAGGTTATTGGTCACTCAATACTACCTCCCTTGAATAAGAAAACCTCTGAGTACCCTAAAAGTTAGAACTGAAAATGTGTCAAAACTGATGAAACCTCCATATGAAAAACAGTAACAACCCTGATAAAATTATAGTTGTTTGTTTTGTATAACGACAACAACTAAATTTTTTTTTATCAGGTGGAGTCGACTACATGAATTAAACGACGCTACTGTAATTTATTATAAATAAGATCAATAGATAGATTATTATTGTTTGTTTTGTATAAAATAGTCTAAAATGTTTGCCACATTTTGCTGGCATTCACTCTTAATTGGAAGCTATCTATGTGTAGTGAAAGACAATTTGTCATTCATTGTCAAAAAGCCATCTTTCATGATAGACTGCTGCCCTCAGGTTGTCAACTTTTCTGAAAACTGCTATGAAGATATCATTTTTCTGGATGTCATGTAAAATTATAAGAAATATGCATGCCTTTTCTGACATGAAGTGATTTTCCAATTTTAAGTACAAAGATGAGCTTACACTTATAAGGAATACAGGTTTCAATACTTCATCATTTTTAAGTTTCAAGCTTTCTAATAATTAACATGACAACAAGCATGCATCTAGCTTACATATGGAAAAAAATATTAATGAAATATTTTCCATGAAACATAATATGATTCAATCTCTGAAATTATTAAAAAGTGCTAGTGCAATTTGTGGCTGTTTTATAGTTATTGAGGGAGAATTATTAAAATATCATTATGTGTGATTATTTGGTATTCTATCATAGGGAGGTATATGATAATAACTCAAATGGAAGCATAATTGCAAAAATTTGTTACTCTTTTAAAGTTCAAATTCTAAATTTTAGCTCACTATGCTAGAATATCGATATTTGAGGATCTGTATTGTAAAACCCAGGCCCAGGCAAGTGTAAATTTACTTGGCTTATATTTCTTTTTAAAGTCAACTGTGATGTTCTTAGAACCTGTATAACATGCAAGTGTTTGCTATTTTGACATTTAATAATTAATACCCATTCTAGATAATCAGCAGTTCTTGATATTTGAAATAATCAAATGTGTTAAATTTTTATTGACTGAGGACAGGTGTTCTTGAAGTTCTACTAAATTTCTCATTATTAGTATTTTTTTCCTAACCTTGGAAATTATAACTTATTTGTGCAGGCTGGAATGGGCGGAGGTACTGGCACTGGTGGGGCTCCAATTATTGCTGGTGTGGCAAAGTCGATGGGTATACTGACTGTTGGTATTGTCACAACCCCATTTTCTTTTGAAGGACGAAGGAGGGCAGTTCAAGCGCAAGAAGGAATTGCAGCCCTAAGAGAAAATGTGGACACTCTGATAGTCATTCCAAATGACAAGCTACTGACTGCAGTTTCTCAATCTACCCCTGTAACTGAAGCATTCAATCTAGCTGATGATATTCTTCGACAAGGTGTTCGTGGCATATCTGATATTATCACAGTATGGAATCCCCAATGATCTTCAAATGCAAACACATTTCTTCCTATTATTGCTGCATCTTTTTTTTTCTCCTTGAAAATTGATTATGAATTTGGCACATGCTACTGCCAGTCAGACACGGGTGCTTGTTGATTCACCTCCAAACAAGCCACCTTTTGCATGGTGCCTATATATTATGAGCTGCTTATTCACGATTGGAGGCCACCAATTCATTTATGGTTCCCTTCAAAGTAATAGCAGCTATATTCTCCCTGCCTATATTCGTATAGCCGGTCCCAAGCCCGGATAAAAGAGGAGGGTTGTGTTAGGCGTGCGACAGCCAACGTAAAACTTTGTCGTAACCGCATGAACATGGACAAACGAAGTAATAGTGTTAATCATCCATGATAGGCCACTATGGCGCCGTTTGATCCATGTAGCCGACCCCACTTAGTGGGAAAAGGCTTAGTAGTTGTTGTTGAAAATTGATTATGAAGGAGAAAAGGAAAACCTGAATGAGATGGGAGTCTTAAGTGTGTCATGTCCTTATTTGTGTAGGTAATACCCCTTACCTAATCAGTTTTTAGACTGAAGGATCGTGTACTTGTATTGCTGGTGCGCACATGGCAAATACATTACTAACTTCTTAATTATGTTTCTCTGATGAATAACATAGATTCGTGTGTGTGTAAATTTGTTTGATTTGTTGGTTCAAAAATGTCAGAAGCAAGTTGGGTTCATTTGCATGAATTTTGTGTAGATAAATCATATTGTTGTGGCATCCTACTACTAGGATGTCCTGATTACATACTGCTCATGGTTTCAAGTTGATGGTATCTGTCTATAACACATTTGTGCTCATTAATCTTGTTAATTCATTGCAGATACCGGGATTGGTAAATGTAGACTTTGCTGATGTTCGAGCTATAATGGCCAATGCAGGTTCTTCACTAATGGGGATAGGAACTGCAACTGGTATGTATGGAAACTGCAAATGGGGCTGCCCTGCAGCGCCTGTGTCCTTATATTCTATTGGACTCAAATTATAAAATGATTGAACTCAAAAGGAGCTGTGGATCATCTGTGTTACTCACTGAAAAAATTGTATAATATCTGTAGTGGGGTAGGGTGATACTCAAACTATATATGTAGAAAGTAGAAAGATATGGTGTGCTGTCTGAAAGGGAAGGATTATACAACCAAAGTGATTTTGGAGGCATAGCCAGCGTTGCCTTGAAACGAAATATTAAATATCAAACAAAGTAATTTGAAGGGTTGTAAAAATAACGTGCTAAACTTCAAAATTCTGGAGAAATCCAGAGAACTTTAGTGAATTTGGTTTGATTTAGTGTTATAAATGGTTCTTGGAAATAAAATTTACTTCTCTACATCACTTTCTTGTCATATTTTTTGTAGTATAAAATGTATTATCTGTTAATTAAGGCACCTCTTCGTCTGCTTTATTGGCTCAGAATTGATGAGCCCCTTTTGATCGATGAATCATGTATGTCATTGGAACTTATTTTCTGGCTCTTTTTGTACTTTAGGAAAAACGAGGGCAAGAGATGCTGCATTAAATGCTATCCAGTCACCTTTGCTAGATATTGGTATAGAGAGGGCTACTGGAATTGTATGGAACATAACTGGTGGAAGTGATCTGACCTTGTTTGAGGTAGCTACCTATTTTTCTGGCCCTGGCAGCTTTATCTTTGCTAAATGTGTTTTGCCCTACATCCATGGTTGTTTTTTTTCATCTCTTTAATTTCCTTTCTCCTCCATTCCATTGGAATTTAAATAGTCCAAGCGCTATGGGAGATTGCTAGGAGCTGGCCGCCCAACCCAACACAGCTACAGGCCAAACTCCACGTGAACAGTGTCTTACAATATTGAAATTGCAAGTCATATAAGTTTTCCTTGTATATTATATTTAAGTGAGCGAGTAAAATCTACGAGGTGGATAGAAATTTTTGTAAGAAAACAGTTCACCTCTTTTCAGTGATTGTAATTCCATTGTTTTGCGTTTTCGTTAAGCCAATTTGTCTAATCTTGGATGAAGAATTGAGCCAATCAGAAAATGTTGGAGGTTTACTGGGCATGCATTCTTTTAGTTAAGAAATAAAATGAAAAGACTTGGGTGAATAGCTACCTACTTCATGATCTGCCACCTATTGAATTCATCATGATCTTAATATGTAAGGTAATCTTTTTGTATGCTTCAGCTTTTAATATTATTTTTTACAGGTAAATGCTGCTGCAGAGGTTATATATGACCTTGTGGACCCCACTGCTAATTTAATTTTTGGAGCAGTGATAGATCCATCGCTCAGTGGTCAAGTAAGTAATTAAATTACAAATATCTCACAATCATGTTATGGACCAAAATATCTGTGAGTTTTCAAAGAAAATGAGTAATAGTTGGCTGGTGTATACGCTGATCAAGTTAAAATCACCATAACTAGTGCGTTGTAAAATACATTAAATAAGACTTCTGCTGGGCGCCAACCGTAGTTATGTTTCCTCTTGTTCTGTATAATTGCCCAGTGATTTTTTTGTTGCTTCTGCCATTTGTAGGTAAAAGCATTTTAAACTTCTGAAACTTTAAATTTAATTATTCGAATTTGATATGATAGGTAAGCATAACATTAATTGCAACTGGATTCAAGCGTCAAGAGGAAACTGAAGGGAGACCCCCGCAGGTATGGCTGAACTCTCCCTCTCTATCCCTCTGTCATTCATGCATACGAATAAGTCAGGTTTTTGTTCTAAACACAGGCAAGTCAGCTTACACAGGGAGATATGACTATTGGTACCAACAGGCGACCTTCCTCTTTCAATGATGGTGGTTTGGTTGAGATCCCTGAATTTTTGAAGAAGAAAGGGCGCTCACGCTATCCTAGAGCTTAATACTCTCTCTCTCCCAGTTCTAAGCTTCTTTGATCCCTTGCATTCTTCACCAATGCATCGATTTTTAGGGATACAAGTAACATTGGTCTAGGTATTAGGTCTCCATTTTGCCCTTTGACGTCACCTTCAGAGTTGTGCATACGGTTTGTTCATGAAAGCTAAATACTTTGGAGAGTTCGTTGTGCGTCTAAGCTGTAATATTGCAGCGTTATGTTATCTAGTCATATTTTATTAAGTATATTAGCTTGTACAGAGAATGTTTCATTATTGATCAGAGTTCGTGTTATAGTTGTTTCTTAATCCTACACCAGCTTTAATAAAGATATGCGTTTTATTCCCAACATTAATCCAGCTGAAACCTGGCAATTTCTTCGTAATGCCATCTCACATAATCTTCATCAAACTTCTTACATCTTCCATTGTCTTTCCTTTTCGTGAATATTCGAAATCAAAACATGCACCTCCCCACTATTTTCTGGATCAAGCTTCATCAATTTGTCCGTTGTAATCCCTTTCGTTATCACCATGGATTTTACAAGCCATAAGAAACGAACACTAGCCAAAATCATTTGGCTCAAAAGGCTTGCCATTGATAGAAATGTGCTGCCAAGCAGATCAATAACAGGAGTACATGGAATAAAAGTAGTTTAACCCTTTCCATGTAGAAGGCTGACCAGTGAAAGTTACTGCATTTAGCTTCACACCTCTGGTCGTGGAACAATCCAGTGAAAAGTTTCAAAGCCACTTCTTCCTAAACCATGCGGAGCAAAAAAAAAAAAAAACTTCCATGCGATAGGTTTTCTGTCTCTTTGAAGTCTAAACAATTGGATTGAGTGCTCTGGCAGCACAAAGCACAAGCCTTGAATAATTAAGCTAAAGAAAGTGAATCCACGAAATTCCCTCTGGCCCTTGTTATGCTACTTCAATTTTCTTCCATAGATATCTAATCAAGCGACTATTTATTGCGTTATTTTCATTTTCGACATAATTTGTCCATCCAATCTTTGCATTTTTCTTAAAAAATAAAATAAAATAATATAAAGAAAAAACATACTCTGATAAAAAGTAGAATTTAAATTCAAATCTTACACTTGGGATAAAAATGAAAAAAATTGCAATGAGTTCAATCGATGCCTATGTAAAGTTGAGAACTGAAATGAAGTTATATTGGAAGGTGTACAAGTGGGAAAATAAATCAAGCAAGCGTTGCTTAATTGTCGAAGGACGTTCCAGAATCAAAACAGGGGTGGCCGAGAATCACGTTAGTCGTACATTTCACGTAAGGCCTCTCAAGACAAGTCTCATCTCATGAAAACACGCCCATGTGGGGTGGGGAACATGGTCCACACTTCATTGCTGACCACTGAAGTGACAATTGTCATTCTCACCAGACACGCCAAACTGAACTTTGTAATCTTCTTAAATTTAATTATACAAGTTTCGTTACATGTCAACTTATATTTATTCACAAATTATGAGATTCACACGTTCTTTTACTAAAAATTTATGTTACCGTTGACTATAGGTATAGTAGACTGGTAGTTTCATTTAAGAAAGAAAAAAAAAAAAACCCTTGTAAACTGGTAGTTACTTATTATTATTACTAGGCATTTAGTAGCCAAGTTTATAATATTTGAGAAATACCACAAATGAAAAGTCGCACATTGTCATAATTGAGGCACTATTAATTAATATTTATAAATTTCCAATAACAAAGAGAAGTTTAAGGCGGGCTGGGCAATCATAAACAAAATATCTTTTGGAGCATCTAAAATAAATCTGTAAAATAATTAATTTTAGTTGAATGATGATGATGATAATAATAATAATAATAATAATCATAAAAATCTAATCCTCCAACCTCATTGGTTGAAAGCCAAGAATAAAAAAAAAAAAAAAAACTGGCGGATCAACATCAACCTCACAATGCTCCACAAATCCATCCAAGGAATCCCTCCCTTGCTCCTCCCGCTCTCTTCTTTTCTTTTTCTTTGTTTCCCGTTTGTTATTTGAGTACATTGCTTCAAGTTGGAACTAACAAGCCACACATTTTAGAACGAATCCCATCTCAAAAAAGACACGTAACTTTGTCATTTACCATACGAAGGAAGCTCGTTGGGGGTGACGTGTCAACTGATTTCCCACCCGTTGCCTTTGCTTTATTCCCCACACATGCCCACTCCCCATTTCCATATCTGCTTAGCTCGGGAAAGAAATAGCAATAGAGAAAGAATAGAGCACCCATTTGATGGCTCTACAAGCTTCTACTAAATCTGATAACCAGATAACCTCTCAGCCATTGAAATTAAAGGAACCCCACCAATCTGAAGATGGTTTTATTGAGCGACAAGGCTTCTTTGTGAGCACCTGCAGCCAGGATGATGATAGTGATAAAGATGATACACAGAGCCCATCATCAGCTTCGAAAGCCTATCTCTGCAATAACGAAGAAATCGCATTGCAGGAGCTGGTTTCACCTCCTCTTGATGCAACAGGAGGACCTGTTGAACCCGAGGCCATGGCAGAGGATAGTGGACGCGAGAGGCTGAAGCGGCATAGAGTTGAAGTGGCTGGAAGGGTTTGGATCCCTGATATATGGGGTCAGGAGGATATGTTGAAGGATTGGATAGATTGCTCTGCATTTGATGCTCCTTTGGTTCCAAACAAGATCATGACGGCACGAGCAGCTTTGGTTGAGGAGGGTAGAAGAGCGAATGCCGGTGGATTTAGAATAGAGAACAGGTGTTGAATTTTCATTTCTGTAATTTACTTTAGCAACGATTATACATTGATTATGGTCTATTAATCCTGACATTGAATTATCCTTTTTGTTATCTAGTTTACTCCGATAAGAACTTTATTTTCGTGCTTATCAGAAAAATTAACTTTCTAAGTTTTACCCAAATTCGAAACAATAAATGAGTGAACAAACCCACATTTTAGACTTACCAAATACTTTCAATTATTATTATTTTTTGATATACTATATTTAGATCATTCAATCGCCCTTGTGATATACCCTTTCCCTACAAGACTTGAAACTGAAATGTCTAACTCGAAGCTTCCAACGCTTAGTGGATAAAAAAGAAATGCTAATTTGATAATGGTCTCACCTAACCTTTCACTGCATAATACAATTTACTTGTTATGCTTTCCTCTCATAAACTAATCCCCCATGCATTTTGGTCTTCACGCTTGGCTTTCCGGATACAGAGAAGCTAATAAACTAACAAAATAAGCATAAACACGAATTTGCGGTTGGAAAACCCAAAGAAAACTGTTAGTAGACCAAATAAAATTTTATTTTAGAGAATAGGAGGAAATTGTTATCATCACTCAGGATATAAAAAAGAACCTAAGTAGGGTTGCTTGCATGCCCGCTTCCTTTAGTTATTTAAGTCTCTGTTTTGCCAGCAACCTCCCACTCCTTGTTTACCCTTCTTCGTGATTCCATATATGAGCATTTTTATGATGTTAATAACTGGGAAGTAATTTTTGCATCCAAATATTAAACTAGCCCTTAGCAAAAATGACAGTTACTGCAGCTCTACAAGATCAGCTTATAAATCCAAACCATCTAGTTTTGACAGTAATTAGGATTTACAGTCGCATCTACCTGAATGAATACAAATTTTTTTAAATTATTAAAAAATGAGACAAAAAAAAGACGCCTGCGAATTTCTACTAGTAGGCATCACCAGTATACATTGGTTTCTTCTACTGATACAGCATATGTGCAAAACTCGTATCAGCAACGCGAGACCAGCTCCCACACCTTGATAGTTCCATCATCGCTTGCAGATGCTAGCAGCCGCTTCTCCTAATAAGCAGCAACAGACAGAAAAATTTGATGAGTGATACCAGAGGCAGAGATAGTCAAAGAGAGCAAAGAAACTACTGAGATAACTCATCGTTCTCTAAATTTGTAAGTTCTTGTGAGTTATATGTAATATGTGTGACTTCTCTAGTGCCCTTGGGGGCACTAGTACCTTGCTCGGTTGGAAGCTTTACTGGCCAGCTATGTTGCATAGGTACGGATACGGGTAGAAGTACAGCAATTTTTACAATATATATATATATATTAATCAATAATAAAAATAAATAATAAAGCAGCCATCATGTATATTAACTTAATAAAATAAAAAACATATATTAAAATTAGATGCTTGATATTGGAGTTGAAAGCTATTAATCATAATAATAATTATAAAAAAAAGCCATTAAAGCAGCCACTTCTTCTAAATCCTTTCCCCCAAAAGCCAAGTTTCCTACCACTGTTTACCCATTACGCTCATTAACCCATTACTTCCATTACCCATATTCTCAATTTCCCGGGATTTAAAATTGAGGGAGTGGATTGTCGGTTTAGACTAAAGGGGTGCAAAAGCAAAGCATTGGCGTTTTAGAGAGAGACGCGATCCATGGAGCGGAGGACTTACTAGGCGAAGCAGTTATGGGCAATGCAGCCTGAGTAGAGGAAAGCTAGAGAAGAACAATGATTTACAGAGAGATTTCGATTCCAAGCTTCGATTTATATAAATGCTAGAAGGGAAAGATTGATTTCCTTCTCAGCTTCTCCTAGTTGGTTTAGGATAGAGTTGAATTGAATTTTATTATTTTTAAATATTAGGCACCTATTTTACCGTACCAGTGGCCCATACATACCTGGTGCAGGTACAGCACCATTTTTGCCGTACCCCTGCTTCATAGTTGGCCAGTAAAATTGTGCATTAAACTTCTAATATTTTAACTCAATGGTCAATGAAGTTGCCAACTAGGCAGGGTACCCATACCCTTGGAACACTAGAGAATCCACCTGTAATACGAGAAGCCAACTTAATTCATATAGGTCTGACATAATTGCAACTATAAATTTCATATATCTTAAACCACTATGGAAATTATTCTGTCCTTCAAGGTACAATGGAAATTTTATATATCTCTACTAATGATTGTCAGTTCAAAACTTAACTAGTAATAGAAGAACTGCCACTTTTTATGACATTTCTTGATCTAGTACCATGAGCTACGAGTGAAAATTCGTCATAATTCTCCAGAGTAAGACAATATTAGCTACCCTCATTATCTAATATTAGCATTGGACTCCTTCCACTTGATGGTCATGGAAAGAGAAGTTCACTTCATCATCAATGTTCTTCCATTAAAATAGTATCTGAGAATCTTACCCCAGGGCTCCATTGCACTGAATTGATATCCATGTCATGGGCCTTCTCCTTCTTCAGCAGCAATTTATACAGAGGGCCACCAACCTACATTACACGCATGTGGTAAAGTTGATCAAATTTAACAGGTTGTTCGGATGGAACTCGATGCATCTACAGTGTCCAAGAATACGAACTCAATTATTAAAAAAAAAAAAAAAGCTTTTGTTCCTTTCAGGCATTGTTTACTTGCACAATGTCACAATCTTATATAAATTGGAATTTTTCAGGGACTTGGATGTCAGTGTACATAGGACTGACATTATCCCCTTATAACAATTTCACAAATGTTGAAGCTCAAAACACCCTAGGGTTATAAGATGCCAAGAAGAGCAATTAAACAGAAGAGTCATATAGAAATCCACAAATACAAGGAGAAAAAGAGAAGGCAGATCATTATATCAAGAAAAGCATTGGAAATCTCTTGGTCCAGTTAGCTAGTAAGTTCAAACCATATTGAATGATAAAGCAAGACCATTATTGCCAATACCCAAAAAATAGCAAATAGAACAACTTTTGAGCTCAAAAAAGATAATCAAAGTTTTTTGCTACTTTATTAAGCAGGTACAGAGATAAAAAGAAATTCCAGGTAAGCCAATACAATCATGCAGAGTCCATGATATGAAGAGATTGGCAATGATTCTGGAACAGGACAAGTAAACTCATAAGGGACAATGCAAAGAATCTGGTGCCCCCTTTTCTGTGAACTCTTCTTTATGCATTAGGACAACAATGTACCAGGATGGAATTTTGAAACCTCCTACAGTCCCACTGACATTGTGAGTGAGTGAAAATAAAATGCCATACTAAGATAAAAACAAGCATTTGCCACATCAGTATTCAACAGAAGGAAAAAGATAGGAGTGAGGGGGAAGGGAGTAATAGCTTACAAATATTAAAGTTAACAGTCTCAACTGTTGTTCCTAAAGTCTTAAGTTCTTGAATACCAGTAACAATCTAGATAGCCTAATTTATGAGTCATTGCAACTCCTGGCATCAGAATTTATCTATTAGGCATATAAATTATGAATTACGTTAACAATGACTATAAGAAGGATTTGAACTGCTACTGTTAGTGGATAACTGCAGCAACTAAAATGCCGTGTCAAAGGACATCCAGAAAAAAAATTGATGAGTTTACATACCGAACTTTCATTATTCTCCACAAAAAGTCGTATACCATCATCAGCTGCTCCACTGGCAATGATACCTTCTCTGTCATACTCGTACACAATGTAAGAAACAGAAGGATCAGATTTATCATTTAGAGATTATAAGTAAAATAGGATAAATCAGTGATCTTGATGAAATATACCTCTCTCTTCATCTTGCTTTCAATGATTAACAAAATTAAGAAAAGTAAGGCAAAATTTTAAAATGAATTAGTTGAATGTTGCAAAATCACTTATGTTTTTAACAACTTTTTGTGACCCAAAGAATGAGACCAGGTAATTCAACCAAAGTACAGGCAGAATTGTCAGCATACATTTTAAACATGGACATTGGCTGAATTACCCCACATCATAATAGTCATCTTGATTCTGCCATGCATCCTACTTAAATTTAAACCCTTAGCAATGGGATTGTCTGCCTTTCAAAGCCATAACACATTAAATGATCAGTATTGATTAATGGGATTGTTAACTGTACACTACACAATTTATATATGCCAAACATGAGATGAAAATGTTGTCCCAATTAACCAAGATGCAATTACCTTGACCAATGGACTGAGAAAATTGTCCGATCATGATACCCAGTAAGAGTGCAAAGATGTCTCCTGAAATTCCCAAAAAGAAGCAAGATTACTACCCCCAAACTATCTAATGGATTCTAAAATCTTCAAACGAAACAAACCAGAGCTTTTCCAAGGCATCTAAGACAAGGAGAGAAAAAAAGTACTAAAAGGAAATGAAAATCAAAAGGAGAAAAAAATAAAATAGGAAAAATAAAACACAAAAAGAAGGAGAAATTATATTATTTGATATTTAAAGAATGTAAGTATTCAAGCAAAATCTGATTATGTTGCACCAATTCAGAGGGTTAGAATGCTACTGATTATGGCCGTTGTGAGATCTTACTCTGCCGTTCATGGATATATATGTTATCCTCCACCTGTTAAACAGGTAGGCCATAGGCTGCTCTCAATGTTAGTTTTCAAGCATCAGGAGAAGTCAATTACATATAAAATATATGCAAAAAAGCGTGTGGTGTACATCACACAACTTTTCAATAAATAACTAAACATTACAACATTTTGAATATGTGAAATATCAAATCCATATTCCGGTAGGCATGTTCCTTACCAAGTTGCGAATTCATTTCCGGATTGCATCCCTATGTTGTCTGCTTCCCATACCTTCAGGGTAAGATCATCGCTGCCACAAGAGGCAGGGGTCAGAATGCCACAGAAGTTCAACAAAAGGCCAAAACGGTTCCCAGGAATTGACAACAGACATATTTCACATACCTACAGGTAACCATTTTGTCTCCAATAGCATTGAAGGAGAGGGCCCAAACAGTAGAAGTATGACCGCTAACAAACAACAGAGTTATATAAGAACACATTAACTGTAGTTTAAGAAATTAGTCATCCTTCATAAACTAGCATAAGAGATATATGCAAAGGCGATATGTCATATGATGCAGAAAAAGCAGTCAGGTTTAAAAGAGAAAAACTCAAAGAAGCTGTAAAAGAGGAACCAACAGGAGAGGTTAAGATATATTACTTATTAGGTTCTCCTAAAGTCTGAACACACTGCCAATCATCACTGTCACCTTCATCTGCCCACACCTGGAAGTAGCATTAATTAAATCATAATGTAATTGCACTATCCAATTAAATTCATTCATAAGATAAGCTAATGTACAGGCTAGATGGAATGGTAAAATTAATTAGCAAAGCGATTTTAGCATATGCATTACCTTAATATTGTTATCATAGCTACATGAAAATAATATATCCCTTGTTGGATGCCACTGCACCATCTTCACATCTTGTGTATGTCCTTGCAACACTGACACACACTCGTACTCATTACCTGGTTGCACTTCCCATATCCAAACAGATTTATCTCTACCACATGTAGCCAGCAGAGATCCAGAAGCATTCCAAGATACACTCTTCACTTCATTTTCATGACCCTGAATACAAAATTACAAGCGATCAAGTACATTATTAAAGGTTGAAGAAAAGAGCGATGATCAATAACTACATACGTCCAAAGGAACACATAATGAAAAGATTTTTCATAGAGAATTACTTCTTCATGTTAGACCATACCTCCAGAGTAGAGACACACTCAAAATCGCCCCCAACATTTTCCCATATGGCAGTTGTGGCATCAAAGCTTCCAGTAGCCAACAGTTTCCCAGATGGTGACCAAGCACAAGACCGAACTGTTCTAGTGTGTGTTTCTTCCAAAACTGCCTGTATTTTATTGTCAGATTCTTATAATTTTGAAAGTGCCTAACAAGAAAGAAAAGGAAACTTCGATATACAATGTACTCCTTGTTTTCTCTCAAGGAGCGAGTATGATTAGACACAAAAGGCATTAGTAGGTAACGAAATAACAAAACAGTCCAAATTCTTAGTCTTTCATATTTGATAATCGTCACTGGACAGGCGAAAATAAGACAGATATCATAGCTAAACTCGTACGAAATTAGTGCATCTATTCAGAAAAGCATAAACCACGATACGATTTTTCTCTTTTAACCAAAAAAATACGATACACTTGGTCGCTGAGAAATCATGGGGAAAATAGCAAACCATTGAATATTAACTTATTCTAAATAGATGACACCACCGCCACTGTTTAAGTGTACCCAGTAAAGTTTGTCTCTTTTTCACATTTTAAACCGAATCACACTAAGTCTATAGTCTCCAAGTAGCCCAATTGCATTTCTTCTTAATCTCCTCGAGATTTAGTGGTAAAGCAGTAAATTTGATTCTCCAATTGACATAGGATGCTCAGAATTCAGATAGAGCAGGAAAACACACCTTGCAGTCCCAAAGACCAGAGGAGATATTCTGTTCCCAGATTCGGACGGTTTTGTCGCCGCTGCAAGAAGCAAAGACAAGTGGAATTCCAGAATGCCCAGTAGCAGGGTTCCAAGCCAAGCTCCAAACCCTATCAGAGTGACCTTCAAGTGTCTGAATCTCCCTCAGTTCGAAACCTTCATCGAAGCTCTCCATCGGAACCAAGGAATAATCGCAGGTACTCAGAGACGGTTCAAGCTCGCTTCTTAGTAGGCCCTCCTCTCTTCTTTCGCTGTTATTTTTCTTTCCTTTTTGAGGGAACGGCTTTTGTATTAGAGTATGTTGCTGCTAGTTCGATGAATAAGCCACCTATTTATTATAAGCCGATTTCCACGCGCACAGCACGCGCCGGAGCGAGAGGGATGGAAAAAAAAAAACCAAGGGTTGAAGAACGATGACAACTTTGGCCGCTGATGGAGGACGACTGTGTCCGAAGTCGGCGGCACTCTTGTCCAGCTAGACATCCCATTACGTCTCACGGCTTGGTCGTTCCAATGACCAAACTACCCCTCGATTTCCAAAAATAAGGCCAGTGTACCCGTGAGCAAGTTCTTCCGTTTTTGTTTTTCATGGATATTCTTTGTATTTTTTTATTTTTTGTTAGAAAATCTAAACGAATCTTAATATATATAAAAATTAATTATATGCATCAAAATTGCAACATATAAATATTTTTAACTTATTTTTTTTCAGCGTAATTTCTTTTAAAAAATTTATAATATGAATTATATAATTTTTCCCATATTTATATATAAATAAAAAATTTTGAAAATTAAATTTATTAATAAGAAGATAAATGAAAATAAATTATTTAAAACTATAAAAAAAGAGAATTATATTTTTTTGCATTTTATTTATCTTTTTTAGTTTTTATTTTATTTTTTATGAAATTATTTTTTATTTACTTTATATTTATTCTCTTTTAATTATTATAATAACTAAATTCATATTGTTTGTAAAATTTTTAATATAAATTTATAAAATTTTAAAAGATTCTTTCATGCATCACACGAACACTATTATTTGTAAAAAGAAAAGATTAAGTGATTTTTATTATTTATATTTAATTATTTATATATTTACATTTTATTATTCTGTTTTTGGTATATTTTATAAGGTATAAAATTAGAACTTTTGTATTTATATACCATATCTAATAAATTTTAATTCAATTTTTTAAAAATAAAATATTTAAAATTTAAAATAATTCTTACTAACATTACTAAACGTGTTATGAATCTACACCCAAAAAAAAAGTTACGAATCTATCACCCGTCAAGATAGTAAGTCATTTGGGAGTTAAAATTGAAAAAATTTATTATTGGTTCTTTTTTGAAATGTTTATTTATTTTTATAATGCTCGGTATTTTATGCGACATTCTGATAAATAAATAAAAAAGCATTATTTTTTAGAATTGGGTTGTTCAAGCTGGCCAAAAAAAAGAAAGATGAATTATATTATTTTTAACATGGTTTTAATAGGTAATAAAATATATATCACACTGTATCTTACAATCAAAAAATAAAAATATAACTCTATTCATAAAAAATAAAATAAAAAAAATAAAAACCGTTTGGTACATTAAAATAAATAAAAATCTGAGATAGAAAGTTTAATTCTGCTATTTAATTTGATGAAATAAAATATTCTATCATATGATGAAAAATAAATTTATTTCAATAATAGATAAAATTTATAATTTTATTATAAAATAATGTTAACTTTAAATTTTTTGTATTAAAATAATTTAATTTAATTATTAAAAAATTAATTTAATTATATTTTATAAAAATTAATTTAAAAAAATTTTAAAAAAAAATTTTAAAAAAATTTTTTTATTTAAAAAAATTAATTAATTAATTTTATTATTTTATTTTATTTATTTTTATTAATCAAATCATAAAATATTACATAATTTCGTAAATTAAATAAAATAATAATAATATTTTTTTTTTCTCATTTTATTTAAATTTATTTCATTTCACTTAAATTTAATTCCAGCCTATCAAACGCCCCCTAAGTTGTATAATTCCTTTCCGATCATCCTGGCGAGAGTGGAGATCCGTAACCCTAGAGCACAGATCAGAAGGAAATCCGCGAAACACAGCAAGAGCCAATCACCATGGATTATGCCGCTCGACGAAGCAGAGGTGGCCTTCTCGAAGGTCTTTACAAGGTGATTATGCGCCGAAACTCCGTCTATGTCACCTTTATCATTGCCGGCGCTTTCCTTGGAGAACGGGTGAGTTCTTACTCTTTAAATCTCATCGCGACCCGAGTAATTGTATTTCAGCTTCTTCTTCTTTTTTTCCTTAGCTATTCGATAGGAATATGTGTATGTATTGTAGTGGTGAGCTCTGATTCGAAATTTGGCTTTTGTTTATTCTCATGTATCCTTCTTGATAAAGTAGTGGACTTTCATCTGTTCTCGTTTATCAGAGAAATGGTAGAAATCCAGTTTGTAGGATGCAAATGGATAACTGCGAAAACTATGGGTTTGTATTTGTTTCTGGATAGAGGTTGGAACATGACACAATTTAGTTAAGTAGGATTTGGAAGTTTATGTATGTGATAACTTAAATCTTGAGTAATTGTAGGAGGTTAAAGCTTACTTTATGATTTTAGAATGCCTCAACTCAATTGTGACCTTGCTTTGTAGGTTTAGCATGTGTGGTTCTCTGTGGCTCTTGGGTGCGGGAAATGTTAGAAACTTGTGATGAATGATTGAATTCATTATTTTAAAGAGAGATTAATTTCTTAATGACAATTTTAACTTTGTTATGTAAGTTTATTTACATTTTACATCTCGTTATTGGTTTTATTTGTTGATACTATTACTTATTAGTAGTTTCCTTTGTCTTCTTTGATGTTATTTTATTAGCAGTTTCCTTTGATTTCTTTGATGCTAGTTTTTGCAAGATGAATAACTACCTGCTCTTGGGTGCAGGCGGTGGACTATGGAGTTCACAAGCTCTGGGAGTACAATAATGTTGGGGTACTAAATTTGCTTGACTCTATATATACACTATGTGGTTTATGTATTAAATTGTATGTTGATGCCTTTTGAGCTGCATTAGCTTGTTGAAATATTAAATTTGATTGATTAAATTGAAATCGTTCTTTCTTTGAGTCAATTCTTGGGAATCTGTGTGTGTTAAATCTTGAAAGGTTTTTTTTTTTTTTTGCTTGCAAATATTTCTGATCTTCCTATCAGCATATTTGTAAGACATTTTTTTAGATCACTTTAGAAGGGATGGTTAATAATATTTTCATTTTACAGCTGCATTTTTTAAATTTGGGCTAGAATTTTTTAGACACTGCATATCTTGGGAGGTTTGTGATATGATATTATGACTGTAAATTACTTCAATCCCTGCTGATAATTTTTATTAAAAAATTAAATAAAATTCGCTGATATTGCAAAATAGCTCATAACTTGATATCTTATGAATTTACAAGGCCTACATTTAGATTTTCATGTATTGTCACTTTGACTTATCTTGCTTTAGCTTTGAAGTTTTTTGCGCTGAAAATTGGTACCATGTCTTGGCATATTTAGATATTGTCTCCTTTGGAGGTGCCTACATTCCTGCATGATAATGCTAGTTATCAATGTTGGCATGTTGCCCTTATCCTTGCTTATTCCTTTTGCATCTTTAGCATCAAGTTGTTTGGGGTGATGCAATTTTGACAGATTATTGCTGTGCTTTCACTGATCACGTTACTTGATTAAAGTTTATCAATAATATCCATCATTTTGGGTCATTTACTGTGCTTTGGTAACCCTTCTCCCCAGAAGAAAAACTTAAAAAAAAAAAAAAATTATATCCTTTCTCCTCACACACATACACACTCACTCTGAGGTGGCTATCTGTCCTCTCATTTTCCCTTGAGAACTCAGGAAATTTCTGAGTTCTTTCACTCTTATTCTCTCTCATGTATGTTGGCATGCTTGCCTCCATGCTCAACTTTTTCTTAAGGAAAGAAAAAGCAGAAGAGTTGGACAGCCTATCTATCTGAATTTACGTTCCTTTCCAGTATTTTACTTTCATTTTCTGTACAGTTGAATGTATATAGTTCACGTGCCACTGTTGCCTTAGATTAGCAAGCAGTATATCCTCTAACGAGGGTTTTTTTACATGGGTGGAGGGGGCACACGGAGTAAAAGCTAGCTGTGTTTATGTCTGATTAGATGAAAGATCAATTAAGAGGATTAGGTTAAAAGATATGATTTTGGTTGATTGACAACTTAGCATTCTTTTAGTGAGGCCAAAGACTTTCTGTTATTTGAGATGGAGGAAGGAGAAAATTGATATGGTGAGGGGGGGTTAATGTTATGTATTACACGTAATGTACGTAGCCAACTCTTCATGAATGGCGTTGCATGTATACCCCCATTTCTGATTCCGGTTTTCTTCCGTCTGTACTGGGAGGAAAATTAGTTTTGCCAATTTGTAATTACTAGTTTTTGGGTTTGTGGTTATGATAATTAATGATGATAACCTTTGTTCTTGGACCGTAACATTAATTTTAACCTTGAACTGTAATTCCATTTTATTCTGCTGCAGAAACGATATGAAGACATTCCTGTTTTGGGGCAAAGGCAGTCAGAAGAGTGAATTGTTGGACCATCTTGTTGGTTTTGTTGAAGTTTAATACTTCTGGAAATTTGGAGGAAACATATGATAGATATCAATTTCCAGTTTTGCAATAAGCGTCATATGCTTGTTTGTAGTCTTTAATTATTAACTCCCAAGCATATATATTCATCAACTCTGTTGGATATAGAATGTATTGAACCAGTACAAAATTCTGTGTCTGCTGAAACGATTTGTCCGGAAACATTGAATTATACAATTGCCTGGCTATTGAACCAGCCAATTTTCAGAAAGTTTATATTTTGTTAAATCTATAGCTTAAAAACTTAATCTGGAATAGTATTTTATATGACTTCTGTTGAGTAACTGAATTTTAAATACTTTAAGACATGGAGATTCAATTGTCATTTACTGGGATGCCATTTGTCGTTTATCTCAATCTCGAAGTTCGGATGACAACCGTAAAAAACCGAGTGATAGTTTGTATATAATTAATGGTTTAGAATATATGATCAGAATCATTTTAAATCCACACATATATTTCAAACATAATTATCAATAAATTGTTTTTAGCATGAAAATTGAGATATGAAAATGGGTTAACCTGGCCTTTTATAACGAGCCAATATTTCTGTAGTTTGGCTTTGTATCGTTGTTGGGATAAGCAGCATATAAAGGAAAAAAAAATTATATGCCGAAGCAGCATTGTATTATTTTTCTTCTAACAGAAGAAAGGTTCCACAAAAATCTAGTTGATATGATCCGAGATTTGTAGGTTTTTTCTTGTTTTGGAAGGAATTTGTAGGGCTTTTTTGTAGAGCAACGCAGTGACGTACAGTTCCCGCCGTCTATTTTCGAAGTTCGGCTGGGCACTTTGCAAATCACACTCCATACTTCAGGTTGGCGCCCTTACTTTTCTTCACATTCGCAGAAATTCGACTTCTTGGGTTCCAATGCATTAGTTCCGGGGGCTTCAAGACGGGCGGAGCGTAGTGGGCTCTTGAGGGGTTTAGCCTTTCCAAAAAATTTTAAATTTTTTTATTAATGATAAAGTTTTTTTTTTAATATTTAAAAATTTTTAATGATAAAAAAAGAAATTCTTATTTAATCTTTAAAAATATTTAATTAATATATTATTTTTAATTTTTTTTCTTCAGCCCCTGATAAAAACTGTCTACCCGTTTCAAGAGATTAACTAAGCGTTGTTTTGTTTTAATCGTGATTTCTTGTGTTTTCTTGTTCAAATTGCAGTACAATCTTTGCACTAGCCGTTGAAGAAGAAACCTCTAAACATGAGGTAGTAACCTGCCTTTATTTATCTTTTCTTTAAGCTTTTTGTTTCATATTTTTTAGGCAGTGTCGATGCACGCTCCAGATATTTTAATACCGTCTTCGTTGAAACAAGCAAAAATAAAGACCATAAAATGCTAAAGTTTTGGCCTTTTGACGACGCTATTCCAGTTTTTTACCCATGAACTGAGACATGAAATTTTTGTTTATTCTGGGGCAGTCCAATCCCAATTTCCCTTTATCTTTGTTCTGTCATTGCAAAATGAGTTTCCGAGTTCCGACCTTTTGGTTTAATTTTTTTTTCCCCTTTCCATTTATATTATGTTATGGCATGTTTTGAAGTGTTTGGCGATTCAGTTGCCCTTGATCACCTGCCCTTATACCTGGACGATTGTAATTCTGCTTGATAATGTATGAAGGTCATATATTAGCAATGTTATTAAACTTGAAAGGCATACAACCCTTTGGTATCGCTGCAAATTTACCCTTGATTTTATTGTTCTATTTGGACTGTCAGTAAGCTGCAAAGTGATGCGTTGAGAGAGGCCATATCGCAGGTTGTTGCTAATTCAAAGGAGAAACAACGTAATTTCACTAAGACTATTGAACTGCAAATTGGATTGAAGAACTATGACCCTTAGAAAGACAAACGTTTCAGTGGGTTTCAGTGGCTCTGTTAAGCTTCCTCATATTCCTCGTCCTAAGATGAAGATTTGCATGCTTGGTGATGCTCAGCATGGGGAAGAGGTCAATAACTCATTCCATCATTCTTTTTCTTTTTCTTTTTTGTATTTTCTTCCTCTTACTCTCTCATCCTGCAGAATATATACTATGGCTAGGTAGAGATGTTACGAGCTTTTGTAGTTTACAAGGTCTTTGTGTAATCTTTTACCACAGGCAGAAAAAATAGGACTGGATTACATGGATGTGAAAGGGCTGAAAAAACTCAATAAAAATAAGAAACTCGTCAAGAAGCTTGCCAAGAAGTACCATGCATTTCTAGCATCTGAAGCTGTCATCAAGCAAATTCCTCGTCTTTTGGGCCCTAGCTTAAATAAGGCAGGCGAGTAGATTAATTTGCTAAAGTATTGGTTCTCTTGAACGTCTCTCTTGGTACAAGCATATAAGGCTACGTTGTTTCTCGCTTTTAGTCTGCTCTGTCCCAAGAATGTTTGTGTACATGACTGAAAAAGAGTTGTTTTCCTTCATTAGCTAGAAATTTTCAATATAGTATTGACAGGGAATACTTTAAACAATAGCTTTCTCCTTGTATGTGATGTGTCTGGAATAATTTCTTGATGAACACTCTTTATTTAGAACCAAAAGTATTTTTGCAAAGAGGACAGTAAACATTGCTCTAATGTTAACACTAAGGATTACTGAAGTCTCATTGATCTAGTTCTTTTTCTTTAGCCTGTTAATCTTAACCCGAGGAATTTATGTTACTTAACACTAAATAATTATCTCAGCTGCATTAAGTTCATCTGTGTGATTGCTGGTCCTTAGGTTTCAGAAGGTCGGGTATTGAACTTCTTGTTTAAATTCTGCTATCTTGGAATTTGTTGTAAGAGTTGCATTGTCACTAAGGCTGTGATATTTGAAACTCAGTCTTGAGATTTTTGGATCTATAATATGGTGTTTAATTTTAGGATATGACTACAGGTAAGTTTCCAACACTGGTGACTCATCAAGAATCCTTGGAGTCAAAAATTAATGAAACAAAAGCAATGGTGAAGTTTCAACTTAAGAAAGTTCTTTGTATGGGTGTTGCTGTTGGAAACTGCACAATGGAGGAGAAGCAGATCTTCCAGACCGTGCAACTTAGTGTCAATTTCCTTGTTTCCTTATTAAAGAAGAACTGGCAAAATGTAAGTTGAGAGACCTTGTATTACATGTCTCCACAAGTGAGTATTAAAATCATAAGACCAAAATATTAAAATCTAATGAATTTGGGGTCTAGCATTGTCTGCCTTCCCTTCCTTTTTAAGAGCAAGGACAGAAGTGAGGCCAAAAATTTCAATGCGTCTGAGTGTTTATCTGAGCATGTCTGTGTGTGTTATTTACCAATAAAAAAAAAGTTTGAATATGTTCACTTTTTGTTCTTAATGAAATTATATATACTTATGGGGGATTGTGGTCTATGTTAAGCTCATTGGTAATTTACTGCCAAATTCTGCAGTCACAAAAGGCCTAGGCAACTCTTACCAAAAAAAAAAAAAAAAAAAATCCTAGGCAGCTGCTAATATCTGCATGCTGGGGTTTGTAATCTTTATTGTGACTTGAATTGGCTGTTCAAGAAATTGATTGGTTGTTTCTGTTCCATGATTTTTCTTGACTATTAATATCTTTCATTCTCATTTTGTATGCATGAAAAACAGGTGAGGTGCTTATACCTCAAGAGTACTATGGGGAGTGCAATCCGCGTATTTTAGATCCATTTACTTCCGTTCCAGCTAGAGGTAGTTAGCATGGGCGAAGCCTCTTATGGATGAGCATGTTATGAGTGAAACATTCTTGGCGACAGTTCATGTTTTCGGGTGGCTTCACGAATTGAGTGACTGTTAAAACAGAGATATTATGGTTTTTGTTTTGCCTGGTTTTCATAATTGATCTGAGTCATAGTACCAATGGCGACTATCGCTCATGAATACCTTCATGGGAAGGTTGGAAAGTCAAGTTGGCGTAGCATAACTGACGTTGGGTATCAATCTTCATTCATGGACGGAATTTGTCTTGTGAGAGCATTCTATGTCTATGTGCAGCAACTTAAACCACTGGCTTTTCCTCTTTGGCTTGTTAGGCGGGAGTCATATCACTATCATGAGTTAATCTATTTAGCTCTCATCTCTACCAATTACAATTATTAGTATCAGATCCTTCTCATAATTAGAATACTGATATTTGTAATGACTACCTGATTCTCTTGTATCTCTTCGATTCTCTTGTATCGGCATTATATTGCACTACTCTAGCAATTTTTTTTCTTTTTTTAAAAAATGGGGCCTCTGGCGACTTTAAGTAGTGGCTGTAAGCTCATTAATATTGAAACAGACTACAAGAAAACGCCTGATTTTATTACTGGTATCGTACATTAATATCGTAATACAGGAAATAAATTTGTCTACAAAATAGTCTACAAAGACTGAGATCAATGAAATATCTGGGCAGTGTGTGAAGTCAGGATGGACTTGCACAATAACTATTGTTTCACCATGAAAGAACTCTTACAACTACAACCACCAACAGCACTGGGGTTTTCAGTCACCTACACATGAAACCAAAAGTTAACTATAAATTTATCATGGATTAGATCCCAGAATGAAGCTTCAACCTTATTGCAGACATACTGATGCCATCATGAAACATTGAAGACCAAGCATGATGGTGAAATCATGCAAAGGTGGTTTTCACCAACTCGGTTGATTATAGCTAATTGTGACAATTAAAGATAATAAGCGAACTACCTACTTAAATTCAAAGTGCATAGTAAGGCGCTTCCTAATTTTTAGTACATCAAAAGCATCTAATGGCATTGCTTTATTTATTTATTTATTTGGTTACAATGACATTGCTTGATTGATTACAAAATGAGTCACATATATTAATAGTATTTAAAGTTTCTACAATAAACCTTGTGACAAAAGCTCTATGCTAGGTTCCCTGAATATAGCTGTGATCCTAATTTTCTCCAATTCAAATCATTTATCATCATCAAAATTTTATACATATATATCAACACAAATTATTGATAACATTTCCTAGCATAAGCTGCCATCAGGATCCCTTGTACTGTAGGCATGCAATAGAAGGGAAACCTTGATAATGTAACTTGCAAAGGTGCTCAAATCTTTCAGGGTTTAACAAGAAAATGGATGCGAGATGTAAAAAGATGAATATGAAGATAATTTAAAATAAACATGGTTTTTATTCAGCTTACAAGCGTTCTCGACTTACTATGAAAGCCGAACGTATAAGCTCCTCAACATAATCAACAGTTGCTCCTTTTACAAAGTCGTATGAAATATTATCAACGACCAATTTAACTCCTTCCCTTTCAAAAACTCTGCAAATATAAAAAGAGAAGTTGTACAAGATAAGTGATTACCGTATCCATTGAGGATCCTTTGGAGTGCATATTGTACCTTAAAGTTTAGTGACTAATCTTCTTTTATTAAAATACTTTGACCTCCGCTGTATGTTCTAAAACATACATGGGTCTCCCATATATTTTAAAAATATCTTACCATTTAGGCTTTTTTGAACAATGATATTCAGTAAAACTATCAACTGAAACATTAGAGGTTGGTTAAAGGCTAGATTTAATAATCAAATGTTTAAAATACCCTTGATTTACTATACAGAATAACTTTAAACATTATTGTCTATTTGAAGAGGTTGAGAGTATGTGTATGTATATGTTTGTGTGTGAGTGTGTGTGTGTGTATTAGATTTTAAAACAATTTTTTAAGTTCCCAAAATTGTTAATTAAGATTGTTTTAAGCACTTGACAATCAAATTAACATTTTGATGGACTCGTAATGTCTTAATTAATGATTATGTTACACATGCATTTAAAAGAGACTAAATGATAGTATATTTTTAAAATATAAGAGAAGTTCGTATATATTTTAAAAATAAAAAGGGAATTAGGGTATTTAATGTAAAATCTTGAAGAGGTCAAAGTAATTTACTTTTCTTTAAAAAGAAATCGTTAATTATTTCAAACAATTAGGATATGTTGACTTTCATTTCTAAAATGCAAAGTGCCCTTTAGAGGATCCTAATCCCATGTACAAGACACAAATGACAAGGACAAATTTTCAGTGGGGAAAGGACATACCTGTCATCTGAATTAGTTCTGTCATCCAGATTGAAAACATACTGGAAACCAGAACATCCACCAGTTTCTACACTCAAACGAAGCATTTTCCCATCTGCCGATGATTCACTGGCTACCAGTTCCTTCATTCTCTGTCAAGCATTCAATAAATTACATAAATGGATAGGTATTGATTACTTGTAATTATATACAAACCTCCAAACAGAATAACATATTCTTATCCCAGTCTCCAATAATAAACTGCAATATCTACGTCACAAAAGTTGGTTAAAGGGAAGGAACACGTGGCGCAAGACAGGCAGCAGGACCACTGTTCACGTAGGAGCCAAAGAGCAAAACGACCCACATGGAAGATCCGAGAGAAAAGGGATATAACAGAAGAGTAGTAAGGGTAATTGGTTAGACGTGTTATCGAGTATTCTCTGCCTGTTATTCCCTCCTGAACTCTCTCCTCCCTCCATTTCCGTGCTTCTTTATTTCTGCATGTAACTTTGAGATTTCCAGTTTTCCTTTACAGACTGGGAACCCTCGTTTCTATTAGAATAAAATACGTATTACTCATTTGTTGTGAATCTTCATAATATTCATAACAAATTTGGTGCTCTCGTTGAGAGTATGGCAGAGAACACGAGACTCAAGGATTTAACCACTGAAGTTAAGCGCATAGCTGATCTTCTGGAACAACGGGATGCGACTTATGTAGAAAGGTTTACTAAGGTCGAATCCTCCATGGACTCGATTACCAGAATGATGGATATGGTGTCCAGAACTTTAGATCGTCTATCTCACACTGTGCTGGTACCAGGTGAACAATCTACTTCCCCAACAGAGACACCGTTGATGGGTCACCAGTCTCAACCATTTGTCACTCGCAACGTCAAGCTAGACTTTCCACGATTTGACGGCTCTGAACCTATGCAATGGTTATTCAGGGCTAATCAATTCTTCACTTTCTATGGCACGCCGGATGATCAGCGGATGATTATTGCAGCTATTCATATGGAAGGATCCGTCATTCCTTGGTTCCAGATGTTACAGAAAACAAATCAAATTCCTACTTGGAATTCCTTATCAAAAGCCATTGAGTTACAGTTTGGACCATCGCAATTCGAATGTCCCCGTGCTAAGCTCTTTAAACTCGCTCAACACCACTCTGTGAACGAGTATTATACTGACTTCATGCAATTGGCAAATCGAGTAGAAGGCCTCTCGGAGGACGCCTTATTGGATTGTTTTATTAGTGGACTTAAATCGGAAATTAAACGCGATGTTATCGCTCAATCCCCTACGTCGTTGCTCAGGGCAGTCTCCTTAGCTCGTTTATTTGATGAAAAACAGTTAGTGGGCTACTCTAATCCTAAGTCCCGGCCACAGGTAGTAACGCCTATATCTACGGTTTTTCCTACATCCAGGCCACCCTGGAAACCTTCCCATGTTCCCCCTTCAGCTCCTCATACCAACTCTACACTACCCCCATTACTACCAACGCCTCACACCAAGCCCTTACCCTTGGTTAAGAAAATGACTCCAGCTGAGATGCAGTTGCGGCGCGAGAAGGGGTTATGTTATACCTGTGACGAGAAATTCTCTTGGAATCATCGTTGTCCTAACAAGCAATATCTCCTATTCCAAACTGAAGAGGAGGATCAACTAGAGGATTTCCCACTGAGTGCGCCCCTGTTAGAACCTTCAGCACCACCTCCTTGTCTTGAAGAGTCAACCACACTTCATCATTTATCCCTTAATGCGTTACAAGGTACGGTTGCTGTGGGCACTATTAGATTCAAGGGTACAATTAATGGTCACGAGGTCCAGATTCTATTAGACGGAGGTAGTTCAGATAATTTCCTTCAACCCCGGCTAGCTCGTTACCTCAAACTTCCAGTGGAACCCGCGGTGGCTTTTAAAGTTCTGGTGGGAAATGGTCATTACTTGTCTAGTGAAGGTCAGATTAAGTCCTTGGAAGTTCATATCCAGGGCCATGCTATTCAGTTACCCGTTTTTCTGCTTCCTATTGCGGGTTCGGATTTAGTCTTAGGGGCTGCATGGTTGGCGACGTTGGGTCCTCATGTTGCTGATTACAGTACCGCCACCATCAAACTCTATCTAAATAATCAGTTTGTCACCTTACAGGGTGAAAAGCCGCATGGAACATTGCCTGCCCAGTTTCATCATCTTAAACGCATGCATTCTACTCATGCCATTGCAGACCTGTTTACCCTTCAATGTCAACCGTTAGAGGAACCAGCGTCACTATTGATGTTTCCTCCAGATACTCCCTCGGATCTCATGATGTTGTTAAACGAAACAAAGGTAGTATTTGATATACCTCGTGGCTTACCTCCCCAACGGTCATATGACCATCGTATTATTCTTACCGAAGGAATAGCCCCAGTTAAGGTTAAACCTTACAGATATCCATTTACGAAGAAATCAGAGATCGAGAGAATTGTCCAAGAAATGTTAGATGATGGCATAATCACCCCTAGTTCCAGCCCATTCTCTGCTCCTGTACTCCTAGTCAAGAAGAAAGACGGAAGTTGGAGGTTCTGCACAGATTACAGAGCCTTGAATGCAGTCACGGTGAAAGACAGCTTTCCAATTCCGACGGTAGACGAACTCTTGGATGAACTTTTTGGGGCAGTCTATTTTTCAAAGCTGGACCTACGTTCGGGCTATCACCAAATCCTGGTAGCCCCTGAAGATCGGCATAAAACAGCGTTTCGTACGCACAATGGGCATTATGAGTGGCTTGTCATGCCGTTCGGACTCACCAACGCTCCAGCCACATTCCAATCATTGATGAATGATGTGTTTCGCCCATATCTGCGCCGGTTTGTTTTAGTTTTTTTTGACGATATCTTGGTTTACAGCAAATCGTGGGACTTACATTTGCATCACTTGCGCACAGTTTTACAAGTACTGGCCTCAAATCATCTTTTTGCTAAATTGTCTAAATGTGCTTTTGGTCAAACACGGATTGAGTATCTGGGACATGTAGTTTCGGCCACGGGTGTGGAAATGGACCCAAACAAGGTGAACGCCGTCTTGTGCTGGCCACCTCCTGTGAATGTCAAACAGCTCCGTGCCTTTTGGGCCTCACTGGTTATTACAGACGCTTTATCCGACACTACGCTGATATTGCAGCTCCATTAACGACATTATTACAGAAGGGAAATTATTACTGGACACCAGGAGCTCAGGCTGCATTTGATCAACTGAAGACTTGTGTTACAACGGCCCCTATTCTGCGTTTACCCGACTTCAGTAAACCCTTTATTCTTGAAACTGATGCATCGGGTATAGGGGTGGGAGCTGTTCTAAGTCAAGAGAACCATCCTATTGCTTTCTTTTCGAAGAAACTCAACCAGAGCATGCAAGCCAAGTCTACCTATGTACGAGAAATGTACGCTATCACTGAAGCCGTTTCCAAGTTCCGCCACTATCTAATTGGGCACCACTTCATTATCCGTACTGATCAGAAAAGTCTTCGCCATTTATCTGATCAAGTCCTTCAAACGCCTGAGCAGGAGGAGTGGCTCTTAAAATTAATGGGATTTAGATATTCTATTGAGTACAAGACGGGCACATCAAACAGAGCAGCCGATGGGTTGTCACGATCATTTTCCATGGCTTTATCGGTGAGGCATACGTCCTTGTTGGACCAACTTCGGGAGGTAACAAAAGCAGACCAGGAATTGCAAGCATTAATGTCACGTTGTATTGCTGAAAACACACCAGAATTTTCTACAAGAGATGGCCTGCTATTTTGGAAAAATAAGGTGGTCATTCCCACGTCAGCTAAGTCTATTCAGCATACTATCTTGACTGAATTCCATGTCGCTCCTATGGGAGGTCATGCGGGAATAGCTCGTACACATGCAAGAATTGCTTCTCAGTTTTTTTGGTCACACCTGCGAGCTGATGTCAAAACATTCGTCACTCAATGCCTAGTTTGTCAACAGGCCAAGCACTCCCAAACTCATCCAGCAGGTTTGCTTCAACCATTACCGATTCCCAACCAAATTTGGGAGGATGTAGCTATGGATTTTATTATTGGGTTGCCCCCTTCGAATGGATTCACGGTTATTTTAGTGGTAATTGATCGCTTGTCAAAGTATGCCCATTTCATTCCATTAAAAAGCAATTTCACAAGTCAAATTGTGGCTGACAAATTCTTTGAGACAGTGGTTAAGTTACACGGACTACCATCTTCAATTGTGTCAGATAGAGACAAGGTCTTTACTAGCTCCTTTTGGAAACATCTTTTCAAACTTCAAGGAACGGCACTTCACATGAGCTCAGCTTATCATCCACAGTCGGACGGGCAATCTGAAGCCTTGAATAAATGCCTGGAAATGTATCTACGTTGCTATGTGTATGATCAACCCAGAGCTTGGTTGAAATATCTGTCATGGGCCGAATACTGGTACAACACAGCATGTCATACTTCCATTGGCATGACTCCATTCAAAGTAGTCTATGGCAGAGATCCTCCTACTCTGTTAAAATATTCACCCTCCTCTACTGATCCTCTGGATATACAGCAGCAACTCTTGAACAGAGATTTCCTACTCCAACAACTGAAGTGTAATTTGCAGCGCGCACAAGCACGTATGAAACATTATGCTGATACTAAGCGCACTGAGATCCAGTTTGAGGTAGGTGACCTGGTTTTTGTTAAATTGCAACCTTATCGGCAGTCCTCAGTAGCTCTGCGCAAGAACCAAAAGCTGGGTATGAGGTATTTTGGGCCTTTTCCGGTGATTGAAAGGATAGGAGCTGTGTCCTACAAAATACTCCTGCCACCAAATGCGAGAATCCACCCAACTTTTCATGTCTCTCTCCTCAAGAAATGTGTTGGTGATCCAGAAACTCAATATATGCCCTTGCCCTTGACAATTAATGAAGAGGATTATACTGTTCAACCATTACAAGTTATGGATTCTCGTTCCATTTTAGTTAATGATCACTGGGTAACTCAAGTTTTAGTGCAGTGGGACGGCTCACATCAGCCTACGTGGGAGCATTTGCCTACGTTCATTAAGTCATATCCTAACTTTGACCTTGAGGACAAGGTCCATCTTAATGGGGGAAGCAATGCAATATCTACGTCACAAAAGTTGGTTAAAGGGAAGGAACACGTGGCGCAAGACAGGCAGCAGGACCACTGTTCACGTAGGAGCCAAAGAGCAAAACGACCCACATGGAAGATCCGAGAGAAAAGGGATATAACAGAAGAGTAGTAAGGGTAATTGGTTAGACGTGTTATCGAGTATTCTCTGCCTGTTATTCCCTCCTGAACTCTCTCCTCCCTCCATTTCCGTGCTTCTTTATTTCTGCATGTAACTCTGAGATTTCCAGCTTTCCTTTACAGACTGGGAACCCTCGTTTCTATTAGAATAAAATACGTATTACTCATTTGTTGTGAATCTTCATAATATTCATAACATAAACTTAGTGATTTTGGAATGAAATTTAATGATTTGAGGTACAATTGCTAACCACACCTGGATAACACTGATTAAAATACAATTATGAAGTACCCTCCACTAGTTGCAAGGACAAAAGAAAAGGAGGCAAAACTGTTATAAAGCATCTTGCTGACAATTGCTGCATGTTCATGTTTCTCCAGAATAACACATGACATAGGAGACAACTAACAACTAAGAAGTTTCTTGACTTAATATATGATGTTAACCTTGTTAATAGTTCACCCTCAAAATTTTACATTTGAAATACAAAAACTAAGGTAAACTTTATGCAACCGAATAAAAAAAGAGAGCAGAGGATTGACATTCCGTGCCTGGATATTCATTACGCATCAAAATCCCTTTCTATTTACCTCAAGCAATGATCAATTCACACACGAGCCGTGAAATATGACACTTTTATGTTTCCAAAGACTACCCTAGACTCAACTTGCCATGCTGTACGTCCCCTCCGCTATCACCCTCAACCGGTCCCCAACAAATTGTAAAAGGATATTAACATTTTTGTCCAAAAGAAATAAGCCTAGCAAAAGGCGAAAATATCTTCAATGCTAAGAATGGGAGAAGCATAGACTCCCGTCTCATGTCATACGAAATAAGTTTCCAGACTTGAATTCATCGGGCACGTATACAAAAAATGACTGTATCACTTTAGCAAAAAAAACTCAATCAGATTCCAGATTCAATGATACAGAAAACAAAAAACGCAAGCATGTTAAATCGTAATTCTAATTAATCAGAAGCTCTAAATTTTCGAATTAAAACAATTATTGAATGATATAGAATTGATATGTATTCTTTTTTAGAGCAAAAAACATACTCGAATACAATTTGTGGTCATCTGAATGGGCTCGAGAGAAGAAGACGAAGATAGGGATGAGGAAGGGGCATGGCGAAGCGCAGAAGCTGAAGAAGAGCAAAGAAGCCTCTGATTCTGTCGAATTCGAGCTGTCAAAAATGGAGTGAGACGTCGAATCAGCGACCTTGACATTGCTATCTTCTTTTCCCTCTCTTTCTTTCAATGAACCATTGGTTGTTAGATTGCGAAAGCTTCTTTTTCATGCTGTGTTACCCGACTATTTATTTATTCCAACGCCAAATGAGGAGCTACGCCCTCCCTTTTGATCAAAACCTTCCGCTTTCTGCAATGAACGGTCAATATTTGGCCACCTCGTTAAATAAAAGATCCAATGGCTCAAAACAAACCAAGTCATTCCCAAGTATCTAATAAATTGTAAAATGAAAATTTCTGAACCTAGATTCCTCCTTCGCTCGAACAAGCAGGCCATTAGTCTGCGGAAGTTCTGATATCAGCGCGTATCAATCGGCCTTTGATATTAGTCTCTGCATTGGGTTTTCGTTGGTCGTCCTGGTTTTTTCTGTTTGTTTTCTGAGAAAAAGGTAAGAAAAGAAAAAAAAAACTTCAAATCATCATCCATCATAAGTCGAGAAGATTTTGGATTTTGAAGAGTAATCTCCTATTTGTTAAAGGTATTTGGGGCTAGTGCGATGTTACTATTAATGTTCGTGTCTGTCACAGACTAGTTTTTTTTTCGTATCGAATTTTTTTCAAATCAGTCCTACTTAGCTATGATACTATCGTTATTGGTCATATCTCATTCTGCTGGATTCATTGTCTGTTTTATTTTATTTTTCTTTTACTCAAATTCTCATTCCAATGGACAGGCAGAGAAAAAGAGAGAAAGAGTGTGTCATTCACTAGCGTAGCCATTCGTTCATAGTGTTGGAGAATACCATACTACGAGTCCACGCTAGCAGTGAAGAATGAGAATGCGCACTCTCTCTGCAACTTCAGCTTCCAATGTTCGATTCATCGAGGGATTTGAAAGCACTTTAACCTCTGGCCTGCACAACCGTGGTTTTGTTATATTCAGGCCTTCCTCAGTCTCGAGTAAGTTCGCTACCGTTTATATTTCCCTTATATGTGTCTGCTGCTGTATTAGTCGTTGCATTTTCTCCCATCTTTTTAATTTTTTACTTAATAGGAAAATTTCGATCTTCTATTCAGTGCTCTGTTCGATTCCGCCCTTGCATCGATATACACAAGGTATGCCAGCCTTTAATTTGTCAAATTTTCGTTCTACTCTTTAAAAGGTTTTCAAATTTTCAGTAGTTCTGTTTTCTATCGATTGATTGTTTATGGCCCTAATAGTAGCATATGAAAGGAAAAATAGGCTATTTTCAAGTGACTGCTTTCTGGGCATTGGAGAAATTCATCTGGTTTTCACGTTTACGACAGGGAAAAGTGAAACAGATTGTTGGATCGACCCTTCAAGATTTAAAGGGGGATGGCTCAAATCCTGTGACCAATTTTGAATCTGATAAGTCACCCGCGGAGTATGCTAATCTTTATAAAGAAGATGGACTTAGTGGTGGTCACGTAATTATGCTCGGAGCAGATCCTTTAAGCAAAGCTGCTGCCCTTGAAGCATTGCATGCTTATCCCGGTACTATGCGCCTTAATTTGTTGGGTTTTTCTGAGTGTGTGTAATGTTTCAAACGAAGTAGTTTTTGAGTAGGTCGTTGTCTTGATTTTAATTTCTTATTTATAAACCTAAAAATACCCGAGATCAAATGAAAAGAGGTAAAAAGGAGCTACTGAAAATAATGGACATAAATCATATTGTCAATGTTTAGTTTCCTATTTAGTAACTGTGAATGAATATTGTCTTGAATTTTTATTTTTTGACACGAGACTTTGCAAGTCTGTCGACCCTCATGTTGAATGTATTCTGTAGTCTCATCATGTAATCAGTACTGATTACATGCTGATACTTATTAACATGGCATGGGAGAATGTTCTCCTAACATGTTTACCACGTGGATGGCTGCCTTCAAGTTATTTGCATCACCTTGTTCCTCATGTTTGATGATATGTATAAAACTTAACTTACAGATTTTTCCTCTGCTGAACTTACTGTGGAGGACTGGTAAATTATAGGCGGTCTTCAAGTTGGAGGTGGAATAAACACTGACAATTGTTTGAGTTACATAGAGGAAGGAGCAAGCCATGTCATTGTCACATCTGTATGTTATTCTTTTTTCTCTCTCTTTTTCTGTGTTGTTCAGCGTTTAGATATGGCTTCATACTTTTTTTTTTATTTGGACAGAGGATATGGCTTTATACTTAAATTCATCGGAAGGGACTTTTTCATTATACAGATAGGGCTTGGTCTGCAATCATGAAGGACCTTTTTCCTTCTTTATTTGTTTTTCAGTGTATAGTTTCTTTTTAGAGATTTAAAATGAAAACATAGTTTTGTTAAGTAGCAAGAACAGCACATAAATTTGCATTATCTGTTACATAACTTTTCCTTAATGATAATTTTCTAATAATATAATAACATTAAATTAAGTATACTCAGGGATCTCCAATCTTGATCTATATAACTGATTATGTTATTCCGAAGTAAAGCAGTTTCTCAATGAAAAATACATTTAGACGTATTGTATTAATTGATTTCTTTCTTCACAGTATGTATTCAACAATGGACAAATGGATCTTGGAAGGCTAAAAGATCTTGTTCAAATTGTTGGAAAACATAGACTTGTGTTGGACCTCAGCTGCAGAAAAAAGGTACAAATACTAGAAAATTTCTGAAATAAAGATTAAGTAAACACAATTAAGCCTTTTTTTTTCCTAGGTAGAATCCATTACATGAATCAAATATGTGTCATTGACCAATTATAAATAAGATTAATAGAGATATTATTAATTTCTAAATTCTTCTTAATAATTTCACATATTATTTTTCTTAATCACCCTCTACCTCTAATTATCAGATTGCTCTCCATCTGATCTATTTTTCTTAATAGAGTTCCTGCAGTTCTTTTCCATACATGGCCAAATCACTTTAAGTTAGATTCTACTATTTTCTCCACAATAGGTGTTATCCTAATTTTCTCTTTAATGCATTCATTTTTTATTATATCATATCTCTTCTAGTATGTCCACACATTCAATTTATTTATGTGACATCGAATTTATCTTCGTATTATCTTTTAACCGTCCAACATTTAGTATCATCCAATATTGCAAGTCTTATAATTATATAGTAGAATTTTTTTTAATTTTGAGTGTCATTTTTTATCACAGATGACACTTGAAACTTTCTTCTATTTTATTCATCTCGCTTGAATCTTATAGTTTACGTCCTCTTTTATTTTTTCGTCATTTTGTACAAGGAATACAAAATATTTAAAACTTGTAATTTATTTTATAAGATGATCTCTAAATTTTATTTTTAATTTATATTTATTCGTCTTTTACTAAAATTACATTCTATATATTTTGTTTTATTTCTACTTATATGAAAACCGTATGTTTCTAAAGTTTGTTTCTATTATTTTAATTTCATATTTATTTTTTCTTTCAATTCACCAATTAAAACTAATCATCTGCAAAAATCATACATCAAAGCTTCAATTTTTTTATATCTTCAATGACTGCATCCAAAAACAAATTAAAAAAAGAGATAAACTTTGATATAGCCTTATAATTGTGAGAAAATTCTTTGTATCTTCATTTTGTATTCTTATGTAAGTCGTGATTTTATATTATATATTTTTTATTGTTTGAATATAAGCAATACATACTCATTTATTCTTTAAAAATTTTCATAAAACCTCTCTCAGTATTATTATACGCCTTTTCTAAATCAATAAAAACTATATGTAAATCTTTTTTATTCTTTCGATATCTCCATCAATTTTCGTAGTAAGTAAATTACTTTTATAGTTGACTTTTTTAACATAAAATTAAATTAATTTTCTGTATCTTGAGGCTCTTGGTTTAATTTTTACTCAAAAAATTCTCCCATAACTTTATCATTAGTATTTTTTTGTATTTCTCAAAACTCTTTTTCTATCCTTTTTTGAAAGTTCTTTTTTGTTCATCCTTCAAATATCACCATCTAATTTTTTAAATTTTTTTTTACCTTTTTTTTTTTTACTCTTCTATTAACTCGTAAGTCCATAATAAAAACTTTGTGTTGAGTAGTCAATATCGTTAGTACTTTCTTATACTTCTCAAAACTCCTTTTTCCCATTCCTCCTTTGAAATCTCTCATAAATTAACTTTACGCACACTTGTTCACTAAAGTGGAAACCTTGTAGATTTTTCATTGCATCCGAGCATCAATGCAGTGACTCTTGCTTTTTTGACATTACGCGCTTCTTTCGTGTAACAACTTAACCATAACACTATTGCTTCAATGATTCATGTTTATGTAGATACGATAAAAATTTATGTTGACTATCATAAACTTAACACAACCCTCCTTTTATCTGGACTGGGGACTAGCTATACAAATGTAGGTAGGGTTTGGAAGAAAGATTAAGCACTCTAGTAATTTTTGAAGTTTAACCAAGAATTTTCTTTTACTGAGTTGTGAATGCTGCATTTTAATACTCAGCTAAAACTACACAAATGCTCAAGAGCTAAGAGTTGAAACAATTTTGAGACATTTTCACAAATCTGAAGGTCCTTACAATGCTGTGATTTTTATCATTCCGTAATTTCTTTTTTTCATTTTTGTATTTATGGCTTCTGATGCTCAGGAAGGCGAATATGCAATTGTCACTGATAGATGGCAGAAATTTAGTGATGTGACTCTTGATGCCAAAGTATTACAATTTCTTGCTAGCTTTGCTGATGAGTTTCTGGTTCATGGCGTTGATGTTGAAGGAAAAAAGTAAGTAAAGATTGTTCATCTCTTCAACTAACTGCATCTAAGGACGACTGTGACAAGATATAGTTAGGAGTGACAATTCATATCAGTTGGAATATTTCTGCCCAGTGAAAAAGAAGCGTGTGCTGTATGCAATTTGTTCCTTGTGCTTGTTGGTCTAGTCTCTGCCACGGGAAATCATGTTGAAATTTCTTACATTGTATTCTTGTATAGGTATCAGTCTCTTTATAAATCATCATTTCATATTGATGCCAGAGGCTCCCATTTTCCTATAGTAAATTTATTTGACAATGTGGGAATAATAAGCATTTACAAATGATATGATATGTTCCTACATTTTTCTTTAATCCAGGAATAAATTTCAAATTTATCTCAAGTGCAGTGTATAAATCAAATTTATGTATTCTTTATTTTTTGGACTTATTACAGTATCAATATCGAATTTGAAATTTGCTTCTGCATCAATGTCATCTAAGTAGTTTAATTGATAATTATGAATCAGTTTGCCATTATCAGCATTTTCTGCCTAGAGCGGTTGTTGTACGAACAGGCCTACTGTGCTTATTAAGAATTTTGACATTTATGTGTTTAGTTATTAGTTATCAAATAATCGAAGTCACATCTAAATAGATGAATTTAGCAGGATATATTTGGACTTGACATTTGAATTTTTTGTTTATTTTTTGTTGTATTATGTTATTAAATCAAGTGTTGATTAAACCAAAACTGCATATTTTGATCTTCAATCAAAATATTGTGAAGATTGTGTTTATGTTTTCTTGTACTTACTTCAAATCTTTAATGTAAAGGTTACAAGGAAATCAATCATTTTGTCAATATCAACAGAATTTATCTGAAAAAGTGAAATGTAAGCAACTTCATATGCATGCATGGAAATGCTCATGATGTTGATTGATTGTTTGTTGTAGGTTGGGGATTGATGAAGAGCTTGTGGCTTTGCTTGGCAAGCATTCACCGGTTGGTAACAGTCTTCAGCTACCTAGTGTGTGTGTGTGAAGAATTTATGTATCATCAATATGTGCAAATAGCCCTAACCTATAATAAGTGAAGAATTTGGGAGAAATTTTAGCCTGTGTTCCTGCCTAGATATGTGATGGACCTTATGTTTAGATTATAATTGGAAATATACCTCTGGAGATGTATATCTGTTGATGGCTTACCGTGTGCCCAGACGATGATTATGAACATTTTTTATTGGGGAATGGTATTTGTAAGAGAAAACTGATGCACTAATGTCCCTGGCTTTGGAATGCTGAGTAACGTGTAGAACTAGAAAGAAAAGTTAAAACTTTGTGGTGTTACACAATAATTTCATCATGTTTCCCTATTGAAAGTTGAAACCATATCAGATGTAAGTGTTATTGATTCATTTTAGTGTGCCAGATTCCTGTCACTTATGCTGGTGGAGTGACCGTGGTGGCAGATTTAGAGAGGATAAAAAGGGCTGGGATGGCACGTGTGGATGTTACAGTGGGCAGTGCATTGGATATTTTTGGTGGAAACTTGGCATATAAAGACGTTGTAGCTTGGCATGCCCAGCAACAGGCCTCAATAGTTTAATTGTTATGGTTCGGATGTGACGGAGGGTAAGGGAGGGTGAGCTATCTCATTTTTAATTCTTTGTTTCACAACGTATGCAGACGTTTTCAATCTATTTATCTCGAACTTTTAATCCAAACACTACTACTATTTCGATGAATTCCAGCATCTTCTGTTTTGTGATTAGTATCAACCATTTTACTTATATACGTAGTTGTGATGTATATGTAAATGCAATGCAGCTAGATTGGAACTAGGATTTCGTGGAGACAAGTCTATATTACTCTATGCAGCTTTCTCGTGGCAGAATCGGTGTTTTATATTATTATTAGATTTATGAAGTGGGATTCACATATCTTTCATTTATATTTTCTTTTCAAGAATTACGTATTTTATCTTGAATGTTTTTAAAAATCAATCAATAAAGTTATGAAGTAATATTATAACAATACAACTCTAATTAAAAATAATAATTTAATTATATTTTCATATATTATATTTGAAAACAATTGTTTAAGTTTCCAAAATTGTTAATTAAGAATGTTTTAAGCACTTGACAATCAAATTTAACAATTTGATGAACTCTTAATGTCTTAATTAATAATTATGTTCTTCATGTCTTTAAAATGGACTTAATGATTGTAAATTTTTAAAATGAGGGAAGTTTATATATATATATATATATATATATATATATATATATATATATATATATATATATATATATATATATTAAAAATAAAAGGAGATTAGAGTATTTAATGTAAAATCTTGGAAAGGTCAAGATAATTTTCTTTTCTTTAAAGAGAAATCGTTAATTATTTCAAACAATTAGGATATAAAACGCAAAGTGCACCTAAATCCCATGTACAAGACACAAATGACAACGACAAATTTTCAGTGGGAAAAGGAGATGCCTGTCATCAGAATCAGTTTTGTCATCCAGATTGAAAACGTACTGGAAACCAGATCATCCATCAGTTTCTACACCCATACGAAGCGTTTTCCCATCTGCCGATAATTCACTGGCTACCAGTTCCTTCGTTCTATGTTAAGCATTCAATAAATTACATAAATGGGGTATTGTTTACTTGTAATTATATACAAACCTCCTCCCAGTCTCCAATAATAAACTTAGTGATTTTGGAATGAAATTTAATGATTTGAGGGACAATTGCTAACCACACCTGGATAACACTGATTAAAATACGATTATGAAGTGCCCTCCAGTCCTCCACTAGTTGCAAGGAGAAAACAAAAGGAGAGAAAACTTATAAAGCATCTTAATGACCAGTGCTTGCTGCCTGTTCATGTTTCTACAGAATAACACACGACATAGGAGACAACTAACGATGAAGAAATTTCTTGACTAAATATATGATGTTAAGCACGTTAATAGTTTACCCTCAAAATTTTACATTTGAAATAAAAAATAAAGGTAAACTTTGTGCAACCAAACAAAAAAAACAAAAAAAGAGAGCCGAGGATTGACATTCCATGCCTTTATATTCATTACACATCAAAATCCCTTTTTATTTACCTTAAGCAATCATCAATTGACACACGAGCCGTGAAATTGGAGAGAAACTAGGTGAAATATGACACTTTGGTACCAGTGATTATGTTTCCAAAGACTTTCCCCTAGACTCAACTTGCCATGTTGTACGTCCCCTCCCTTGCCACCCTCAACCGACCCCCCAACAAATTGTAAAAGGATATTAACATCTTTGTCATAGACAAATAACCCTAGCAAAAGGGGAAAATATCTTCAATACTCAGAATGGGAGAAGCATAAACTTGTGTACCATATTATACGAAAATTTTTTCCAGACTCGAACTTTCATCAGGCACGTATACAAAAATGATTATATCACTTTAACAAAAGAAACCATTCAATGATACAGAAAACAAAACACGCAAGCATGTTAAACCGTGATTCTAATTAATCAGAAGCTCTAAAATTTTCAAATTATAAAAATTATTGAATGATAGAGAAGTGATATATATTCTTTTTGAGAGCATAAAACATACTCGAATACCATTTTCAGTTATCTGAACGGGCTCGAGAGAAGAAGACGAAGATAGATATGAGGAAGGGACGTGGCGAAGCGCAGAAGCTGAAGAAGAGCAAAGAAGCCTCTAATTCTGTCGAATTCGAGCTGTCAAGAATGGAGTTAGACGTCGAATCAGCGATCTTGACATTGCTATCTTCTTTTCCCTCTCCCTCTTTTAATGAACCACTGGCTGTTACACTGCGAAAGCTTCTTTTTCATGTTGTGTTACACGAGTATTTATTTATTCCAACGCTAAATGGGGGAGCTATGCTCTTCCTTTCGATCGAAACCTTCCACTTCCTACAATGAACGGTCAATATTTGGCCACCTCGATAAATAAAAGATCCAATGGCTCAAAACGAACCAAGGAATTCCCAAGTATATAATAAATTGTAAAATGAAAATTTCTGAACCTAGATCCCTCCTCTTCGCTCGAGCAAGCGGGCCATTAGTTTGCGGAAGTTCTGAGATCAGTGAGTATCAATTGGCCTTTGATCTTAGTCTCTGCATTGGGTTTTCGATGTTCGTCCTGGTTTTTTCTGTTTGGTTTCTGAGAAAAAGGTAAGAAAAGAAAAGAAAAAATTCAAATAATCGCCATCATAAGTTGGGTAAACTTTGGATTTTGTAGTGTAATCACCAATTTGTTAAAGCTATCGGGTGCTAGTGCGATGTTACTGTTAATATTCGTGTCTGTCACAGACTAGTTTTTTTTTTTTTCGTATCGGGGAAATTTTTCAAATCAGTACTATTTAGCTATGATACTACTGTTATTGGTCATATCTCATTCTGCTGGATTCATTGTCTCATTAATTTTTAAGGGAATTAACTAGAATTCTGTGCATCTCTTGAGAAACGCACTCTTCAATGATTTATAGTTGCTCTTTATGCCAGCCGTAATTTGAAATAACAAACTAAGGCAAGACATGTACTTATATTGGGAACTATGGTTCACCCTTAGGACTTCAAAGCACGAATTGTCAAAATACCTGTTGTTGGAGTATAGAAATAGATACAGGCTTCTAAGATTTCAATGGTACAATAATTTTACTGTCAGAAAATGAACGCTGTCACTCACCCTACGTGCATTGCTGGTGCTATTAATAAATTTAATATATTCTTTCTCAGTATGACTGTAAAATGCTCCTATGATATCTTGCTTGTTGGTTTGAATGAATGGATCCATTTTGTAACTACGACAGAAACAGAAGTTGACTGGAGAAGATGCAGAACAGTAACTCCCCATGTGAGGAGCAAAACTTAAGCGTCCGAAAATTAGAGATCTCAGACAAAGGCAAAGGTTTCATAGAGTTACTGCAACAACTTAGTGTTTGTGATTCTATATCTGACCAGGAATTCGAAGATCGATTTCACGTGCTCAATTCCCTCGGAGATGATCATGTGATCTGTGTCATAGAAGATGAGCTTTCGGGGCGGATTATTGCAACAGGGAGTGTGTTCATTGAAAAGAAATTTATAAGAAATTGTGGCAAAGTTGGACATATTGAGGATGTTGTTGTCGATTCCAGTGCACGGGGGAAGCAATTGGGAAAGAAAGTAATCAAATTTCTTACAGATCACGCCCATTCAATTGGGTGCTATAAGGTAATTCTTGATTGCAGCCTGGAGAACAAAGAGTTTTACGAGAAGTGTGGCTTCAGGCAGAAAGAAGTTCAGATGGCCAAGTATTTCATTTGATGAGTGATTCTTTTCTAGTTTCCCCCGTTTTTCTGTCATAGCTGAGGTGCAAATTTAATTCTCTTATGGTTGCAGATTGTGCTTAAAATTGAAGATTTTTATAGTATGGGTCCTCACATAATCATTACTCATTTTCAAGTTTTCTTTTTCTGAATAAAAATGTTGTACCAGGCTTTATGCTTTGAAGGTTCTCTCCAAAATCTCAGTTCTTTCTTTGTCTTGTTCTATCAAAGTCTCACGATAAGTACAAAGTACTATTAAAGTCAGGCATTTGGTAGTTTTAATTGGAGCCTACAATTTTGGTGAGCATTGCCGCTACATTAGCGGGCATCCCACCAGAGATTGCATAATTCGCATTCTAGTGCCACAATTTTAACAAAACCACATCTAATGCTTCCAAAGATGGTAACATAGAGGCTTCACTAATCGGTGATAAAGAGATGCAAAAAGTAACACAAGACCCTGAATTCTCGCTGCAGTTATTCATCAAATAGTGAAATGACTACGTGGGTAGTTCAGTATTTTCAGTTTAACATATTGCAAGTACCTGAAGAACAAATGAAGAGGAAAAAAAGGTACCTAGTTTCCTCGGAGTGATGCAATTATGGATGGTCAATCAAACCAAAACAGCATGAGATGTCTAAGATATTTCATAACTGCAGTAGAATATCTAGTCGTTTCTATTTTGTCAAATGTACGAGATTTCCCAACCAAAACATCTGATTATTTTGTTTCCGGGTGTCCATAATTATAAATTTTTTAAAATATTGCCAATTATAAATTTTTTTGGTTGGTAATTACTGAAATGATCATCAAAATAACCCTTGTTAATGGATTAATCAAACTCAAATCACCGTGCTATCTTTAAAAAAAAAAAAACTCAAATCTCATTCCCATGGACAGGGAGAGAAAAGGAGAGAGAGAATGTCATCACTAGCGTAGCCATTCGCTGTTAGTGTTGGAGAATACCATAGTCCACGCTAGCTGGGAAGAATGAGAATGCGCACTCTCTCTGCGACTTCAGCCTCCAATGTTCGATTCCTCCAGGGATTTGAAAACACTTTAACCTCCGGCCTGCACAACCGGGGTTTTGTTATATTCAGGCCTTCCTCAGTCTCTAGTAAGTTCGCTACCGTTTATGTTTCCCTTATATGTATCTGCTGCTGTATTAGTCGTTGCATTTTCTACCGTCTTTCTAATTTTCTACTTAATAGGAAAATTTCTATCTTCTATTCAGTGCTTTGTTCGATTCCGCCATTGCAACGATAAACACAAGGTACGCCAGCCTTTGATTAGTCAAATTTTTGTATACGTTATTGATACATTTTTGTGTGCCAGATTCCTGTCACTTATGCTGGTGGAGTGACCGTGATGCCAGATTTAGAGAGGATAAAAACGGCTGGGATGGCACGTGTGGATGTTACTGTGGGCAGTGCATTGGATATTTTTGGTGGGAACTTGGCATATAAAGACATTGTAGCTTGGCATGTCCAGCAACAGGCCTCAATAGTTTAATTGGTATGGTTGGGATGTGACGGAGGGTAAGGAAGGGATAGCCATCCCTTGTTTCACAATGTATGCAGACGTTTTCAATCTATTTATCTCGAACTTCTAATCCAAACACTATTACTATTTCGATGATTTCCAGTATCTTCTGTTTTGTGATTATTATCAACTATTGTCCTTATATACATGTAAACACAGTGCCGCAAGATTGGAGCTAGGATTTCGTGGAGACAGGTCTATATTACCCTATGCAGCTTTCTCATGCGGTAGAATTGGTGTTTTATATTATTATTAGCTTTATGAAGTGGGATTCACATATCTTTCATTTATATTTCCTTTTCAAGATTTAAGTATTTTATCTTGAATATTTTAAAAAATCAACCAATAGAAGTTATGAAGAAATATATATAACAATACAACTCAAATTAAAAAAAAATCATTTAATTATATTTTTATATAGTAACAACTTTTTAATATTCTAAAAAATAGAAGAAAATGAGGGCTTGATTTTTGCAAACATCTAAAATTGTGGGGGTTTTACGTAATTTAAATCTACCGGGAAAAATCATAACCTCCAAATCCAATGTGACAAATTCACTCTACTATGGAACCCAGCAACAGAAATTCAAAAACCCGAAGACTGGACTCTAGGACAACCACTCATTGCCCAAACAGAAGTTTGTGAATCGAATTCCAAGGGAAAATGCTTCTTTGCAAGCCACCGTTGCTTACAGAAACCCAATCGAGGATCCTCGTCTCCGTTCCAAGAAAACTTAACGAGACCTCATCGATTATCACCAACTCTGCGTCCAGTAACAGAATTAGCACTGCCCCAACCCGGCGAAGAACCATGTCTGCGTTTGAAGCTCGAATCTCACTCGTTTTCGCTCTTGCTTCCCAAGCCACCTCTCTGTCTCAGCGACGTATATGTCAAAATCTTCTTATTTGCTCTGATAAGCTTTCATTCCCTACGCACATCCATCTATCTAATTTCATTGAATAATTTTTGACGGATTATTCGTGACAGTTCTGGCGGAAGTAGCCAATGAGACTGCTAAATACATGTTTCCGAAAAGATTTGAAAGTCGGACTCTTGAAGAGGCTTTGATGGCAGGTAGAGTTTGTGATTGATTTTCACTGTCTAATATGGAATTTATGTTGTTCTAATTGTTCTTTTTCCTGTTGTCTGAATAATTTGGGGCTTTCCTGTAGTTCCGGACATTGAGACTGTGAAGTTCAAAGTTCTGAAGACGAGGGACCAGTATGAGATCCGGGAAGTTGAGGTATATATTTAGGGCCCATTTGTTTTAACTTAAAATAACTTGACGCTAGAAATAAGTTCCTAAAAAATATTTTCCTGAAAAACCGTTTCAGCTGACAACCTTTTCATAGAAACTGATGCAGCGGCTGTGGTTTTGGATAGTTAGGATCGGCAACTAGTTTGTCATGACTCATTACCAATGGTTTATGGAAACAAGCCATCAATGAAGTAATATGTCGTTCTGGTTCACCATCTTGTCTTGGGCATGTCTCACCTTCATATAACTATCTATGCAGCCTTACTTCGTAGCAGAGACTACAATGCCTGGGAAAAGTGGTTTTGACTTCATTGGTGCCTCTCAGTCCTTTAATGTCCTAGCCGAGTACCTTTTTGGCAAGGTAGTTTTTAGTTTCAGAACTGAACTCCTACAGTTCATTACTGGGCTGCTTTCGGTCACTATACCTCTTTCTTTTCTGAGTAATGATACATGCACACGTCACTTGCGCCTGCATGGTTGCCACTCTCTTATTTGCGTGTTACTGAATAAGAAAGTGACACTTTTTTTGCGCGTGCAAGTGCGTGCAAATATCTCTATTGTTTTTTTCTCCACCTGTTTTGAGATAAGTAATGGATTCTTGCTGTTTTCTGATAGTAGAATACAATGAAGGAGAAAATGGAGATGACAACACCTGTTTTTACACGTAAGGATGAGAATGATGGGGTTAAAATGGATATGACAACACCTGTATTAACATCTAAGGTACTGTTCTTTTTCATGGAATAGGTGCAATATCTCATGTATAATCTTTATCTTTACTTTTATATTTCATATGCAACGGCTGTGAGATTATTAATAATTATGATTATTTTTTTTAATTAATATGTAATTCATTTCAACAAACAGAACCATGTCTTTGACATAAAAGCAACACTATCTAAACAGCCAAAACTAACATACCCTTTTGACATAGAGATGTGGCCGAAAACGAAAGAAGGTGATCCATAGCTATTGCAAACTTTAGTTCTCTTTTGTGAAATTAAACTCTGAAAAAACATTCCTCCGGTTATGGTAGTGAAATAATTGGACCTAACTTATTCTCATGGACGATTTTTACCTACCGTAATTCACATTCACATCTTCGATAACTAACCTTCCAGAATTCAGGCTCAATCGAATTAGAGCTCTGCTAACAATTTAATAACAGCTATACTATAGAACAGATGATCAAAGCTTTTCTTGTCTCCAGAACAAGCACAAGATATTGTTGTTACAGCATCATTGACACCATTATTTTGTAGTATATATGTAGTCATCTTATTCATGTTTATTATTCTTAGTTTGTTGTATATGCACGATTATGTTATTTATGTTGTTGATTTCAGGGGAAAAAAATGTTACTCATTTTTGCTGATGGGATCTTGAAAGAGTAATCCTATAAAAAGTGGTTCCCTGGTACATATGGTCAGATTGGCATAATATTTGACTTTATCAAAGCATATAGCTAAACCTGAAATTTGTTTGGTTCTTCCACATCTTGGTTTATTGATGTGTGAAATTCAAGTCCTGAATGTCAAATATTGTTGTTGCAGTTTGGATAAGTTGGTCCTGTGCTCACGCAAGTGGTCAACTATAATTATCTCGATTTCACATGTCATTGTAACTATGTTATATTCCTCCATAGGTCGTGCGTTCATTTTGCTTCATCTCTTTTTACTTTGTTTTTTATTCTCTGATATATCTACCTTGCTATTGTCTCTTTGGATTCAACTGTGTGGATTTTGTGACGATCTTATCTTTTAGAGATTCTATATTTGATATTATTTACGAATGAGCTATTTCTTCACTATTTTTTAATGATGATCTAATTTAGTAATGATATTATCTTAGATGGAAGATCTAGATAAGTGGAAAATGTCTTTTGTCATGCCGTCAAAGTATGGTGCCAACTTGCCATTGCCTAAAGATTCCTCTGTGAGGATCAGAGAGGTGCCCAGAAAGATAGTTGCAGTAGTTGCCTTTTCAGGTTTGCCCTTGCCTTTTTATTAGGAATTGTATACAGGTTTAATATTAGATAGAAAAAGTTATTGCTACATCAAATATCCAACTCCCGCAAGTGCAAAATCCACAATTTAGTTTATCACAACCACATGATTGTATTTGTATGTATTTATGTATATAGGTTTATCTCGAGGTATTCATTGTTTCTTCAACACAAAGCGCTACTTTTGTATGACTTACCATGAAGTTAAAAATGAGTAAATCAACCTCTTGCTACATAATTGTATTAAGCGTAAACAGAAAATCTGTCCATATTTATTTAGATATTATTCAGTCGTCAATCAAATATATAACCTTTTTATTTCCTATGTTCTGAAACAGGGTTTGTGAATGATGGAGAAGTTAAGCAACGAGAACTGAAACTACGAGAAGCTTTGAAAAGGGACAGACAATTTCAAGTTAAAAAGGGCACTTCGGTAGAAATTGCACAGGTGAGAGCCTTAATACAATCTTAAGGTTAAAAAGTCTCTGTATGACAAACCTGTTGGCCCTATCTCTTCTTCAAATGTCATTTATTCTTTCATTTAATTGCAGTATAATCCGCCATTTACACTTCCATTTCAACGCCGCAATGAGATTGCATTGGAGGTAGAATGGAAAAATCAGTAGGAACACTGTTAACCAATTTACGATCTTGAGGTATTCTTAAATTTTTCACCAAACCTCTTGTAAGCAGTGAAAATTAACTTGTTCAATATCACATGAATCAGACTCTAATACATTAAGATCTTATGTACTTAATAGTGATGCTTGTCTTTTGTAAATATAGTGACACTAGCAATTTTACCACCATGAACTCGGGGGCTTTGCCAATTTTATGTATGATTAACTCTGGTGCTTCTGAATTCTGACATGGTATGATAATTACAAATGAATCTTCCAGAGAAGTTACTAATGAATAGTTGGACCTAGACGGCCCCTGTACCAGCGGTAAGATAGTGGTTACCCATCTTGCCTTTTCAGTTATAAACATAAATAACTTCTCAGCATTTTGTATTTTGCGGTGAGGGATGTAAATTGATGCCTTTGTTTTTACATTTCCTGCATCGGCGGGAAAAAAGGGGGAGTGTTGTCAATGTATTTAGTTAACAGATGTGATCACAGTAGAAGTTATCAGGGTGTTCTTTTTTTAAAAGTAGATATTTCTTCAATTTAAAAATTGAAGTCTTTGTAATATGAGGAGTCTAACCGGCTGCGACAGTTGTTAAGTTAATCTACAAGTTTGGTCTTTTCTAAATTCAAATAGATGATGCTGAAACACTGAGCAGTTGAAGCTGCAAATTCGGAAATGAAACTGATCTCTTTCATTCAGCAACCCAAAAGGAAAAAAAAAGGCGTGCTTAAATATTTTTTCCATAGTAATAATTTAGTTCAGAAATTCTTTTCTAGGATTATTACAAAAATGATGGCTCAACCTCTCTGCTTTTCTCCTTTTCTTATTCGATTTCATTTTCTTATTTATTTATGATATTTTATGTCTTCTCGCTTCCTTCTTCCTTTCCATTTGGTACATGATTCGGAAGGGTAATTGAGGATGCTAATTTGCAACTGTCTTCTAGACTTTGATTGTCTGTGACCCCACTTTTCTGCAAGCCGATGTGTATCGAATTTACATTTAAGCCTTTGTAAGTATGTTGTTGCAAAAGCAGCACAAAAGTTTATGGCCGTACAAGGGAAAGGTCTTAGAGGAGGAAGAACTTGCATGTTGCGTGTTTTTTTCTCATCTATTTCTGTTAAACACCTAGCGTGATAGAGTTTCCCTATCAAATCTTTCCTCTAGATCTCTTTATTATACAAAAGAGAACGAAAATTCCCAATTACAACTCACAACATACATCATACATGCCCTCTCCTATTCACAGCTACTGCAATTTATAGATCTTATGCTAACCAATTCTGTAACAGACTGACTAACTGAAACTGACACAGCCAGCAGCCTATGCCACCTGTCCATTTGGCTAAGTTACACATAATCTTTCATCCATGCTGGTATTTGTCTCTTTCTACTCCCCTTGCTCATTGTCAACTCAGCTGCCAATTCCTCCTTTCTTAGCCATTTCACCTGCTGACTCACCTTGTGCCTTATTACTGTTGGTATCACAGCGCCATGCCTTTTAAAATCAAGTGCTATCTTATGATAGACATCCAAAGAGGAAAAAGCCGGAAATTAGACTCTTCCATCGAATATTGACGCTTAAGAGACGTTGACCCCTCATCGGTTAATGTATTTAATACTGGCAATGATGGGAAATTGCACTACCGCCTTAATAGTATAGCAATAGCAATAGTAACACCATAATAACTTAAGTAGGCATGGCAAACATAATCATATTTTGTTTTCCATTAGTAATTTTTCTTTGTCGTGGGAGAAATGGTTTTAGCATCGGAAAATTTATGACCAACTCATACTTTACTTTCCCATCCTACTTTTGTCTCTTCTTCTGTTGCTCCCGTTCTTTTACATTTTTGAGTAACTTATGGATGGGGTTGGATGAAAGGTTCACATGCAAGGTCATTTCACTTTCTTATTAAATAAAACATCCATTGGTATTTTTGCTTCATGCAACGTTATTGGTCTCCCTCTTCCCAGTCTTCACGGTTTATTTGAATGAAAACAACAAAACAGAGGAAGATGTTTAACTGATAACCTATATGTTTACTGCTCATTGTCCAATTATTAGTTGTCATGTTAATCAGGCTTTATATGATATTCCAAGAAATGGCAACGGTATTGGTTTGTCGATGAACTGTGTTACCTGCAAATATCTGCAGTTGGGACTTCAAGGAAATATGAAGTTGACACCAGGACGAGATGTTAAAGTGTTTTTTTCTCCTTATATATATATATGGTATGCTAATTCTGATGATATTATAAGCTAGAAGACAGAAAAAGTACTAAAATTGAAATATATTGCTAATTTGCTTCAGGTATGCTTTCTAATGCTGGCTTCCACCCTTGGCAGCCATCGTCACTTTTATTAGACATATCTTCACCGTGAACTAGAGATAACACCGTGTTAATTGAAATCCCTCCCTTCTGCAGCATATTCTGCAGTTCTTGCTTACTGATAACCAGCTTAATCCTTACCACCCCACTTTTTTGTGCATCTTCTACTTCCGGATTCGCAAACGTCACCTTCTTGCTGGCTTTTGGTGAGGGCGATGGCGGTGGTACAAGGTAGTATAACTGTCCTCCGAGCAGTTTGGTGTTGGACTGGAGATGCCGGAGAACAGGTAGCGACTCAGATATTGCATGGCCAGAGAACTCTGTCAAAACTTGCTGGACTTTAATGGGTGTCTTGTATTCAAGAACTTTCCCATCGCTTTTCATGATGCTGACGACGTTTTCCTGTAGAACTAAGCAATTCCCCATGATTTTTTTTTTTTTTCTGTTTAGTGGCTGCTTAGTAGGCAAAATGCTAGTTTAGAAAACTGGGTTTCACGTTTCTGAACGAGAGAGAAGAGCTATGTATTGTGCTATATTTAAAAGAATGGGTTCTGGAAAATGCCCTCATGGTGCTTCAAATATTACAAAAAAATCCTCTTGGAACTAATCCCCAACCCCTTCTTCTCATTGGAGCAATATCATGCTCATTTAAAACTCGGAGATGACTGGGGCAACCACTGAGTCAAAGACTTCCGAAGTGCAAGTCAATGAATCAGTGAGTCAGATAAGGACTTTAATTTGTCATTGGCGATTATATTTTTAATGGGAGTGGATGATGACCAGAAGGGCAAGGCCCCAGCTCCACTATGGCAGGGAAAGATGATTGTTAGATGGAGTAGGGGCATTACAAAGCCCAAGTGGTTGACCACTGCCTACAGTGCACGATTGATTTTGGCTAAATCCAATACCACATTGACTATCTGCCCCGCGTCTCCTAATTACTGTCATAACAGTTTTTTTTTGGGTAAATTGTTACATATCATAAAATACTGACTGACTTGGCCCAAAAAAAAACACATGTTGATTGTGGTCGGTCACTAATTGAAAGCACGTTCCAAATTTCTAATCTCCTCCTAGTGCGGATCTTATTCAGGACTTTCTTGTGTAGAGAGTTGAAATGTAATGTTTCTTCTCTTTCGGAGTTGATTGTATGCGTACCTATCCTCCATCAAGATCATCTCTAAGTGATCTAGTTTTTCCCTCTGTCATATCAGGCTAGTGGTGGTCCAGCCGAGCAGCTAGCTAAGCAGCAACTTTGAAGCAGACATGGTCAGTTACAAGAACCCGTATTGTAGTGAAGCTTGGGAGACTTTTAGGAGGCACTCAGGAGAGATAAAGATGCACCATGTCCATCACTAATTCAATTGATCATGGATCGATGAACTATAGTTCTGGAAAATAAAAGGCTTAGTGCTGGGTGATGTTGTCAACACGCATGCTCTCTCGCAGACGCAGCTAGTGGTGGTAGGAATTGAAGTTACATTATTCACTTGGAAAAATATATTAACAGACAAAAAGGCAACGACTTCTTTTAACTTATAACTTCTTTAGTGGAGCATATATTTCTTGGCTACATTTGGTATAAATTTTAATGCTACTTTTCACGATTGACAATTCTATTGAAATTAGTTATTTTTTTATGTATATGCTAATGAGACTCTCATTGGCCAAATATATATACGCTAATGATTGAAATATATAGAGAAATTATGTAAGTGGTTAAATTTTGAACATTTTGTCTTTAACAAATAAAAACGATAGTATCCATATTCCTAAAATAATTGCAAAATTAATTAATTTCTTTGCTTTCAGAAAGATGATTTTGCTTTATAAATTATGTGCATAGTGAAAGTGTCTTTGATTGAAAGCCACCCAACATATTTATGTTTCTACTTTCTAATGGAAATATCATCAGAATCATGTCTTTGTAACCCTCCCAAGCAACCACTGGCCAGTTGTTTTAAATGCCCTATCCACTTAAAAAAGCATTGAAGAGATATATATATATATATAATTCTATCGATCCTATATTAAGATTAAGATTAAGATATTTTAGTGACAAACAAAGCAATATATAGAGCTAACAGATATGAGATATTTCTTTAGAAGCTATCTCAGCTTAAATTCTGTGTTAAGATATAACTGTTTTTTGGTTCTGATTTAGAGATATGAAATGGTGTAATTAATTAGTTATGTCAGCTTGATGAATACACCTCTATATATTTCATAATGGTGAAGAGATCTGTGACCGCACTTCCATTCCCTTTACAATGATTTAGTGGCCATTAGATTTTGTCTATTTAGATAATGATAAGTCTCAAATAGCTTATTATGCTAATCACGATATGTGCTTCACCATGGCAAGCAATTAGAAAGCAAGTAATTAAGCAAAATAAATGCATAATAATACCTCTTGTAAATTCCCAAAACCTTAGATCATTTCACTAACAGTTAACGTAGCTGCCGTGAATAATAGTTTAATCCAAGTAAGATTCATGTATCATGAATTTTTTTTTTTCTGCCACAAATGTTTGGACGTTGGCACAGAAGTTGTAATCTGGAGGCAGTCAAGTTTTGTGAAGGGTGAAGAAATAGAAGTTAGGTGGTGCAGCATGCGGTAGATTGTGTGGTTTCTCCATCATGTTCGGCTCCTTGCTATTTTTCTAACTATATATCTTTCTCAAAGAAGAAAGATTCTATTTTTCTCCATTTACTCAAAAGTCATCGAAATTTTACTTTTTTTAGGATACACACGAAACCAAGTATATATTTTCTCTCATTCCCCTCTTCTCCTTTGTTTAGCTTCTAGACTTGTTGAAAGGGAGACCATGGTCGGCTGACATGGCAACCAAGATGGTGACACACTTGCCTCTCAATGGTTGGACGGCACCACTTCTCAGCATCACTCCTTCTTTTTTTTTCCATTATATAGGCACTGATTGATTAGGTCATTTGAAACTTGAATATGTATATATATATTGCATTGTTGGACTGAATGTGCCACTTGTCATGCACAGAACATGAGGTAACTGGGTTAGCAATTGCTTGTGGAAACCAAACTTATACTGCATACATTGCAGGGACTAATGAGCTTCGAACAAATTCATAAGGAAAGACAGAAGTTTGGTATAAAAGAACAATCAAGTGCCCGTTGTTTTCTTTGTCAATTTTTCTTGATTTGGGGCATTAACATTCAAGAAAAAATTTACGTATAGAGTACTCTTTGAATAGATGAAAACTGGGTGTCCTGCAAAAACAAAGTTTAGGAGTTGTTTTTTCATCTCAATTTTCAATAAACCCACCAGATAATATTGTTGAATCTTATTCAAGACTCACAAGCTACTTTTGTGACGTTGGCACTTTGGCTGTGGGATGCTCAATAAATCAAATTCAAATAAGATCAGTATGAAAGGCGGGTAAATATTCTATTCATAAAGTTGAGCTCAAATAATTCTAATTGATTCCTGTGAGTATATCATTATAATTTGACTTGGAAGGTTAATTTGATCTTGATTTGATATATATACATATATTTTATGTACCAACTAGTTTGAACACATGAAATTATAAATTCTTTAGAAATCACAAATCTTTGAGTACATCTTTAGCCATCTTAATCATATTTTGAAAATATAAAGACATGTTTAATTTGATTGTTTTTAATTTTTATTTTCACTTAAAATTAAAAATAAGAAACAAAAAACATATTTATTTATTATTTTCTGTTTTTATTTTTAAAAAATATTTTTAAATTTTTTAATATTATAACGTATTATAACAGTAATATTTTTATAATTATTTTAAATTATATATATAATATTTTATTATTTATATAATTTTAAAGTAATAAAAATATAAATATAAATATAAATTAAAAATAATTTTACAAATCAAACTCACCCTAAATTACATATCGTTTTCAAAATTGATTTGTATATGAGAATAGTTATCTTCGGTATCATCCCATGACATTCCCACGTACTCTTCTCTTGTATGGTTGATTTCCTTGTTTCTTTTTCGGTGAAACTTGATTCAAGTTACTTAGCAGAAAAGAAAGTTGACGGAGTTATCAACGAGAAGAAAAAGAGAACGGGTGTTTGGTTTAGTTTGCGGGAGTATCGATTATTGGGAAAATGGATAGCATCAACTCTGCAGTGTGACAACTCAGAATTGATTCTGGACTGCCAAAATCAAAGACACTTTTAATTTGTGGCCCGGCCCAGCCCATCCTAGCCCAGGCTGACATTTTGGCGCTTGATTTTCTCGTTTTCATTTTCTCCAAGCACGTTGGTCACACATGGGTGCAAAATCAAAGTACGTACTTTCAGTTGCCTCCAAAATAGATATTTTATATAACAATGGGGCGACTATAGCCTGTCATATTCTCGTCCCTCGCTAATCACAGTCTATCTGTGAACTGTGAAAGCACCCATTGTCCCTGGCCAGAAAAACCACCCCCAACACCACTGCTTGCGAGACCTCTGCCCCCAAAGCCATGGCTGGGGCTCTAAGTCTCTCACAATTCTCAGTTTTTGGGCCTTTATCGTTGTCTAGAAAAGTACCCAGAAGCACGGTGTCCATAAGAGCGACTTCAGAGAGCTCATCCACTTCTGCTTCTGTGACCGCCAAAGAAGACCCAAAACCGGGTTCTCCAGCTTCATCCACATCGTTTGCTCCTCCGCCCAATTTCAGGCCTCCTGAGCCTAAACGCTTTGGAGTGAGACCAGACAAGACTAACGAGGTGTTTGGAGCCTTGCTTCCCTTGATCTTTCGCTTTGCTACCGGAGTTTTCGTTTCTGGGTAACCAAATTTTCTCTCCTCAACTGCTCATAACTTTTCTTTTCAATTTCACCCCAAAGACACCTATATTTAGAACGCTCAGCACCTCGTATCTTCTGTTATCTATGATTAAAGGACAAAATCTTTGAATAGGACTAATCACTCATAAGGAGCTTCACTTCTAAAATTACGGATCATATAAACAGCGTCTTAAACGTAAATTTAGAGACTGGCTGAAATTCTGAGTTTCTTGAGTTGTGTGGTGTGCCATGGCAGGTATTCTGTTTCCTTCGTTTCTAAGGATGAATTTCCACCTGACCAGTATGCTTTGGAAGTTAATGGTAACCCCTGCATTCTTTTATGTTTAATGCTTATTTCTGTATACTGGCTAATTATATCATATAGTCGTTAAATATCTTGTTGACTGGCAAATGTGAATTAGAAAGGGGAAGAAAATATATATATATATATATATAATCTGTATGCCAAATTGCCGATACATAAGAATTATATGAATTTCTAAGTTGAGAAGCATGTGTCTTGACTTGAATCGCCAATTTTTATGATATGCATTTTGGATTTGGAATAGTTTTTGAAAATGCTGGGTTCCCATGGCAATATATTTAGGTTTAACAATTCAAGAGTCTTTTTATCAGTGTATTTTGAACTTTTTTTTTTTTTTTTTAACCTTTTATGAGCTTTAACCCTAGTACTATGATTTCAGGGTACAAGGCAAAAGAAACATCAAAGCTAGGCCCACGCCCAGAGAAGCCTATTGAGATATATGAATTTGAAAGGTGCTTTATTTAACCATTTCAGATATTTTAAAGATGCTGGATTCTGTCAGTTTGCATCCGACTAAATACTTCCTTCTTCTTCCTTTTTCTCCCAAGGAATACATAGTTACCACATTTCATATGTTTATCTATTCCTATATTCTTATGGCTTTTAAGTTTTTGCATGCCTCTCCAACAATGGGCTACATGAATTATGTGCAGCTGTCCATTTTGTCGAAAGGTATGAATTTCAAGGATTCACATTAGTTCCTGGTCGAGAATTTATTTTTTTTCCCTGGTGTGGTGTGGACTAACATTTCGATAATGTACAGGTTAGAGAAATTGTTGCTATTTTGGACCTTGATGTTATTTTCTATCCGTGCCCAAGAAACAGCCCAAATTTTCGTCCCAAGGTTGCTCAGATGGGTGGAAAACAGCAGTTCCCCTACATGGTTAGATTGATTCCTCTAAACTAAATGCAAATAAGAAGAGAAGCTCCATAGTTTCTTGTTATGGCATTTGAGGCATTTTATAATGGAAGGGAAATAAAATCTATTAATTAACCTACTGTACTTTAGTGAAATGAATGCAAAAACTATACTGTGGTTTAAATTATGAAGATAGACGTATGATGCTACTGGAGACGAATTAAGTTGAAGTCAGTTGGTCCTTTGTGATAGATTTGGGAAGGTGCTACTGCTGCTGCTACATTTGAGGAAACTTCCCAACGTATAAATTACTATATGTATTCTATTCACATACATCTTTTTTGATATTGTGTACTGACTTAAACAGCATAAAGAAGTAAAGAACCACGTAAGGCTGCAGTAAAATTTTAATCTTGTTAAAAGTGTCTGAAAGATTTTTAGCTTTGCTTCTTCACCTGACATATGCCCTGTTACTGCCGCTGTTTTTGTTTATTTCAGGTGGACCCAAACACAGGCATTTCAATGTATGAATCAGACGACATAATTAAGTATTTGGTTGGGAAATATGGTGTGTGTCATCACATCTACTCTTGTATTTATATTCTATTTTTATATGCTAGACACCCAAAGATATTCTATTGACTGTTCCTTTTCTTATATCTATTCTGTAGGTGATGGAAGAGTTCCTTTTACTCTATCTCTTGGAATATTAACGGTTCAAACCTGACTCCGTTATTAATGATTTTCCATCACAAATGTAATTCTATAATTTATGTTAGTATCTAAATGCTATTTGTTTGCTGCAGACACTGACTGCAGGCCTTGCTATGCTTGGTCGTATGGGAAAGGTAAATATTCGTTTCCAAAATTTCCTTTTAAAACTTACTATCGAGATTTCACTTTCATCAGTACAAAGAATACTATAACCATTAAAATTTTATTTTCAGGGTACCACTTATACTCCAGCAAAATTACCTCCAAAGCCACTTAAATTATGGGCATACGAGGTTAGTAGACCAAAAAACAATATTCATACAAATCCGTGCGTCATAATGCTAAATGTTTGACTCAATCTTTGATTAACATGCATGACAGTTTAGCTTTTATGTGCTGGTTTGTGAACAGATGTAGCTCCTGAATTTTAAATTTTAAGTACTTGTTTGTTTCTTTCAGGGATCCCCCTTCTGCAAACTTGTACGTGAAGTACTTGTAGAGTTGGAGCTGCCACACTTGTTTTGCAGGTAATTTTCATTTTCTATAAGCAGCTGACTGTTAGATTTGATCCCCAATAAGAAAACTTACTTTGGTTGTTACAAGATATTTAATATCTTTAGTCATTTTACATTTTGTGGAACTACGATCTTATTACCCTTCCATGTATACATACGCTTCCTCTGCATTGAAATTGAAAAGACGTAAAACTTAATTTTATATTCCATTTTAGCTGTGCTCGGGGTAGCCCAAAACGACAGATACTATTGGAGAAAACTGGGCATTTCCAGGTACTTGATTTATTCTTGTAATGTGTTTGTCATGTTCGCGCACACACACTTATGCCTTGCTAGCCTCATGACATGATATCATTTGGTTAGTGGATAATGTCAACTTTGCTTATGGCGGACAGGCACCCTATTTGGAAGATCCAAACACCGGGATTGAAATGTTTGAGAGTGCAGAAATCATAGAGTATCTAAGAGCAACTTATGCTCTTCAATAGACCATTTTGCAGAGGCTTACTAGGATTTTTAACTCCTTCTCATGATATACCTCTCTCTGCCTACTTTTCTTCTTGTAAATGTAAATGCAAATGTTTCTAATATACTGAGATAAATTAATTTATTAGTGTATCAAAATATCAATATAGCGAAACCAAGTAGCTCGACAAAATTCAGAGCTCAGACTCTTGATTTTATTGAGGGTGGTCTTTAAATGCAAGAACTTTTTATTTGAAACAAATGTAAGTGTCACGAATTTAAGAGTCTTTTTTCGGTTGGCAGACGGTGGAGTTACTTCAAGGAACATGGAAACTGTATTTTGCAAAAATAGTATTAGGCTACCAAATAAATGTACAGGACCAACTCGAAAACCCACTAGTTGAAACGCAGAACTTTTGGGCATCTTAAAGCATTTCTAAGCACTTGAAAAGGCAAGTGTTTGACGCCTGCTTCTAAATCAGTCCTTAACCACCTGAGCCTGGAAAAATACTGTTTTTCTTCACATATAATCATGTAATACAAACAAAACAAATTATTCTCAGATGTTTTCTATGATACTCACAATGTGGGGATTGGAGACTGATATTCTCTTTGGGGTTTTAATGGACGTAAATAAAACTTGTCACTGCCACCTGGAGTGATAGTAAGTGTAACTTGGGGGGGGGGGGGGTTGGGAGAAATTCTTCGGTGCTTTTCTGTCTTAAATTGATATATGTGGTGGGATCATGTGCCAATGTCAAAGTTTGGCTACAATTCTAACTTTCTTAGATCCCAAAAGTCCTGTTTAGCTTTGCACGAAATTATTAAATATTACTTGGATTTCAGATTTTGTAATATACACGTTGACCAAAAATTAGTTCGAGAGACTAGCGTTTTTCTCCTTTGGTGTGGAAGAGTGGCTCAGGAAAAACTTGACAACCCACGTCGATTATGGTAACCAGGTGAGTTGGGTGATTATATTGGGAGTTACTTGTTGGATGCTGTGGAGATGGAGAAACAGAGAGCTTTTTTATGAGAACTTCACAAGACCAGACAGACGGAGACGTTGTATTTATCAACTTATCGAGGGATTCACCGGCATGATGCATCTTCGACAGGATGATAACGTGTATAGAGGCTGTGATGGTAACCAAATCAGATGGTGGCGTCCTGACCATGGGAGGGTGAAGGTAAATTCGGATGGCTGTGCGAAAGGGAATCCGGGAAGTGCAGGCAGCGGAGGAATTATACGAAATGAGGATGGTGTTTTGTGAAATGTTCTTCCAAAATCTGGGAATTAATACAGCTTTTGTGGCAGAGGCGTGGGCTGTGTTGGAGGGTCTGAAGTTGGTTTGGAGTGAAGACTTTCGAAAGATGATCCTCGAATGTGATTCAAAGAGTGTTAAGAAGCTGCAGGGACAAATATAGAAGCCTTACGCAGCCGCTGTTAGAGAGAGAGGCGTGAAAACTTTTGAGGAGCTCCTCCTCCATTTTTTTTCTTTTATTTATTTTTTTTTTGTAATTTTTTTCTTTTAAGAAGTCTATTACTCACGTTAATAGTTTTTTAGGGTTTGTTTGTTTTTTGTTTCAATTTTTTTTTAATTTTTTTTAAAATAAAAAAATTTATTTATTTTATTTTTAAAACATAAAAAATATATAAAAAAAATTAAAAAATAATATATTTTTAAAATAGTTTAATAAAAAAAAATTTTATTTTACAGAATAATTTTTAAACATAATTTTTTAAAATAATTTAAAAAAATAAAATAAAAATAAAACTAAAAGGTCTATTTTTTATGAATAAAAATATTTCTTTTTTAAAAAAAATTGATAAAATTTTAAAATTTAATATTTTTTATGTTTAAATTTATAACTATAAATCCAGTTTTACAATTTTATATTTAGATTTGGATTAAAAAAAATTAAATCTAGAATTTTGTATTTATATTAAAAAAAATTTTAAAAATTTAATTTAAAAAAAATTAAAAAATGTATTGTCTTTATTAAAAAATATTTTTTATATTATATTATTATTATATATAAAATTTTAAAATATACTATTTAATAAATTAATATTTATAAGATGTGTTATATTTGTATTACCTATTTGTAAAATATTTTTATATATCTTTACAAATTTCAAGATTAAATTGTTTATACATGTTTTTTCTTTCTTTCTTTTTGAGATGATACTGACCTTAAAAAAAAAGAAAGGAAGCTACAAAGAAAATAAAGATGGTTCCTTGATTATTAGACAACAGATCGTGAGGTTAGAGCATGTCCTTCGTGAAGCTAATTTTTGTGCAGAGAGGCTTGCTAATGAAGGCTGTCGCCGTGACGATGGGCTCGTAGTCTGGGAGCATCCTATAGGACTGATTACTGTTTGATTATATGGGCTGTTCTTTGCCCCGTGGGTTTTCTTAGTTTTTGTATTTGCTTAGTTGTCTAGCTTTCTCTTTTTACTTCCGAGTCTTACTAAATTTTTTATAACTTATATATTCTTGTGTATAATTATTAAATAAAATAATTTTTAATTTACGTGAAATAAAAAACTTCTTTATTTTACCAAAAAGAAAAAGTTCAAGCCGTGTCAGTGACACTAATCAGTATTAAATTAAATTGTATCTAAATTTGAATTAATTGTGTAGGAAAAGTTTAAACCAACGATCAGAAACGCATTTCCAAACGCGAAACAGAATTCGTGTAAGGGAATGCTGAATCTCTAACGACAGATGTTTGACTGTTTTATTGTCTCTGCCAACTTGATAGGATAATTTAATATACTAAAGTGTGTTCTACAGTGTCAAGACTATGTGGAAGGACACAGTATTCGAACAGAAAAGTGCACCGATCTGGGCATATTAAAAAATAATAACAACAAAAGCTTTCACATTTATAAGCATTTTAATGGAAGTACTCTATGGGTCCGTTTGGATAACAGAGTTTACAGCTTATTAGAGCTTATCTATCAGTATAAGTATTTTTATGTTAAAAAAATAGTGTTTGGATAAGTTTAAATAAGTAACTTATCAATTTTCAATAAATTAATTTCAACTTATTTCAGAAGTCAATTTTTTAAGCTTATTGAAAAAAGTCTTTGTAAAAGTTCAAATTCACATGATCAGAAAGTTATTTTACACTTTTACAAGTTAAAATTTTTTTAAAATTATACCATTCATCTCTCTCTTTCTATCAAAATTATATTCAAATATCTTGGAGTACTCCGAAAGGAAGAAACAAGACGCACTAACTTTTTGAATTGAATGGGATTCTAAGGTTAGATTCCGTATGGTAGGAAGCAAAGCATGTATGGCAGGGGAAGCAAGCTTTGATTAGCTTTCATATGGTGGGAAGCAAACCATCTGTGGCAATCGGTGTATGGAATTGTGGGGCTCTTCGGATAAGCAATGGAATATCTAAAATTGACCTTAAATATTGACTTGTTGATTCTTTCTATTTCTATATTCCCAAGCACAACAATGGAGTTACCCTCTCAATTGGCAACCAAAACGAATACAAAATCAACCCAAATTTCAACCTGCATTGCTTTTTAGCTTTGAAGATGCCTTGTGCAACTTTTTCTTTTTTTTGAAAGAATATTAATCTTCTTCGCGCACAATTTTAAAGATAGTTGGGTTGATCCTTCCGAACCTCGTAAAGTGGCTTCTGGGTATAACTAATCTCCGTCACCCAAAGTGGCCTACTTTACAATTAACATCCATTTCAATCAGTTTTCTTCAATTCCGAAAGGAAGGTGAATCACAGAAGATGGCAAACGTGGTAGGCTCAGAAAATTCTGTTCTTTTTTAACCAAAAACGAATGTCAATTCTCCCACCTTTGTGCGCATATTTGATGCTGGACAAATAAAGGCATTCTTCTCTTCTTTTTCTATTGAAAACAAATATGACAATTGAGTTATTTTTTTATTATAATGAAAACAAGGATATTTAAATTAATTTATAAAAAATAAATATTTTGAAAAAATGACCTAAATGTTTTATATTTATTGCATTTTCGTAAGAGAGGAATATCTTTTTTCCTAATATAAATTATGAAAGATGAGCGAAGATCAAATTTATTTACATAAGAGTTGGTATTTTGTACACTGATGGTGGACAATTTTTTGTCCACCAACGATATTTAGATCTTGACACGTGGTAGAAATAATTTTAAAAAATATTATTCTTATCACGTGTCACGATCTGGACACTGTTGGTGAATAAAAAATTGTCCACCGTCGATAGACCTAATATTTTTTTTTATATAATGATTATAAATTTGCACAATTTGAAAACAAGAATTGATGATGCACGTGCATTTGCATTTAATTTTGAAGGGTAGGGAGCAAAGTTTTGACACAAAAATAAGAATGAAACTGTAATGTGGCCGAAGGTAGCGCGGAATCACATCGTTGTATCTTGTAACCACTAGGCAGTCCCCAACTTAGCAAAAATTAACAAATTTACTGTAGCAACAACATTGGACAACGCTCCCGCATCATTGTATATAAGCTAACCAAAATAACAAAAGGAGTCTGAGCTATCCATCCACAATGGCCATGACGATTGCCCTCTCTATCCTCTCCATCCCATTCCTCGCTCTCTGCACTTCCGCAGATGAATATCGTAACATTCCTTTCCATGACCTCTCACTCTGTTTCTCTGTTTTTCAGCATAAAAAAGTTGCCTTTGCTTGTATTCTGGGTTTTCTTTTCTTATAACAATTTTCACCATGGTCCTATTGTTCTTGAGTATCAGTTTTACAAATGAATTAGATGCTATAGTTGCTTTCCTTTACAAAATGGAACAGAGTGTTTTCTTTTTCTTTATGAGCACTGCGCTGCGAGTTTGATGTTGTGTTATAAAAACTGCAGCATCCTTGGAACTCTTTTGAGAGGTTTAGTTTTTTGTCTTACTTTAAATTATGCATTCTAATTGGAACTTTTTGTGGCAAACTAGATGCGTCTAATTTTGGTTACTATGGTGCAAATGGTCCTCAGAAATGGGGAAGCATTAGTCCGAGTTACTCAGCTTGTTCAAACGGAAAAGCTCAGTCTCCAGTGGATCTTAGAAAGGAGAATGTTGTCTCAAACAAGCAGTTGAAATCCTTAGACAGACACTACTATTCTGCAAATGCTACACTGGTTAACAACGGATTCAACATTGGGGTTTGCTCTTCAACTACCAACTCACTTTCTTCCTAATCCGACCAGCATTCACGCAGCCAATAATATGTTTGAAAATCAATGCAATTTTAAAGGAAATCTACAAACTCCTAAACCCAATAATAATATCAACTAAACTGCTCATATTTTACATTTGTAGGTTCATTTTGATGGGAAAGTGGGAGATGTTTCTATAGATGGAACGAAATATTCCTTGAAACAAATGCACTGGCATATTCCTTCGGAGCACCGGATCGACGGCCGGCAGTAAGTTCCTTCTCTTCTCTTCTCTTCTCTCCCTCCCTCTCTTTCACTCTCCACAATTATGGGAAATAATTGTGCACCTATGTTCTTGCTTAAACCGAACCTCAGGCTCGAGCCTTGTCTGGTTGGCGCTCATGAGCCAACATGGACTAGAGCTGAGAGATGGGGCGGGATGGAATAGACAAGGCCATGTGCTCTACCAGAAATTTGGCTTAGCCCTTCTTTGTTTGCGCCTGATCATGGTTCAGAGGCCTCTCCAAGTTCTAAAATATTAAAGTTCAACACACTAATATTGTACTTGTCCAAAAACAAAAAACAAAAAACACACTAATATTGTGGACGCAGACTTGATGCCGAGCTCCACCTAGTCCACCAGACCGATGATGGAAGATTAACAGTCGTTGGAGTGCTGTACAAATTGGGGGATTCCGATCCTCTCATCGCCAAGGTAGGGTTGAAATCACTTTCACTTGTGACTCCAAGTATGAACTAGTCACTGGAAGCCTGACTGTATATGATTGATGGGTGCAGATGGAGGACAAGTTGGTAGAGCTGGCCAAGGAGAGTTCTGCAGGAAATAAGGATGCCCATATTGCTCTTGGAGGCTTTGATGTAAAGCATATGAAGAGAAAGACCCGCACCTATTACAGATATCCTGGTTCTCTCACCACTCCTCCATGCAAAGAGCAGGTCACCTGGAACATCCTGGGCAAGGTAATTCATTTAATTATATGCTCGCCACTGTTGGAATAAGGTACACGTAGCAGAATGGCTAATTGATTGGTGATGCAGGTGAGGTCAATCTCCGTGAAACAGCTGGAGCTCCTTAAGGCACCATTGAGCCCAGAGTTCAGGAACAACGCAAGGCCTGTGCAGCCCCTCAATGGCCGCAGCATTGAGAAGTACAAGCAGTGAACTCAAGAAGAGCGTAATCTGATGTCATTCTTAACTCCGATCAGAAATGCTTCTACTAATGTGATTGCCCTGCCCTCTTTGTACTGTTGGCAATAGAAAAATGTGAATCCTCTTATCGTTGCACTATGAACACAAGCTTTCTAGTAGGATTGAGGTCAATGCCTTTCATTTTTCATATTGAAGAATTAACTTTAAGATCGCTGGACTGAAAATAACTGATTGAACCGTTGACTAAGTGCCTGTTTGGATTTGCAGTAGAATGGATTAAAAGCCCGTTTGTAGGGCATGTGAACGTGATTTTTGCAGAAGCTCCACCTTAGAGCTTCTGCAAAAATCACGTTTCTCATAGAATCACGTTTCCAAACGTGTAAACAAACACAGCCTAAGTTTAACAGCAAAATTTTTTAGCTTTTGAATCGTCAGTCAAAACCTAATTAATTAGCCAAACTGCGTGGATTCTTGTGGAATTGGTTGAATCACATGGGTGGAAAAGAGGAGGACCAGTCACAAGGAAAAAATAAGTCATAAAGCGATACACTAGCGGTTTTATTTAGTATATCTCGGATCCTTTGTTCAGCTACCAGGCTACAACATGGTCAATTTCATGACTAGATATTATTATTTTAGAATAGGGCATTCTCGCCATTTCCAACCGTGAAGATAATTTATGGACAAGACCCTGTAGATATGGAAGAGCAGAAGGGAAAATTACTGGAACCCACAATTCCCATCCCAATCTACAACATTTATAATTGAGCAACAAATTTTACCCAAAAAAAAAAAAATCAACAACAATTTAGGATGGAAACCCAGGTGCCTCGTGACATGGTTTTTAATTAGATGTTTTCCTCATTTAAGGAACAATAAAAATAGTTGCTCATGTCTTTAAGGAATGGGTTTCTTGCTGAGAGGCGAGGCAGTCATTCTCCTTGACACGATGGCACCAATGCCAACGTGGTAAGCCACCCATGTCTTGAGTCTTTACATCCACCGAACACCATGTCATCTACCATCAGCATTCAAGATAATAAACCATACGACTTGGTGGCGTGGTTCCAGGTTCAACTTATTACTATAACTTTTTGAAGTCGGGTCAAATATATAAATCAGAGGACGATGAATTAGTCACTAGAAACATCTAGCATTCCTCCCACACTCTTCTCTCCACGCAATTAAAAACTCACTTAAACTTAAACATGGAAAAAATTTAGTCTTTCAAGCTTTAGACCCTGCGTGGCAACCTCACTAAATTTAAAATTATCTACTTATTTCGTGTTGGAAGGATTGCACAATACATTTTTCATATGGAAAAGGATACTCTGGCACAAGGGAAACAACCTCCACGGAGAATACCTCCACAGCTCACCCCATATGTAATTTAAAAACAAACAAAAATTCCCACATACTGAACCATGCTTCCTTTTTTCTCCAATAATAGTCTCATCGCGCTCGTCAATATAATTGAACCGTCATATTATTAATTTTTTGGTTAAATTCAAAGCATTACTACATCCAAATTCCTTCGTATAAATCAAGTATATAGAGATGCAACAAGAATAATTTACAGCTTAAAAAATTCTCATCTTTTTTTAAAAAATTTTTAGGGGTGTTCTATTTTCCTCTTTGGGATCATCGCCCCTCAATGCTTCTCTTTTTTTTTTTTCTTTCAATTTTTAAAGGAGGGGAAAATTACATGTGCAGTGATCGCGGGCGCATGAATTTCATTATTGAAAATATAAAGTTGCTAATAGAAAATTTACAGCTGCTCAATTCAAAAACACTCGCCTATATTTACAAATCCTTATCGCTAACACAGAGTGGGAAAACCCACAAAAAAAAAAAAAAAAGACTGAAAACTTAATCACTGTAAGCTAAAATTTACCTGGCAATAGTAGCTCTGAGGAACAGTTGTAGACCGTTATTCAACGTGCCACATCACCCGGCCCCGCACAAACGCTTGCGACATGTTTATCAAATACTAGCACAAACAAATGGGCCCACAAGAGCGTCGCCGAGCGGTTCCCCTGAGGAATACTATTACGCCACCTGGATTTCAGAATCACTTAACCCCCACGACTCAGACCGCCTCCCGGAGGCGAACCGCATCATCCCACCTAAAGCGGGCGGTTCACTCTCCGAGCAGCTATTTCTCGGGATCGGCTCGGCGAAAGATACGTCGTTGATATCGCTTGCCGTGCTATTCCGTGATTGCGCGATCTCGATCTTTCTTGAAGTTGAATCCTGCGGTGGAAGGTCGGCTTTCTGGGCCTGATGTTCCCGGTAGCGGTACCGGAATATGGCTCGAAAACTTTCAAAGAACCCGAGTTTCCGGGTTCTGCTTCTCCCCGATTTTTCTTTGGCAGCGGCAGAGTCGGAGGACCTTTGGCGACTTCTCAGCCTGCGGTTTCGATCCCTCTTGGATCTCACTCTCCCCATACACGACACCTTCGGCGAAGACGGCTCGTTCACCGAAGATTCCGATTTTCCGACCGACGCACTCCGTTTCGGGAACAACCTAGTGTTCCCCGGCTTGTGGTTTCGGCGGTTCTTACCGTCAACAAATGAAGGTTTCTGGGGCTTAGGGAGGCCAATGATGGCAGCCTTGGACTTCAAACTCAAAGAAAACGGCTTAGAATTGGATTTGAAACTGGGGTTCAAGTGGGTTGAATTGGAGTTGCCCTTGGTGGAGTCTTTACGCTCGTAGACGGCATTCCGGTCCCACCAGTCGAACTCGTCATCCCTAGAGAGCCAGAAGGACTCCGGTGGGGAATCAGGGTTACCCAGAGGCCGATCCGTTTCGTGTGTCGGGTGGTCATTGTCGGCGAGAGTCTCGCAGGCGATTTTCCGATCGGTGGATGCACCGGCACAAGCAGAAACCAGTGTTTCTAAATCAACCTGTGGCATCGTAATGGATAAACACCAAAAATGGAAAGCTAGGAATATAGAAAGGAAGAATAATGAAAGAGGACAGATAGAGAAAGATAAGAGATTTTTGTTGCAGAAGCAATAGGAAAGGCTACTTGAAATGTGGGAGGATGAGAGAGATAGATTATAATTTGGAGGAAGGAGACTTGGGGGGAGGGGGGTTTTCAACTTGTTGACTCGCGCGTCGTGCTCCTGCGGTGGTCTTGTTTTTTATGAATATTGAATATCCCTCCCGCTTTACAAGTTTCTTGTTTCCACTTTTTAGAGAGGCGTAGGAAAAAAGGGATATTTTTCTTTCTTGTCAAAAGAATACCAAAGCTATGGCTTAATTAATGCATAGGATTTACGGATCGTTGGTTTGCAATTTGCAACTTTGAAAACGATGGGTTCGAAGTTATAGTTCTAATTAGTTCTACTTATACGATTATAACTTCTATATATCTTCTGGGGGTGTGGAGTGCCTCTTCTTTTTCTTTTTAAAAAATTTTTGCTTTTGTCTTCTTCGTGATGTCTCAAGCTATGGGTTTGGTTCTTCCTAATTAGTTAGGTGCTCGGAAACAGTGTTGCGTATTTGGTGATGCTATAAGAAGGCATGCAGAGTCATAAAAAGTATTGATAGATGATTGTTGAAGCTCACAAGTATTCTTTGCAATTAGGTGGATTTGGGTATATAGATATTGCAAAAGAAATTCCATATTATTATTGAATTATTCAAATGAAAAGAGAGTGGCATCTCACAACAAATATTCCAAATAATAATAATAATAATAATGTTGCCTTTTATAAATATTTGTTTCTCCCTCTCCCTCTAAGCATTCCTACGCTTGACAAAGAGATAAAGACTAGGAGGATTAAAGTTGTTGAAAAGTCATCTCAACTTTAATTTTATCAATTTCACAATTTAGTTGCTTATCTAACGTGATTCCCAAATTCACCCGACCTTGTTATAAACAACACGAAGATGTGAAGTATTCGAGGATCAAAGCAACACTATGCAGAATGTATTTTATTATATGGTCCGAGCGATCCAAACCCAATTTTTTGACGTGATAAGAAAACCTTGTAAATTTTGTCCCAAAAAAAGAAAACCTTGTAAAATGCTGCAGCCGACTTCTCCAATAAAAGACGGATACAAAAGCAGAAGATGTACATGACAGCTAAATAACTAGGTACAAATTTTAATAAAGTATTTTTATTTGCGTTGTTCCTCAGTAATCAATATCGCTCACCAATTAAATAAAATATTTATATATTATATATTTTTTTGGATTATTTATTGCATAAGCTACGTTAAAATAAAGACAGACCACTCAAGTCAATAAAAATATGTAAAATTTAGTTTATTAGCAACAATCTTTAGTCGTCCATTGCAATATTTTGAGAGTAGGTGTGCAGTCCGATCATCCTTATCATATATATGAGGATGTGTAAATCTATTTGTATCATTGAGAGGGAAGAGAACAAAAAGACAGACCAGCTATGACAACATTTGCATCAAGTTAATTAGGATAAATAATATTTAAACGTAAATTTTTAGAAAACGACGATTGTCATATATACACTCGTACGTAGCTAGCAAACGTACGTAATAATTTTCATATATAAGATTAATGTTGAATTTAAGGAGGCCAATAAACTAAATCATTCTCCCGAGTAAATTATAATTTTAAAAAATTATATATGTAACTGAAAGTTTTAGGTTTTTTAAAAATTTCTTGCCCTCGTATAATATAATTTTCATTGATTTTGTGAATATATATATAAACCATTTTTCAGTTAGGTAATTAGTAGATGTGATAGAGGAAATCTAATAGTCCGGTTAAGTTTGGTACAACTGATCATATTCATATACCAAATCCCGGGAGCAAATGCGGTGCTATCTAAACTAGAGATTTTATTCTTGTGAAAATTATGATTAATCTATTTAATTATGATGTTACACTAATGGACTGAGGCAATTTCGTGATCCCAGTTTTTGCAAATAAGGAATATTGGCCAGCATGTGTTATGTGTCATAACGAAGTCTATAATTTGCACAAATTCGGCAAACTCACAGAATATATATGTGTGTCCAATTATTTATTAACACTCTCTCACACATGGCATTTCACAGAAATGGAAAATCCAAGTTTGTCTTTTTTTCTTTTTTTATTTATTTATAGAGAAATACAAATCTTGCTTCCAGTTGTGTGTGTGTGTGTGTGTGTGTGTGTCCCCCCGTTTTTTGCTTCTCTCATAAAAATGTTACTATTTTTCTTTTAGTTTTGTCGAGGACTTCACGTATCACAACTATAAATGCCATTTAATGGTGTCTCTGTTATTTAGGGCTTATGTCCATTGGTCGGGGGAAGGTGGGTTTCACTGATAGCCTTTCTCTTCGAATAAAACAGAATGACTTTATGGTTGTTAAATTCAAAGGCCCACTTAAAAAGCTTTCTAAAATTCTATGCCAATACCTCTTATCAAAGTGCTCAAACTGCGCTTTCTTCCGAATGTTTATGATTGCAATAATGCAATTTGCAAACCCTCGTCAACCTTACCTCTTGCCGACAACATTTCCTATTTTATGAAACTATTTTAAGCCTTATGTTGGGCCTTTCCCTTCTCTTAGCCCATTCTAGTGATCCCATCCCATTCATCATGCTTGACCCAAAAACAAAAATCCCACGAATTATCTTGGCCAATAAATTGTTTTTTTTTTTCAATTAGGGTTTTCTCAAGAACTGTTTTTAACTCTTCTACTTTTTATTTTAACAAAAAAAATATATGACTCTTTAATGAAATTCTGTTTACTGAGAAAAAAATTTGGGTTCCCTTTTTTCCAGTTGCATCTCAAAATATCAATTACGAACTAATTAGTTGCCGGGCTATCTTTTCTAATGAATGATTGCTTTCTGTCTAAAAAACGAAGTTGTAAATACTTTTTTGGCTAAAAAGAGTGGGTCATAGTGTACTGTAACCTGTGAAAGTGGACAAATCCGAAATTACAAAAGTTACGTATCCTCGAAAGCTAATTAAACGAAATTACAGGGGCTTCTAACAAAAATCACTCGTTACATTTACAAAGTCAATTCGAATTTTCGGACCGTTGGGGCCGGTTGCAGACAAGGTAACGGTTGGGATTGAGGAGAAACTCCCAGACCCGTTGCCATCATTCCTTCTTCAAATCCTTTCCTTAAAACAAAACGGAGGAAGAGACATAACCCCACTCATCTATGGGCTGTGTTTCCTCAAAATTCCTCAGGAAAGACCTCAAGCAAGATGTCCTTATCAACAATGGCGGCAATCACGTGGTTTCTCTTACTTCAAGCACCTATGGAGCACTCAAGTTGGACAATGAGCAACCCATTGCAGAGTGCTTTGCAGATTCGAAGAGGCCTCAGAGATCACCTCCTCGCGATGACCCAGAGGTTATCAATGCTTGGGAACTCATGGAGGGCCTTGAAGAGGGAGTGCCCATGTCAAATCAAGCCAAGAAAAGCCCCAAATCCGGTGCTTTTCTTCGCGGGTTTATGGGTACTGATACCAGAAGTCCCTTTAAATTACTGCATCAATTCGGGTCCCCGAAGACGGTGAAGAAATCCGGAGGGAAGGAAAATAAAATTCAAGGCAATGCGAACAGAGGTGGCAAGAGACGCTTGGATTATAGTCCGAAAGGAATTCTGAAAGCAAGTAACTCTTCTCCAAATTCATGCAAGTCATTCCTTAATTCGAGTTTTCCAGTGAAAGGGTCTCCGGTTTGTGAGAAAAGGAACAGTTTTGGTAGTGATTCTGGGTGTTCATCGCGGAGGAGTTTTAGTCCCGATCCAAAGCTGCTTGCATATTTTCAAAAAGAACTCTCTGAAGAGGAAGAACAAATCAAGAGAATGGTTTGGCCAACGGCCAAAGCCCGAAAGGCCAGAAAGTCTTTGGATTCGGAATCCGTTCTTCAGACGTTTGAGAAGAAGTGCCCGCCGGGAGGGGAAAATTCGGCTGTCATTTACACGACCACGCTGCGAGGCATTAGAAAGACGTACGAAGACTGCAATAAAGTTCGATCAATCCTTGAATCGCATTGTATTCACATGTTGGAGCGCGATATATCTATGGATTCAGGGTTTAAAGAGGAACTGAGGAGGTTAATGGGCAGCACAAAAGGAGTTAAAGTTCCAACGGTGTTCGTGAAGGGAAGATTGATCGGAGGAGCTGATGAAGTAGCGAAGTTAGAAGAAGAAGAAAAATTGGGTATTGTGTTTGAAGGGATTCCAAGGGGAAGAAGCGGGTGCGAAGGGTGTGGTGGTGTGAGATTTGTGATGTGCAAGGAATGCAATGGAAGCTGTAAGGTTTTGGATAAAGAGAGCGAGAAGACGGTGAGATGTGGTCAGTGTAATGAGAATGGGATAATTCATTGCCCTATCTGTTGCTGAGTCTGTTTAAATTATGGATATTAATCTGGGTTGGTTTTAATGTTTGGGTTGTTGCTGTCTTTAATCTCTAGGAAGAGACAGACCAGAATGTTGTTTGGTTTTTAGTCATTAACCAAATTTATGGGTAACCTAGGGTAGGGTCCTAAAGCGAGTTTTAGAACCCCTGTGGTCTGTTGATTCTTTTACCAGCTTGTACTTGGGGACACTAGTTGTTCCTTTTCTAATTAAATTCTGATTTAAACGTATGAAGATTTTACATTGAAATTGGAATAGCTCACAATGACAGATTGACTTGTTAGGATAATTGTAGGTATTGTTAGAATATTTTAGATAAGTCTTATTTTGTCTGAGGGGGAAAAAAAAAGTATTGTAGATAAAAAGCATGTTTTATTTGTCACTATGGATTGAAGCAGCAGCACCTTCCCACAGTTGAGGTTGGCATGCAGTGGGCCTTTTGGGGGTACCATACTCTTATTCTATATGCTTCACTTGTATATCTGACGTTGGCTTCCTTGGTTGCCGTAGGAAGGCGGGTGGCTAGTGTCATTTGTCGCATAACACTAATGGTTGTTGGATTCTGCGTTTTGATTTGAATGGAAATTATGATTCACCCAGAATGTGGTTCTTGTTTATAGAAGGAATGGCTGCCATTTTGGCTTTGCGTGAACAGAACAATTTAGTACTGAAGCCAAGCAGCAGTTAGGCGGTTGTAGGAAAAGTACCAGTGGATTGTGGTCTCTTATTAATGGATGAATGTTGAATTGACAGTTAGGACATGCCATGTTAGTCATATTTCTTCAGCTACGTAGATATGCGTCTCCTTCAATAATTGCATAGCAAAGTTGGAGGAAAAGTACCAGTGGATTGTGGTCTCTTATAATTAATTATTTTTTTTCTATATATATAATTATAATTCTTTTTTATTTAATTAATATTTTTTAGAATATTAAAATACACGCACTTTGATTTTTCAAACTGTAAAATAGAACATACTTAAAACTTTATTAAAATAGAGGATAAAACTAGACACGGCCAAATTAGATATTACAGATATGAATATTTTAATTTTTTTTTTAAGAATTTTGAATGCCGAAATAAATCAAATAAATGATAAATGTTTTATACGATAAATAAAGGATTAAGGAAAGAAATAAGAGAAGATCATAGCTTGAGGCTTCCAATTATAATAGGGTATTTTATGGGCTGTGAATCTTTTACACAATTACACCCAATGAGCCGCTAGATATATGCCACGACATGTCCAGACGAGGTAGAGTCACGTATCTTCGTGGAAGCTTCCACAGGTTATTAATACCCTATTCAATTCGCACGTGTCGTTACCGTCACTTCACTTACTGCATATGCCTTCTTTCTGTAATTTCTACCCTCCACCTCTCTCTCTCTGCGCGCTCTCAATACTCTCTGTTCGAAAGCAACTTCGTTGGGTAATTGGGTTCGCTTAATGTCGGGAAAAAGGAGGAGGAAGTTGAAATCGTAAGTTCTGTTCTGCTAAACTGAAAAACTAATTTCTTATTTTTTTTTTGCTTAATATTAGGATATATCAAACTTTTTCATGGGGATTCAATGCTGGATCAGTATGGATTCGTAGGGCATGCCCTTATTTATTTATTTTTTTAGATTTTGAATCTCAATTTCATAAGATTGGCTCCTGCCTAATTTTGAAATGGACTTGGTTTATGATTGTGAATGCTCTAGGGTTTATAATATTCTGTACTTTTAAAATCATTAACTGCAGCCGTGCATAGTTCTAAGTGATTAAGAAGGATGGGGTTAGGTTCTGTATGTTTTCCAACTAAGAACTCTTAGGATGATTTGTGTATTTGGATGATGGTGTTATACTGGCCGTTGTTTTGGAGCTGTACTGTTATCATTTGTTTTCCATCCCGAGGTTGGATTGGACTAATGCTCTTTTTGACCTATATCATCAAATTTTTTAGCATTCCTAATGGTGGCGGCATTGAATACTTGTCATAGTATTAAAATCTTATTTTAGTTACCTTGAAAACTTTTCAAGTTCTGAGAAGAGATTTAAGTTTCTAGACCAATATTTTCTGTTTTTCCTTATTCTTCTTTTGTACATTTCCGTAAGTAGTAAAAGTGGTATACATCTTTGTTGGGTGGAGAACTCTTTGAGTCCTTAAGTTCTAATCCCTTTTATCCTTGTTGTCGCATCTAAGTACATTCATTGAATTTGTTCCACTTTTATCTTAAACTTCACTAATATATATTATTTAGGTTAAATGATACAATCACAGACAACCAAAGAGTGGCAAATGAGGTGAAAAATGAAAATTTGGAGCTGCAAAACTGGTCTGATCTTCCTGCTGAACTACTAGAATTGATTTTTTCCCTCCTGGCCTTAGCGGATAATGTTCATGCTTCTGCTGTTTGCAAGAGATGGTATTCTGTTGCTACTGCTGTCCGTGTAGTTAACCAATCACCATGGCTTTTGTATTTTCCAAAATTTGGCAGCTGGTATGAATTCTATGACCCTGTGCAGCGTAAGACCCATTCCCTAGAGTTACCAGAGTTAAGTTGCTCTAGAATTTGTTACACAAAAGATGGTTGGTTACTACTGTACCGGCCTAGAACCCATCGGGTGTTCTTCTTTAATCCCTTTACTAGGGAGGTGATCAAACTGCCAAGATTTGAGATGGCATACCAGATAGTTGCCTTTTCTTGTGCTCCAACGTCTCCTGGCTGTGTTCTGTTTACTGTTAAGCATGTTAGTCCTACTGTTGTGGCTATTAGCACATGTTGTCCTGGGGCAACAGAATGGACTACTGTTAATTACCAAAGCCGCTTGCCCTTTGTCAGTAGCATATGGAATAAGCTTGTCTTTTGTAATGGACTCTTTTATTGTCTGAGTCTCACAGGTTGGCTAGGGGTGTTTGACCCAGTTGAACTTACTTGGAGTGTTCTAGCAGTACCCCCACCCAAATGCCCAGAGAATTTTTTTGCCAAAAATTGGTGGAAGGGGAAATTTATGACTGAGCACGAAGGAGATATATTAGTTATTTATACATGTTCTAGTGAAAACCCCATTATTTTTAAGTTAGATCAGACACTAATGGAATGGGAAGAGATGAAAACTCTCGATGGAGTAACTCTTTTTGCTAGTTTCTTGTCATCTCATTCAAGGACTGACCTCCCTGGAGTAATGAGAAACAGTGTCTACTTCTCTAAGGTTCGTTTTTATGGAAAGCGCTGCATATCATTCTCTCTTGATGACTATAGATACTATCCTCATAAGCAGTGCCATGACTGGGGAGAACAAGACCCTTTTGAGAATATTTGGATTGAACCACCGAAGGACTTCTCGGCCTTCATGTGAAGAGTTTTATTGAAATAAGTATGCCCAAAATCCGTATCTGTATAGAGCTACTATTAGCACTAAATTTGAAGAATATATAATAACTGCTGGATATATGCTTTGATATTTCTGCATAGTTAGTTTCTGGTGGAGCTATAGGCTGCATGTTTTGATATCAATTTTAAGTTGTATTGTATTCAATCTTACCACTCTTTTCCGAAATCATTATATGTGCATTAATAGATTCTCCTGATTCAGTTTTAGTCATAAATCGTAATGTTATTTTGAATTCCCTGTATCTTTAATCCAGGAACATTGTAACTGTATCGTGTTTCTAATTCAGTATTTTGTTTCTGTCTTCAGCTCTATTATATGATCGCATTCTGTGTTTTTAGATGGACATGGTTATTTGTATTTAAAATTAGAGAGGATCGAGGGTTAGAAGTCAAACCTCCAGTTATATTAAATTCTATGATTTTGATTAAAGATCATCTGTAAATTCTCAGTACTAATTTAGACAACTCCATTCATTTGCATTAAACCTTGAAGTTTTGTATTATTTCTATTTAAAATCCATGCTGTGTATATGATGTTAGAATTGCCTGTAGGTTAGTAATCTCCTATAAGAAATTTTCTTTCTAGAGGGTAAAGAAAGAAAATAAAAGGAAATACGAGTAGAAGCTGGATGGTGATTGGTGAACAATTGTAAACGGGTAAGCTTTAAATTGAACAATGCATGAAGCAAGTACCACATCACGAGAGCCTTGGTTAAATGAAGATTGCTCCTCATAAAACAAAATCTACCTACCTTATTGAAGCAATTATCTTTTTTTTTTAATTATTGTTTACCATAGTAAAATACCGGTCCCATTTCTTTCGCTGAAGACAACTCGCAATCTCACAGATATTCATTTCTTGGAAAACCAGGTTTTGAGTTGTATTGAAGAAATATGTTAAAAAAATAAACTGTATTTCTCAACATTTGAAAATTTTGCTCAGCGAAGTTTGCCTAGGGCAACAGTGCTGAGCTAGTTTTTGATGGGTAACTGGTTATTTAGCTGTTCGTCAAATACAATATTAGGGTTTGTTTGACCAACCTAGTGACTGGTTCCCAGTTTTCAGTTGAACTTTCTATCTCAACCTGTTGGAGATTAGTTGTTTTGAAACTCTCGTGACATATTTCAAATCATGTGTTCATATCTTTTGCTTTGGCTTTATCTTTTACTCCTTTTGCATGTCACGACAGAAATTCTTTCTATCATGATATCTATGTTTAAGTGGTTAACCTTCGTCCCTTGGTTTATTTAAGCAGTCTAATTATATAAAGACATCCATAATTGGATTAATGATAGACTTAGATCGTCCAGCAGATTACCTGGTTCCATAAATTACTTCCCATAGAGAGCTAAAAGAATGGGAAACACAGGACATAACCTATCAACTTACTCCAAAAAATATACATGTATTGTACTGTGATTGAGTTTTCCCCAATTTTCTTCCGTACTCAACAAGGACCATGCTAAATTTTGATCCGCACTGCCCCCAAACTGAATTGTCCGCACTGGGGGAGAAAATCCTAAATTCCTAGTTTCTGTAAGTCCAAGGCAATCCAACTACATTAGTAGGGATGATATCGGCTACCTCGGTTCTTATCATTACTGCGTTTCCCTCCACTTGAGCTACTACCACTCCTGCCACCTCTGGATGCTGAAGGGGTATGCTGTTGCAACCCTGGCTGTTGCCTACAGCCAAAAACAAGGAATCTCAACTGTTACCAAGTTTTAGAATAATAAGAAATAAGCTAAACATCCCCTACCATGAATGAGTAGAAGTGATAGGTTGAACATGTCAAACTAGTAAAACCAAGATGACACTTACAATACATATCCAATCCTTCCATCTGGTAAACGCATCGGCATCATTGCCATGCCAGCAGGAGTTGCTCCCCCACCATAGAAAAGTGGCTGCAAAATTAGAAACCTCTATATCAGCAAGAGACATACAGAGCCAAACAAGAAATACAGACCGCTGTATTGCTCAGAGAGCAAAGACCATAGTTCATTTCAATTAAGCGCACCTCTTGACTAAGAGCTTGTGAGCAGACATTGTTTTAAAGTAGGAACAACAGTTAAAAATTTCCATGCATCAGTTGTTCAAAACATATTATACCATATAATATAATGAAACAGGACATGAATCAAAGAATAATATACAATGAATGATTCACTATATCTGGATGTTTCAGATACAAATGTTCACAAAAAGAAGTCAAGACTTTAAATCACTTTAGTCCACAAGTTAAAGTTTGTGTCAACCTGTTTCTCCCTGGGCTGAGGTTGACATAAAGAAACAACCAACTAAAAGTCAGAAATCATTTATTGCCAGTGAAATTCGGTGTGACCAATCAAAGAGCAATGCCCCTTGTAATTATTACAGTGCAACTCACTCTCAGGTTAATACAGCATTTTGACAATAATAAATATTCCCCATACAATCATCAATATCAGAAGTTTAAAACAAAAAGCTGAGTTCAAAAGCAGGGCAAAGAGCAACTTACTTGTGTAAAGCCAGCAGCACCATATCCGGCACCTATAGCACCATATGCGCCTCCAACCATACCATAACTAAGATGTGGTGGATAAGTTGGCAGTAGAACCGAGTTCTGTGAATTTGGAGTCCCAGGTGACTTCTGATCTGCTTGTGGCTTTGCAAGTGAACACTCCAAAACTTGACCTGTCAATCACAAAAAAAAAAAAATGCAATCCTTATAATATGTAACAGCTCACTGTTGTTAAAGGATAGAGGGGAAGAAAGGTATTTAAAAAGTGAAATAAAAAGTACCATCAATTTCATATTTCTCCGTATTCTTCAATGCTTTCATGGCACTTGACCTCTCAGCAAAGTGAACAAAACCAAATCTGCTCTTCTCATGTCCTGCTTTAGCAGGAGGGAGAACCGCTTTGGTGATCTTTCCATGATGTTCAAACAGCTCTTTAAGACGATCCTGTGTAATGTTTTCTGGAAGATTCTTTACATACACTGCCTTTACCTGTATCAAGCACCAGCCATTAGTCATACAACTTTCTGAAGTATGAATAGCTTCATAGCAGTGTACTGAAAATTTGACAAGATTTTCCTTGGGAAGACCATTATAAGAGATTAGATAGTTTAAAATTTCCTTGGGAAGACAATAAAGAGACTACCAGTATACCACATTCTAAATTTTTTATATTTAATATTTAAGATCATTCAAAGAACATGGCTTGTGTGTATGTGACAGATATTTTATCACCCAATAACTGAATTGTTCATGTGTTATGAGAGTTATTTTTCTTTTAAAGTCAGACTAAAAGAGACCAAAAAGTTGCAAACGCATATATAATAGTATAGATACATATAGACCATATAAAATAACAAAATAGCTCCTTTGTCATCCGCATGCAGGAGGTGAACATCAGTACCTGCCCAAAAAAAATATTTTCCTAACCTAGAAATTTGAGTAGATCTCCACTACACAGTAAATAGATAAATAGATAGAGCCATGAAGAAGAGGGATTGTCCACGTTAGTGAAAAACATCCAATAAGGCAATGTTGATTGACATAGGAGCATGGGAACAAATGACATGAAACAACCTAAAAACAAATTATTTTGAGATTTGTACAGGCAATTATACATTTTAAATTGAAATTATAAAGCGTAGAATGGATCACCTGGGAGGCTGCAGATGATTCAGCATTTTTAGGGTCAGCCCAGCTCACTGTTGGAGCATTGTTATCAAGTTTAAATTTTGGGTTTGACATCTTCTGCCTTGAATATTCTGCGCATGCATGATTGTAATACTCAATAAAAGCAAATCCCCGATTACGGGCTGAATTCTGTGGATCCTGTAGCAGTGAAACATTAATAGGTCAAAGCACACAAATCACAATTTTGGTAACAAACAATAGAGAGATAACTTGGGAAAAGGTTATTTAAAAACACAAATATAAATGGAAAACATATGAAAAATAATAGATGTCACAAACCTTCAACAGTTCAACAGAATTGACTCCAGGCCCAATCTCTGCAACAGCCTTCTTCATATCTTCCTCTGTCCAATTTCTAGGAATATTACCAATGAACAGCCTATGCTTTGCTTGAGATGTTGAGCATTTTATTTTATTTCCCTGGAAAGAAGTAAGTTATATAAGCAGTAGTCCTACAAGACACAGGAGTAATCACTACACGCAACAGCAGTTAGCCAAAAAGATCAGACATTAAAATATGGAAAAACAAAAAAGAAAATAGAGGAGCTAAGTGCAAGACTTAATAATCAGTGAATGAGACAACCTGCAGATATCAAAGAAAATGAAAAGAATAAAGTGTACTAAGTTACCTGAAATTGAGATTTGTCCAGCTTCTTAATGGCATTAGATGCCATCTCCTTTGTCTTGAAAGTCACAAAAGAATAACCTCTAGCGTCACCAGACTCTCTTCCCTTCATAATCCTAACCTGCACCAGATTACATTAGTTTAAACGAACATGCAAAAAAGAATTTAGAAGAACTTCCTCTATCTCACCTCTGAGACATCTCCCACAGATTGACAAAAGGCCCTCAAATCCTCTTCAGAAGCCTTGGGAGGAATACCGCCAAGGTAAACCTCTGAACCATGAGGTGGAAGTGCAAGAAGCTCTGCATGCTTCTTTTTCTCATCTTCATCCTCAAAGTCTGCAACTTTCATTTTCTCTTCACCATCTGAGCCTTTTTCAGTCCCTTTAGTCTCTTCCTCTTCCTCTTCCTCCTCCTCCTCCTCCTCCTCCTCCTCCACTTCCTCTTCCTCTTCCACTTCTTCCTCCTCCTCTACTTCTTCATACTCAACTTCTTCCTCCATGGTATCTTCTTGATAATTGTCCCCGTCAAAATCTACCTGCTCTTGATCATTCTCTGGAGACTCAGGATTTTGGGCTGCTACATCACTACCTCTCGTCCCCATCATTTTATGCGTCTAAAATAGCAAGCTTTCAGGGCAACTGTGAAGGAAGCACAGAAGCCAGATGCGGTGACAGAAGAGAGAATGCAAATACGGAAAGGTGGAAACAATAAGAAAGGCCAGATGGAAGTGCAGAGTAAGAATTTTGATTGAAACCGTGCCATGAACTATGAAGTATGGCCCAAGGAATAGCAACGTGATTGATTCTAAATCCAGGGATCATAATATAGTAAAAACAGTAATAGAGACAGGCAAGAGAGAATTTGAATGAAAATCAAGAGGGTCATGATGCTCAATAGGCCAAACAAAGACCCCAAAAAAAAACACGAAGAAGTGAATTCTCGTAATTAAGGCCCTGAAAGTTGCCCAAAAAACAGTGGCCAGTTTAATAGTTTAACTATTTGTCTGGGACAATGCACACAGAAAAAGGGAAAAAGGAACAGAAGTAAGGAATATGAAATTGAACTACAAGATACAAATTTATATATAAAGCAAATTACATGATATATAGAGACTAAAAGAAAATATTCATGCTATAGGTATATTCGAGGAAAGAGAAAAATACTCAACTAAATTCTTCTCTTCTAAACATTTCAAAATCATACAAACAAAAAAACAACTAAAAGATTCGCTAATGGGTTTAAATAGAGACATAATAAGTCTTAGAATTGTCCAGGAGGGATTAAGATGGGCACAACTCTACGGCCCCAACTCTAACGCAGTGACCCTAAGTTCGAATCCCTCCTCACCGTGTTCCTCACTTTCACAAAGGGTGCAAACAACTCCTTCAGCAATGCCTAAATGTTTTGCGTGATTTCTATAGATTAGTTAATTAGTTATCTGATTTTTACCCAACTTAGATTAACATACGATTAGTAATTCACTCGGATTTGGATAACTACTCATAGAATGAATTAAACTTCATTTAGGTTCATTGTCACTCTTGTTTTCTTTCTCGGGTAGTAACTCGACAGCAGAGTTTTCTGCCCTTCGATTCTTATCCATCCGTACAATCCTATAAAAAAAAGCATTGCAGAAACGCTGTCCTATGCAATTTGCAACGGAGGACAGCTAATACTTGAAACAGTCATAGCCTAACCAATCTCATCGAGCTATGACCTAACTGAAAGAATTCTTCTGTTTTATGTTCCTAAAGTTAAAGCAATTGCTTAGTTAACTAACAACGTATAACCATCAAACAATAATCTCAAGCTTCGTACGAGAATTATTGGCGCAAAAAAAAACACAGTAAGACATCTCAAATAGCATGGAAGGCGAACCGAAGTACCTGAATGCGCAGAATTACAAGGAAGTTAAGCGCGAGCCCGGAGACTCTGAATGTATATTCCAATCCCTAATCCACGGTTGCTCGAGGGAGAACAGCGTCGTGTGCCCTAAAAAATGATTTCGGGTGAGGTGGGGAGATTCTCTATTGCCCGGACCGACTATAGCGAAGCGGCCTGGGCCCTTGGACCAGGCCTTTTGTCAGTATTCTTTACTGTGGACGCATTTGATTTAATTTAAAAAAAGATTTAATTAAAAATACTACTAGATAGGATAATACTACACAACATGCGTATGACTTTTTTTGTTGTTGCTATTTTTATATAAAAAAATTATTATAAATTTATTTTTTATTAAACCTTTTATGGGGTATTTTTTTTTTTTTACATTTTTTAGAAGTCACGGTTACTTATTTAAGAAGTACGGCGAGAATGTTTTTAAAAGTATTATAAAATTTTAATATAAATAATTTTTTATTAAATAATTATTTCTCACTAAAAAATAAAAATTAATTAATCATATAATAAGTAAAATTATTAATTATTTTTAAATAACTACTATTAAAACTATTTATTATTTATAAAGTAGTTATTATGTAGTTGTTAATGGAAGAATGAGGTAATGCAAAAATGGATGGGTAATTATTAATTTATTGAAAAGAGGAGGATAAAAAAATAGATTACATTTTGTTTATTAAAAAAAATCAATCATCAAACCAAAAGTGACAAAGTGGTGAAAGCTATATTAATATAAATAAATGTGAAGGAAGTTGGTTCTAAACGAAGATTTAAGTTTAATTTTTGTAATCAATAGTCTTATTTGATAAATATTTTTAAATATTGTTGTGAGTCTTGATTAAGACTTATAGCATACATTAAATTTAAAATAAAATAATTTTTTTCAATTTAAACATTATTGCTTATAATTAATAAGATTGTCTAAAATGATTTAATAGTACAAAATAAAGTTACTTTTAAATATACAAAATACAATGTCTATTAAAAAAATATTTGGTACACTGGCGGTGGACAATTTTTTGTCCATCAACGGTGTCTAGATCACGACACGTGGCAAGAATAATAATTTTTAAAATTATTTTTGTCATGTGTCATAATCTGAATATCGCTTATGGACAAAAAATTATCCATTGTCGGTGTACCAAATATTAACTCATGTCTATTATTATCATTTTATATATTTACTGAGAATTTTTAAATATTATTATTAAATATCTTATTAATCAGTTTTTTTATAAATTTTTTTACCAATTATTATTTTAAAATTGTTGAAAAGCAGGGAGCTGGATCAAAGCGAAATAAATTAATTGAATCATTCTAGTCGTTGTGGTGTGGTGGGATCCGGATCTTCTATAGTAGAGGAAGGGCACAGCACTAACTGGTCATTGGACTAGTCATCTAATCATGTTAAACAATCAGGCGACTGATCCAATAATCAATCAGTAAAATATAGCATACCGAGCTGTGCTCCACTGCAAAATATCCCTATGGTGTGGTCCTTTTCGGTATTCTGGTGGTCTCTGTCAGGAAGGGTTGTTTAGAACAGACGTCAAAGCAACTTTTCGAAGTTACCACGTTATCAAACAGACCTTCAATTTGAACATAAATCGCATCACTCAAACATTTTTCAATTTAAAAGTGATGTTATATATGCTTAATTGTAGCCGACAATGACACAATCGATAAAATTAAATTAAGTCAACTATGACTTAGATATCTAGTATCTTTCTTTAAAGTGAAAAATGTTAATGTTACAGATATTTAAAAATAACTACTTAAATATATGTTTGGAAGTTAACATTTTGAAATTCTTACAATAAATATTTAAAAATTATTGATAATATTTCTTATTTAAGAATTAAGTCTACATATATATATGCATTCTTTAAATATTTTCTGTCATATTCTGGTTTATTTTCTATAATTATTCTGTTTAAGAATATCTGAAGTTGTATTTTTATTTTTCTAAATTATATTCTCCCAGGAGAAAATTTATTTCTGTTTTGATATTTCAAAATTCCATTTAGTTATTGTTTATTCTTCGTTTATCATTATTTACAGAACAACGCGGATGTAGAAAAATCAAATTAATATTTGTAATTAAACTCTATAAATTACATTATTTATTTTAAATATAAAATTTCACTTATTAAATTGAATTCTTCGATCCCAAGAATCAAAATTTGAGGAGCTTGGGTTTTTTTTTTTTTTTCCACCACTTAGTTTTGGCGATAACGATCTGTAAATACACGTCTGTTTTTGAGATGAGCAGCTGTAAATTTTCTATTAGCAGCTTTTATACTTTCACAATGACATGCATTCGCCCATTGATTTCTGCCGTGTAATTTTTTCCCTACCTTTAAAATTTAAAAAAAAAAAAATGCAAGAGCGAGCGTCGTTGGCGGCAAATTATACCATAGGGGAAAAGAGAAGAGAACACCCACATAAATGTTTCCCAAAAAAACAAAAAAAAGTTATTGTCGTTGCTTCCCTGTAAATTAATTTATATAAAGGAGTTTGCATGTAGTGATACTTCGAATTTAAACAATAAAATTAGTTACACGACGGTCCAATTATACTAAGAAAAGCAATAATATTATAGAAAAAATAAAAAAAATTAAATATTTATTATAAAATTTTATAATAAAATCATAATATAGTACAATTTATTAAAACAGTCAATTATATAACTCTTGCTTATAAAAATACATCTCATATCGTATTGCTATAAGGGTTAAAACTTCACTTTTTGTTGTTGTTAGAAAGTGAATTTATCTTGACTAAATATTTAGTCAATTTGTAGTAAATTAAATTTTACACAGACAAAATATTAACAATATCTCATTTATTCACTTAAATAGTTAATTTTTATTTTAAAATGAATTAAATACGAAACCTTTAATATTAAATATGATAATCAAAGCCAGGGAAACAAAAACGTAAATGAAGCGCGAAAAAGAAACGCATTGAACTCAATGGCACGAGAAAGCTTGTGTTAACAGAGGTACGATAAGAGAATTCACATTTGTCTGTTGCCAAAACAATACGAAGAGGCAGGGCCGGTCCAATACCTTTTAAAATTTATAGAGACTTAAAATAAAATAAAAAAGTAAAATCTTTTTAATTAAAAAAAAATTTTGAGACTGAAAATCTAATAAATAATAAAAAAAAATTAAAGTTTAAAATTTCAATTTTAGCAGCTTCATCCTTGGACCGGAACTGCAAAGAGGGCAAGGCCATCGCATGAGTAGAGGCATTTCTTATCAAATAGTTAAGAATATGACATCCGATTACGCTCTTCCTTAAGTTCACTGGCTGTACTTCTCAATGTTGCGGCCATTGAGGGGCTGCACAGGCCTTGCGTTGTTCTTGAACTCTGGGCTCAATGGTGCCTTGAGGAGCTCCAGTTGTTTCATGGAAATTGACCTCACCTGCATCTCCAATCAATTAATAGCCATTCTGCTACCTTCTTCCAACAGTGGCGAGCGTATAATTAATGAATTACCTTGCCAAGGATGTTCCAAGTGACCTGCTCTTTGCATGGAGGAGTGGTGAGAGAACCAGGATATCTGTAATAGGTTCGGGTCTTTCCCTTTACATGCTTTAAATCAAAGGCTCCAAGAGCAATAGGAGCCTCCTTATTGCCTGCTGAACTCTCCTTGGCTAACTGTACCAACTTGTCCTCCATCTGCACCCATCAAATCATATGCTGTTAGGCTTCCAGTTACTAGTTCATACTTAGAACCACAAGTGAAAGTGATTTCAACCCCACCATGGCGATGAGAGGATCGGAATCACCCAATTTGTATAGCACTCCCACAACTGTTAATCTTCCATCTTCGGTCTGGTGGACTAGATGAAGCTCGGCGTCAAATCTGCATCCACAATATTAGTGTGTTAAACTTCATATTTTAGAACTTGGAGAGGCCTCTGAACCATGATCAGGGCCTAAACAATGAAGGGCCAAGCCAAGATTTCTGGTTGCTGGTATAAATACTAGAGTAAGCACATGGCCTTGTCTATTATATTCCATCCGCACCATCTCTAAGCTCTAGCCCATGTTGGCTCAGGAGCACCAACCAGACAAGGTTCGAGCCTGAGGTTCGGTTTAAGCAAGAATATAGGTGCACAAATATTTCCCATAATTGTGGAGAGTGAAAGAGAGTGATGGAGAGAAGAGAAGAGAAGAGAAGAGAAGAGAAGAGAAGGAACTTACTGCCGGCCGTCGAGCCAGTGCTCCGAAGGAACATGCCAGTGCATATGTTTCAAGGAATATTTCGTTCCATCTATAGAAACATCTCCCACTTTCCCATCAAAATGAACCTACAAATGTAAAATATTAGCACTTTAGTTGACGTTTTGTTTAGGAGTTTGTAGATAACCTTCAAAATTGGATTAATTTTTAAGCATAATATTATTGGCTACGTGAACGCTGGATTAAGAAGAAAGTGAGTTGGTAGTTGAAGAGCGAACCCCGACGTTGAATCCGTTGTTAACCAGTGTGGCATTTGTAGAATAGTAGTGTCTGTCTAAGGATTGCAACTGCTTGTTTAACACAATATTCTCTTTTCTAAGATCCACTGGAGATTGAGCTTTTCCGTTTGAACAAGCTGAGTAACTCGGACTAATGCTTCCCCATTTCTCAGGACCATTTGCACCATAGTAACCAAAATTAGACGCATCTAGTGTGTCAACAAAAATTTCAATTAGAAATTCATACCAACATAAAGAATGCATAATTTAAAGTAAGACAAAAACTAAACTTTTAAAGGAGTTCCAAGCATGCTACAATTTTTAAAACACAACATCAAACTCGCAGCGCAGCGCTCAGAAACAAAAAGAAAACACCCTGTCGTATTTTGTAACGAAAAGCAACTAGAGCATCTAATTCATTTGTAAAACTGATGCTTAAGAACAATAAGACCATGGTGAAAATTGCTAAAAGAAAAGAAAACCCAGTACAGCAACCCAAAATACAAGCAAAGACAACTTGTTTATGCAGGAAAAACAGAGAAACATGGAAAGGAATCTTACGTTCATCTGCGGAAGTGCAAGGAGCGAGGAATGCGATGGAGAGGATGAAGAGGGCAATCGTCATGGCCATTGTGGATGGATAGCTCAGTCTCCTTTTGTTATTTTGGTTAGCTTATATACAATGATGCGGGAGTGTCGTCCAATGTTATTGCCACCGTAAATTTATTGAGTTTTGCTAAATTTGGGACTGCTTAATGGTTACAAGATACAACGATGCGATTCCGCGCAACCTTCGGCCACATTATAGTTTCATTCTTTTCTTTTTTTTTGCGCCAAAACTTTGCTCCCTACCCTTCAAAATTAAATGCAAATGCACGTGCATCATCAGTTCTTGTTTCTAAACTGCGCAAATTTATATACTACACGTAAATAAATTTGATCTTCGATCTTCTTTCATAATTTATTTTAGGAAAAAAAATTTCACTCTTACGAAAATGCAATAAATATAAAACATTTAGATTATTTTTATAAATTTAATTTAAATATCCTTGTTTTTATTATAATAAAAAATAACCTAATTATCATATTTATCGTGTCATAGAAGAATGACTTCATTTGTCCAGCACCAAATATGCGCACAAAGGTGGAAGAATTGACATTCCTTTTTGTTTAAAATAGAACAGAATTTTCTGAGCCTACCACGTCAGCCATCTTCCGTGATTCACCTTCCTTTTGCAATTGAAGAAAACTATTTGGAGTGTGTATCATCTCCAATTTATCAGCAAGTGAAAATAAATATTTTTTTATAATATGTATAATATTATTTTTTGTCATAAAATTAGATATATATAGATTCTCTCATATAAATATATTATACAGATTAAATTATAAATATCAAAATAACAACAGAAACAAAAATTCTACTTATAATATTTATAGTACACTTTAAAATATAAGGGGAAAATGCATTTTGCCACTATGATCTATGGGTGCAATTGCAGTTTTTCCCCTTTCTTTTAATTTTGACAATGTCCCCCCCATTCTTTATTTTTGTTGCAATCTCCCCCCTCCATATATTTTTATTCTTAAATATAATATTTAAATACTTGAAATGTCTTAATTATCCCTCAAATTTTTTTAAAAAATTATTTTTCGTATTTTAAAAAATAATTTATTTTAACAAAAATTCTTTTCTCACCATACTCTTAAAAATAGATGGAGGGGGGGAGATTGCCACAAAAATAAAAAATAGGGGGGACATTGCCAAAATTAAAAGAAAGGGGGGAAAACTGCAATTGCACATATAGATCAGGGTGACAAAATGCATTTTACCCAAAATATAAATATAGTATAATTCAAAACTATAAGTTTTGAAAATAACATAGACTCATTTAAAAAATATGTTACCTAATTGATCATTTATCTGTAGAATCAGACTTTGTATTCTTATCTGAAAAATGTAAAAATTTTGTGTAATGAGTTTGACAACTCAGTGAGCAGATAATACCTCTTATGACCTCTTAAATCAACATATGAATGTACTCATATTTAAAAATTTGTCACATAAAAAATACAATTCAAAAGTAAATCTATATGAGACCCATATTTCAAATATTTTCAAATAAAAAGATATTCAAATGTCCAAAACTATATTCAACACAATATGATCATTAAACAAATGTTGTTATGCTCGGTTGTATAAACTATAGTAAAATATTAAACTTTTGAGATAAAGTTATAACTTTTAATACACTTGTCTCACTCGGTGATCTGACATACTCAATTTAAAATGACATGTCTCACTCAGCGATCTGATCAACCCACACACTCAATTCACTCATTTGTTATACGAATAGTGACCGATCGACTACAGTCATAATAATGATCAGAAAATGAGAGCTCATCACTCATCTGCCTCCTCACATTACCACTGTTATTCCGTTGGAACGGCCCTCCCTTAACTCACTCAGACTAATAGGGTGTCCCCTACTTGATATAGTCACAAACCATACAACCCGTCGATATTCATACATACATATATATGTATGTATGTATGTATATATATATATATATATATATATATATATATATATATATATGTATATTCATCAAATGCAATGTATAATTATCAAACAACTCGCCATGAATTTTACGCTTGCCATTCAATCATAATCAATACCTTTATAGTTTTTCAAATCAATGTCTCATGTACATAATATTCACTTTATCAAATAATGATAAATACATTTAGAACTACATATTCAATAAGTTTCAAAACCTATTTGTAAAACCATACTCTTTTTGAATTACGTATCAGTTCATAAGTAAAACATATATTTTAATACATTTCAAAAACTTATGATAATATAAATAATTTGTAAATATAATCAATTATACATTTTAAATTCAAGAAGAGTATTGGGTAAGTTATAGAAAGAATTATCTACTCACAAGTTTGAGCTTCAGATTGAACAGTTCCAAATGTAATTTTTCAAGTCAAATCTAATTAAATGAATTTCAAAAACGAGTTTGGAGGAACCAAAAATTTAAAAAATAATTCGAGAGTTTGGTCAACGTTAGTCACTATTCATTGTCGGAAAACATTATTCATACCCGCCGAATTTACTATTCATGATGCCCAAAAAGTTGTCAGATAGTTGAAAAAATTCATATCTTAAGGTTTATCTAACTCCTGAATCCATCTACGGTGTCATATTTCTAATTTAAAATCTCTAAGTAAAAATTTCATAACTTATCTTTTTTTAATATTTTTTACTTGCAATTTACGGCGATTTTACGACTGATTTAAAAAATTGTTCGGTCAAAATCGTAGTATTCTCCGTCCTGAATCCAGTGATACCTTTAGTTTTGAGATCGAAAATCAATAGACACTCTAAATCTAAATAAAAAAATAAAAATTAATATTTATACTATTTATCGATTACAAAAATTGGATTCCGTATTCCTCACTTCGGTCTCATCTTTCTCCTTTTTCTTTTTTATTTATTTATTATTATTTAATAATTAAATAATTAAAATTTATTATTATTATTTTCATTATATACATATATATACTATTTTTCATCTTAAAATATTTTAAAATTTTTAAAAAATTCACATTCTTATAAAATTTTAGTTGAATTATTAAATCATAAATTTTCTTAATAAAAATTTTAATAAAAAAATCATAAAATAAATATCTTTATATATAATAATAATAAAATATTTCTAAAAATAACATAACAATTTATTAGAGGACAATATAATTATTTTAAATAAAATAAAAATTATTTTAATTAAAAATATATTTATTTTCAGCAAAACATAATCATTTAAAATACAAATATATTTTTTGTCGTAAAATATTATTATTTAAAATTTACGGAATATTACATAGTCTTTTTGGTAAACTGTAAAAAAATTTATTTTTTATTTTTTGATAAATATAATTAATGAAAATTATAATTTTTAAAAATATATAAAATATGTTTAGTTGACCTAGAATCTTTAAATAATTTTTTTGATAATTTTTTATTTTTTTATTTGATTATACTTAATTTTTTTAGAATTTTTGTATATTTTTTTAAAATATTTCTTATTCTTACGAGAGAAAAAATAAGAGTGAAGAGAGAGAATGATAGAGAAAGTGAGAAAATGAAGATAAAAACATATGAGAGAGAATGTGAATGAATAGAGAGAATAATTTTTTTTTATTATTATAATTATATCATTAATGAATAGTATAATTATTTTTTAATATCATATACAAATTTTTCTGTTTATAGAAAATTAAAGGTGCTATTTAGTTTGTGAATTTTTTTTTAAAATAATTTTTATTTTTTAATTTTTATATTTTTAAAAGTACGTTTGATTTGTATTTGTATTTTTATTATTTTTTAGTTATATAATTATATTTTTATTTTTATTATTTTATAATTATATAAACAGTAAAATATTGTGTATATAATTTAAAATAATTATGAAAATATTATCATTATAATGTGCTATACATGTTGAAAAGTTTGAAAATATCTTTTCAATATTTTCAGAATTTTTATAAATTTAAAAAATATTTTTTAAAAATAAAAATAAAAAACAATAAATAAATATATTTTTATATTTGTTTTAAATTTTTAGTAAAAATAAAAAATTCAAAGAGTCCCTAAAATTTCCACTCCTTCTCGTAAGAATTTTTTATGGAAAGTTTAGTAAAAAATATTCTTGGTAATTTTAATTTCTTAAGAACAAATTTTTTAAAATTTACACTAAACATGAAATTTTTTATTTCTTAAATTAAATTTCTTTTTTTTAAAAAAATTATGTACCCAACGTCCGTTAATGGTGTTAAAGTAGGCCACTCTAGGCGACAGAGATTAGGTATACGGGTATATTACCCAAAAACCACTTTTTGAGGCTGGGAGGGAACGACGCAACTATATATCTTTAAACTTTGTTCGCCAATATTAATATTCTTTAGAAAAGAAAAAAAGAAGAAGGGAAATTGCCGCCCAAGAATAGCATCTACAAAGTTCAAAGCTAAAAAGCAATGCAGGTTGAAATGAGAGAGGCAAGGACTTTGAGTGAGATGTGCGATCTCTATATTTGTTCCCAATCTACCGTTTGTCCTTTGTATAATTAAAAACACAGACGAACTTGAATATTCACAATGGCCACATCCTTAGGCTTCCTCACTATCACGAACTACAGAATATTGGCTGACATTTCGGTGTCGCATAAACTGATGAGATTTCACTGCTTAATTTGGCATGAAAATGATTGTAGTAAGGATGTTTTGCTTGAATAATTCACATTCTCGATCGCGGCAATACGAATATTATGTTACTTGGAAGAAGTCACCCATTTTTACATATGCATCATATATCATATTCGCGTTGAAGCAGGGTCACATTGTTCATTGAAAATGGAATTAAATACATGTAATTTGCACTCACATGTCATTCAAGAGGGCGCACAAAAGAGTATTCATGTCAACCATTCCAACATGAATAGTAATATGTTTTGAGGGCGAGGCATTATTTGCAAACCTCAAAAGTCTGCGAACTAATCAGACATAAAGGAGAGAGACTTGACATTAGCAAAACCAAAACCAAAACCAACTTAGCTATAGTTGATCCTTAGGGGAAAAGGTCATTTCTCTCTTAACTTCTTGGTTATGGCGAAGGCAGCTCCGGTCAAAGCCACAACTACGGCTGAAACTATAATGGCTGATTTTAGTGCGTGCATGGCATCCTTCTTTTCCTTTTCCTTTTTCTTCTGTTTCGCCTCGGCTTGTTCCTTCAAACAGTCAAGCAATATACACAAGAATGCAGCAGAGAAGGCATTAATTCAGTTGGTTATTGAAAGTAAAACTATCTGTCTTTTCTTCCAGTGGAATATAGTTAGTAAATGAAAGACAGAATTATGGAGGGTACCTTTTTTTCCTTGGAGGCAGCCACCTCAGATGATATAGGATCAACTTTGACCTGTTTATTTAATCCAGGATTCAGTTCTCCATTAACGTCTGCGGGTGGAAACTTTTGATCTGATTTCTCAAGAGGGGTTGCCATTTTCTTGTAAGCTCCAACTTAAGATCGAGTCTGTAACTTCGTTACTCAATATGACAGATTCGAGAAGAAAAGGGAGAGTACTCTTGATTAAGCTTTCATTGCCATATCAATGCCAACAAGTTCTTCATTCCTAAATTTGCACGTGGCACTCTTCCAAATGCTGAGGCCGTTATAGTTTTATGGGTCTTGACGAAATTCCCATTCCCGTTCTCAAGGTTTTCCGGATTATTGTTCGGACTAGCTAAACTTTTGTGAAGGACAAATACATGAATGTAAACAATTTGTCTTCATAATTTTTAAGGATGAGATTTATTATGAAGTAAAAAATTTAGATAAAATTCTTTTTAAGTGTTTGCCATAAGATTTTATAATAAAAATATGACATATAAAATAATTTTTTATAAAAATTAATTATATAATGTCGAATTACATATTATATTTTTATTATAAAACCTAAAAATAAATATATTAAAAACTGCATAGATCGAAATACTGTCCTATTATAAATTCAATCTATTCTCCACCTTTTTGTTGGCCAAAAACAATATATATATATATATATATATATATATATATATAACCCTTTTTATATTTCAAAATCATGTAGCTCTAGATATAGATAACGGATTTTCCTTTGTCGACTCCACTCCTCCAATACTACACAGAGTGCTTAGATATTGTTATCTATTTATTTAAATAACTTATATTCTTCAGAAATTCTTGATACTAGATATAGCCTTTTATCTTTCATTTGTTCTTTTTTTACTGTCAATGGAGTCGAGTCGAAGACCCACGAAAAAAATAAATTATGTAATGTAAGATAAGTCCTGGTTCTATTTGTACACGGACGAGCTAGTATAATGAAGAATCCTAAATTTCTACGGCTACAACTACCATTGATTATTCGCTACGAAGAAAAGTTAATTGTTCAAACTTAGAATGCATAAAATTGAAGTTTTGTGTACAGATGTTAATAAGAAAAATGTGATAATATGACTTTGTGTACTATTTAGCATTGCTCTCTTCAAGAGACTAGCAGAACATTAAACTTGGAACTTTACAATCCTTTTCCAGCATTACATGCACTTTTAGAACTACGAATATGGGGTCAAAGCCAGTCCTGCAAGTCATGTACAAATGAAAACTTCGGCATGGTCTTGGAGTTCCCACGCATATGACCATAACATTACAAGATACATTGTTAGGATTGTACAAGACTCACACTCGTATTTCTTGGATTTTCACGTCCTAACTACATAACCCATTTCCGCCTAAATTACATCAAACTCTTCGAGGAAGTTCATGGCTATAAGAAATAATGTTATCATGAGAACATACAAATTATCGGAGGTGAAGAAAGTAATCAAGCAAGCAAGTCGAATGCTGATGACCGTTTGAACCAAACTATCCACTGTCATGTTGACTAGTGATTGAAGTTTTCAATTTCCGGCCCCAAAACCACGAGGACTTGGCCTTGTTGATGCTGAGTCTGCGAATTGTCTTCTTGATTCCGATCTCTTCCTCCTCCTTGCGGTACCAGGAGGAGCCTAATAAGGGTAGAACGGAGAAACCAGAAAGCATCATTCTAATTAGTACATGCATATACAAGCACAAAATTCACAATATTTTTCTGTTTTTCTTTTCATTTCTTTTTCCTACATTCCATTGATACGAATGATTTTTTAGGTTCAATAGGACTTTTCAGGTCCAAAGACGAAGAAGGTCCTAAAAGTTGACACCATGCCAACTGCCAAATTTAATTGCATCTTCACAAGCATTGCAATGCCAATCAAATTTAATGTGGAAATCAATTACGAGATGAATTTACAATATGGGTTAACAGCAGTAGTAGATTTTGACATTAACATGTCAACATGTCTATGACTACATCAAATTAGTGAATGACCTGCCCAAAGGAAGAGGGTTTCACATACAAGATCTGTTAGATTCACAGACTTCGCTAATATGCTATCTTTTTACAAAAGGGAAAAAATTAAAAAAATGGAGAATCTCATATAAATAGAGGCATGAATTTTACCTTCTGCTCTGTTTTAAGTGCCTCCTCAAGATTGCTAAGTGCCGGAATAGATCCACCTTCCATCACACCCATCAGATTTTTCATTCGAACACGCATTTGGAAAAGCTGAGCTACAAGTTGGCTAACCTGACATTATTGTTTTATATTCCTCAAGTTAGTAAGTGTAGCAGCACTGATAGAGAAATCACACCTTTAACGGCTCCTACTGCAAATATTATGTACCTGCTGCTCTGTTTTCCCTGAATCCTGAGCAACTCTTTTCCTCCTGGCAGGGGATTCTGCCAACAGCTCTGGCTTTTCCCTCTCCTCTGGAAATAAACAAGAAAAGCTGGTTAGACAAAACCAGTGAATGTAGATTCAAAAAAGTGAAAGGTAAGATATCAAAGCAGCAACTACTGTTCACAATAACAATAAGCGTATAATTAGCATATTTAACAAGTCATAACTAAGGACCTCTTGCATGTTTTTCTCGCAAGTTTTTATGGAAATTTATCTGATCACGAAAGTCAACCATGCAAATAAAACTATATAAACTTGCATGCAATTATTGACAACGTGCTTAATATTCATAGCACATGATCTACTATTAATTCCTTGAGTAATTCTATTAAAAAAAAGAATAAAACATACTGCATACAACCATTGAAGCTTATGTATGTGAAAAGCACATAAATGGAGAACAACAAATCTCCAGGGAAAAAAGCAGGTGAAAAAGGCGAAATATTTATTGCAAAACTGGGAAAGTGATGTTTACCGAAAAAAAATAGGCAGAGAGAGAAAGTGATGGATTGGAGGACAAAGGTCAACCAGGTAATGCATGGCAATGGCATAATTATATGCTGATGTTACCTCAACCAAGGCTAAGGCAAGGGTTTAATTTACTTAAGATGCTCCCATATTAAGGAACATTGTTACATAGATGAATTTGATACAAGTTTTGTATAACAAATATGAAATGATTGACTAGTGCAGAAAAGAACCAGGGGTCATTGCTTCTATCATTGCTTCCATTATCTTTAAACTCTTCTCTGCTTCTCGAATCTGTGCAGGAGTAACCTGTTTGAATACAATTACATAAACGTTAACTTAAGTTTTTTGTCACTTGCTTGACTATTTGTTGCTTTTACTTTATCTACAGAATCAAAAGAACAAATATACTTGAAGAAAATTTGCAGCTGCCTGCAATGCTCAATTTTCAGTTTCATAAACCAAAAATGGGAGAATTTCACAAGGTAACTGCCTCTTTAGTTTCCATTTTATATGCAGCACCACATGCATACAGCTATCACTAACATAAATGATTAGGAGAATTCATATACAAGATTTCATACCTTCCCCATACCAGGAATCATTCCAATGACACGAGAAACAGAACCCATTTGTGCAACGGCACGAGTTTGCTTTAGAAAATCATTAAAGTCAAATTTTGCACTCATGATCTTTTTTTGCAGTTCTTCAGCATCTTCTTGACGCATCTACAATAATATATGGTTATGAACCAAATATTTTATTTCCGTCCCATGAATTAAAAACCAAGGAATATATTGAGACTCACAACTTCTTGCGCCTTCTCTACAAATGAGAGAACATCTCCCATTCCTAATATGCGTCCTGCCATTCGGTCAGGGTAGAAAGGTTCAAGATCCTCCATGCGTTCCCCTCGTCCTACTAGCTTAATGGGCTTTCCAGATACCTACCATCATTGAACCAAAAAATAAGATATATTTACAGTAAAAAAAAGAAAGAGAGAGATAGCTTCACAATGGTTAATCATGTTAGTCACTTTACAATTCCAAATAAGCTAAAAATATGGTGCCGTTGTGGTAATAAATGTCATTGAAAACATAATTCCAAATACAATAAATTCATGATGAATCTATGAGAATATACAATTTAGGAAAGCAGACCCTACAGAAAAACACGAGTTTACTGAGGAAATCTGCAACAGGCACTTACACTATTAGATGCGAGCCAGGATGCAGCCCACACAAAATTTGTTTACCCTGGAAGTGATTCTTAATATTCCACTTTTAGTCAGTTAGCTTCCAGAGTACAGTGTAGGGATTTACTAAGCTAACATGATATCAAAATGTGTTTCAAATCCATCTATAAGAGAACCACATGAAAGTAGACTAAGAAGGTCACACATTAGAATTTTAGCCATTAAACAGGTTCTCAGCTTTCCCAAGCTGCCATTGACACTTGAACCTAACTGTTTCATAAAAATAGCCTAAGTTGCTAACCTTGTGTCTGCATAATCAACACAATGCATCAAGCAATAACTATAACAGTAAGGATGACACAATTTATGGTCCTCATGGGCATGGGATGTTGAAAGTTCCGGTATTGTTATTGGAAACATTGCTTAGATATAAACAAAGACAAAGCAAACCTCTTTGACACTCAGAGCCGCTCCACCTCTTGAATCACCATCTAGCTTTGTCAAGATGGCACCTGTTATCCCAATCTCAAGATTGAAAGTAGTAACCAAGCCTGTTCAAAGAAAATTGTAATGCCAGATTATTGTAGCAGCTAAAAGTGTCATAGTATTATCATCTGTAGCAGTTACACAACCACACCAAGCCAAAGACAAGGACAATCAACAATATGATAACTGTTTTCTTTCAGTTCATATAACATTAATGTGCCCAATTAACATACATGGACATACTTTTTATCATACACGATGTTATGTAAGAAAAAGAAAAATTCAATTAAAATGCAAAATTTCAAAATGTCCCACCAAGGGGTAAAAACTTATGAATACCTGCTGCTTCTTGGCCTGTCATTGCATCCACAACTAGTAAAACTTCTGTTGGATTCAATGACTGCTTTACTTCTTTTAACTCATCCATCATTGCTTTGTCTATCTATTTCATAACAAATAAACCTTGAATAATAGAATAAGATTAACTTCATAAAATAAACAGGAATCATGAAATGATTACTTACTAATATTTCTAATACTATAAAGAATTACCTGAAGTCTACCAGCAGTGTCAACAATAACCACGTCAATTTTCTTCTTTTTTGCCTCTTCTAAACCTTTTTTAGCTATTTCTGAAGGTTTAACATCAGTACCTGCTGTATAGACAGGCACATCCACCTGACACAAGCTATATTTTATAATGAATATGTGATTAAATATAAACATGGTGGAAGACAAATAAACAAGAGTAAAGTCAAATACTGATAATGTTTATGGTCGGAATTTACTTAAGAACTATGATGAATATGTAAGAATGAGGCAAGGTGTTTCTCTTGTTTCTTCCATATGTTAAGAGCCCAAGAGATAATTAAACATACCGACAGTGCCAAAGTTGAGAAAATACTAAAGCACCATTTATCCAAAAATATGTTTAGTTCAACAACCCAGGAAAAACACATCAATTTCCGAAGGTTCTCATTCTTCTAATTAGATATCTAGATGGGCAAAAAGATGAATGGAAGAATAGTATGCCTTGCACCTAAAAAGGTTAAAATAGTCAAGCAAAGGATTCCATGAAAAATGTGAATTTGACTAAATAGTTTATTGACATTTCTGACAATATCTAAAACAAGGTTTGTTGCTGTAGGAATTGAAACTGGTCATTGTGGTCAACTTCAAGGAAATGAAACTACAGTACCTGTTTACCCAAAATAACAAGTTGGTCAATAGCAGCAGGTCTGTACACATCTCCAGCAACCAGCATGCAACTCTTCCCCTAAGATCCAGGTAAGATGACTCGAGTCAACATAAGGTGAACCAACTGCTATTATCTGCAAATACACTACAAAGACAAACCAATGCACCTGTTTCTTAAGATAATTTGCCAACTTTGCACAAACAGTTGTCTTCCCAACTCCCTGAAGTCCAGCCAATAAAATGACAGTAGGCCCAGATTTGGAAAAAGCCAGTTCAGAGACCTCTCCACCCATCAATTTAACTAATTCGTCATGTACAATCTGTAAAATCCATTTATCCACATCCATGATTTAGTTTGTTTAAAAGTTTGGTAATCAGAAAATAGCTCTAGTTAATATATTGCAACAATCTGACCACTAGATATATATCTCATGCTCAAAAGTACTCTCACCCTCATTGGATGAAACTGATTACAAAGACAATTTAAAGAAAAATCAGTAATAAGCATACTGCAATAGTGATTTAAACTTCACACACATGCTAGTACAATAAGTTTTCTTTTGCAATGAACTGCTCTGATGTTTGTTCAATTTCCCGTTAACTCAATTAATAGTTTTACCTTCACCAATTGCTGATCTGGTCTCACTCCTCGAATCAGACCAACACCCACAGCCTGATCGCTGACAGCTTGCACAAACCTTCTGACAACAGGAAGGCTTACCTGCCAAGAGAATATGCGTTAAATAATTAACTTCATGTGAAAAATATTGAAATTCCAAACCTCTCAAACCATCGTACATCTGCTTCCAAAAGAGCTCTCCTAATATCTCGCATTGGCTCCACAATGTTCTCTTTGGTCAAAACCTCTGAAGCACAAGCGAATCTACTAGTAAATAATCTACACAACGATTAAGGCTGGCAACAAAAAAGATAGCTTTGAAAATTCAAAACCCAAAATCAACATGAACAAACAAGTCATGCGGCAATTTGCTGTGTCCCAATTCACCATGTATGTTTTGTTCATTATCAAAATAAAATAAAAAATTATACTGGATTAACTTGGTCATTACTCCAATTTCTTTTGGACTTTTAAGAGTACATAATATCCAGTCGGCTTCTTGGTAAAATCAAGAAATTAACACCTCTAAATTTTTCCACTGCCACACACTATGACTAGTTCGAAATGCAGGACAAGAACCAAATCAGCACACATAGCAATCAAACTTGACAATGCAAACCTTCTCCTTTGAGCTTGTTCCAAGCAGCCTCAAGGCCACTCGTCAACTGCCCGAACATTTCCGCCCTTACGACTCCGCGCACGTCCCTTCTGACACTGACGCTTTTGGAGTTCACCCAACCCCAAATCTCATTCTGTGACCAAATTTCAACATTAATCAACAGTAAATTTATTTAAAAGACCAGACAAAAATGGGTAAAAATGCCTCTACCTTCTTGAGCTGTTCGTAAAACTATTAAACTTCGTTTATATACTCGAAAATTACTAGGGAAACAACCAAAAACTTAAACGCAGCATACATCAATGTTTCTCGGACTTACTGTGAACAAATTTCTAGAAGAAAGTGAGGTAGCAGTTGTTGAACACGTCCAAGGAGAGTAAAACTTGGGTGATTTCGTAGCGGGATTTGAAGAGCAAAAGTTTCGGTTCTGAGGCAGAGAGTGAGCAGCACCGGAGAAATGGCGGGAGGCAACGGGTGAGAACTGTAAGGCTTTCATCGCCACTGTGCAGATTGGAGCTCGCTCTTCTTCCAGCTGTTTCGATTTATCCACAATGATCCGTTCGTTGATGCTGTTCAACGTTAGTTTAAATCGAGTACTACGCCACCCACAGTAGCATCCTTTTATTCTGTCTGAACGGTGGACACGTGATGGCTCTGATAAATTAATACTACTTCTAAAAATATAAGATTCAAAACCCTTTTTCTTTCAAAATAAAAATTAAAAAAATTCAAAACGTTTTTTCCATTTCTCTATTCTCCTTTTACCACTTTTCTGAATCCTTCCAATTCATTCACCCATTTCTAATCATCATTTTTTTAAGAATAAGTCTTCCCCTGTTGTCCTTCATTTTTTTTCTTTTTTTTCGTTTTCTTCCCTTCTTTACTCGTACATTTCTTTCTTATGGTTAGAGATGAAAAAGACATTGAAAAATGAGAAACGAACTGTCAATCTTTCCAGTTACAGAAGTAACCGCCAGGTTAGAATACCACCAGCGGAAATTATTAAAGACAGTGAAGTCCAACGAAACAATTCTGAGTGCCATGGAATCGGAAATACAGTTAAGTTCAGGATACACAGACAAATTGGTTATAAAGATTGAAGATCTTGCTTCATTAATAATAACTTCTACACGATACTTGTAGGAATTGTCCATGTGCTCCCAAGTTTCAGTATATCTGGCGGCCCCAATCCTAGGCAAATGACGGACACTTTCTTTGCATAATAGTATCAGTAACCAGAACCCAACACTCTAGTCAACCCACCAATCACTACAACATCAGTTCCAGAAATACATTCATCTTCAACAAATGGGATAGTTTTCCGTAAGATCAAATTTATTGGAAGGCTGCCACGGCCTGCAAACCACAAACATAAAGCTGTAGCAACCACTATAACTCGTAATACATCTTGTAACATATAATAAGACTGACTACCTCCAGTGACCATGTCCTGCTCAATACAAATGGCAGCATAATGAGAACCAACCAACTCCAGAAGCACAAATTGCCAATTGCCCGAGAGATTCTTTGGATCATCAGAAGACTCAACAATTATTTCAGGTACCTGCAAAAGCCAGATGAAACCAAGAATCTATATGTCAATGTGAAACCGGAGAAAGAAAATAGTTAGAAGAGCATTTAATTTGTTAGTAGCATGCTAAATTGAACACTACTGCAATTCCTACCCGAATGAAGTAGAATCCTGAAGAAGAATCATATTATGAACGGAAAATATATCAGCTTTTGTGAGGCATACCTCAGAAATCAAATGTGGCGAAGAAGAGATGCCTTCTTTCATATAGTCCCTTAATCGAACAGTAAACGTTTTAAAAGGTGAAGCTGAGAAGCCCTTCCCCAGTGCTTTTACATATGCCTCCTATAAATGGGAATTTTGCTGTAAGTGACAACTGCAGGACAGCAAAACATGGATTGAATTTCAACCCACGACAGTGAGAAGTTATACTCTCTAACTGCATTATTCTTCTTATTATTTTGAAGATAAAGCTTCAAAGGAAGTCTATGCATACAACATTACATTTAATTGCTCAATTGATACATTGCATAAACCGAATAAGGAACCAATACTGAATTAAACTAGGAAATTCCCTAAAAGACCTTTTTTTCCTTGGCTTCTCTTTTCCTTTTTATCAATTTCTTATTTCAAAGAAAAAAAAATATCAATAAAGGAAATCTTAAAAATGCTGGGGCTAACGGCAGACAGACATTAACATGCACTTGAGCCGGCAAAAGATGCAAAGGAATAAACTTGTAAAGATGTATCTTTGTCCAGTGGAAACAAATTTAAATCAAATCTTTCAAGCGTCAATCAAAGCAATAAGACGTTTTCCATGGGAGTATTTTATCAGTTGCAGTGCACAATAAAAGGGTAATATATTCTCAACGTCTTCAAAGGCTATCATTGTGAAGTTCAACTTTTCAGCATGTTAATAATCCCCTCCTTTCAATTTCAACAAAGATACATATCAAAGAATAAGGAAATTAAACATGAAGCTAAATAAAATAACATATTTTATATTTGCTCAATATAACTTCCTGCAATGTTGAATATATTAGCTTTTCGCCTATATTTTAACTAAGAATAAAGGTGCAACCAAAATAGCAGTATTAACGTACAATGTTCCTCCTAACCTTTAGAGTCCATAATTTTATAAACTCCTGACGTCGAGTTTCAGGGTCTGAAATGTTAGTCAGCATCTCCAGTTCATGGGGAGTAAAGTAACGTCGAGCAAAGGCTAAAATGTCATTCTTTAACCTTCTTTGTTTCTCTTCTACATCAATGCCAATCTACAAGTTGGAGGCAAATTTAATCAGTTAAAAGACCAAATCCACTTTAACAAGAAAAACCGCAATAAAAAAAATAAAGAGAAAAGAAGTGATAAATTCAAGAGTAAATATACACGTAAGCAGGATACTTACGGGAGAACCCAATGTTACTCCACAAGCTATCAAAGATGAAGTATGTGAGATATTAAAATGCAGTGGTGGCAAGGTCCAATCATCAGAATATTGCCAGTCTACCTATTCAAATATGCTATTAAAAACCTCAAGTTCTTACAAGATGACGAAAAAATCAAATGAGTAGTAAGCACAGGAAATTGTAATAAACTTCCAGGTAGAAATTAACAACTAAAACAACTTACCTCAGGCTTTCCATAATTGTTCTTCCTAAACTTTAAGGATTTTGGATCAATCTGACAATTCATCTGGTCTAGTAATAAACAATATGTTTAGGACGTTGAAAGATCAAAAGCAGTTGATGCAGAAAAAAAACTATACAAGTTTCAGATGAAACTAAGACAGATAGTTCCATATTACAAAGGTCCACGAAGCATATAGCCATACAACTAGAAAGCGAAAATTTATCAAATTATGTTAAACTGTAACTAGGCTAAGGTTAATAGTAACATAGTGAGGTTGATTCCAGATTAAAAGGAAAACATATGAGTAAGTGAGGTTGGCATAACTGTTACCAGAAAATTTAGCTGGGAACCTTACACAAGTTTACAAATGGTGAAATTACATAAACTGGAGTTGATTCTCTGGTTACAACTAACTAAAATTTTTGAAAGCAAACATAAAGATACAAAAAAAATTTGGTAACAAAAGTTAATTAAAAACTAATCTTTACCAACCAGCAAATAAAATCCCAGATTTAAAATCTATCAAATACTAAGCTTTGACAGAAGACGTGTATGCATTACATAAATTACAAAAAGATTAGTAAATGACTTGTTGAATAAAAGATATAAAAGGACCAGTCTGCAGATTGGTGCTAAGTCATATTAGAAAGGCAAATACAAAGGAAATTAAAATTGGCAAAAGAAACAATAAGAATGTTAACACCAGAATAATAAACCTTACATCTTGATAAGGTAGTGCGAACCAGGGCACGGGCTAAAAGTGCTCTTTTCTTCAGCTGTTCCCCACTCATGCGGAAAATATTTTCTTTTTCACATGGTGATAGAATTTCTAAATATTGGTTTAATAGATTTCTGCTTTTGACCTCATCAGGTAAAATATACCAAAAATGAGCTTCCCTGTATTCCAAAGTAAAAGATGATTAGAAAATCTAAGCTACTCCATGATATAACATTATGGACAACACAAGAGAAGATTTAATTCAGGACGGAAATGACATTCATAATAAACTGACAAAATGCTTTTTAGAATAAAACAAACTCTAATTGTACACATAGACATGTACGACAACCCATAGCATACTAACAAATAGTTAAATACCCAACACAGCCTCATACTTTTTTGATGGAAGTTGGACAGGAGGCAGAGGGGATGAAGCAGTGAAGAGATTCCTTCTGAAGCAGTATATATTCATCATTGAACTTACTTTGTCTCGCAATAAGCTCATGCGTACTCGGGATCAAGCAAACTTAGGACTGTCAATTGTCTTCTAAGACGTCTTGTGACAGTAATATGTAAGGAACGCTGACAGACAAGGCGAATATAAGTACAACCTGGTAAAAAATAATACTTGTTCAATGATATGGAAATTACGTATAAAACAGAAAAGATAAGTTAACTTACAAGCTGAAGTACAGCAGTGATGGTAAGTAAAGCAGCAACAAAAAATGGCCTTTTGTGACATAAACTGTTATCTTTAATAATATTTCAAAAATGTATCTGTAAGATAGGTGAGCAAAAGTCTTAAAGCCAGACTATTATCTTGCATATATGCAGTTATATACAAATATTAAATATAGTTTTCAATCTTTAAAGTCCATACATATCCATTAGTACAGAAAAGCATTTAAGTTTAACAATGGATGAACAAGTAGAAATAAGCAAGTTTACTTTTAAACGAATGCACACAAAAAAGGTGTAAATTAAGCAATGCCTAAATGACGAGAAAACACGCATCAGAAAAGAACAGAACCTGGTATATCTAACCTGTTTCTGAACAATACACTTACAACGATTAGGATATTGAACATACGACAAAAAAGAACAGAAATCATCGATTAGGACATTGAAGAGGAAGAATTGTTAACAGAGGGGCATTGCACTTCTCACACTCACACGCATGAGCCAAACCGAAATGAATTAACACAACCAAACAGACAAATGTTCAGCCATTATATTAATCAGATAAGAGAGAGGTCACCTTACCCGAAGTGAGAGAAGGTGCAGCTCTGGTAAACATGGGGGACGTCGGGGTCGTCGATGATGGCAGCGGCAGGGGGTGGCGACCAAAGCTTAAACAGGGTTGGAAGGCGTAAATTACTAAATTTTGAGAATAGAGGTGCGAGTGTTATCAGAGCACGTGCGGCTGTAAGATTATTACATTAAAGCCCATGAAAATTTAACAAAGGGGCACCGTGAGAATAATATAATTTTTGGGGAGATTTACAATTTCGTCATTGTTTGTAATAGTTTTAATTTAGATATAAATAATCAGATACATATATGATTAAATTATCAATTGTTTTAATATTATAAGCAATTTATTACACTAAAATGAACTGTCTTATATCGAATATTCTTATATTGCATTATTTATATATTTAATAACAATAAAATATTACATATGATTTTTGGTCCATTTTGAAACTTCTAATCGTTTTTATACGTTTAATAATTAGTGTGCAAAAATGTGTGTGTGTGTGTATATTCATTTTAAAATCTGCAACTTGAATTTATTATGTTTTTTTTGTACAGAGGATTAGGGGTTTCAATTGCAGGCTATATGTCGTTGATGTTTGAAATAAAATGGCCTTAACATAAGATATCATCCACAAAACACAAAGACCATTAGGACCACTTCTCGAGTCTTCAACACTCAGTCTTGGCTTTGCCAGTCCCCAAAAAAAAAAAAAAACACACACACACAGTCAGAAATTGGTAATTTTGAATTCTATACTTGAGAAAAACAAGTGTTAGAACTAAGCGTGGTTAATGAAACGCAGTGAAGAGACACGGTTAAGAAACTCACACCCACAAACATGAATAATAAAACACAAGTGTTGTCATCCCATCCATTCCCTTCCCAAAATGGAGCTTATGTTATGCGGTACTCCCACAACATCAATACACTCTTATGATTTCAGCATCTCTGCTGCTCACAATGGATTCATAGTAACTGAAATCACAATGTCTTCTCCCATCGGATGCCTTTCAACGCCAAGCTTCAGCCAACTCTGTTCTAGAGTTTATACGCCCAATGATGGCAATTCCCCTGCTCTTCTCAGCATGTCCTGCTACTGGCAGCTCAATCACCTTTCCGGAACACTTTACTGTATTTGAATTGCTCAATTGATCCGCCTTCGTCAGACCAGTTAAGTTACTGTCTTGAAGTCCATTTCTCAACAAGCAAACCTGAGAGATAACATTGCATGGACAACTGTCAATCAGCAACCTATTTCCTCCAGAAATACATGTTAGCAAATTTTTCGACCCACTTTCATTTTCAGATCCATCTTTAGCAAGGTGACTTGGGCTTGGTAAAGAGGGTTCTTCAGTAACAAATTCTTTTCCCTCTTCTTCACTCGTGTCAGTTCCATTCTCACTGCCATCCTTGAAAATCAGGCGTGAAGAGCTCTGGTGCCCATCATCATCATCAAAAGAATTTAGGTTTGAAATGGGATTTGATTCTACCATAGACTCCTCTCTTTCTCTCAGTGTCTTTATGACTAGAGTCTTGAGAAAATTCATCACTTGCACCGCATACATCAAAGCAGTCAAAGGATCGGCCATCTGTAGTAGACAGAGGTTATATTAGAATTATAGTTACTGCACCATAGCCTCTGACCAATACAATGATTTTACTGTAAGAAAGAAAACAATTTTTTTTGCACTGAAGGAGAATATTTTACATGCATTAATGAGTAAATAAGAAACGCTGTACTTGCATCATAGATCAACCATAAGTCCATAACCTCTGATCAACTATAATTGGACATAACATACTAAAACCAAGATTTAAGGAAGATATGAAAGCAAACCAAATTTACAGCTCTGATGGAGAAAAGTTTAATACATTCACCAGATTTAACATAATTTCCCTGCTTAATTAATAATTCTCTTGACGTCCATGCATTAAAGCAGTACCCAATAATATGAAGTTGGTTAGTAAAATTTAAAATAATGGGGTTGAGTAGAACTAAAAATACATTTATTTTAGCTTACTTGAGTCATGTTTGGTGCAAAAACCATTGCAACATTACGCGCATTCATCTTGTTCAAATGTTCCAGTTGAGCAACATCAGCCATTAAGTTTATTGCCCAATCTAGCAGAGCAGCTTCTGTTGAAGGAAGAAGCCTTACAAGCTGAGCGCATTCTTCTTCCGACTGGGACTGCATCACCTGCTCTGGTGCAAGAGGGTCCAATACTCCAGATGGAAGTTCTCTGAACCAAGCCTGCAAAAGAACACCAGTTGATCAAATTAATGCAGCGAACCCTCTTATGTAGTTGCCTTAGTTAATGAGCTCTGTTGATGTATACCAAGATGACTTCAAAACAGAAAAAAGGACCAAAACCATTCAATCCAAGATCCTAACTCTAAATACTTTTCTAAAGGACACAGGAAAAATAATGATTAAGAAAAAAGCTGGTAATACCTTTATAAGGCCTGCCAAGCAATGCACATCAATGCCATCTGGTACTATTCCTCGGTTTAATTGTTCCCTCACGTACTCCTCTTGACCATTCTCAGCATTAATTCTGAAGATTCCTTCAGCCTGCATATATACGTTTAAGATTTCAAGTCTATTGGTATTAAACAGCAAATCATATAAAAGCTTTCCTGTAAAATCAAATATGAACATCAGATAGAATTATGAGATTGCACAACCACTGTTTGGAAATATTTGGCCAAGTTATGTAGTAATTTAAGTTAACCTTAGATTCCCACAAAAAGGCAGGATAAGACAAAGGAGCAAATGCTAAATACCTGCAGGCCCCCTTGTGCATACAAATGTCTTTGCAATAACAGGAGTATTGTAGGTACACTATTTCCTCTAGCATCAAAAGAAAGCTGCATAGATTCTGTTGAAACCCCAAAAACACTTGCACTGTGGATAATAAAAGAAAACATATCAAAAGTCAACAGCACGGTATATGTTCATGAGACATGTAGTATGAGCCAGGTTGAGAAAACTGCCGAAAGGAGATGAACAAATAGATAGTTTGTCAACTAAGTGCAAACAGTGTGTACAAATATGATATCACCAACGGCTATACTGACAGATGTGAAAATTCCATCACCATAATTTCTTTTTAATATTTATACATGCCATATCTGTTGCAAGAATTGATGAATTGATATATAATGGTAACCTTAACACCATCAGTGAAATGTAGTACAATTTCAAAGAAAGAACTGACAACAAAACCAACAAGGAAACCAAAGGTATGAGTGGCAAAATCAGCATATATGGAAATAAGAACCTAGACCTATGATCTTTTCCTGTCCCTCATATATATTATATTACTGACTAGTTACAATTAATTAAACCCACATCAAAAGACTAATGTGCCAGGTAGACAAACATCACTATATCAGTATGCAAACTGTATAGAGGAATATATGAGTAACAAAGAAGAAGGATGAACAGTGCTCAATTTACAAATAAATTCGTATTATATATGCCACAGAGAGCCTTCACTTGTAACTATGTTTCATCTTTTTACTCTTGACATGGACAAGAGAGAACCAAAAAGGAAAATCAAACCATGACTTTGGCAAAAGAGGTAAAAAATATTGTTTCCTTATCACAATGTGTGATTTCCAGCTGCTATCAGACTTTGACAATACGACTATGATAAGGGAATACAGCCGTAAACTAAGTTGTCCTCGGATCAGCATGTTTTAACTTAAAATACTAAAATTCACACAGCAGGTATTTATAAATATAGCCGCTCATTAAGCAAACAGTGTGCTAAGATTTCGCTATTATTAATTACAGATTAGAAAGACGAGAGATGATATTGGAACAAAGGCCTCTTTGCAACCTACAATTCAAGATTTAGCTTAACCATGAGAAAATATAAAAGTTTCAGAGCCATCAACTACACTCATATAAAAGTATTGCTCTGGTGTCTGCCTGTCTGGTTTCCACAGGGTATTTAACTGCAAAGAATAAGTTTGTTAGAGAAGAGCAGTAAATTGGACATAGTTTTGCTATAGATGAGATGAAGAAGCATATACTGACACTAAATAATAGGAGTTCCAATTTTTCACTTTAAATTTGATTAAGCATAGCTGCATAATGCCACAATGCCGTTTGTTATTATTAAGGGATTTCCAGATTTAACTTAGCACAAGTACAAGTAGTGAACTTTTTAGGCAGAAAAAAATGGAGCTATTGAAGTGAGTTTTCAAGAAAATACACAAGGTATATTTTTGTGGTCAGCCAACAGCCACAAGCTCAATGAAATCATGATTCCCAAGGCATGAATTCGAATGGAATCATATGTATAATAAAGGACTCCGAAAAGAACTTCAAGAAGATTAGGACATTTGCATAGCTAAAACAAATAGAATTAAAAAAAAAACTCGAGTAACGCATAAAATTACATCCGCATAAAGAAAAAGAGTGAAAAATTCTTCAAATCCTATAGCTCAGAACACATTTACCAAACATATTCAACAATTTCATGTTAACTCACCTCGCGCTGGGAGCCCTCCTGGGAACTTCAGGTTCAAATTCGACAGGCAAACCAAGAAAACCATTAAAACGATCAAAGGTAACATGGGCAACATGCCTGACATTTGAAGGCCGTCCAATCTCCATGGAGGAGAGCTCTCCGCTCATAGTACTGCAGCCAATCAAAGATTTCCTGAAAGCAGTAACCAAAAGTGTCAAAATAGACAGCTGATCTCCCTCTCTGTCTCTTTCTTTCCTTTTCCTGTCTCGTACTCCCCCTTCCTCTTCTTCCACCTCCTCTGTACCCAACTGGTCCTGGACCCCTTCCTCTAATGTGGGACTGTTAATAAGGCAACTTGAACGAGACCCATCGTTGGGTGTGAGTCGCCCACATGGACTGGAAGAGCTTGAGGTTGAAGGGAAGTGAGATGGGGATTGGAGCACTTCGGTCATATTTGAGCACTTGGATGTAGTCCTTGTTTATTCTATTCTTCACGAAAAGCCAAGATTTTGGTGTGAATATGGAGTGGAGTTTGATTCAAGAAAGGGTTTTGGAAGGCGAGACGTTTTCATCATCACTGTACCTTCTAGCCGGCTCTATCTAGGTTATAGAGGGACGCGAAGGGGGGGTCCATGTTCTCGCGTGGGAAAAAGGATCCTAAAGAATTGTAATGAGAGAAAGAGAGAGGTGGTTGGGATGGAGATGAAGGAGTGGGATAGAAAGAAAGAGAATAGTGACGCACAGGGGAACTAGTGTTTAATGTTGTCTATATGTACAAATTTTTAAAGGGGGCGCTGCCAAGTGATGCTTTCCACATACGATACAATCTTGGAAAACTATTCTAAGCGCAATTTTTGATTGAATTCAGGATTAACCAACTAGTACTAAAACCACAGACAATTTGCAAAAAAAGAAGCATGTCTATTTATTAATCTCTTAATTTGTGTCTATTTTAAGAAAGACAAGTGAATAATATTGGACTAATCCATATCCAAAATCCAAGCTGATTTTTCTTTGATCTTAATATGCGAGAACGAGACACCATAGGCTTCTCTGCCCCATGCATTTCTTACTTTTCCAGTGAGATGTCCCTTTTTTCTTCTTATCTGCATTTTTTTTAAGGCCATTTCATTATGATTATTTAAGACCTCCTAATCCTATCCCTTGTCTTATTAAACCACTGCCTCTAATAATGCAAAGGTGCCGTGGTTATTGTGGTCCACCTAGTCTATCATGCTGTCTCAATTTATCCTAAACTTCGCTATCAATGTTTGAATGGTTGGGTCCATTGTTAGCAAGAAACAGAAAAAGATAAGAATATTTTTGGACTTCTAACATCGGAAAAGGAAAAATCTTGTTGATTATCGTCACTAGAAAAAAAAAACATCTTCATAATTATTTTTAATTACTTTTTGGCAGTTTGGTCCCTTGCAAACTTAACTATTTTGAATACAATTTACAGCAAACTTGTATCTTCTGCAAGCATTAAATATGCTATACGGTGGCAGTATGGTATATCCAACTTTGACTCAAAACCACATTTAGCCATCCTTTGCAAGCGTTAACTATTTTTTCCTGATAAATGATCTTATTAATTCACCAGCGAATTCATTTTTGCCTTGAGATGTAAATGGTGCTTCCGTGGCTACTCATACAAGGTAATATAATACCTAACAAATCTAATTCCCTTGTTTTTACTATAATTACTTTCGCTGCTATAAACATTAAAAAGTTAACAGAGGATAGGTCAAGCAGGAAAATGTTGTGGAGCAAGTAGAATCGCAGCTGTCTGACAAACAGTCGCTAATTTTTAAATTATCAGAATTGTAAAAATTAAATTGAACTAGCTGATCAGACCAAAAATTAATAATTCGGTGAAAGAATTGATTTGATTTAATCCTTTGAATAAGAGAAATTTGAACCATTTTTTTATGATTAAAATTACACCATTTTAACTATTTTTAAAATTTTTTTAACTTAAAACAAAGTTATTACAAATAATTTTTTAATATTAATAATAAGTATCTATACATTTTATTTTTTTTGTAATTAAAAATAGTATTGTAATAACTATTATTAGCTATTAAATATTATATTATATTATGTAAAATTATACATTATTTAATATGTAATAGAATTATTAATAAAATTTTAAATATATTAATATGTAATATTTAACTATTTATATGTTAAATGACATTAATTAATTATATATATTTAAATTTTAATATGTATTATTTTATAATATGATAAATTTATAAATACATTATACATTTTATTACTAATTCAATTACAATTAAATTAATAAATTATAAATTGTTCTTTTTACTGATTTAATAACATATCCAATTTTCAAAACATTATAAATCGTACAAAAGACCTACAGTAATTATAAACCGAGGTGCTGAAGCAAAAGTGAAAAATATAATTGCAACCATCTACCATTTTGTTGTCACGGCATGAGGTTTGAGGGGAGAATCAACTACTCATGGGCCTTTTCTTAACGGATACAATGCTAAAGCAAGACACCCCATGTTACTTTGCAGGATTCTGCATTTAACGACACCCTGGACTTCTCCCGTCATACCAAATAAGATCCGGAGAAAAATAAAAGTGAAAGGAGACAATACCTAGCAGTAGCTTTTGCACTAAACAGAAAAAACCAACTTTTAAGAGAAGAAACCCGTTGTGATTTCTCAGAATAAAATTGATTCATGTTCAAATTCAAAATGGGATGCACTTGCGTTCTTGAGACTGATGGCACTACACGAGGTTCCTGTCCGACTGCAGCATTAGCCATGCTTTCCGCAAGACCAAAAAAACCAAATAGCGAACATTAAAGAAAATTACAGCTGTCATAGTACACCCTGAAAAGTGCACGGCACATGCCCACAACTAGAATCGTTGATTGATCAAATGCATAAGAAGCAATGAAGCATTAATTTTAAAAGAACAAAGGCAACATATGGGCAAATAGTGTGTGTGTGTTTGTGTATGACTACCAATCTGAAAATTTACAAAAGTAACAGAAAAAGCCCAGAAGCCATATACATTAACACTCATGATCAATCTCTAGTCGAAACAATCAATTCTAGACTTCTGTATTATGCAGAAAGAAAAGCCCAATGGCAGCAACCCTGAACAGAATAAGAAAGAACTCTGATTAATCTCAAAGGACAGGTTTTTTCAACAATAGCCCAACTTGACCCACACAAAACTTGTAATCTGAAGAGGATGAATGAGCCCGATTTATCTTAATGTAAACCTTTTTAGTCGAACATTTTAAAACAAAAAAGATGGGAAAGAGAAGTGTGAACTGCCCCCCAATTTGCTCCCCATCATTACGAAAGAGTGAGAGAACATTTATAAACAAGGGGCCAAACATATTGCGTAAATCATTTTATTTAAAGCACTTCTGTTTATGACAGGCTCATATAAGTTCGAGCCGTAGTAAGAATGATAAAATACAAAGCTTAAAGCTCCAAGAACGACACACACTAATTAAACTATCACTGCTAACCTGGAGGAGGCGATCAAAATGTCCTTAACATCGATGAAGATTAAATTTGCAACAGAGTCAGCAAGACCGTGTAGAACAAAAAATTAATTATAACCTTCCGTCTTTTTCAGTTCCGAATATAATTCTCTATCTTAAACAGAAAAACAAAGAACTCAACCTGTTAAATGCCCAATAGCACCTACCCCTACCCTAAGTTGAGCCAGATTAAGATAAGAGTTCTACCAAGATAAATACACAGACAACGAATATAAAGATGCAAATGCAGTGGATGACAATTCAAATCCAACTAAAGATAAATAAACATCATTTAGCAGAGTCAAGCTATTGCCATCCCAATAGGACCCCAGAGGTATGTTGTACTGACATATCAATCCAAAAGGGCAGACCAAATTAATGGATTGCATATTCTTAAGATTCACTGATTACATGTTGTCCTCGGCAGTACCTTTTTCAAATACAAACCAGTTGAAACATACTTAAAAAATCTGAACATGATACAGAAGTCACTGTGTCCTGTTCACAGGTTCAAGTGCCTCGACAGTGACCACACTATTTCCTCTAATTACCTGCAGCAGAAGGGAAAATAATCAATTTACAATTGATAGAGTTTACATGCTAGAAGTAGCGAGATCTTGACTACTGATCTTAGAACAGAGAATGCAAAGAATGAGAACCCACCACCATTCCTATGTCATTTTTTTCATTGCCATTCACCTCCACGGTGTTGTCAACAACTAGGTTCATGAACTGGTCAAAACCCCGGAGAGTACCAATGATCATCCGATTTGCATTCAGCTTGACTGCAATGAAACACCATATGCCCAAGTATTTTAAGGTAATTTAAAGGTTTAACCATATGAACACGTATACATACTTAGAAACAAAATTCACAGATAATGACAGGCAACAAATAAAAACATAAGAAACACAGTAGAAAGCAAACAGATGGACCAAAGGCATGTTACATTGTCATCTTGCAAAGAGAACTCCAAAATCAGAGGATAAAAACTTGAGATATCAGATACACAGAATGTTACACAATCCAAAAAACAAAATAAAAGTTAAGGAACCCTTCAAAATATTTAACGGCATGGCACCCAACACCTCGCCAGCTGAGGTAGGGCCCACCTCTGGTTGAGATGACCTGATCATGAGGAGCTTGAACTCATCTAAACTACAAGATAGCCAATAAGCATGTAAATTAAAGTGAGCTTAGATCACGGATTGAATAACTACTGTGGCTCCGTTTGTTCCAGAAATAAAAACATGATAGCGAAGCATGCTCTTTACGACATACAATTCAATGAGCATCCGGCAAGCTGTCTCCCACAAATTTGCAATTTATAAAAGAAATCAGAACAGAATGTCTCATATTCACTTTTGGCGAGTAAGTACAAAACAAGGAAGATAAAACCAACTTCGGATTGCAACAGTTGCCACAAGCAAGTTCAGCAAGAACTCTTCAAAATTAAGGAATCGAAATAACACGGAGAGGGACTTACTCTGAAGTTTCTTGTCCATGTACCTGTCGAATTACACGAGGAAAAAAAGAACAGATTAATACACCTCCGATAAAACAGAATCATATACAGCATAGAAATAAGATCATCAATGGGGTACAGTTCGATGAAAGCAATGCTTACTTCTTCAGATCCGGTGGCTGGCCTGACCTGCTCATGGTGATTAGTTTTCAGTAGGAGAGAGCAGCAGAGACGGAGAAGCTTTGGGAGGTCAAAATTGAAAAACCGCGCGACTTCGGCCAAAACCCTAATTATCGAGAACGAACGAATGGAATGGGCAAAAGGCCCACGAGGAACTAACCAAGCCCATGAGAAAAAACAGAGGTGTATTAAGCAAAATTCTTCGTTGGGGTGTTGCGAGAATCGAACTCGCGACCTCTCGCACCCGAAGCGAGAATCATACCACTAGACCAAACACCCGTACACTGACAATTATAACTTATTTTATATTTCAATTAATAGCAAAATGAAAGATTAAGTTCCCTGCAATATTGGGATATTTTATTACTCAATATGCTAAAAAATTTATGAGCCTGTTTGAGTCTGTTCTGGCCTTCTGGGTCATGCAACTGCAAGCTCTCAGCCGTTAGATTCATTTGTTTTATGGAGATACGCACATTTTTTTCTAGTCATATTTTATTATCTTATATAATAAATATAATGTAACTTAAATAAATAAATAAGAGGTTAGAAAAAGAAAAAATATATATTATGTTAGGTATTCAATAGTATACCATTAAAGATTGAAAAAATTTAGTTTAACTTACTTACAAACTAAATTGTTTTATATATTTTTATATTGGTTAATATAAATTACTTTTAAAATTATTTTATGAAATATTTATAGTATTTAGTTAACACAAATTATTTTGAATTAAAAGTAATGATTTCTATATTTTGGTTTTTAAAAACAATTATTGAAAAAAAAACCTTCCACACAAGTTCTTTTTTTCTTTTTTTCTTTTTGAAAAACAAAAGCTAATTTAAAAAATACAATCAAAGAGGCTCTCTATTTTTTTTTTGACAAATGAAAAACTAGGTTCATATATGATTATAAATAAAAAATAAAGACAAAATAAATAAATTTTATATTTTTAAAAAATACAAAAAAATCACCTTTTATGACTAAAAATAAAGAAGCAATATATATTTTAAATATTATATTTCAATATTTACATAAACAATTAATAAAATATTAAAAAAAACGTGTTATTAAAAAACAATAATTTTTTTAATTTTTAAAAAAATTATTTTTTTTAATTTTTTTATTTAATTATAAACTTAATGTTATAGACCTAATTATCTTTTATTCAAATATAATTTTAAAATGATAGATTTAAATTTAACATTATAAATATAAATAAAAAAATATTTATGATATTAAAGTTTTAAAACTTCTTTTATAAAAGGGTGGAAGATATTTTTAATTTTTTTTTTAAAAGACTGCTAAACTAATATGAAAAAGAGAAAAAGGAAGAGGAGTCTGGGGCGGCAGAGGAGTCCCCACCATTGACTGTTAAAAACTTTGGCATCCCAACTCAACCGATAAAAATTATCATTATAGTCGTCGCTTTGTTCCCTCCATTCTAGCGTCCACACCTGCATCGCCTCTCAACTGTTGTTGTTCAAACATGACTGCCCGAATTAGACTGTTTAGCCTATTGTTTGCGCATTCCTCAATCATCTACTATTTTGATAATTCAAACGTTTTACAGATCAACATGGAACGACCTTTTTTGCATAACAATTAGATCCGTACATCCCTCCCCTTGTAGACATTTTTTGACTAAAATGTTCTATTTTCTATTTGAGTTCACATTACTAACAGAAAAACAATAATCAAACTTAATTCTATCATTAAATCCACGACAAAAGTAGAAACACAAATAAACTTTAAAATACGTCTTTCCTGTTTTGGGCTAAGCTAAGTGATAATAGACAATTATATGAAACAAAAATGGAAAGGAGAAATTAAGGAAGCCGGATTTGAAGAAGCGGTGGATTCAGCCAAGTAGTTCCTACGGTACCAAAAATGGGTGACGGAAATCTTGAAACATCAAGCGCTTATTCTTTATTATTAATATTTCTGGTACCATACAGGCATACACATTGCACGTCCTGTTTCTCTACGTAATATAAGGAGAACCACAATTACAAGCCATTGACCCATTTGAGATGTACGTATTCCAAGTTGCAACTTTACATGGAGAATTCTGCATTTTAGTTGTCCCCAAAATTCATATTAGGTGTGAATTTAGAACATCGTTATCATTTTTTTTTTTGGGTAAAAACTAATTGAATGTGTTGACGTGGAATGGGAAGCTTTTATTTTGGTTTGGTCAATGAGAACAGAACTGAGAAGCAAAGTGTGTATATGCGACGAAAGTTAACGGTGCAGCTCAACGAATAGTACGGGCCTACGGGGTTGCATGTTCAGAAGACAAACTGCCGGTGGACCACAGGAAATGGATCCTCTGATATGAAGCACAGCACAGCACTATCACGTGTTGTGCCCTACAGTTGAAGGAGACCAAACGATTGGTTTTTAGACCAGTCATCTGATCTTAAAATATAATCAGTCGTCTAGTCTGTGTGGGAGAGGAGTACAATTCGTGGTGCTATGTCTTTCCCCCATTGTAAAAGATTCAGATTCGTGGACCACATACATCCGTCACCATCGTATTTCCGTACTTCAATTTTCTAACAATGAGAAAAAAAGAAAACAATACAATTTTAGGATGAAAATAACAAAATTTATAGAGTTTTTTCTTTCAAAAGTAGTAAATTGTTATTAACTCATGAAAATATATACACATTTTTTAGTTGATATCTCAAAAATTAACTTTATAATAACAGGCGACGAAAGTTAACGGGGCAGGTCAACTAGTACCCCAGGGTTGCATGTTTAGATGACAAATTGTTTCGCCATTACTGGCCCAGTGGACCAAATGCACCCGTCACCATCGTGTATCCGTATTTCAATTTTCACGAAAAAAAGAAAAGAACGATAGTATGAAAAGCTAAAAAATTTATAGTTTTTTTAAAAATAAAATTTAAATTATTATATAATTTAATTTTTAAATTTATTAAATATTAAATAATTTAAATATTCTGTTATTTTTATATTAAATATTTATTAATATTATTCATTAAATATTAATTAATCATATTATATTAACGTTAATTTAATTTACTTAAAAAATTAAATAATATATTTATTTTTTATTTTTAAGTAATAAATTTTTATTTAAGTATATACACATTTTTCAGTTGATATCTTAAAAATTATTTTTATTTATTTATTTTTGTCCCTGAAAAAAGTTATATTTAAAAAAAAAGTTTCATCTTAATCTTTGTTAATAAATTTGATTGTCTGACATGGTAAAAGACTCAAATGACTCCTAATTGTTTATTTATCTTAATTTCATATTTTATATTTTAGTTAAATTTAAAAATTTTTAATTTGAAAAAAATAAAGTAACCAATAAAAAATTTTCAATAAATTTCTAACGTTAAATAAAATAAAGCATACTAAATTAAATTAGGTAAATACTTGATTAGTTCATGTGAATAAATCTTTTAACTGAATTATCAGAAATATATTTTTGAAAAATAAAAAGAAATTCAAATTTTATGAGGTCATATTGATAATATGTATATAAATAATAATTTACTCTTTTTATTTTGCTAAAGATATTGCACGAAGTTTCTTTATGTATCTAACACGTATGATTAATGAAGTGTCGTTTAAATGGAGACTTTTAGATTTATAAAGCCTAATTTACATGCAACGAGTTAATGGACGTGATGGAATGACAAATATCTTTTCGCCAGATGACAATGTCAACTAAAACATTTTATATTATAATTGTATATTTATGATTTATATTAATAAATATTTGTATGAATGCATTAAAATTAAAATATTTTATTTTTTGAAAATACAGAGCGACCGAGACTAGAAAAAAAAAATTGTTTGATTTTATTTTTATTTTTTTGTTTTAAAAATTATTTTAAAAAATTGTGTTTAAAAATTATTCTGCAAAACAAAAATAAAAAAAACTTATTTGATAAATTATTTTAAAAATATGTTATTTTTTATTTTTTTATATTTAAAAAAATAAAACAACTTTCTTTTATTTTTATTTTTTTATTTTCAAAATAAAAAAAACTATTTTCCAAATAAATATTTTTGTTCTGAAAATAAAAGATAATTTTTAAAAATTAAAAACAAACAGAATAAAATCTTCACCTTATACGCCCGTTGTTGTCTATAAAATAATTTTATTATTTTATTACCAATTATAGGTATGAGAAAATCAACATAATTTATCAATAAAACTTTCCGGGTACCCTAATTCCCTTTAAACTCGTGATTTATGTGAATGGATTCATTTTGTTAGTCAATCATTCTTCTCTTTTATGGATTTTTCTTTTTGTACAAGCAAAACTCAATATACCCTAATTTGAACAATAATGATCTTGGGGGAAGCGTTCGAGAAGCAGTAGTGAGGTCGCCAATATTGAATCAGTTTTTTTAAATGGTCGAATTCTCCCTTGGCTGGATTCTAAGTCAAAACTAATAGTTTAAACAGGTTTCATATTATAAGTTAGCCTAGCTACACTTTGATTTTGTATTATAGTTAATACTAAATATTTCTGGGCAGAGGCTTTAAGTTGAATTCCATTCGACCATTGACAAATTAATGTAGATAAATTATTTTGAAAGAAAGAAAAATACGTAAGAAAACATAACTGAAATAGAATTTTTAAGATTAAAAGCCATTTATTTTGAATTAATTTATACTTATAAACTAATTATTTATAATTTGAGTGGTAACCGCATACATAAATTTGTGAAATCAACTTCTATAGCGCCTGGGTTTTGGCCGAAGTAAGCCGTCCCCTTTATAATTGAGAGTAATTATTATCTTCAGCTCATTTTCACTTTCTTTCGCTTCACGTTCGTGGGAGCTGATTCCTGGTTGGTACGTTCGCGTTTTTTCCAAAATACGTAATGTAAGGCCTAGAGAGAAGGTAGAAACAAGAAGTAAGTGATGTCATGTAGTCTGGGGATATTCCATATTGTGGGTCTCCTCCCTGCCCGGCGGCCATTGTTCCTTGGTCATGAAATTAGTTAATTTTCTTTATTTGAGATTTAAAATTGAATTCTCAACTCTAAAATTGATTATTGTACGGAGAATCAATTTAAAATTTTCTCTTTTACCTTTGGTCATTATTGGTTTGGAGTGACGGCGGCGGAATTGGAGAATATTTCTTGCTTGAATTAGAGGCTTGATTGGTGGAAACATTGTAATAATAATCAATAAACCACTCTGTTAGTTCAGTGGTCACTGTTACTAAAGCTTTTCACTAAATTGAGATTAGAGGTATAAGCGGCAGTTGATGTTGGCATATTGGAACCCAAGGTGTTATTTTATTAGTATTAAATTCACTTTTTTTTTTTACCTTTATTTTCACGTGTAATATGTTATGATAAAATTTATTTATGTTATTTATAAATTTATATTCAATTAATAATAAATTTTGAAGTATAAAAATGTGCAAAAATATTTATATAAAAATATCATTTAATTTCCTTTGAAAACAAAAAGAAAAGAAAGAAATACGACTTCCCCAATCTAAATTAAGTCCGTAAAATATAAGCCATTTAATTAACAATAACGATGCCGAAGCAGCGGACAACTAATTATTACATATAATATTATGTCATCAGGGCATGTCCTATCATTTTTAATGGGTATCAGATGTCAACAATATCAAAATTATAGTCTTCACCAAACCCTTAGTTTGGGTCACTTGGTTGGTTGGGTTGACTCATTCTTTGGCCATTCAGTAAATTACGACCAATGGCTGTTCTTTAATTTTTACTAGTACGGGATAATATGTTTTTTTCTCTTTTAACTATTATTCCCAAGTCAAGCTTTGCCAATACCCATTTCAAAAGACAACTTAAATTTGCGATAAAAATTTAAAACATTTTGTGTACCCTAAAGTAACGTTCAACAGTCATAGATTCCCAATCCTTTGAAAGTCAAAAAGATGACCTCTTCCAAAACATATTCTCCCCATGCTTCCGCTGCCATCTTACAAATTTATTCTTAAATGCTCCCCCCGCCCATCTGCAGATTTCTCCTCCATCTTTCTCCGCTTTAATTTATCTTCCTCAAACGTCCCTCGGGGACTGTAAGCAGAAAAATTAAATGCTTGGGAAGCCGATGGTGTCTCTCAAGAAACTAGCCAAAAAGGTGAAGGCTGTTGGTGGAGCTGAGCCTGACGACGCTCACCACCACGAGTGTTTGCTCCAGGTTAAAAGATGTGAGCAAGAATCCCCATCTAACAAAACCCCAACTGGCTTTTTCGCACTCTATGTGGGGGAGGAGCGCCAACGATATGTAGTTCCTACCGGCTATCTTTCTCACCCATTATTCAAGATGTTGTTAGAGAAGGCATGCGATGAATATGGTTTTGAGCAGAGGAATGGCCTCCTAGTTCCATGCACTGTTTCCACATTCCAGGAGGTGTTAAATGCCGTAGAATGCACCAATGGCAAGTTTGACTTGAGCAAAATTTTTGACGAGTTTCTTTGATGAATTGCAGCAATCAGAAGCTCTTTATTTTATTTTTTTGGTTAGCGTTAAATTGCATCAGAACTATATAACCTCTTTTGCAGGGTTGTAGAAGTAGAATACACACACTGTAAAAGTATAGCTGTCCAAGATGGCCGAGCTAGCTGTTGCTGCACACAGTTTTCAAGTTGATTGAAGTTTGAGTTTTGGTTTCTTTATGTTTTGCTTTTTGACATAACCCGTATGTTCCCCCTACTCAAACAAACACGTCCCCTACTTTTACAACTGTCATCCAGTGCCGCTAATTGGCCTCAGCAATCAATGGCAACAATTGCGCACTCGAACTCGTCAACTGCGCTATCTAAATGGAAGCTTTGTTAATGGATCTTATGATTATATTTCAAGAATACCATTATTAATTAAGGGTTCAATTATTTAACATGATCGCTGAGGCAAGTAATCTATCTGCATTTCTTGAACGCGTTTGTGTTAGGAGCAACGAATTACCCTTTGTCAAGAACAAAGTGAATGAACAAAGGCTTTCCTGCCATGTACATATCATTTTATTTCTAAAGTTTAAACTAGTAGTACTAGAAGAAAATGTACCTAATAATTATTGAATCCCTAGGAAAATTGCCACGGGAGGTAGCGCTGCTAGTCTTTCTTTGCCGCTTCTGGGGGTTGTTTGCCGCTTTATTTTCTGCTCTCTTGAAGATACGTGAAAGGCAACGTGTGAGAAAGCCACAAGAGTGAGCTTCGGCGAAATTCGGCTCATTAATTAAGTTCTTGTACGGATAAAACTCAGGAAATTCTAAGAATGTCTGCAAGTAACACGAAGAAACGAATTGCCAATTTTCCCATTGACCAAATAAAGCTTGCCGACCTAGTTGACTTGGTTGTTCCGTACATTGATTTTATGTATTAGTCTCTATTTCGCAGACTGACTTCTATTTTTGCATGACATGATGTGCTTATCTTGACAACGATGAGAAAGGTTAAAATAGGCAATAATTTAATTCGCTAATAAAGTTTCTTGTCCATTGAACAATTAAAAAAAGTTGCTTATCTTGATAATTTAAACTTGGTCATAAGGTTTCTTTAAATTTGAAACTGAAATATATAATTATATAAGCCTTACATTTCTTGTGTTTATCTAAAAGTTGAGACGGCATTATTTGTCTCCGTAAATGAATAAATAAGTTTAGCACGTGGTGTTACGAAATTTATCTCATCTCGACATTGCATTGTATTTTTTTTTTTCATTTTCCTGAGAGGAAAATAATTGCTTTCAATAGATCGTGCAGGAATCTGCAACAAGCATTGAATTATGAAGAGGTGACGTTGAGCTATTAATTGGTCAATAGAGCTAACATCATAGTTCAATTCATTGATGTTCAATGTTACCAGCATCCACTAGGATTTTCTTCATATGATCAACTAGTTTTTCTATCTGCTCCCTTGAGTGAAGGGGGGATGGATATATGCAAGCACAATCCAACCTTCCATCGCGTATGGTGTCAAATATGGCTATAGATGGGCCCACGCCATGAACAGAAGAGCAACCCTCATAGTCTTCCAACCCAAGCTCTTGATGCACTTCATTTGAATCATCAATGACAGGGTCTTCAAAAACAGAAATCAAGGCGGTTCTTAGCGATGACGATGGTGTCAATCCAGGGTTGTCGATGGCCTTGCACATGAGGTAGTTCAGGTCAGACATGTCCGAGAAATGCTTATTGCAATCCTTAGCATTTGCAAAGGCCATGTAGCTTCTCTTTGCCAGCTCCCATAGGGTTTCTCCACACACATCATGTGTGTTCAAGATGGCAGAATGATAAAATCCTGAGCCAACAAGGGAAAACTAAGCTGGTGCATGAAAAATGTAAGCCTAGGCACAAAGTGATTCAAATGACACAAGAAAAAAAAAATCACAAATCTGGATGACAGTCTTGGTTGTGGAATTGGACAAATGACAAAAGAAATCCTGCATTTACTCATTTTGCAAATCAGTCTGGCGTGATGCACCAGTGGCAGAAGCATAACAAACTAAACAAAAAATGGAAAAAAAAAAGGGGCAGAGATTACTAGATTCTATTACTTACCAAGATGGTTGGAGCAAAGGGCTGGATCAAGAATTGAGCGGCAATCGGTAAGGGTTATTACGGCATACTTCTCGCTTTGATGATCAGGGAGGTGTTTAGAGGTCCACGAGGCAATCATTCCAGCTGCTGCAAGTGCCCCACAAAGCTTAATCCCTCTTGATTTACACCCCTGCATAAAGATGCGGTATATCATGTTAAAGAGATCAAATTTCCTAAAATGATTTATAAACATTCAGATTACACGGCATTGGTACATAAAAAAATGATTGTAGCATCATGAACTAAGATGCACCATCAGCCCAAAAAAAGAGTTTTGCAGAACACGAGTACTAGACATAATAGACAGTTCAAATTTACTAGTTTACGTGTGCGTGTAGTATCCATGCTCGCTAAATTGTGAATGAACTTTTATTGGGCACGCCAGTCTGCAATAATTTTGCACAAAATTTTATAACTCCCTACTCGTAACCATTTTTGTTTTCATTCTTGACTCCTGTATTTATAACTCTGTCCCCGTATTATATATTCAAAGAGACTCCAGTAATGTTTGTTTTCATTCTTCATATTAACTCATGAGAAAATGTTTTTCATGGTATCAATGAGTTTATTTGGTCAACTAAAAGTTGAGTTGAGAGAGGACCATAGCAGCATCGTGATCACGGGCCAAACATTGTTCCAATAGCATTTACCTTTTCCTAAATAGTAAATACATTACTGATTACTTCCACAATGTGCTTTTCGCATTCCACAGGCCACAGAGTGAAAACAGAGTTATCCATACCTATCTTCAATCATTTAAAATTTTTAAACAAAAAAATGAGAGACTAACTGACACAAAATTAATAATAATAAAATACTAATCAAGTTGGAAAAGTTTTTTTCTTTTTCATTGGAATCAAAATAGGATTGACGCTTAAAAGTATAAAACAGTTGTTACTTATAGTAAACGTGCCAGCAGATATCGTAGGGAAAAAAAAGGGAGTGGGACTCACATCAATCAGCCTCTGTGTTTGGTCAGTGTTGAATTGCAATTTGGCCACCTTAGAGCTTCTAGGGGATTCAGCATCCACGAAGTTCAAATTCGTGAACCTCAGCGAGTTCAAGGAATAACCAAGCACGTCCAACCCACGTGCCCAAAATGGCTTGTTGGCCTTCCCCTCTGGGATGAGATCCTCTATTGCCAAGTCGACCTTTTCTTTTTCCCCTTTTCCTTCTTTCACTCTTCCACCCACTAGCCCCAGCAGTTCCCTCAGCAGAGCCACCGCCGCCGTACGGTCGCATGCTGAGGTGTGCAACCGGAGAAACACGGCCCATTGGTGGTCACTTATCGTGTAGATGCTCGCATGGAAGACGTCAGCCTCAGTGGGCAATGAGCCGCTACGGTCATGCCACGAGTTCCTATTCAGCTCGTGCTCGAGAATTCGATGAAAGGGGCTGATGTGGCGGTCGTTTGAATCAGTTCCGAGGATGTGAGATGTGGATTGTAGATCAAAGGGTGTGATTTGGATCTGAGGATTGGGAGGCGTTAGGAAATGAAAGGTGTTAGTGGAGGTGTCTAGATGGAGCTTGGAACGGAGGATAGGATGGGTATTTTGGAGATTGTGAAGTGCAGTTCGAAGAAGGGGGATATGCGGGGATTTGGAGAGGAGGAGGCCGAGAACAGTAATCCCGGTGCCAGCAAGAACAGACTTGCACCAGCTGTACTCAGTGCCACCGACGGGTCGGGTGGTGGATTCGGGCATTGCTGGTGGATGGAGGGTGTCACTCTCTTCACTCATGTTGCAGAAAAAGAAGACGCAGCATTTAGATTTAGGCCACAGGATGGAAGGGCGAGATAACGTCAGGACGAAAGAAACAAGGGGGAAGACGCAATCTATAAAGTACAAAGCTACAAACACCCCACCCCACCCCAGGCCCATTTCCATTTTTTAAAATATTGCATCGTGCTTGGGGATGGGGAGAGAGTTTGGGCGGAGGAAGATTGGAACGTGGCTCATTTTAATGAGCCACAGGAGCTTGAGGTTGAAAATTTTAGTCACTCTAAACTTTTTGATGTACCATTTTGTAATTACCCATGGTAAAAATATTTTGATAGTCCACAATTTTTTTTTTAAAATGATACAAATTTTGTTTTTAAAAAAGTATTTAGTGTGGATTAGATTTTATATAAACAAAAAAATTAGAAAATTAAGAATAATTGATTCATTTAATTTTTTTTATCAACATAAACACATAAATTTTTTTTTAATATTTTATTTGTGTAAAATTTAATTTATCGTTAATATATTAAATTTTTAAATTTTAATTTTTTTAAAAATAATTTTAAAATCATACTTTTAGATAAAAAAAAAAATAGGTTGCAGATATATATTTTTTTCTCTTGTCTCCACTACACACACCTTGAAGATACGAGGTCGTGACTCTTTACTCCGAAATTCGAAAAGCATAAAGTGATAAAATATACCATGGCATAAATATAATCAAGAAATGGGGCAGCGAGTGAGGTTGACGGCCCTATACTTGTTGGAACTACGCCTAGAGCTATGGGGCAGCCATTGATCCCGCTGCTATCTCGTCCCACATAGCTTGATCCCCTTCCACTGGAAACCCAGCAAATATTCAATGAACTATTAGGGATGGACCATACATGACTATCCAAACTTGGATCTACAAAATTATTGTTATATTTCATGCATACATTATCTATTCCAGAGTTTGATGTCATGGTATTTTTGATAAAATTTAACATGAAAAAAAGAAGAAGTAATTATTTGCCGCACTTCTCATGAAAATGGGCCAGCTTAATACAGTCCACCGTAGTGAACGGTCTAATTGGGCAGGGTTGGCCGGAATTTGTAGCCCGTTTGAGTCCGAAGGACAATTCGGAGATGTGATTGAAAGTGGAGGGGTAAAATGGTCACACAAAAGCACCCATATTCGAACAGCCTCATAAGGACCGCTAGATCGTGATTCCGAATATCTGAGCCGTAGATATATAGCAAAAGGCAAGAGCGGCTCTCAAAATTTCAAATCTCAAATCCACCCGCTCTCCTACCGAATTACACAGGCGCGGGTAGAGAGAGAGAGAGAGAGAGAGAGAGAGAGAGAGGAAGCGAAACAAAATTCAGAAGCTGATCTACAAACGAAAGAGTGAAGGTCTGTAGTGATTCTTGCTCTCTAGATTTGAATCGAAATGTCTGCTCGCCACGACAAGGACAAGGGTGTCAACGTTCAGGTCCTCCTTCGTTGCAGGTATTCCAGCCCGATTCCACGATCATCTTTTGTGCATTGCTTCTTGATATTTGAACTAATTTGGGCACTTTTCGGTTTCATGTATAAATCAGGCCGTTTAGCGAGGAAGAACTGCGGACCAATGCACCGCAGGTTGTCACTTGCAATGAGTACACTAGAGAAGTAGCGGTGTCTCAGAACATTGCCGGCAAGCATATAGATAGAGTTTTCACTTTTGATAAGGTACTTATTTGAACCCAATGTTAGGCTTCTACAAATTTCCGTGTTATATTCATTTAGGTGAAACTAGCTTACCACAGTTGGCCCTTTTATATTATCTATTTTTGATTGTTCTGTGGAACATGTTGCATGTGGGTTCTACTATTGTCAAAATACGGCAGAGTGCTTAATGAGCAACTCTTGCTGAATGTCGAAGTCCACGATTTTTTCCCTTAGGATGATTGGATAAAGGGAAATTTTTAAGGCAAAACAGTGAAGTATAAAGCAATCGAATGCTCGTGAATGGGTGGATTCATAACGTTGAAAATGCTAGTGCTATGATTGGGGCTGCGGTTAGTTGTATAAGTTGTTTCAGGATTTTGGGTTACTTTTTGTATTGTGGTCCTTGCTTCTCTTGGTAGGTTATTTCCTTGATGAGAAATACCAGGTCGCTTTGGTTCAAAATTAGGTATTCATCGTGTTTTATATTGATTAATCAATTAACCTTTTTCAAAATTATTAATGCTAGTAGCCTTTCTTTGTTTGAACTGTGAGTTTCACCATTTTTTAGAGTCAATATGTACACATTTTGCAGAACTATGTATTGTTTTGGCAAGACTTCAATTCTAAAAAATGCACGCTGGTTAACCATTTTTGAGAAACAAACATAATAAATGTTATCATATTCATAGACAAAAGGCTGTTTTCTGTTTTAGCATTTTAGGAACTCAAATTCATCCATGCTATATTCTGCAGGTTTTTGGTCCTTCTGCACAGCAGAGAGATCTTTATGATCAGGCTATTATTCCTATAGTAAATGAAGTTCTAGAGGGTTTTAACTGTACCATATTTGCATATGGTCAAACTGGTACGGGAAAAACATACACTATGGAAGGTGAATGCAAAAGGTCAAAGGTAAAATATAGTGTATTTCTCATAATATTTAATGAAAGTGCTACGTGTTTGCTCATGAATCACGCTTACTAAGTTTTTCTGACTGCTCTACAGAGTGGGCTGAATGGAGAGTTGCCTCTAGACGCAGGGGTCATACCTAGGGCTGTTAAGCAGATTTTTGATACCCTTGAGAGCCAAAATGCTGAATATAGTGTGAAAGTCACTTTTTTAGAATTGTATAACGAGGAGATCACTGATTTGCTTGCCCCAGAAGAAATTTCAAGAGTTGCTTTGGAGGAGAAGCAAAAAAAGCAGCTGCCTCTTATGGAGGATGGTAAAGGTGGAGTTCTTGTAAGAGGGTTAGAGGAAGAAATTGTGACAAGTGCGAGTGAGATTTTTACTCTTCTGGAGAGAGGGTCTGCCAAACGGCGTACTGCAGAAACTTTTCTAAACAAGCAATCAAGGTAAATGTTGCTTTTTGTTTCTAGTTTAGAAAGATTAAAATTTCTTTTCTTTTATTGAGATTTTGTTTTCTGTTTCAGTCGGTCACATTCTTTGTTTTCAATTACAATCCACATCAAGGAAGCAACCCCAGAAGGCGAAGAGCTAATAAAATGCGGCAAGCTGAATTTAGTGGATCTAGCAGGCTCAGAAAATATATCTCGTTCAGGTGCTAGAGAGGTAACACCCTTTGATTGCTACTGCATGAACAACTGAGCATACACTCTGCTTGATATTTAACTTTGAATCGCCTGGGAATTCAGGCTAAATAATTGGGATTTTTTTTATATTTATAGGGTCGTGCAAGAGAAGCAGGGGAAATCAATAAAAGCTTGCTTACTTTAGGGCGGGTGATCAGTGCACTTGTGGAGCACCTTGGCCATGTCCCTTACAGGTTTTTTCTGCACTGTTTAATTTATAACCAGACGATACTTTAGTCCCTCTCTCTGTGTCTCTTTGTGAGTGGGCATGGGTAATTATACTTAGGCATGCAATCCTTTTCTAGCGTGCTTACCTTGCAAAATTGGAATTTAGGGATAGCAAGTTGACACGTTTACTGCGTGATTCACTTGGAGGGAGAACCAAGACTTGTATCATAGCCACTGTTTCTCCTGCTGTTCATTGCTTAGAGGAGACGTTGAGCACACTCGATTATGCACATAGGGCAAAGAACATCAAAAATAAACCTGAGGTTTGTTACTGCTGGAGTGAATTTGAGATTGTTTATTTAAGAGTGCATTTCCTGTAATGTATTTTATGTATTATTTCTGAAAATATCATCAATTCGTTAGCTTTTGTCTCCTAAATTCATACATACATGTCTTTGTAGATAAATGCATAACTATGTTTGATCACTCTATTTGGTTCACTATTCGTGTGAAATGTTTATTTATGTCGTCAAAATATTATGAAAATTGGTTCTTTTAATTCATTTAGTTCAAGTGGGCTTTGTCAGGGGCTTTTTTAACCAAATAGATTATTAAGGAAATGTTTCAAAATATTTTATTCCATTAGTCGAGAGAACGTGCTTTCTGGTGTTATGAATCATTAGTTGGATGGATGGCAAGTTTATTAACACAGTTTAAGCTATTTGGTTTAAAGAATTTAGCTATTGCTTCTCATTAGCTCTGGCTTGCCATTTTAATGAGGATAAGATGTGTACTATTTATGGATTTTATTATTGGCATATGTTGTGTCTTTAGGTTTATTTTTAAGACTTGTCATGTTTAGTTTGTTTCGAGATGATTACTTATTGTTTCTCAAAGATTTCCCCCTTTTGTTTTTCTGATCATTCTAGGTTAACCAAAAAATGATGAAATCAACCCTTATCAAGGATCTTTATGGAGAAATCGAACGCCTTAAGACGGGTGAGTTGCTTTGTTTGTGTTGTGGTTGCTAAAATAAGAACTATATAGGCTTTTTAGCTGTCTTCTGTTTTTTTTTAAGAGACACTAGTTTCTGAGTATCGACGAAATTTTGGTTTTGACCAGAGGTTTATGCTGCACGTGAGAAAAATGGAGTCTATATACCGAAGGAAAGATACTATCAGGAAGAGAGTGAAAAGAAGGTTAACTTTTTGTCTTCCTTTTTCTTTGGTGCCTTCGTCATTGCTTCACTAATAATTTAACATGTTCACTAGAACAGTAGTCTTCCATGTAACTCTCAACTTCTGCTAATGTGGTGAAAATGGTTACTTAGTGCAACTTGGATATTAATAGTTTCCTATGATTGCAATATTTTTTTCTTGCTTATTAGTACGCATTAGTTGGTATGGTATTTTGTGCGAGTTTATTATCTTCTGGTTGTTAAAATCCATTCGTAGAGGGGTGCTTTTGAGCCCTTCCATTGATGCATGCTTTTCTTGTGACTAGGCCATGGCAGATCAGATTGAGCAGATGGGGATCACAATAGAAACTCATCAGAAGGTTTCTTTTCTCGATACTATTATTTATTAATATTATTATGGGCCAGCTTCTTGTTCCTCTTATGCTTGGTTTTTTTTTGGGTATGTTTCGACCAGCAACTTGAGGATTTGCAAAGCAAATACATTGACCAGGTTCGACAATGCTCTGATTTGAGCAACAAACTTGATTCCAGTGAGGTGAGTTATCCAAGTGCTTGTTCTTTATTGTTATGGAGTTGTACATGCATTCTTATCAAGAACGTTATGAGTTGTACATGCATTCTTATCAAGAACGTTATGGAGTTATACATGCATTCTTATCAAGAAAGCATAAAACCACACAGAAAAACTTGAACAAGACCAGCAAATTGCTTGCCAACGCAGAGGAAGAATTAAAGAAATGTCGATATTCTCTGAAAGAAAAGGACTTTATCATTTCTGAACAGAGAAAAGCAGGTATGCATGATTTTACGTTTCCCATCATTTTTTTTACTGTTTTTTTGGGCTAATTTTAGTTGTGTACCAACAGAAAATGCTCTGGCTCATCAAGCATGCATTTTACGAGCTGATTTGGAGAAAGCTCTTCAGGATAACACTTCACTGTTTTTGAAAATTGGTAGGTCTATTTCTTTTTTTGCTTCGAATGACTAGGTTTTATCTTATATACATCTCTGCCATTATATGTTGCAGGTAGAGAAGATAAATTGAACTCAAGTAACAGAACTGTGGTGAACAATTTTCAAGTGGAGCTTACTCAGCAAGTTGGTTCTCTTTGCAGCACTGTGGCAACATCCTTGACTCGACAGAATGATCACCTCCAATGTGTGGAGAATCTGTGTCATTCGTTTTTGGGCATTCATGATAAGGTTGGTAAAACAATTCTGTTGCCTCTGTTCTTGTCGGTAACATTGTATCCATGTTTCTCCCAATTAATTTTCTTGAATATTTCTTCTAGTTGGCTTCGTTTTCAGTTTAGATTCACTATGGAAAGTCTCTTTGGTTCATGGTTTTGCATGTCACGTAATCTTTTATTCTCTCAATTACCTTTTTTTTCCTGTAGGCGGCTTTTGATTTGAAAAAGAAAGTGACAGCTCTAAGGGCTTTGTATACATCTCATCTTGAGGCAGTGCAAAATGTCGTGCGTTTGCATAAGGCGAGCTCTGATGCTACCTTGGACGAAATTTCATCTCTTACTGCCTCTAATCGTCATTCTATTGAAGAAGTATGCTGCAGCAATTCAACTATATTTTGCTTATTCCACATTTATGTCTGGTGCGCTTATTTTTCATACTTGTTCTTCACTTATCCTATATATTTTTTGATGAATCAGTTTCTTGCATCTGAGGCCGCTGAAGCAGGGTCAATATTTGATGATCTTCAGAGTTCTCTATCAACTCAGCAGGGTGAATTGGCATCCCTTGCAAGGGAACTACGGCATGTGTGTACTTTTGGTTTTCCTTCCATCTGTCTTATAATTTTTAATAACTTGGTCACATCGTGTTATTTGTTTCATTGATTTGTATGGTTTCCTACACTTTTATTTTCTTCTTATAATTTTTGCTTTAACTGATGTTATCCTTCATCAATTGTTGGTTTTTGCTTTGTTCTGTGGATTGTGAATGAAAAAGAGATTCAATCTTAGTGTTGAACAAACGAAAGATATATCTGAGTGCGCTCAAGAATTTGTGGATAAGCTTTTGGAAGAAGCAAAAAGGTTTGAAAACTTTGCATCACAGGCTGATGAAATGCAAATAAAGAGCATCGCTGATTTTAAGAAAGCTTATGAGGTAATAATGTAATATCAATTCTTATTTTAGAAAGATGGGTTGTAGGCATTGGTATCAAATGTTTCAAGCTTATTCTGTGCAGGAGCAGTCAAGATCTGATTCAGAGAAACTTATTGCTGATATGACTAGTTTAGTTGCTAATCACATTCGTCGTCAAGTGGATATGGTCTGTTTTTGATGTTTCTTTTGATAGTTTATTTTTGGCGGGATGGCGAAGGGGAAATTGTGTTCCGGCTCCTTTCAGTTAATTTTTCATCATGGATTGGTGGGTGAACTTGCAGGTAGATGCAAGGCTTATCGATCTTAGAGACAATGGCATTGCGAACAAGACATTCTTGGATGGACATGTGTCATCAGTGGGAGATATTGTGACTCATGCAAAAAGGAAATGGCAGGCCTTTTGCATGCAAGCAGAAAAAGATGCCAAAGACACTGCTGATTATTCTGCAGCAAAGCATTGTCGTATGGAAGCCCTCATGCAGCAGAGGTAAGTATTCTTTATTCCTCCCCAGGTTCGTAATCTGGATCCTGTTATTTGCGGTCTAACAATCTCTTTAAATCCTTTTCTTTAGTGTCAATGCTGCTGAATTAGCTTTTAAACATACGAAGAAGACTCACGAGGCTGTGAATCGAATGGGGACCGAACTTGTTTCTGAAGAGGTGTCACTTATTAGGTGTGGCAGTTGGTTCTTAAGTGGTCAAGTGAATTTTTTTGGTCATTTCTCTGTAAAGCTATTCGTTACTGTTAGTAAATTTATTCAATTATAAATTTTTTTGCTAACACATGGTTTTGGTTTTGCGCCTTTGGCCAAGGTTATGCTGGTATTATTCATGGCAGCGTTTTCGGTTTTCTTAAGCAGTAGTCAGTAGATTTCATGCGATATGATTATCAGTTACTTTGATACAGGAATGCTTCTGATAGCAATGCGCAACACGACATGGAGATCCATTCTGCACGGGTTGCAGCAGAGGAAGATATGGCAAAGAACAGTGAGGATATCCTTAATCAGTTTGATGGTGAGTACTGTGTTAGAAATGACATTATGTGAATCAATATGCACGCGAATACCTGCTTTTAACTAAATCAGTTTCGTGAGCATCCTGTAGGTTGTCATTGGTATTTTATTTTATTTATATTTATTATTCATATTATTTCTAAAAGTTGTTTAATATTCTATGTATCCTAATCGTGCGATTCCTTTTGCAGACATCTATGTACAAGAGGGGGAAACCATATCTAGCGTGTTAAATGTAGTCAAAACTCATGCAAATACACTTGAGACTTTCAGAGAGGATCACTCTGGCCAAGCTGCTTCCATTGAAGAGAAGGCTCGTGAAACTTTTCATCAGCAGTATAAGGTAAGTCCTCTGAGCATTCTATTTTATGCCCAGAAGATTAAATTTGCATGTTACCAAGTTAGCCTATTTAACAATATTAACACTATTTTATATTTGATGTAATGTAATTAATATCCGGACTGTTGTGTCGTCATGTTTTGTAGGACTATGAGCCCAGTGGGACTACACCCGTAAGAAGCGAGGCTGATCTTCCGTGTAAGGGGACGATAGAGTCTCTTCGGTCCTTGCCAATGGAAGCCCTTCTCGAAGATTTCCGGGAAAACAATTCATATGAATCATTTGACGCAAAGGAGTTGAAACCATCACTTATACCACGTTCGCCCCTCACCCAGCTAAACTAGTGATGGTGACCTGCTCATTTGTGCCCTTTACCAAATCAAAATTGCATCTGTAACATTACATTGTTTTTGTTACTATCAGTAGTTGTAAGCATGCATCCTCATTCCTCAGGTGATAAAATGTAACGTCAAATTTAGGGCAGAGTACCGATGTGAATCCCATCTAGGGATCCGGTGGAGTATAAGTTAAACTAATATTTGTATATTCAGGCACTGCTCTCATTGCGATTAAATTTGGTATTCTCTCGATCTTTTGGCAATTAAGTTTTGTAATCATAGGCGTTAATTTTTCAAGTGAAGCGAGACTGTCTTTTGGCTCTTTTTCAAAGAGTATATAAAAAAAATACTTTTTAAGTTCTTTTCTTCTCATACTAAGAACTAAACAGAAACTGAAATAACTAAACATTGAAAATACACATGCAATGCCTTCCTCCAATGATCTACAAACTCACCTATTTACGTTTTAAAAGTCAGATTTGCCTCTTACAATTTGATTCACACAGAGGATAAGCCTGTGAGTAATGGGTTGTTGGGCTGATGAAGATAACAAAGAAGTTAAAAAAAGGAGGTTGGAGCTGGACGACATGGCATATCTAATCCACAACGAACCTGGACGGTGATGGTAGAGTCGGTCAACGACGGTAGATCTAGTCGACGAGCTGGTCCACTTATTTGTAATATATATTACTTAAACGGATATACATGATCATGATGTCTAAATTTGAATCTGCCCAAAATCTAATGGGGATATCTATTTTTATTATTCGAATTTTATTCATTATTCATCAAATATTAAATAATTTTTTGTTGTTGTGTGAAACCAAATCCATGTTTCGATGCCTTTGTCAATTGTCATTTAATCGGCAGAGTGCGAACTGAATAAAATCACAGGCCATGTATTTTGTCCACGAATACCATTGCCATGACCAACTATTAGACACTTGTAATTCAGATTAAATGAATTATCATTTTCCTTCAATGTGACTGCAACCAACCTTTGTCAGGTAATCTGAATGGACGTATGAGAATAGAAATGAAATTAATTGAATAGAATGGCCATCGAATGCTCTAATGATCTGGGGATTGAAGAGAAGAGAATTTGTTTTTAGTGTCTCAAACACACACTTTTACGCATTGGAATAAACAAAATTACTCCCACCCTCTCAATATTTTCTTTTGTTTCTATGTTTACATCAAAGGTATTGTGGTCTGTGGAATCTGGGCTGTTCACTGCATGTGGCGAGTTGTGAATGCAATTTCGGGTGTGAAGTGTTTGGCTCTTTATATGTTGAGCTAAACACTAGCAATGTAGCTCTATATATGTTGGCAAGATTGTGGCCATTTCATATTTCTGGTATGCTAGTGGATGCACTGTCATAGACCATCTTCTTTAGGTCTTTTCGGTTCATTCCAACTACTCTTTGTCATCCACTGCGTGATGTCCAGGTCGTACATTCAGCATCTAATATTTGTATAAATGAAAATATTTATTAAGAGATAACCAATATTATATTTAGTTCCCATATGGGTTGGTTGATGATAGTACTTAAAATTGGTAAATGCTTGATTTCCAATTTATCATACACAAAGAAAAACATCATTCTTGTTTGGCTAACATAATGTAACTAAAAAATTCATTTCAGTCATATATACACCAAATAAGAAATGTCCTCTCGAACTCTATTTTGCACTTAAAAAAACTCATCCTAGCTTCGCTGACCTGACTCATGACATCTTTTAATCTTTCTGCATTCACTTCACAGTTTTACAATTTACAGTATGTGTGTTTTCCTCGTCCATCTTTACTTCAAAATTTCAGGACATTCTTTGAATCGGTGTCCATATTCATGCCATTTCTCAACTTCAGTTTCCTTTTTTCTTTGTTGAGAAAAACAACGTTTTACCATTAAAATAATAATATAGCAATACATTTACCTAATTTCCCTAGAGAACCGCCCGAACAATGAAAAATGACCTTTCTTAGTCTCTCAAATATCTTATATCTAGCTGCCTCTGTCATCTCCTCTCTATATAAGTAACCCCAATGAGTACCTCTCTTGCTTAACAGTCTCTCTTGGCCCACTCTTCACGTACGCACGAAAATCCTCTTCCATATTCTAATGGGTCTCTCAAAGTTTGTCACAATTTTTATATTAGTTTGGTTCCTTTGTGTTATTAATAACAAAGGAGTTGAAGCCTCACATAGAAGATACCCACATCTTCAATCCATTTCTCCGGTTCACGTGAAGCAGCTACACAGAACTGGATACCATTTTCAACCTCCTAGCCACTGGATGAACGGTAACGTTTCTTCATTTCTTATTCACACACAATTGACTTGCATTTTTAGTGTAGTTTTCTTGTCAATATTATTCTTATTTTCTGGTTTGTTTTTGCATTTATTATAACTAATAATAACAATGAAAAATAAAATAAAAGCAAACAGAAAGAAAGACTATGAATTGATCTGACGAAAACAAACAGAAATTCGACACTTCTAGTTCTAGTGAGTGTCTAACCCAAAATTCTGATGATAAGGAAGATGAGGCTTTGATCTCATTCTAGTGAGCCTCTAACCGAAACTTTGATGGAAAAATATTATGTGAATGAGTTTAATTTTTTTTTCTTTTTTCCAATTTTGATTTGAGACAAACCTTTGGCCTCATTTTGGTAATATTACTTTTGCATGGCCACCTATCATTTATTCCAAATTCATGCATGCCCTTAATTTCATGGGAGCAGCAAGCTGCCAGTGATTTGAGTATGGAGACAAGGTGTGTATGTTCATTCTTTTTGTGGGCTTAATTATAGTGACGATGACAACCATATGATATTGGAGTTTTGAAACTCAGTCATACTTATATGCCAAAAAAGAAAATAAAAAATATAATTGTGGTTACATTCTTAACTTCAAATGCATATAATCTGGAAAAAAGAAAGAATTAAGTCTGCCATGTTAATTGTTTAGGAAAAATACTCACAAAAAATTAAGAGCTAATAATAAAAAATATATTTTAACACGATGGAGTTTCTACAAATATGTATGACAAAATCCCATTTAACTGAATTTACGTAAAAATGCATAATAACAGGTAAAAGGAAAAATATATTTTAACACCTTTTCTTTCTTGTTCATTTTTGTGTTAAAAGTTAAAACTTGTTAGTAATCATGAATTACCCTACAACTTCACAAGTTAAAGGTAGAATGCGATGAAAATGACTGACTAGTCGCCATTGTTGTTCTTCGGTTTTTTGTTTCCCAAATGAAATTGCTTAAATACCTCCTTTTCCCTTTTTTCCATAGTCTCCACATTGCCAATGCCACTTACTTATGGAGATGCATGATTAAGAATATATGGGTCAGAGTAGCATCTCCTTAATTCATATGCATTAGTCCAAAATAGAGTTAACTAGCAATAGCCAGAAATATGCAGATTTTGGTCAGTTGGGAAGACGTGCAGTACCTCTCCTTAAGGAGAAATTAAAAGGAGATTTAACATTCTGATCATCTTGTTTGGTCCAATTAACATTTTGATTAAATTTAATCGAGATTCCTCTGAAAACTACTTTTCTTTAGCCTATTACTTGTACCTTCAATATATATCCACCTTATCTTATAAGGGTGCTAACTTTCTTTAATTTGCTTTCTAATCCTTTCATTGTTCAAACTGGTGTAATGGACAAATCAATGGCATGCATGCAGATCCAAATGGTGAGTCTTCCTACCTTAGAATTTCATGGTCCTTCCTTCTTCTCTTTTTTAAATGCCCGTTTCTCTGATTATATGCTTTTACGTACAGGACCCATGTACTACAATGGAATCTATCATCTCTTCTACCAATACAACCCCAAAGGAGCTGTGTGGGGTAACATTGTGTGGGGCCACTCAGTGTCAACGGACCTCATCAATTGGAAATCACTTGAACCCGCCATTTACCCATCCAAACCCTTTGACAAGTACGGATGTTGGTCCGGATCCGTCACCATTCTCCCAGGTAAAGGACCTGTTGTCCTCTACACCGGAGTTACTGATGACAACCAAACACAGGTTCAATGCTATGCCATACCCGAAAATGCATCTGACCCATTCCTCCGAAAATGGGTAAAGCCCGACCACATGAACCCAATAGCCGTTGCAAACCACGGCATGAACGGCAGCGAGTTCCGTGACCCGACAACCGCTTGGTGGAGCAAAGACGGGCACTGGAGGATGCTGGTTGGTAGCAGAAGGAATCACAGAGGGATGGCCTACTTGTATAGAAGTAGGGACTTTGTGAAGTGGATCAAGGCCAAACACCCTGTCCATTCTGCAGCAACCACGGGTATGTGGGAGTGTCCGGACTTGTACCCGGTTTCGTTGAATGGGAAAAATGGGTTGGACACATCATCCATGGCTGAAAGCAATGTGAAGCATGTACTGAAGAATAGCCTTGACGAAACTAGGTATGACTACTATACGGTTGGAACATATTTCCCGGATAAGGATAGGTATATCCCTGATAACACTTCAGACGATGGTTGGGGTGGCCTCAGATATGATTATGGTAACTTTTATGCTTCCAAGTCATTCTTTGACCCCAGCAACAACAGAAGGATCTTGTGGGGTTGGGCAAACGAGTCCGATTCTCAGAAGGAAGATGTTAGTAAAGGATGGGCAGGAATTCAGGTAATAACATCATGTCACCAGTTTCAAAGTTTCCAGTTCCTTAATTATCAAAACAAATATATAATATGTATACCTTTTTCAGGCAATTCCAAGAATTGTGTGGCTTGATTCTAGTGGGAGGCAATTGGTACAGTGGCCTGTTGAAGAACTAAATAATCTTAGAGGAAAACAAGTTAAGATGAGCAATCAAAAGCTTCAAAAAGGAGATTATGTTGAAGTAAAAGGAATCACTGCTGCCCAGGTCAGGTTCTTAATTATGCAACAAATATATGTTTTTATACACGGAAGATCCATCAAATTTACCGTGGGTTGCATGTTTTCTAATTGATAATGATACTGCAGGCTGATGTGGAAGTTAGCTTCTCATTTTTAAGCTTGGAGAAGGCAGAGCCATTTGATCCCAGCTGGGGGAACGCACAGGATCTCTGCGCCCAAAAGGATTCAAAGCTTCAGGGTGGGCTTGGACCATTTGGGCTTCTGACGCTGGCCTCAGAAAACCTGGAGGAGTTCACTCCTGTGTTTTTCAGAATTTTCAAATCTCATAACAAGCATGTGGTTCTCATGTGCTCTGATGCAAGAAGGTCTGTGTAATATGGGTGAGAGGACTTAGAATTTTCTTTCTCTGGTCTCTTCTAACTTACTCGGTTTCGGTTTTGCATTTTGAATAGCTCCTCTTTGAAGAGTGACTTGTATAAGCCATCATTTGCGGGCTTTGTAGATGTGGACTTGGCCGATAGGAAGCTTTCTCTCAGAAGTTTGGTATGCAACCCGTGTACATTTTCCTCTCTTCCACTTCCAACATCCTCCTAATAGGATCTGACTTTTGAATTGAATGGCAGATTGATCACTCTGTAGTGGAAAGTTTTGGAGAAGGAGGCAAAACAAACATCTTATCAAGGGTTTACCCAATGCTAGCGGTGACGAAGGAAGCTCACTTGTTTGTGTTCAACAACGGTACAGAGCCAATCACAGTGGAAAATCTGAACGCATGGAGCATGAAATCTGCCCGTAGAACATGATAAATTCGACACCTTGACTATTGAATAATTATGTTTAAATTCATGAAATATATGTTTTTCTATTTTGAAGAAATTTGTTCGTAAAAATAATATATCCTATGTAATTGGCTTTCAGCCTTCTTTATAAAATATTCAATGACTAAATCATCACCTTTTACGTTCCATATAGCCATGTTTGATGAGACAACTCCAACACTCTTACGAATATATTTTTCCGTATTATTAAGAAATTTTTTTAAAAAAATTGCATTTTCAATGTTCTCAATTTTCCAAATAGCTCACAAGTAAACAATGGAGGATGCATTTACCACTTTACCCTAACTGAAGTTGCTCAACTTTAATTCTCCAATCCAACGCCCAAAAAATCGAAAACCACATTAGGCAACTACAACATGAGGTTTCTTTCATGATCACGGCAAACAGCCGCGCTTGACGAGACCATTACTACTGTCGAACAGTCAAAGCCTTAAAAGAACAATTAAATCCAGAGTTCAAGGCACAGTACCATATGCCAGAGATTCTTAGGTTATGGTAGAATTAATAGATTAATACTAAAATAAAGTTTCTTTCCAAAAAGACTCCTGTATGTATCGAGTCTTCTGAACTGCACAACAAAGCAGCTTGTATAAAAACAATGTGCCATATAGATAGAATTAGTTTACGTCCATACACTCGGATTATTTTGGTGATCTAAACTGAGACAATAATATGATTCAATGATACCAAACTAAAAAAACATAAAAAACCACCAGAGATATAATGGGTACAACTGATGTAGTCAAAAACCGTCTCTAGGTCCATGTATCAAAGTCACAATTCACCACCTGACAAACTATATCAGCCAGAATTTACTTGATCTTCTTCTTTGGCCTCAACTGCAACATGTAAACTACATTTCAGCGCTGGACAGCTTCAAACCACTAAAGCACAGTAGTAAGAATAAAAGGATTGGATTATACTTCCGTAGGTCATAAATATCTACAGACCTGATTACTATGACCACACTTCTTTTTCCGGCAGTTTACAGCCCTTGGATGTAGACGAGCATAGCATCTAATAAGCCATTAATGTAATACTTGGTGAGAAGAGTTATGATCGTAAGAAAATTAAAAATTTGCAAGCCGCTATTGAAAAATGAGGGATAAGTAAATGATGATACAGTTGTACAAATCAATAGAAACACAATACAAGCAATAAAACACGTGCAGCATCAAAATCTGGGTACTTCTTCTAGGAAGGACACAAGAGCATCATTGAAACATAGAGAATTCAACCAAAGAAAACAAAAAAACATGTAGTCGCCACCGCCCCACAATCATGTCCATCTTAATCATTTTCTCCCCATAACCAGTTGCTACAAGAGCAATATACAAATACACACGTTATTTATTACAATAATGTTTCTTGCAATCATGCATCAAGGTGTGCCATGAAAAGCAAGAACATCAACTGCAACTGCAACTATATAGGACTACAGTTAAAAAATGGGATCATGGAGATTAATATAGGAACTAGGATGCCCTCTTTTGCAATTTTATAGCAAACGCGGGTTCAACTTGTAGTCCCGTCAGCAAATACGTAGTAAATATTGATTTTGAGAGTGAGCTATTGAAAGAGTTGATAACACAACACTTACTCGATCCTCAGACTTCCTTGCCCCTCACAAACTGCAGAGAGTGTAGACTATATATTGTCTAAACTAAGAATAAGAACATCAAATTATAATATACCACCCGTGAAAATCAACTGCAAGTGAATGAACCCAGTTGACAAAGTTAGTGATGGAAATCAATATTGGGAGCAAGCAAAACCTCTTTTGCACTTTTATAGCAAAAGATGCTACGTGATTGTCCAGTGACTCCCGTCTAGGAAGAGAAGTGACATAAAAAGTTAGCTATCAGAAAGCTGGATGGATAACTTCAACACTTAGTTCCCCCAAACGAAGACAAAATGTAATAGACGAACCAAGCAGGAGTTGGCATTCAAGACGCATCACCCCATAAGGTCAGCAAAATGTAACTGGATGGATTGCACGTAAAGATAAAAGAAATATGGGAAAACTCATAAACAATTATTAATTCTTGTAAGGCATGAACAATACGAAAAACAAGAAAAGCATGGTTGGAGTGACACGTACTTGCGGCAGATCATCTTGTCTTGATTGTATTTGCGAGCCAAAGCCATCAATGAAGGCTCTATGATACCCCCACGAAGTCTCAATACAAGATGAAGCGTCGACTCTGAAGGAACCACAAATAAGTGAACAAATAACCAAAATAGAATCCTACAAAGATTAAATACGCTATAAAAAGTGTAACAACAGACCCTTCTGAATGTTGTAATCAGCCAAAGTTCGACCATCTTCAAGCTGCTTGCCAGCGAATATCAAACGCTGCTGATCCGGCGGAATACCTGATCAACAACCAATAGCTATTCATTCATTTCTTCTCAGAATTGGGATACAAAATGAAAAACGTGGTCCATTTGATCGAAGAGAAAAAGAAGGAAAATAAGTAAAGCATGCCATCTAGATAACATTTTCTGTGTACGAAAGTATTAATAGTAAAAACTCGGGCTAATCTAAATTTCAATTCAACTTTGTGAAATTGAAGTAGAACAGAGAATGGCTTGAGGAATTATAAATGTGACAAATACCTTCCTTATCTTGAATCTTAGCCTTAACATTGTCGATAGTGTCGCTGCTCTCGACCTCGAGAGTTATGGTCTTCCCTGTTAGTGTTTTCACGAATATCTGCATCGCCGCTGGGATATTTGCCTCTCCTGCATGGATAACTGGGGAGTGTCAAATCTTTTATAGTATGATTTCTAGGGTTTCATGGACTTTTTGGGCCCAAAGGGTTTCATAGATTTCTTTTGTCCAAAACTCGCTCCACTAGCCTGGTTGTAACCCGACTCGTAGTGGGGTATTGTATGTACATGCTGGGCTCCGTTTTCGGTCAAAATACTGCGTTAGCCTGTTGGCAGAAGGGGAAGTTTATTTTGGAATTTATATTTGGCCATTATCGGAATTTAATTCCTCCAATTTATTTAATTTTTTTTTTTTAGTTCCGTAAAATCTAAAATTATTATTAAATTTACTGACTTCAAATATCATCTTTTTTATAGCAAAATTTAAACTTGTGGTCAAAGATTCAATTCTGTACAGAGAATGCAAGTGACCGTAGTTGAAAAATTAGCGTGTGTTTAATATATTGTGAAGCATTTTTCTAACTAAAGTTGTACTTAATTATGTTGCAAGTATAGTTAACTATGAACTAATATATGATTTAATTAACCATAGTGCATTAAAATCGCATATAATTTCCCTTGGATGAATATACATGCTCACCGATTGTATTTAACTCGCCTGATAAACATAGAATGTAGAAACAAACATTCGGTTGTTTATCCACCAAAAAAATCAGTATACGGTTTAAAAAGAAACAGCTATTATAGATTTAATTGTCATAGAATCACCACTTGGCTATCCTAATTGTAACAAAATGCAGATGTTAAAGTGGGGAAACAAGTTCCCCTTTCGTGCCCGTTACTAAACGTATTTAAAAGGAAAAGTGAAAGATAACGGAAGCTCCAGTGTCAGCTTAAACTTCTCACTCACAATAATTAAGATTCTACTGATAGTTCTATAGATAACATTATGAATAAGCCTTTTTCTTTTTGTTTGAAATTTGAACAGAAGAAGTGGTAAGACAATTGCATCTGTTAAATTCAAATAAGCATATATAACTCCTGGAAACAAAAGTTTTACAGAACAAGAATTGCCTCTGCCATACCCTAGTCCCTGGTCTCAGTAAACACATGTGAAGAAGTACTTCACCTCTGCTCTGTAGTGTTTATTGATTAATTCACTATGAGGAGGAAAGCGCTTCCAGTTTAGGAAGCAAACTTCGCCATTCATCTGCAATACCATTTGCTAGGCGTGCCTGACCTTTCGCAAATTCATGAAATGCAATCCCCAAATCTAATGTTTTCTGTTCCTGAAAACGCACTATCTCTTCATTCATAAATTTCACAATCGTCTCAAATGTCCTTGTTGCATGTTCGGTCTCTGCCTTCAACTACACGACAAAATCAGAAGACAGTTAAGCAAAAAAATTGATAGATATACGATTTGTTAGCAAAACCATGGATGTCAATATTGAGCAAACTTACCTCCTTATATTCATGCTCGGCTTCTCCCACTCCATCAGATAGAGTCCGCATGAGTTTGTCACTGCATTCCAAATTCCAATAGAATTACATAAACAGAATATTAGACACGGAACCGTCTTCTAATTCATCAGTCTGATATATGTACATATATACTCCGTCCCAAAGAAGGTTATGTTAAAAAGGAATTCTGTTCTGCTGAACAATCTAAACGAGGTAAACAATAAAAACCGAGAACCAGGAACATACAGGTTAACCTCCTTCAGCTTCATTGTTTCAGCCAGTTCACATTGTCTCCTGAAGGCATTGGCCCTCTCTGCTATTGTTGCCTGTTGCAGAAAATCAAACAGGACGATTAGATAGAAAAAAAATAATTAAGAATAACCATTTCCCCCTTCATATTGGAGGGACAAAAAACGTTGGGGTGCCATTATATGAAAAATTGTCTTGCTGAGGCAAATGGGTGTATATGGTGAGGAAAGAAAACAAACTTCAATTAGTTAAGATGATGTAGTTATTAAATAATGAAAGAGAAACAAACCATACTTACCTTAATAGATTGCACAGAACGGACATAATCTTTCAGAGGTTGTTCAAAATTCATCAAGAGCTGATGCGCCTGCTTGACAACAAACCATTTTAGGATAATGTTCAATTCACCTTTCATTAACACGTATATACTATGAAACGTAGACACTGACACGGATATAAAACACAAAACTAACACTAGCAGTAACATAAACCCTACAATATGATAAAATTTGAAATATTTATAATTTGAAAAATCATGTCGTATCTAATATAAATGTCTGACAAGTGTTGGACATAAACAAGGCTCATTTTGCAAGTATCTGAGCTCTATAGTGTATACACCATTTGATATGCAGTCAAAGGACCAAGACCAGAAGTGGACTAAGACACTCCATGTGGCACCATTTCAAAAGATCTTTAAGAGATTTACTCATGGCAAGTTCAAGAAGAAGTCAACGAATTAGTAGGAAGATAATCCTGAAGAAATCAGTTACTTAGTTGCTGATTTTATGATAGTACTGCTGTTACTTTTTGCCATTTTCTGTTTAGATAATTTAGGATATTGTTATGCACTTCTGTTCTCCTCAAAAGAAGGAATTACGGTTGCTTGGTCATGTATTTAAAGACATGATTTATCAATAAACAGAGCAGCAGTTTTTACTTCAAAATATTTGTGGGATTTGTGAGCTCTCTCCTTAATTGAGCTATCATACTTGTTTTTTAAGTCTGTCAAAATAGGGAGAGGAAGGAAAAAATCCAATAAACCTCCTTCTCAACCAGAATTGGGAGAAGACTTAGCACTCCATTGTCCCATTACTCAATCCAAGGTAAAGTCCCATAACACCATTATGCAAGCACGCATATACAAACAGCCAATAAAACATGCAACACCAGCAATTGGAGGCTTACCTCCTTTTGCAGCTTGACTGATAAAATCTCTGACTTTGTCCCAAGTTCAGAGAATGCCCTCCCAAGAGCATTTTCTTCACAAACACTGAGAAGATTTACCGCTTTTCCAAAATCAGCCAGTGATTGCCCCAACTCTGTGTGAACCACAAAAAGTAAAATCACATTATGCAGCCATTGTACCAGAAAGGTGGATAAAAAAAGTGAAAAGGAAGCTGAGAAGGGCAAATCAGAAAGGAAGGAAATCAGATAGAGAAGACAATAATAGGCACCAAACTGGAACCTCAAATTCCATCATCACCTCCGTGCTGCTTCACAAGATGATAAGCATGTTTTTGAGCTTCAGCCAAGTGGTTTTCAAGCTCAAAGATGTAATGTTTTAGCTTTTCATATTCAGTATTTGATTCTTCCACTGGCTTCTCTTTCCCAAGGACAGCATCACTCACTTTAGATTGCACATCCTGTCAGAATTTAAACAAGCAATTACAAATCAAATAACACAGCTGGACAAACAGCAAGCTCAACCAGACAGGCTAGCAAAAGCAAATGTCTCAAGTAAAGGAAATTGCAATCTCATAAGATTGGTAGCATTCCACGTATTTGTATCCAAGGGAATGGTAATCTACGTGAAGTACAGAAGTGGCACTATTGCACAATAATGTAACAAAATGAAACTATCAGTTAAAGAGTAGATTTCAGTGTTGCATCTAAGTAAAACCTGGCAATCTCCTAGCCCATTGCTCAACTCTATAGGTCTCCATTCATGTATTTATGATATGGAGATTTGAGAAAAGCATATCTGAAATTACTACAACACAGCCAACTTCTTTTGTCTATACTACCAAAAAAATTAGCAACTTTTGATCTTTTTGTGTACTTTATTCCAACAGGATCGTTTTCCATATCTGTAGAATTACTTTTTATTCTAAGTTCTAACAGGATAGTCAAATATGTAATTGAATTTCTGGAGTCAAATAACTAACTCTTCCACAATTCCATTGTGTCTACCTTGACTTTTTCACCAAATAACTTCCTTTTAAATAGTTAAAATTATACAATGAAATCCCACAGCACCATAATGTCAACGCCCCAGTATCTTATTCTTGAACTCCAAAAAAAAAAAGTTTTATTTAATTAAATAATTTGTAATAATCTGAAACTATTACATTTTTTCAAATTTCCTTTCTGTTTCATGCACACCTATGTGTTTGTTGACAGCTACTAACCGGAACAGAGAAATACAGTATACTGCTTTATTTCAAGCAGGAAATAAGTCTGAATTAGTAAATTCAAATTTAATTTACTTCATTTGTAAACCTGATAGAGAGTCATCCATAACACTATTCAGTACATAGCCTACCTTAAAGATCTGCATTAAATCAGCTGGCTTCTTGAATATACTAGTCTCCTGAGACCTTAATTTCTCCATTTTCTGCATAGCATGTAATAATGAAATAAAACTGAAATTAGATTTTTTTTTCCATCTTAAAAGTCAGACATGAGAAAGAGAGCAGAAAACATTTACAAATTACAACCGCAGTTAATACCCACACCCAAAGGAGAGGAAGAGGGATGTTCGGCAATCAGCAAGAAGTCTTACACATTCCACATCCCACACTTTCCATCATGTGCAGTGGCTGTGAGTAAGGTAGTTTTGGAATAAATGAGAAAATTGCAGAGTTCAATTTTCTATATATCGACTAAACCCAACAGATAATGAGATTACAAATTTGCTAGTCATTTAAAGAAATCATTTTCAAACTAGACGACTTATTTTATCACAATTGTAGATTGAATAGAAAAATTGAACTCAGATAAAAAATGACGTTGTAACAATGGGCATAATGATAAACATGAAGAACATGCTAGAAGATAGTGCAAGTGTGAAACAAAGCCAAATTGCAAATCACATCTAAAATAGATAAAGCTGCAGCTAAGGTCCAGGATGAAATTTAACTACTCATTAAGAGACAACACCTCTTCATCTGCCTGCAAAAATGTGTTCAGATCCTCACTTTGTTGAAGTTCATGATGTGACGCTATCCTATTTACAAATATATCCAATGCTTGACGCCTCATCTCAATAAATTCAACACTCAAACGGAATTTCTCTGCAGTTATGAAACACAAATTATGGCCCAAAATGGATTTTGGATTTATTAATAAATGATCGGCATTCAACACTAATGTATCAAGACGTCAGTGGATATTTTTGTAAGGAAAATATCAGACTTCTCTGGGATTGTTATCAGCATTGACCACTCAATCAATAAGGAAGACCCCACTGTTAACCAAATTAACCAAATCACCAAGTCAAATGCACAGCTGACCATGACATATACATTTCAGATCATGCCCATGTTCAGGAAATAATATGAGAACAACTCTAAAAAGAAAGACTTATTGAAATATATATCAAACAGTAGCAACAAGACATGAATTCCAGGCTAGGCTAGTTAAAACCTCCAAGAAATCAGAATTCCCAAAGGGGGAAAACTGAGGAAAATTGACAAGATGTAAAGCTAATCACAGGTTAGATCCACAGTTGATTCCACTTAGTAACTTTATTGACCATGTGAGGAGCAGTATGTGTAATAACCGTAAAATTTAACGAAAATTCCAATTAAAGAAAAATTTGAAATAAAAGAGAGAATTTAAAAAATGGGAATAAGAACCGTGAAAAATATGTATATTTACTACATTGGTTAAAGAAATACAAAGAAAATATGAGAATTTACGTTTTGGCGCGTAATTTTTAAATGATAGTATTTTGCTATAAGCAATATATTTTTATTTGTTTAGAAATGACTATGATTTGTTAAAAGTAAGTAGACTTTTAAGTAAAATAATTCTGAAACACATTGAATATGCGATTTTTAAATGTATTTCGCATTACATGGCAAAAAAAATATGCTATGCATGTGACATTGATTTTACAGTGATATGTTTTCCTCGGATATGAGCATGATTATATGTTTTCTCTGATTGGAAAGTTTTGGCAGATGAATATACTGAGACTGAAAAGTCTGTTTTATATTGAGAATTTTATACTGGATTATATGGCATATGTGCATATAGTATTTTCTGTGGAGGAATCCTATTGAAAATACTGTCTGCTAACAACAGGTGATGTTAACCCTGGTGCGCACCTTGATTGCCTCAGCCAAGGTGATGTTAGCCTCGTGTGAGGGCCAACACACAGGAGATTATATGTGAAGGAGAGCGGAATGCCTCCTATATATGGGCAAGATGGCAGTTATATGATGGCGAGATGCCAGTTATATGAGATGTTATTTGCCTTCCCTTGCTATTTGCTTGGGAAAGACCCATACAGAGTCCCTTCGCGTGTCCTCTTGAATGGTAGTAGGGCAAATTTCAGCGGGATGCTGAGTTTAGACAAATCTTATACCACTAAAGTACGGAAGGGGTCAAACTCTGATATGGTAGTTCTGATATGGGATCCTCCGAATAAATTATATGAAAAATATTTGATGCATAACATTATTTGATAAATGATTTTACAGTTTTGTATATGAATATGAATTGTTAACAGAAATGTTTTGAAATGCGGGTCTCATATAAATGTACTTTTGAATGTAACTTTTTTTATGAGAAACTTTGAAATGGAAAGTACATCCATATGTTGAATATGAATTGTTAACAGAGATATTTTGAAATGCGGGTCCCATATGAATGTACTTCTGAATGTAACTTTTCTTTATGAGAAATTTTGAAATGGAAAGTACATCCATATATTGACCATAGAGGTTATAGAAGGTGTTATCTGCTCATTGAGTTGTAAAACTCACTACACGTGGTTAATATGTTTTTCAGATAAAGACCCAGAGTTTGGTCTTGCAACTTCTTGATCGACTAGGTATCGTACTTTTGTGGTGAGTCTAAATTGTTTCTTGACTTATAATTGTACTCTAAAGTTGCTCTGAACGCCACAGATAGGATCCTGCTTCTGCTGTACTCTGATATATATGTACTTAATTTGTATATAGTATCTGTATGGAAAAACTTATATGTATCTGTTTCTTTGATAAAGGATTGGGATATTCATATTTATGAAAAATATATGTTCATAATATACGTGTTTCACGTGCCCTAAAATTAGGGGCGTGACAGTATGAGAAATATAGCGACTCCCTCATAACTGCTGATAAATGACATAAACAGGAAGATAAAAACATAGAAAAAAGGTACCAAAGTAGAATCACCATGAGACATTCTAATAATAGTTTAATTGTTTAAATATTACACAACACACAAGAAAGAGTCCTGTTTAGATGTTTACCTACAGCACTTTTCTCTGGAAGAGGAGGAATGAATATGCCTTTGTACTTTTCAAAAAGATGGTCACGTAACCATACAAAGTCACTATAGCGTCGAATGACAATCTTCTCAGGTCCCTGGTATCCAGGAAAATTTGTCTGCCAAAATAGATTTCAGGTAGTCAGAATGACAGGACATATTTTTATATACATCTCCCTTGTGAATTCCAGGGATGATGGGAAGAAGCAGAAACTCATAAATCATTAAAGAAAATATCGTTGCATTGACAAAGAGGAAAAAGGTATAAATTATTATATTGCACGTTCATAAAAACGCTACCCCAATTAACTGCAGATAGAGCATCTAAAACGATTGCTAATATTCGCATATAAGTAATTCAAGGGATAATGACATGTAGAGTATTATAAGCTTTTAAAAGGATTTAGGTTAATTGAAAAAGTGACCATCTTCCTCAAACACCTAACCCTTCCGCAACTTTATAAGCAGAAATTTTGCTCCTAGACTCTCTTCATTTCCTTCCTTTGATACACTAAATAGTAATTATTCTTGAACTGGCTGCATGCATGCTCAACCTCAACCATATCTTATGCACGCATTTACATCATCGTATACTAAACTGACAACAGAATCAAGAGGTAAGGAGCATCAGATGCAGGGAACATTGTTATCGCAGACAGTTCGGCTCCGGAATCTTCATAACCTAAACACGAACTAATAGGACTAATGGTGTTTGTAGAAAGGGCTATAATGATCCAAGCCTTGATTCAAGATACCAATCCCGTATAAATGGATAAGTAATTACCATGTTTATAGCACAATATTTTAGGGAAAAGCTAATTAACCTTTGAAATACCATTAAACCATGATTATTGAGTCGCTGAAGACTTCAAACCGAACTATTAATCACACAGTGAGTATTTTATTCAACACTATCTCTTTCTTTTTTCTATTTTTAATATTATTGAAATCAAATGCAGAATCGCATCAATGCAAGTCCCAAACTCAGACAAAAACACGCAAAATCAAAGCGCACACAGAGCTGGGCTTCGATTGGACGAGAAACTTTCTGCTAAAATAAACAGCGGGCGGGTAGCTTAAAGAAAATAAAGAGAATAAGAAAATGATTACTTTGGTGATGACGCGGTAGGAGATATAGGCTTGGACGCCATTGCCGAGTTTAACAGGATCAGTCACTGAGACAGAGAGGAATGGCTGCGAAGACCCGGATGGACTTGTCTGCTGTTCCATATGTTAGCATCAGAATGGAGAAATTTGAGAAAAGCAGAAGATTATCACTACTTGAAGAAAATAAGGTGAGGGCCGGGGCGGATGAATGATTACCGTAGAGTTCATGGTCATTTTAAATCAAGGAAGGAGATAGGGTGAGTCAGGCAGCCGTTGTGGGAGATGCTCCCATTTGAGGACTTGGGAGCTGAGTTTGGCTGCCAGCCTGGACCGACAAGACAACGCTGCCACCTGGCCCAAAACCAGACAGTCTAAGTGGCTGCCAATAATAATCTATTTTTCCCCAAAACCAAGAGTGTAGGACTGAAATATCAAGTTTCAACCTTTCCTTTTATCAATCGAATAATATCCAGTTTAACAAAATTAATGTATAAAAAATATACTAATTGAGATGTATTAACTTAATTCGGATATCATCTTTTTCTGTAACATAATTCTCATCTAATTATATTATAAAAGATAAATATGCATTAAATTTATTCATGAGTCACTCTATCTCGACAAGTTTTGTTAATTTTTTTTTTCAAAATAAATCAATGAGATATTTGGTTAAACACATAGTTAACCTTTTTTAAAAAATTTATTATCTTTTTAATAAGAATTATTAATTCATTTTATTTTAAAATTATGTTTTCTATTTTTGTATACAACAAATAAGGAAAATTAAATTATTTTTTTCATAAAAATTGAATTGTAAATAGTAAACGTCATCCTCCACCCGTTATGTTTTTGGACTGGCAGAAGCCATTCACCCCTTTATTAAATTTACTAATGGGAGCGGTCTACCTGGACGGGCCCAATATTTCCTATAACATGGTGTGTGTGAGATCTGAATCTTCTACTGTACATAGGACACAAAACACGCGATATTTCTTATAACATGATGTGTGTGTGAGATTTAGATTCTCTGCTGTACAGAGAGGTACAGCATGTACTGTGTCTTTTTGCACAACACGTACTGTGCCCTTTTGCACACAGCCTGACTAAGCCACTGGTCAAATGACTAATCGTTTGGTTAGGTTATTTTTAGGGTACAGCATGCAGTGCTGTGTATTCTTCTAGAATCCATATCCATGTGTGTGTTTTAAAGAAATAAAGGGCGGAGCTATGGAGCATTTGGAGGGCTCTGTGATTTGATCTTTAACCCCATAAACTATTTGTGGGTTGATATCTTTTTCTTAAGTTTGGCCAGAGCAAATGAATATATAACTCGAATTGTGGCTACAAATATTTTATATCGCAGAGAGAAAATGACGATGAAAATTGTCTGGTTACCACTTTTTTTGTATCAAGTGAAGTTTAACGTGGATGAATTCGTACAATCTTCTAAATCGACTGGTTGCAGGGGTGTCTTAAGGAGCGCAAGAGAAGAATGAATCGTAAACTTCTGCAAAAGAATTGAAGTCTGCAGCACTCTATGAACGGAGCTCCGAGAATGTTGCATGAGATCTGGAGCTTAAAAACATTATTGTTGAATCGAACTCAAAAGAGATAGTCGAGTGTTGTACTAATGCAGGGGACAGAAGAATCTGAGAAACTTGTCTTACCAGACAAATTACAGGGCTGGTTGAAAGAAATTGGAGAATCTACGTCTAATACACTTTCAAAAAAGAGAATTTAGCTATCAACTGAATGACGAAAGAAACTCTAAAGTTGGATTTGAAGCTGCACATGTGGGACTCTGCCTGAAAATGAAGACAATTTTGTTGAATGATCTTAGGGACAGGCCAACCACCTAAACTATTTTTTCGTAGAATTTGGTTAGCAAAATAAATAAATTAATGTATAATTTATTTAATTAATTTATAAATTTTGTTTAATTAAATTAAAAATATATAATAAATGAATTTATTTAAATAATTTAAATTAATTGAAAGTTTATAAATTTTTAATTAATTTATAAAGTATTTTTGTTAAATAAAATTTTTGTCTATAAATTTTTTTATATACAAAAAAAAAATAAAGAGTATTTTTTATTTAAAATTTATAACGATAGGCTGTTAGTTGTTATGTCAAATTCAAATTTTAATGTCACGCAAAACAAATAAAATTATACAATAAAAATTGATAAAAAAAAACTTATCAATTGATTTAATCATTAAACTAAGAGATCATAAATTTAATTAAATCAAAATTTTATTTTGAATTTTGAAGATTACGTTATTATTAATTTAATATTTTACTATTTTCTTTATTACTTTGCTTAATATTTAATATTATACCTATTGTAATAAAAAATATAATCAACAATGTTAAAACCCAAAAAAAAAAAACAATTATACGATATTCTAATATTTGTGAGTAAAATTTCTTGATATTATATATCGTAAGTAAATTTTATGTTGTTCTTATAACTATAAATTTATTTACGTACCCATTATGTTAATACAGCTAATATATGCAAAATATACGTGAATCTTATATCACTCGGTAGGAGACTCCTTTTAGAAATAATTGCAACGAAGTTAGTTGCACCACTGTATATAAACCGACGTGTTAGTTGAATTTACACTGAAATATTAGTTACGCATAGTTACCGGATAGTAATTCCTTAGCTCTTCGTCCCCGCGAAGTCTCTGCTCTCCCGGTGGAGAATAAATTCGTCCTGCTCCCATTTAAGCAAATAAACATTAATGTTGTACAATGAAAAATTTAAATATTGTTTCATTAATGTTGTTAACTTGTTTTGAATCCTTGAATTTTTTCAAAGTACACAGAACTAATCCACTTTTTAGTTTTATAAATAAAAGATATATAATTGACAGCAAAGATGAGAAGAAATGTAGGGTTTGTTTGATTTTTTTTTTTAAATTATGTTTAAAAATTATTTTGTAAAATAACAGTATAAAAAATTTATTTGATAATTTTTTTTTTAAAAAAATAATAATAATAAAATTTTAAACGAATTTTTTATTTTAAATATAATTAAAAATAAAAATTTATTTTTAAAAGCAGAAAACAAAGCCCGTAATCTCTCCGATCTTATTGTGGAAGAAATTTTATACTGTTTTTATCCACGACAAGGATTTTTCTCCATCTTCCCTCTCAGCAGGGCAAATCTCATGAGGATCTCTCCCATTGCCAGTCTTAACTAAGGGACCGGTAGTGGTAGGTGGGACAGTGACGGCGATGCAGACCTTGAACATAAACCTCGAACACGTAGCTGGTGGACCCACCCCATTCACATTTTATTTATTATTATAATTATCTTCCGTCGTCCAGAAATTTCAACCATGAATATTGTAACTCAAGTCACGGGTCACGATACATTTTTCTATTGAATCAAATAATTTTTACACAGAGATAATATATTAATAATTTTTACATTTATATTTTGGGTAGATTTATATTAATATTTTAGTCTATCGGTAACAATCGTCTAACCATCGAGAAGCTTCACTTTAATTTTGGCGTTACGCGGGACCCACATATAGAAAACCATGTCCAATGTTTCCGCCACGTCAGAAGTGAATACGACCACTTTGGGAGCCCACCAGCAACACATTCCGGTACTCTTTTTTCCTCGTCTTTCTTCCTTTAACAATCTGCGACCCTCCGCCACATCTGGGATTATTCTCTCGCCTGCTTTCTCCTTTTCTGATTACTTTTTGAGTTTTACCTCTTCAAGTCCTTGACATACTAACGACATGGACCCCACAGGATTCCGTAACCGCCGATCACCTTCTTCATCTGACCGATTACTCGGCGTGTTTACCTTCTCACCGCCGTCCAATGCCACCGCCGGCGACGAGCTCAACGAAGCTGAGTTTTTTTGGTCCGGTGTTATCCCTGAGAAGGAAAATCGGGGCCCCATGTCCCGCCCAAATTTCGATCGCCCGCAAAACTCAGGCATCCTCGACTTACTAATCAAACACGAGGAACGTACCGACGACGGGCCGGTATTGTGCCGGAAACCCTCTGTCTCGTCTTCTTCCGGGATCATTCCGTCGATACCGAGATCGGCGAGTCAAAACCCACGAGACATCGATTACTTCTCGAAGTCCGTGCCTTGTAAGAAGTTTCAGCAATCGGCTCCGGTGAAAGTTCCGGTGCTTTCGTCCAAGGCCATGGCGAGGCGAAGGAGCGGCGAACTTGCTTGCGTGGACGACGACATTGAAGACGATGATGAGATGTTACCGCCACACGAAATCGTCGCCAGGGGTTCTGGAGTTTCGCCTAATACCACTTTTTCGGTGTTGGAAGGGGTCGGAAGAACCCTCAAAGGGAGGGATCTTCGACAGGTCAGGAACGCTATTTGGCGCAAGACAGGTTTTTTAGATTAATTAGTATGAGATTTTTCTTTTAGTATTTCTTTAAGGAGTGAAGTTCAAATTTTAAAAGCTTCACTAAGCATGATAGCAAGATGAGGATGTGTTTAGCCTCTCGCTTGCTTTTAGGGAGTTGAGAAAATAGTAGGAAGTGCCGAAGTGGGGGGTTTGGGGTATTTTCTAGTACGAGGATTGAGTTTTTTCTATTATTTTTGAAAGGATGCTCTATCTATGACTGCCGTATATAATTTACAGATTCTGGGAATGATAATCCGCTTTTAAGGTTTTTTTTTTTTTTTTCTTTTTCCATGCATGTGTTCGATATTACTTATAATTACAGTTGAGGATTTGATTATTGATAGCTATTCCCCAGCTGTGCTGGGAGTCGAAGTGCTGAATACACAATAATTAACTCTGAAGCTCTTGGAGGGTGGGTAAGTTGCTAGGGGGTGTGTTTATGAAGATATTAAAAACAGTGCTTCTTTATTACCAAAAAAAAAAAAAGGTGCTTCTTTTGCAGCACTTGTGTTTGTTATTTTTTATTTTTTGGTTCTTTTATTGAAATTCGAAATTTAATCTTCCTGAAAAATTGATATTTGTTATCTTTTGATACGGGATAAAAATATAACAATTCAGATTTACATAAATATTTATATTTTTTTATTCAATTTACGATGAACTCCTAAATTGTTAAAAATTATATTTTGCTTTTTTGATAAATAAAAAAAGACTATGAATATATTTAATAAGTCAAATAAGTTAACTTATAGCGTATTTAACTAAATTATAAGTTTATTTGATCAAATTAGAGGTGTTTGGTAAACAAGTTTATTTGAGTAACTTATATTTTTTTATCATACGCTACTTTAAATAGCGTATAATTTTTAGCTGATAGTTTTTATAATTTTTTTTATTTTTTTTATTTTATTTAAAATTTAATATTATTCTACTTACAATATTATTTTTATTATATTTAAACAATATTTAAATTATATATCTTATGATGAACTTCTATATATTATTGATAGTGACACAAAAAATAAAAAATTTAGAGACATCTATTAAGATAAAAGAGATTCGTAACAATATTATTAATTTATTGTGGGACACTATATAATATATTTATTTTGTATTTTTTAAAATTATATAATAAAATGTAATTATTAATAAAAAATAATAAATTTTATAGAAGTATATTCTTTTATGTCATTTTACATTTATTAGTTAATTCAATTGATATTTTACTAAACACTTATAATTCAATAAATTAACTTAACAGCTTTCAGCTCAAAATTAACTTTTAAGCTTTCAACTAATTTATCAATTATTTTTGTCAAATATGGCTTATTTTTAACTGATTTAATTAATTTAGGTTCAATTTTGATATATAATTTATTTAAATATTTATAGAATAAGACTTTATATAAAAAACGTTTATAGAAAAAGATCTTTTAAATTAAGTTATTTAATATTTAGATACATATTTTAAAAAAATATTTTTAAAATATTTAAATATAATTTTTATAGAAAGAGATAGGTGAATGGTATAATTTTAATGAAATTTTAATTTGTAAAAGTGTAAATTTATTGATAATGTAAATTTGAATAGAGATTTGTTTTAAGAAATTTAAAAAATTAACTTATAAAATAAATTTAAATTAATTTATTAGAGATTGATAAAAAATTTATTTAAATTATTTAAATATTATTTTTTTAACATAAAAATATTTATACTGATAAATAAATTTTAATAAATTATAAATTTTGTTATTCAAACGGTCTCTTAATTCAATTAAA